>JARHVA010000074.1:3689500-4311000 GCA_037957365.1 Torreya grandis | reverse complement strand
TGTTCTCATTATGATCTCCCTCTTACATCATAGGGAGTTTATCCCCCCTCTGAAAATCACTGCTAAAATTGTTTAGGAACATTAGAGCCATTTTTTAATCATTTGGGGCCCCCCAATTTGATAGGAGTACATGGGAGAAATAATAAAATATCCGCTCCCCCATTGGCTTTAAATTCTTGAGCCCCGATGTCAAATAATTCAACGTGCCACGATGGCAAATGTGTCCCCTTTTCATATCTTCCTTTTTCTTGACTATATAGATGCCAACATTAAAAACATCTACACACCTTAATTGAACGGAACCTTTGACAAGCTGATATTGCTTATCTCCTAGTGGTGAATATGTCATTAAAGCTCAACACAAACCTACGCATTAACAGTTTTAGGTTAGTCACCATTCAATTCTATATTGAAACACAGAGATTGCATTTGTTACCTGACCTCTGAGTTGCCTAACCCTGTTGAACTACTACAATGAAGTTGCGGAAATTCATGCTACTACATAAAAATGAGACCTCCCTGCTCGCAGCAAAAACACACTTCACCATAGATAAATTTCCTATATTTACAATCCATACATGCACAAGAAATGAACGTCCCTCCAAACCTACTGCTACAGACTCCCTAACAAAAAACGGACAAATTTTTCAAGAGAAGAAAACCACAATTTACAACAGAACAACCTTAAACTTTCAAATCTTTGTAACTTAGATCATTTACAAAAGGTGGTGATTTACAATATAGCTATCACAATTTATACAATATTTCTTGTTGTTTGCCTAAGCACAACAATTTTGCTATGTAAAGAAGTTCCTGTTATAAAGCTCATATTTTGTCTTGTGCCCATTTTTTATAAATTATAACAATGACAATAGGGAGGGATGTTAGACAAGTAATACGTATAGGTGACTACCACTCTCAATGTAGTTATGTAAGTGCCTTGTGTGGCAAGCTACTAGTATGTTTATTGTATCTAGTCAATGTGGTTATGTAGGTAACTTGTGTGAGAATCTGCTCACTTTGTAATAAAAAGGGGTTTAACCACCTCTATGTAATCACCCTATTTTCAAATATCAATACAAACTCCTCTTGGATAGATATTAAAGCATTTTCCTCCATTATTGTTTTGGAGGTGTGGTCGAGATATTTACCAAAATAAGACACAATAATAATTCGATTACATTCAATGATAGTGCATACAAATATATAGGCATATGATCTCCTTGAGATAAGGAATCGTGCCTTAACAAACTAACTACTAAAGCCCTATAATCTCTCTTACAATCTTCTATTCTCCTCTATATGTGAGTTGTTCACACAACTCACTAATACATACAAAATATATTATAGTCTCACAACTATAATTACGTGAGCATTAACAATATTTCCCAACATTCCTCCCACCCCTAGTACGAACATGGGGAGAAACTAGCACTCAATAACTAAGCAGCATGCCACTCCGGAGTTTGCACATGGTCTTGAAACTCACATTGACTGTGGTAACCACATCTACCATAAATAGTGGCCCATCAACCTATTCACATGAATACATGTTTTACGAATTGGGACACATCAACCAACTCATACAAACACATCTAACCAATCGAGATATCAAGAACACTTCCTACTCTAGTTCTTATGGTGTCTATCTCCACATTCTCATTACAAGGGAATTGGACTGATTACAATAATTTATTTTTTTACTCTACCACTGGATATTGCCCTTGGCTTTAGCCAGTTTGGCACAATTGGTTGTCAATGCATCAATTGGATGTTGGTTTCAACCAATAATGCATCCATTACAAAGTGAAAATCACTAATCATGATTTATGAGGATTGATGACACACATGACCATACCAAGACACGATATATAAAACTGACTCTAATATGACATTTATTGACTATATACTACTAAACAAACTATAGACACTTATTTAGATATTAAAAACCATAAACCAAAAATACCAAATATAGAAATCCTAATAATACAAAAAAGGCATTATAGTTTATAAACAAACTATATAGTTAAAAACTGTAACTTATATATGAAAAAATAATCTAACATAGGCCTAAACAAAACTTATTGTTTTAAACTAAAACCTAAAAACATTAATCTAATATTTATATGAAAACCTGAACCCTAAATCCTGTATTGGAAACTTGCGTAGACAGCGTGACGGTATTGTTTATACTGGTGGTCAAATCGGGAGACTATGGTTCTTAGCATGGAGATGTTGGCGCTCACAGAGGCATCGAGGGCATCTGCATCTGCATCGACAATCCAAAAGAACTCGGATTGAGAAGATGAGTAGCAGGGGGAATCTTGATGTAGCAAGAAGGTAAAGCCGTGGACGGGAGAAATCTTCCAGGTAAAGTTATCCACAGCCACTTCAATAACTAGTGAATCGATGTTCTTCTTCCATCTCATAAAGGCCCGTGTAGGGAAAAGAAGTGGATCATGAGGAGACAATTGTCTCTATTAGCAAATCGATGAATCCCTCCTATGAATTGCCACTTCAAGGGAGAGGTACCGAAACAATGAAATTATGAACACTACCGGAATATTTACCCGTACCAAATTACTTGTCAAGGATAAGAATTAGGCGAGGGAGACAATGCAGATAATCCATACGAGGGTTCTGGGTTTGGCTTCCTCTATCAGATGATTAATGGGTTGCATCTACAACACCATCTCGATTGCAAAGACTCGAACCTTGTGCAGACAACTCTCTAAATACTTCAATTAAATAACAATTAGAATACTCCTAATCTATGATAATACTATCTACACTAAGCTCTTCTCACATTCTTCTTTTCTCATCAATCGGGGCAGTCAAGAACTATAATGGTTCTCTCCCCATACAATCTCTCAGGTCTCCATGACTGCTCCAATACCAAATGAAGTTGTGGTCGAGATATTTAACAAAATATGACAATAATAAATCGATTACATTCTATAATCAAGAGTTTTGGGATACTATTAAAAAAGATCTACTGGAAGTGGTGGAAGAATGTAGACAAGCTAACACTGTTCTCAAAATTATAAATCTGACTTATATTGCATTGATTCCTAAGAAAGAAGATGCTTCTAATATAGTTGATTATCGTCCTATTGCTTTGGGCAATGTTCTCTATAAAATCATTACTAAAATTATCGCTGAAAGGCTTAAGACCATTATCCATAAAGTAATATCTCCGGAACAAGGGGGGTTTGTCCCTCATCGGCAGATTTACAATGATATTGTTTTAACTCAAGAAGCTCTTCATTCTATGGGAATTCAAAAGAAAACGGCGATGTTTGTGAAACTGGATTTATCCAAAGCCTATGATAGAGTGGATTGGTCTTTCTTGCTTCGTATCTTGTTGAAGTTTGGATTCTCCCCCCAATGGGTTCAATGGATATATGCTTGTATTTCTATAGTTTCTTATTCCATATTAGTTAATGGGTCTCCCACTTCCATTTTTTTTGCTTCTCGTGGCATAAGACAAGGGGATCCTTTATCGCCTTTTCTTTTCATTATTATTGTTGAATCTTTGGGCAGATTGTTTTCTCAAAAATAACTCAGAAGAAATTAAAAGGTATTAAATTGGCCACTCAGGTTGATCATTTGTCTCATCTCCAATTTGTAGATCGTTCTTCCATTATGGGAGAAGCATCTTTAAAGTTAGCTACCCAGATTCATAATAATTTGCAGCTCTTCTTAGTAGCTACAGGGCAGGATATAAATAGGCAAAAGTCAAAAATTATTTTTTCCCATTGCGCACCTAGGTTGGAACATGATATTTTGTTTAAATTAGGATTTCAAAAGGTAGAGTTACCCTTAAAATATTTGGGTATTCCTGTGGATTCTACACGACAACCAGATTGGAATTCGCTGCCTATGAGGATTCTTCATAAATTTAGTAAATTGACTCATAGATGATTATCTTCAGGGGGACGTATCACTTTGATTAAAGATGTCCTACAGTTTATTCATGTTTCTTTTTGTGCCCTTTTAAATATTCCTGCCAAAATTTTACATCAACTGGATTCTATTACCCAGAAATTTTTATGGACAAGGGTTCAACAAGTTAGGAAATGGCATCTGGTGAAATGGAAAACACTATGTATGCCAAAAAAAAGAAGGGGGTTTGGGTTTCAAATCAAGTGTACTAAATAATAAGGCTTTGGCTGCAAAATTATATTGGAGAATGTTGCAATCTCCCAATCAATTATGGGCCATCAATATTAGAGCAAAATATGTGGAAGAAATGATGCCGCATGAATTGATTCGTCATTCCTTACCTTCTCGAGGACCCTCGATTTTATCAGTTCTTAAAATTGGTGAAGGAATTATCAAAAAACAGATTTTTTGAAAAATTGGAAATGGGGATTAGGGTAACTTTTGGACTGATTCGTGGGATGGAAACCCACCTTTGATTGAGCAATACCCAGATTTTAGAGGTATCATGAATATTCTTCATAGTAGAGGAAAGAAAAAGGTTGCCCATTACTTGCAGAGATCATCTCAAGGGATTGAGTGGATTTCTCTTTCTCCCTGGCAGGTCAATTTGTCTATGGCCCAAACTCAATTTTTTCAAACTCTTCTTCACAACTGAATCCTTCCTCTTTCTTCCTCTTCTGATACTCTTGCTTGGGGAAAATCCTCGGAAGGGAATTATTTAGTCGCTGAAGAATATAGTAGTTTGGCAGAAGAGCAGCCTCATCTTTGGAAGGATATTTTTGTTGACCTTTGGCAGCCAGCTTTGTGGCCTAAGGTTAGATTCTTTATTTGGCTTCTTTTATATAAGAGGATTCTTATTGGGGACAATTTGATGAAGCGGGGTATGGTGGGACCTTTCTGGTGTCCTTTATGCAAAGCGGAAGAAACTTTGACCCACCTTTTTTTCCAATGCCTTTTTGTTATATCCCTGTGGACTACTTTGGTTGATTGGTTATCTGTCAGTTGGTATCCTTCTTCGAACCTGGTGGAAATTCTTAGAGTTTGGAAGCGTTCGGTCTCTGATACTCAAGATCTTTATAAATGAGTTTGGATTGTTATCTCTCTTATGTTGTGGAATATATGGAAGGAGCGAAACAGGGTTATTTTCAAATCTGAAAACAGAGACATATACTATGTCAAGGATCTAACTCGAAGCAATGTAACGGAAACTATTGAACATAATGTGAAACTTCCTTCTCCTTTACTTAGAAAATGGAAAAGCATGATACACAAGTTACATTTACAAGAAGACAAATTGATTTCTATTTCTAGTATTAAATTCTCGATGCCCACTGCTCTAAGAAAATGGCAACGTCCTCCTTTTGATTTTGTTAAGCTTAATATGGATGGAGCAGCCAGAGGCAATCCGGGCCCAGCCAGTATTGAAGGGATAGCTCATGATTATCTAAGAACCCCTGTAATGTCCCCTTCTCGAGCATGATCTTTCCAGTGACCGTTGGCCTATTCCTGAGACCCGTAGGCTACTCAGAAGGTAAAATTAGGGTTTCTTGTTTTGAAGGATGCTCTTGCTTGAGGTTGGTTGATTCAATGGCGGGTTCTTTCTGGGTTTTCAGAGAGCTTCATAGTGATATGTTCTTTTTGGCATTCTGAACATTTTCAGGAATTTACCATTTTTAGTAAATTCTATTTCTGGCAGTGGTCTTGTTGGTTTCGGCACGGTTGGCTTTCCATTTCAGTTTGATCAGTTGGCTTACTCATTTTTGGGCTTTGGGGCACAAATGGAGAGATAAGTCGAATTATTTTAATTAAGTCGTATTTTAATGTTATATTTTAACATTGACTTTCCCCTTGGCCTAGCTACTTCACTTTAAGTTGTTTTAAAAAATGTTCTTAATGGGGTGGGCGCCTCATTGAAGGAATCAATTATAATTCTTATTAAATATTTAATCCAAGCTTAAGTTGGGCGCCAACTTCGAGGAAATAAAGTTTATAATATAAAGTCAAAATTTTGCTTGGGAAAGTGGGACGCCACCTATTGGAGGATAGGGTTTCTAGAAGGGTCAAACGGAAGTTATAAAAGGAAACCATTGGTCCTCACTTGGATCATTTTTAGCTACAGGTATGTTATGCTGCCGGATTGGCTTTGGGATTGCTTCGAAGAATGAAAGCCTCCTAGCTTGGCATTGCTTCTCGCTTGAAAGATAGCGACTAGTGGTGAGATAGTTTGATTGTTTTGTATGTAGGATTTATGCATTGTAGTCAATGTGTGTTTTATAGATCAGTTTATGAGAAATTCAGGAATTTCATATTCATCACCGCAGACTGTGTTTTTGTTTATAAGTCAAAAAAGACAAAAAAATTTATTATGGGTATTGTCTATATCTCTCTATTTGTGAAGGGCGCCTCTTTTCTGTAAGTTGTAGAAATTTTAATAAACGCTGTGATTTTTAAAGGCAAATCGCCCCTCTTGCTGGGCTGTACCATCTGTGGTTGCATTGGGATTCGTGCATAAATTAAATTGAAACCTTTGGGTCTGTTTTGTGTTCCAATCTTGGGCGCCTTCATCATTAGGGTCTTTTGCTTTTCGTTTCACGTCAATTAAATGAGTTGTGTGAGAGATATGTCCATTTTTGCGTGATCTCAAGTTGCTGGTTTTTCACTTAAAAGTGCAGATCCCAACAGACCAAAATCTTGAATCAATTTTTTGAGAGAAGAAATCAGTGTCGGTATTTCCATTAAGCAAGAAGAATTCTCTATTACAATGCTCGTTGAATGGTTCTAATTCTATGCTCTTGGCAAGGGAATTCTTTATCATATTGTGCGCTGGCAATAGTACTAACAGCGGTTCTTTAATCTTGCTTAATCATGGTTTGTAATGCTGATCATATATTCTGAAACTACATTGTAATACTTTACATCTCCGTCCTATGGTAGCTTCCATTCCCTTTCGGGGTTGGAAAGCACATTCTTGACGTTGAGTATTTCAGCATTCTTGCTTATTTCCCTTCAGAGCATTGTAATTAGTAGCACTCTGCCATATGGTCGCCTCAACTCCATACTGGATTGGGTAGCACATACTTGGTGTTGAGTTTCTTTTAGCATTGTAATTCTTAGTACTCCGCCATATGGTCGCCTCAACCCCATATTGGAGTGGGTAGCACATACTTGTTTCTTTTCAGTACCTATAGTAGTAGAAGATCCTCTGACCATATGCTCGCCATCATCGACGCCATTCTGGGTTAGAGTTCCTTCCAGTTCTATTTCTGCATTCAGATCCTCTGACCAATGCTCACACCTTGGCCTCCTCGGAACCCTGGGGTACATTCTGGTTAGAGTTGCTTCAGTATCGTTTGGTTTAAGGCTATGTTGTTTGGGTACGGGTACGGATACGGGTACATCTCGGGTACGCGGGTATGTCATTTTTCAAAAACCTTGATTTGGATACGTCGTGGGTACGTCTGTGTATATATATATATATATATATATATATATATTGTGTATTACTCATTTTTTTAGTAAAACACTTGAAACTACATAGTGTGAAAATATTTGTCTATAAATGATAAAACACTTTAAAATATATAATATTCATTCATTCATTACTTCAAAGACAAGATGTACATTCAAATCTAGAATAAATCATCTCGATTGTCCACAAAATCATGAATGCCACTCCCATTATTTTTCAACTTTATCACTTACTAATACTTTCTCTCACAAGGGCTCATCAGTGCATTGAATCTCATGAGTGCATGCCTTAAGGGGTGCACAGGGAATGGGGTGGGATCGGCTTGTGGCACTTTGCCAGAGATATTCTCATACTATTCTATCACGCATACATCCCTTCATGCAGCCTTCATACCTCCTATGATGTCTCCTTGAAATCTTGAAACCCTGAAATATGGCTAAGTTTGAAGCCCTGAAACCCTGGAATCTGACTAACTCTGAAATATGACAGGATCCTCCAAAACCTAGAATTTGCATTATAGCTCCTAGCAGTCCGAAACCCCTCTCAAACACCCTGAAAGTATATAAATAAAATATAACTTAAAGTATAAGAAACTTATACTTAACTGTTTATTTTATTTCTATACGGTTGGGTTCGGATTGGATTTACATTTAGGGTTGCTTAGTTTTTAGGGTTTTTTTTAAAGGATTTTTTGAGGTTTTTAAAAAAAAAAAATCGCCATTTTTTGCCGGAATCCCTCGGGTACGCGCCGAAAATGGAAACGTCCCGGAGGCGTGCCGGACGTTTCCAGCACGCCGGCAGGCGCCTCCGGGAGTACCCGGGACGTCCCCGTGCCGGAGGCGTCTCTGAACAGGAGGCATCGGGCCGGGGGGCGTATCCCTACAACACAGGTTTAAGGCTAACTCTAACAACTGTGTATTGCTCTGTTGATTGTAATTGAAAATTTGAAAAAATTGACTCGAAATATTTCAATGGTATCAAGAGCTAAGTATCCTGCCATCCTGTGAACAAACCGCTAAGTATCCTCAATTGTTTCTGAAAAACTCGGTTCATGCAAGACTGGAAAGTAGCAGGAGCATTAGTCAACCCAAATGGCATGACTAGAAACTCGAAGTGGCCATAGTGACATCTAAAATCTGTCTTCTCAACATCTGACCCCGTCATCCTAATCTGGTGGTAGCCCGATCTCAAATCGATCTTTGAAAAGAACTTGCCTCCATGTAGCTCATCAATGAGCTCATCTATCCTTGGAATGGGGTATCAGTTTTTGATGGTGCTTTGATTCAAAGCACGATAGTCCACACACATGAGCATGGTACCATCATTTTTCTTCACAAGAACCACTGCTGAAGCGAAGGGGCTCTTGCTTGGGCGAATGAAACCCATCTCCAAGAGTTCCTGAATGTTTTTCTCAATCTCATCCTTCTGCTTCTTGGGGTACTGATACGGAGTTGTAATAACCAGTTTAGCTCCTTCCTTGAGTTCTATGATATGTTCCGAACCCCGTTCATGTGGTGGTCCAGGAGGCAAATCAGCAAATACCTTGCTCTTCTTTGTGAGTAGAGACTGAACATCAGGAGGATAGTCTCTCTTAGTTTCAATCGGACTAGCAGAGAATCATACATTCTGCAACCCACTCAGCTTGATCATAACGGATCAGCCTTGCCATTCTCTTGAATGACACTCCCATTGGACATTCCTCTTAGCACTATCCTCTTCCCATCGGATTGAAACTTGAGCTCCATAGTTTGCAGATTTAAGGAGATCTCTCCAAGTGAACGCAGCCATTGAATGCCTAGAACAACATCCGTATCTCCAATGTTGACTACATAGAAGTCATCCTTGACTTCATAGTTTCCCAATTGCATAGTCATATTTGAGATCTTTTTGGTGCACGAGATGTGGAACCCATCAGCAACCATGACCTTGAAGCCTTCAAACTCTTCTGTTTGCAGCCCCTTTGCCACCACAACTTCATCAATGAAGTTATGTGTTGCTCCAATGTCGATCAAAGCAATTATTCGCTGCCCCTTAATCATCCCTCGAACTTTGAAGGATTCGTTCCTTTGGAAGCTCGAAAGTTGAGCCAAAATGCCTCCACTTTCCTTTTCATCTTCGGATTCTTCTGGAGCTCTTTCCACTTCACTATCTTCAAAATTAGACTGCTGGTCTGAAAAATCAGAATTACTTTCACCAGCTGAATAGTACTCAATCTGGTGAAATTCGACTCCCTTTGGGCAAACATGATCTTGAGACCATTTTTCTCTACACCGAAAACATAGCCCCTTTCTTTTGAGTTCGTTCAGTGTCTCAGGATCCAATCTTGTGACATGAGGATTATGTTGATTGAACTCCTTATGCTGAGGTCTTAAAGGAGGTCTATGATGAGGTCTTTTTCCTTTATCCCCTTTGTGAAAGGATGGCTTGGATTGAAACTTCGCCTTAGGAGCAGCCCACTCCATGTTTCTTGCTTTCTTCATTGCCTCCTATAGGGATGGTGGATCAAAGGCTTTAATCCAACCCTTGAGTGGTTCCATCAATCCTTCACTAAAAAGGATCACCAACCGCCTCTCCTTGATGCCAGTGACCATCATTGAAAGTCTCTGGAACTCAGCTATGTAGGCATCAACTGTGCCATACTGCTTCAACTGTGCCAATTCTCTGAACTCATCATAGTTAGTGATAGACCGATGACCTAAGGTGGCTAGGCCATGGTACCACCACTCGTGTGCCACCCCATCAAGGTGTAGCGTAGCGAACTTAATCGCCTCCTCTTCTGCCATGGGTATAAGAGCTAGATAGTTGTTCAGCTTCTGTATCCAAGCTCGAGTTGAACTGTTATCACTCCCGTCATAGTGTGGAAGTATAACCTTGTTGACAACTTGATACAAATCCCCTTGAACTGTTGTTCTTCTTTGCTCATAATGTCTCCCTTGTCCCTTATTCTTTCTCTTATGATCCAAAAAGTCATTATAGGACATGTCCATCTTGATGTCATCGGGGAGAGAATCATACTCCACATGGCCAAGTCTCAACTGTTCCACGAATGAAGCATTCTCTTCAGGATCAAGTTGGGTGTTTACTGGTGCAAAGAAGGTGGGTTTGAAGGGCCTGGAAGAAATGTAGGTGTTGTTTGAAACAGGCTGAGCAACAAGTCCATCAAGTTGGTTAGAGGCACTGTACTCCCCTCTATATCCTGGGTTGTTCTGTGGAATTGGGTTCTGGCCCACTTTCCCCATCATGAGATAAACCATATCCATCAAGGCATCCAACTTCCTTTCAAATCTCTTTCCGAGACTTATCGATCTCTCTCTTCCCTTCCCACTATCATCTTTGTTGTTGGTAAACCGCTCGTTACCCCAGACTGACCTCTCACCTTCTGCGATATCTATCTCCTGAGAAGACTCCCAATGAGCCCTCAAGACCTCTGACGCTGTCTGACCTTCTGGAGCCTGATACCACTGAAACTGTTTTGCAACTTTCTTATCTTCCCTTGCTATGTATCTCTTTTCTCTGTCACTCATAGACGGTTTGTTCACAGGATGGCAGGATACTTAGCTCTGATACCATTGAAACGAACCGCTACACCAAAACCTCGAGGCGTTAGTGAAGTCCGCCCACCAGGGCCATAACATCCCACCACGCTTCTGTTGCACAACTCTAATACCAAAACCTCTACAATCAGCAGAGCAATACTTAGCTCTGATATCTTCACATGTAACGAACCGCTACACCAAAACCTCAAGGCGTTAGTGAAGTCCGCCCACCAGGACCATTTCATCCCACCACGCTTTCGAAGCCCAGACTCTGGGCTGGATTTGCGCCCGTACCACCAAGATTCCCTACATGTACGAGCCCCGAACGAACACTGCCATGCCGGCGTAGCCACCCACTCTATGACTTGAACCCAGGGGGAGGCTCTAATACCACATGTAACGAATCGCTACACCAAAACCTCGAGGCGTTAGTGAAGTCCGCCCACCAGGACCATAACAACTCCCCTTTTTTTCGTTGCTCATCAATTGGGTTTTTCTACTAATAATGTCGCTGAAATATGGGCAATCTAGAGAGCTCTCTAGAAAGCAATTAAATTGGGTTGTCTTAGAATTACAGTGGAATTTGATTCTACGGTAATTATCCATCTTCTTTCAGCCAACAAGCAACGTACTTCAAAAAATTGACGAATTACCAAGATTCAGGATAATATTCGGGTTCTTGCTAAACAATTTCACACTATTTTATTTCAACATGTTCCTAGAGATCAGAATAAGATGGCAGATGCACTGGCTAATTGGGCTTTGGATCATCATAATTTGATCAATTTTGGTTTTCTGCCTCTAACATGGTCTTCGGAGAAGCAGAATCAGCTTGAAAAGATCATTCAATTGAATTCTATGGATGTAAAATCTGATGATATGTTCTCTCTCTTCTTTCTTATGTTGTTGGAAGTCTATGGATAGATAATGGAATATCAGTATCATGGCTTGGCATTGTATTGATAATATTTTATTTCTATTAATATAATTTTTGGTTTTTTTTTTTTTTTTTTTTTTTTTTAATCGATTACATTCAATAATAGTGCATACAAATATATAGGCATATGATCTCCTTGAAATAAGGAATCATGCCTTAACAAACAAACTACTAAAGCCCTATAATCTCTCTTACAATCTTCTTTTCTCCTCTATACGTGAGTTGTTTACACAACTCACTAATACATACAAAATATATTATGCTCTCACAACTATAATTACGTGAGCACTAACAATATTTTCCAACAACTTGCGGATGTAATCCATCTTTTGGGTGTGCAGGTGCCCAGATAACCTTAATTTCAGTCTAGTTGTGCTTGCTATTGTCATAAGAACTCTCCAGGTGATACATCGGCCCTGATATCTAATATGCAGGGCAAAAACTAAAATGTTTAACACAAAGGCTGCAACTTTCGACCAAAGCGTCAGATTGAAGTAAAACTTTTGTTTCTAAAAGGTAGATTTAGAGACCCTTCTAATGAGTGTGTCTCACTAATTTTTGGCGCAATGTCAAGGGATGTATATAGAGTACATTGATATGGTTGTAATCATCTAATTGGTTGTAACCACTTCTAACTTCCCTAACTACTTGGACATTAATAAAACAGTAGGCACACAAGAATCAATATGCACTTCAACTTTCCCTCCATACATTGTCTCTCTCTTTCTCATTTAATCACACAATAAAGCAACTAATTATGAAGGTCTCAATGTTGAATTCATCAAATATGGTGTAGATTCCCTAGACTTTCCCCTTGCCACACTTTTTAACTCAGTCTCGATCCTGTTGACAAATCTTCCACGAGTCAGATTTTTTCTTGCCACTTGGAAAGTTCTCGTCTCTAGTCAAGGAAGAATTCATTGTTTTCCTTTACTAATTCTATGGACTCAAGCAAAGAGGATTTTCTACTCACTCAGAAAAATTCTACGGACTCACTCAGAAGAGTTTCTATGGACTCACTCAGTCAAAATTTTCTACGCACTCAGTCAAATTTTCTACGGACTCACTTAGTCAAGCACTTATGAGGAAGAAGGTATATCCTTCGGACAAAAAGTCCGAAGAAATTTGGAAACGCTGGCACAAGACAAAATTTCGAAGGAATTCAGAAGCTTAGACAATCAAAAGAAATTCGCAAGAATATGACTCAGCGACCAATACAAAAGAGCCGACAGAAAAAAATGACAGAAATAGCCCCGAGGAAATATAGCCGAAAGAAATATGACAGTTTCCGGTGACGACCTGCAGGCCGTCAATTTTTTCTTGCAGGAAGTAACCGTTGAGACTAAGGAGATAGCAGGAAATCCGAAATAAATGGAAGCCGACTGTGCAAAAAAGAACAGAAAATAGATAGTCCGACGAAGAATTGAATACGGAATCCTGCCGGAAATAGACACGATCAAAATTAGAACAAAATACGTGCAAACGTTGGGAGCTATTTTCGAACATAAGAGCTATTTTCAAATAAACGATCAAAGTTTCAGTTGACTGATCACTTTAATGCATCCGAAGGACTAAATCCGGCTTGAACAGGAGTTCCGAGTTCTAACGAGGAGTTGACTATTCCAGATTTAGAGTTGATTAATTGATTTAAACGCCACATCCACTAGAAAATTTCATGCGAAAGATAATGATCTCTTCGTCCAACTCAATTTTCAAATACTACAACTTGGTAATCAAGCAGCTCACGTGGAGTTAAAAATTAACATCTGCGTGGATTTTCATGCAAAAAAGAGGTGGACGGTTCATGACAAGGATGGGTGCGCTTCATCAAACGAATAAGCTTCATGCAAGGACAAAGGGAAATATATTTTATTTTAAGGCCAAATAAAGCTTGGAGTTAACAAAAGTAAATCTTTCTTTTCAAGTTTATACGTCTATCTTTGGCCTCTTGTAATTCGCTATATAATGGCTTTCAACCTTGTTTAAAAATCATCCAATCTCTCTTGGTTAGACCAGACTCTGCTATTGGTGAGTTGTGTAACCTCTTCGATCAATAAGGACTGTACTTTCAGATTTCAAGCGTGGCATAGTGTATATTTCTTCAGCAATTTGCATAAGTGGTAAGAGTTTTCTCCCTTCCCAAATTTTGTTTCGTACCTAGTTGCTATATTGTCCTTGTGCAGGTCACGTTAAAGTGTTCTTTATTGTCTTTTGCTAAGACTGTAAGTGGATGTTAGGCGGCTGTAAAGTGTCTTTTATCAGACCTCTCTCCACCATTTTCCCTTAGGTTTGGGTCATTGGACCGAACCTCTGCACGAAATACTTATGCACAAGTGATTAATTGAAATCTAAGGTCTTCCTTCTCTCTTGTTCGTTCAGTGTTCAAGGTTCAGAGCTCAGTAGGATCATAATTCTGGTGTATCGCCCCCTTTTAGGTAGGATTTCCCCTTTAAGTTTTCTTTCTCCCTTTTCCATGGTAGTCAGCAGCGTAAAGTAAGAATCTTCATTGATACATCATACAGGAACCAGCCTTATCTGGAGGTTCTCACTATTGAGGCACCCACCCTCGTGAGAAGATCCCATTGTTTCAGCCGGATAGAGGACTAGCCGTTTCGTGCACGTCTTCGAATCAGGGCGCAGCTCCAGGTTGACAAAAGGTCCCAACACATCATCCACCCTATTCATAAGTTAGGGGATCCCTCTATCCCTAGCAACTACAGGTCCTTAATGATTGGGCATACATTTGCCAAACTTTATGCCACAGTTATAGACATGCAGCTGTTAGAATACTTGGAAAGGAATAATATCAGAGCTCAAGGACAAGTGAGCTTCAGAAGGGACTACCAAACTATTGATCAGATCTTTACACTACAGGCAATCATTGAAGAAGCTCGTCATAGGTCTTCCAAAGTCTTTTGTTGTTTTGTTGACTTTAAGAAAGCATTTGACTCGGTTTCGAGACCCCTAATTTTCTAGAAGTTGAGTGTAATAGACACCCCTAAATCTGGCCCGACTTTTTTCTTTTCACTCAATGTGAATTTGTCAAACAGTTGGCATGCACACTCTAAAATCACTGTAATATACCCCCTGTTTCTATTGTTAAGTTGATTCCCAAAACGTAGTCTGCACATTCGTTAGCCAAAGTTGGAATAAACACCCTGCTGCAACTTCCAAAAATGGTACGGTCAGGCTGGGATTTTGAATAGCAACAGCAAATAACTCTGAGAACTCTTTCAAACAGTGATTTATTATCTTCCAATTCGTTCCCAATGCTGGATAAACATATAGCTTTTGAAGCTACTCATTCAGGACTGCAAATATGAATGATATGGCTCTTTCTTGTAGCTGGTTATTCAACTTCAGAACTAAAAACTTGATAATCTCCAAACCATGTCTTTCAATGGCATGAAGATTGTTACCGATTGAGGGTAAGCGTCCTCAAAGGCCAAGAAATCCCCTGCAACTTGCAAGTAAATACAATATCTCTTCCAAGCATTCATGGCATCCCAACTCCAGCTGAATATATGCCTCCACAAAGGGTCCATCCCAATAGCATGGGCAAGGGGGGCGGACTGTAATGTCCCCTATTTGACTCAGCCGTCTGGAGCAGTAGATTAGCCTATTACAGGAGTTCCCATAGGCTAATGAGATGTTTAGGGAACTCAATTGGCATTATTTCCAAGACTTACTATTTTTAGTAAGTCAGTCAGAGGGGCTCACTAGTTGGATTTCATGGTTTCAGGCACTGTGGAGTCTTAACTTCTCTTCTACGGCTTCCGGGATACCTTCTCTGGTGATGTTTTGGGCCTTTGGCCAAACTTACTATTTTTAGTAAGTCAGCTGGACCAGATCATATGGGAATTATCAGTGTTGGTCTTGGTGCGATTCGTTGAGAGCTTTACGGTAAGCTAAAATACATGGCATTCTGAGTTCATTTGCTATATTATTTTAATCCCTGAAGTTAAAATACTTTATAAAGTGACAATTAAAATAAAGAGGTGTTAATAAAAAGTTACTTTATTTAAGTTGTTTTAAAACTCAGTTCACTAGGTTTGGCCCCCTTTATGTTGCTGCATGGGCCTCTTTTAAGTAATGGATTTAATATTAATATAATATTGTTTTACTTTTATCCCACACTGCCCATGCTATTGGGATGGACCCTTTGTGGAGGCATATATTCAGCTGGAGTTGGGACGCCATGGATGCTTGGAAGAGATATTGTATTTGCTTGCAAGTTGCAGGAGATTTCTTGGCCTTTGAGGACGCTTAGCCTCAATCGGTAACAATCTTCATGGCATTGAAAGACATGGTTTGGAGATTATCAAGTTTTCAGTTCTGAAGTTGAATAACCAGCTACAGGAAAGAGCCATATCATTCGTATTTGCAGTCTTAAATGAGTAGCTTCAAAAGCTATATGTTTACTCAGCTTTGGGAACGAATTGGAAGATAATAAATCACTGTTTGAAAGAGTTCTCAGACTTATTTGTTGTTGATGTTCAAAATACCAGCCCGACCATACCATATCTGGAAGTTGCAGCAGGCTGTTTATACCAACTTTGGCTTACGAAGTTGCAGACTATGTTCTGGGAATCAACTTAACAACAGAAATAGGGGGTATATTACAGTGATTTCAGAGTGTGCATGCACACTGTTTGACAAATTTACATTGAGTGAAAAGAAAAAAGTCGGGCCAGATTTAGGTGTGTCTATTACAGTGGTATCAAAGCTAAAGTCCCTGCCATCCTGTGAAGTTTAATGCATTAGTCACATCAATACTACCTGAGAAGGAACAGGTCTCTGCATAATCTTGATCATCAACCTGAAATAAAAGCGCAGGGTGACCCATTTTCTACAGTTAACATGGGGGATAGAGAAGAGGAAAGAAGGGAACCGAGCAAATGTGAAATGTTGAGTGATTTGGCAAGGGGACAGCGTGAGTTACAGGCAGCCTTACAACAGATGACTATCATGATGACACGCTGTAATGTCCCCACTTTAGCAGTTGACCAAGTGTGTGTGCGTTAGCCTTGTTCTACATGGTCCCGAGGGCTAACGAAGGGTTTAAGGGGATCCTGGAGTGTTTTGGCCTAATCATTTCCAGTTTGGGCCAAAACGAAGTTGATTTACTCAATCTCAGGCATACTATTTTTAGTAAGTCAGTAGGTCACAGCAGAGGGCAGTTTTGGTGATTGGATTTGGTACTCCTCGGTGAGAGCTTTCCGACAAGCTATCACTCGCATTATTCGGAGTCCGATTGCTAATACATTTTAATGCCTCAAGTTTTATTAAAGTAACATCTTATTTAATTGTAAAATATTAAAGTGTTACTTTACTATTTATTTTATGGGGATGTGTACTCAAGGGAGACATAAGGGGATATTTTAATATATATTTTATATTGTACATCTTTTATCCCACATTGCCCATGTGAGTTGAGCGGACCCTTGGAAATAGAATAAAAGGAAGCGTTTGTGGCTTCATTAGACATGTTGAATATGAGAAGAAATTGGTGTGTGAGTTGCAGATCTGTTCTTGGCATTAGAAGACGTCTATCCTCTCTTGTGACATTCTAGACGTCATTCCTTTGGGGTTTGGCCTTTGGAATCTATTGTTACCAGCTTCATTATCAGGCAGTTTAATTGCATTTCTAGCTACAGGCAGATTTGATATTTTGCTCATATCTTCTTCATTACATATCCGACACTTATGCTACTTGGAGGGAATGATTTTGTAAAGGTATTGGACCATTTGAAAGACAAAGTACTGTCGAAGCACTGTTCACGCGAATTGTTCACGCGGGTACTGTTCACGCGACACTATTCCTGCGACACTATTCATGTCATGATAGCAGTAGATTTGAA
Source organism: Torreya grandis (assembly GCA_037957365.1). Classification (NCBI taxonomy): domain Eukaryota; kingdom Viridiplantae; phylum Streptophyta; class Pinopsida; order Cupressales; family Taxaceae; genus Torreya; species Torreya grandis. The sequence continues at coordinate 4,293,252 of JARHVA010000074.1, read as the reverse complement.
AAACATGTGATGGAGCATTATGTCAACAACACTGGAGTAATTAGTGAGTTGATAATCTGCCATGTATTTTATTTTATTAAATTCTGAAAATAACATCTTATCAGCAGCAGTTCAATGTCCAGTTACATATTTTCGTAGTTTCTTTCTTGTTTATGTTGAATGATTTCTTTTCCATGCAAAAACTCAAAAAACAAACAAACATTTATTTCCGGAGCTAAAAGGGGTAAAAGATTAAACGGAGTTGGATGCAAACTGTTTGACATAATTCCTTTCAGCAATTGGTTTAGTTTTTGGGGCATTCAGGGGTGCCCATTACACACGCCATTTGACAAATAATGGCAACCAAGGAAACAATGGTAACCATGGCAATGATGATGTAGGAGGATAGGGAAATAATGGGAATTGTGGTAATGGTGATAGGTCAGTTAATAACAGGGCAGCTAGACCACATGTCAGAGCATGGTCATCTAGCACTACACCTCTTATGCCTCATTTCCACCGAGGCAAGAAGAGCAGAATAACAATGGGCCTACACGTCGGGAGCTCCAAGATCAGATATTAGATGATTGGAGGAACTCAGAGCAGACTTCCAAGCAGAGATGTCCGGTTGAAGCACATGCCCATGAGAAGCAATAGACAACAGAACTATGAGCTAAGGAAAAAGGTTGGTAAATTGACTATCCCATACTTTGATGGCACGGGGAAGACTACTGCTAGGACTTGGGTGCAGAAGCTTGACACGTACATTCAGCGTAACCCGATTCCTGAGGAGGATGCCATCAAGTACGCAGCTGTACATCTCAATGGCAGTGCCCATGAGTGGTGGCACCATGGGATGGTGACATTTGGACATGATCAAATTAATGCATATGCAGAGTTCATTGAGAGATTGATTGATAGGTTTGACACAAAGGATCCTGAGTTGCACTTTAAAGAGTTGGCACAACTTAGACAGTAGGGTCCTGTGGAAGCTTATATCACTGAGTTTCAGAGGTTGGCTGTTTTGGTAACGGACATATCAGAGAGGAGATTAGTGGTGATTTTCATGGATGGGCTTTTTGATCCTTTGAGAGGTTGGGTTAAGGGACATGACCCTTCTTCACTCCAGGAAGCTATTAAGAAGGCTAGGGACCTAGCACCCTCATCTTACAAGGGCAAATTCCATTCTAGGGATTCCCATTTTAAGAAGGATAAGGAAAAGAAATCAATTCAGAAGGACACCCAGCAGCAAAAAGGGGAATCCCAGAGACTAGACAATGACACCCTTAATGAACTTAGAAGGAAAAAACTATGTTTTCAGTGTCGGGAGCCTTGGGATCTCTCCCATAAGTGTCCATTGAAGGCTAAGGCAAAACAAATGGAATATTTTTCAGCAAAGGAGTCACCTTCAGAGGATGAGGGCCAGCATTCTGATTCAGAGTCTAACCAGGAGGAAAGTGCCTTAGAGAAGAGTTCAAATGATGAGAAATCACTTCCCTGATTAACAGAAGCTCAGAAGGTCATCACCTTCAAGGTGAGAGGAATGATGCAGGGGCAACGAGTGAAATCCTTGATTGATACGGGAGCCACACATAATTTTATTGATGCATAGTTAGTGACTAAGAGGGGATTAAAGACAGAGGAGCACGCTGGTTTCGGAGTTATGGTGGCAAGTGGCCACAAGTTATTATGCACTCAGAAGATTTCAAATATTCGCATCAGATTGGGTGGAGAGTATGAGCTAGAGGATGTTTTCTATGTGGTTGACATAGGGGATTATGATGTCATCCTAGGGATGACATGGATGGCATCAATAAGCGAGTTCAGCATCAACTTTGCCAAGTTGGAGATGAGGTTTCAACATCAGGGCAAGACAGTGGTACTCCGAGGATTGTCAGATGGGGGATGCAAGGTGATATCATTGAAGAGGATGGAGCGGTTGTTTAGGCACGATAATATAGAGTGGGTAGCAGAATGTTTGGTTATGCCTACACTCCCTGAACAGCAGATGAAGAGTTATCCTCCAGATATATAGGGGATCATTTCTAGGCATGCTAAAGTATTTGGTAGCATTCCACATAGGGTTCCTCTCGATAGAGGTATAGAGCATGTCATTGAGTTAGAGGTGGGAGCTAAACCAGTCATTATCACCCCATATCGTCATCCTAAAAAGCACGCGGATGAGATAGAAAAAGAAATCAAGGAGTTGTTGGAGATGGGACACATTAGACCTAGTAAGAGCCCCTTTGCTTTAGCAGTTGTATTGGTAGAAAAGGATGGGACAATGCGTATGTGCATTGACTACAGGGCACTCAACAAGAAAACTATTAAGAACAGGTACCCCATCCCTAGAATTGATGAGTTGATCGATGCATTGCATGGTGCACAGTACTTCTCCAAGATAGACTTAAATTGAGGGTACCATCAGATCAAAATAAGGCCAGAGGACATGGAAAAAACAGCTTTCAGCTGTCATTACAGTTACTTCAAGTTTTTAGTTATGCCATTTGGGCTAACTAATGCACCAGCTACCTTCCAAAGTTGTATGAACCAGGTGTTCAGAGGGCAGCGCTGGAAGTTCGTATTGATTTTCTTTGATGATATCCTAGTGTTTAGTAAGACATGGAAGGAGCACTTACAACACTTGGAGGAGGTATTGTCCATTCTAGAGAGGGAGTCACTATACGCCAAGGAGTTGAAGTGTGAGTTTGGCATGACTGAGTTATTATACCTTGGTCATATTATCAATGCTGATGGAGTTAGGGTGAACCCAGAAAAGATTAAGGAAATCATTGATTGGCCTCCTCCAACAAACCTTACATAGCTCAAGGGTTTTTTTGGTTTACATGGATTCTACAGGAGATTTGTGAAGGGTTTTTCGCAGACTGCAGCACCATTGACAAATCTCACCAAGAAGGGTTCTTTTGCATGGACAGAGTCAACTCAGTAGTGTTTTGATCACTTCAAGCAAGTGATGCCTTCATGCCAAGTATTAGCACTCCTAGATTTCACCAAGCCATTTGAGCTTCACTGTGATGCATCAAGGGATGGGATAGGAGCAGTCTTGATGCAGGAAAAGCATCCCATAGCTTATGAGAGTAGGAAGCTCAGGGGAGTGGAGAGGAGCTACTCTATTTATGATCGGGTGATGTTGGCCATAATGCACGCATTGGCCAAGTTCAGGGCCTATTTGGTGGGTGGCAGATTTGTGATTAACACTGATCACAATAGCATCAAATATTTCATGAGTCAATGGGAACTTAGTGACAGGCAGCAGAAGTGGTTCACTAAGTTGCAGGCATATGATTTTGATATAGAATTCATTAAGGGGAAGAAAAATGTGGTGGCGGATGCGTTATCTAGAAGACCCCACATATGCTCATTAGCAAAGATCATGGCTGATTGGAGGGAGAGGATCATAGCAGAGTATGCAGAGGATTCCTGGGCGACTAGATTGATTGAGGGTACCATACAAGATGACAGGAATGAGGTGGTTGATGGTCTCATTTGGTTTCAAGACAAGATATATTTGATACCTTCATCTCACATCAAGGAGACTATTATGAGGGCATTCCATGATGCACCCATGGCTGGACATCCCGAGGTCTTCAAAACATATAAGCAGATCCATGAGAGGTTCCCCTAAAGAGGACTCAAGGATGATGTACAGAGGTATGTTAGGGAGTGTTCTGTGTGCCAGTAGAACAAGGGTGAGCACACCTATCCAACTGGTTTATTGCAGCCTTTGCCCATTCCAGAGAGGAAGTGGGAAAGCATCTCGATGAATTTCATCACTGGGTTGCCCAAGGTGCAGGGAAAGGATTGTATTTTCGTGGTAGTGGGCCGTTTGACCAAGTTCGGCGATTTCTTTGCCATTCAAGACACGTATACAGCAGCTCAAGTACCGGATCTTTTATTCAGAAAGATTTTTAAACTGCACGGTCTACCCAGGTTCATAGTGAGTGATAGGGACAGCAAATTCATGAGTGCATTTTGGCAGGAGCTCTCCAAATTGTGTGGCATAGAGCTCACACCCAGCACCAGTTACCATCCACAGATGGATGGGCAGACAGAGATCGTAAATAAATGGATAGAAGGCTACTTGCGCAATTATGTTATAGCACAACAGAGGGCATGGATTAGATGGCTCAATATTCGGGAGTATTGTTATAACACTACATACCACATGTCCATCAAGATGACTCCATTCATGGTGCTCTATGGGTACGATGCTCCTAGCTTTATGGATTTGGTACTTGGTGACAATAGGGTGCCCAAAGCAAAGGAGTTACTTCAGGATAGACAGGGCATCGTAAGGGCAACGAAAGAAAATATCCAGCAGGGGCAGAACCATCAAAAGTTGTATGCAGATCAGCACAGGATTGACCGTAGCTTTGAGGTGGGGGACATGGTGTATTTGAGACTCCAACCTTACAAACAATCCTCACGAAAAGTGGGACAGAAAAATTGAAACACAGATGTTATGGCCCTTTCAGAGTAGTTTGACATGTGGGTGAAGTCACTTATGAGCTTGAGTTACCAAAGGACAGTTGGGTTCATAATGTATTCCATGTTTCTAGGCTTAAGAAAGCCCTTGGACAAAATGTAGTGCCTTCTGCAGAGCTACCCCCTTTGGATGAGGAGAAGTTGGTATTGGTCCCTGAGGTTATTCTGGATACTAAGGAGAGGACACTCAGAAACAAGGTGGCCAAGGAATATTTGGTTAAGTGGAGAAACCTATTGGAGGAGGATGCTACTTGGGAAAATGAGCAAGTTCTGCAGCATTCAGGATTGAGATTGCTTGAGGACAAGCAATTTCAAGGGGGGCAGACTGTAATGTCCCCTACTTGACTCTGTCATCTAGAGCAGTAGACTAGCCTATTACAGGAGTTTGTGTAGGCTAATGAGATGTTTAGGGAACTCAATTGGCATTATTTCCAGGACTTACTATTTTTAGTAAGTCAGTCAAAGGGGCTCACTAGTTGGATTTCATGGTTTCAGGCACTCTGGGGTCTTGACTTCTCTTATGCGGCTTCTGGGATACCTTTTATGGTGATGTTTTGGGCCTTTGGCCAAACTTACTATTTTTAGTAAGTCAGCTGGACCAGGGCATAAGGGAATTATCAATGTTGGTCTTGGTGCGATTTGTTGAGAGCTTTCCGGCAAGCTATAATACATGGCATTTTGAGTTCATTTGCTATATTATTTTAATGCCTGAAGTTAAAATACTTTATAAAGTGAATTAAAATAAAGAGGTGTTAATAAAAAGTTACTTTATTTAAGTTGTTTTAAAACTCAATTCACTAGGTTTGGCCCCCTTTATGTGGCTGCATGGGCCTCTTTTAAGTAATGGATTTAAATATTAATATAATATTGTTTTACTTTTATCCCACATTGCCCATGCTATTGGGATGGACCCTTTGTTGAGGCATATATTCAGCTGGAGTTGGGATGCCATGGATGCTTGGAAGAGATATTGTATTTGCTTGCAAGTTGCAGGAGATTTCTTGGCCTTTTGAGGACACTTACCCCCAATCGGTAACAATCTTCATGCCATTGAAAGACATGGTGTGGAGATTATCGAGTTTTCAGTTCTGAAGTTGAATAACCAGCTACAGGAAAGAGCCATATCATTCATATTTGCAGTCCTGAATGAGTAGCTTCAAAAGCTATATGTTTATCCAGCTTTGGGAACGAATTGGAAGATAATAAATCACTGTTTGAAAGAGTTCTCAGACTTATGTGTTGTTCAAAATATACTAGCACGACCGTACCATTTTTGGAAGTTGCAGCACGTTGTTTATTCCAACTTTGGCTTACGAATGTGCAGACTACGTTCTGGGAATCAACTTAACAATAGAAACATGGGGTATATTACAGTGATTTCAGAGTGTGCATGCAAACTATTTGACAAATTTTCATTAAGTGAAAAGAAAAAAGTTGGGCCAGATTTAGGGGGTGTCTATTACACTCAACCTCTAAAAAATTAGGTGTCTCGAAACCAAGTCAAATGCTTTCTTAAACTCAACAAAACAACAAAAGACTTTGGAAGACCTATGACGAGCTTCTTCAATGATTGCTCGTAGTGTAAAGATGTGATCAATAGTTTGGTAGTCCCTTCTGAAGCCCACCTGTCCCTGAGCTCTAATATTATTCCTTTCCAAGTATTCTAACAGCTGCATGTCTAAAAGTGGCATAAAGTTTGGCAAATGTATGCCCAATCATAATGGTCATTTAGTTGCCAGGGATAGAGGGATCCCCTAACTTATGAATAGGGTGGATGATGTGTTGGGACCAAGACTGAGGGAAGCCTGAAGACACCCCCTGATTAAAAAGTGTGGCAAGGGGAAAGTCAAGGGAATCTACACCATATTTGATGAACTCAACATTGAGACCTTCACAATCAGTTGCTTTACTAGTGTGTAATTTCAAAATAGCTCTCTTTACAGAGGAAGTAGAGAAAACAAAGGAGGAAGGTGGAGAAGTGGGGACTATGGGAGTAGGATGGACTGGAACATCATAGAGGGAATTGTCATAGGAGACCCATGCTTCGAACGTGATGTCGGAAATGGTGGTTTTCCTCAAGAGAAGAGTACGCCAAAAAGTCTTAGAGGAGTGGTGGAGATCAGCAAGGAGTGAAAGCCGTCCTAATGATGAGGTCCTTAGGGGAGAAAAATCTAGAGGAAGAGGAAGATTCATGCATGGACGTGGAAATGGCAGAGGATATTCTACGCAAACACAAAAGGGCGAGGCAAGTACTTCACAGCGTAATGGCATTAATACCCAGAGTTAGAAGTAATTTTAGAGGAAGAGGATCCTATATTTATGGACGAGGTAGAGGTTGTGGATTCAATAAGGGTTTAATTAGAGAAAGTTTTGAGTCCATGTGTAGTACCAATAGTATTAACGCCTAAGAAGAATGGAGAATGTGCATTGATTCCAAAGCCATTAACAATATTACTATAAAATACAGATTTTCATTGCCGCATATGGATGATTTAACGGATTGCTTGAGTGGAACAAAATACTTCACAAAGATTGATTTGAACAGTGGATATCATCAAATTTGCATAAGAGAGTGTGATGGATGGAATTGTAATGTCTCCAAATGCGACAATTAGGCCTAATTGAGGTTTACCCAACAAACATTTGAATTAAATTCCCAAACCCCTGACATTTATGCTCCACAAACCAGTTAGCCCTAACTAGAAAATTTATAGAATACCCAAGCGAAACATGCCAAAATAACTCCACAAATAGCTGAAAAATATTTGGAAAACAATGTACCTTTTTGGACCTAAATAAATTGGCGAAGTGACTGAAAATACCCCTGCCAATAATCTGATTTTTATGTGAAGGTGCAGCAGCATTTTTCAAGCACTAAACACCACAAGTGAGTCGCCCAAGTTGCAAAAAAATTTAATAATTTTTTGGATTGTTTTAGGGCATTGAATGACCCTCAAACCCCTGCAAAACCGCTCAAACACAAATCGCCCCAGCTGGAATAAATTCAATAAAATATTACCTAACCCTAGAAAAGGGTTTCTCTTGCACGCCACACTTCAGAAAGGGTCTCTAAGCTCCCCCAAACAATTCGCCCCACTTGGAAAGCTTATACAAATAACTCTTTGAATTAATTTTCTTAATTTCAGCTCTCAATAATTTATTATTTACCTTGATCAGTTGAAATTTCAAAAATTGTATCTTCCAAAATATTTAAAATTTCATTGCAAATGTTAGCTCAAAATGATCACAAAAATAGTAGCTTTCAAACAAAATTAGAATCAAAATTTTCCCTCCATGGGAAGTCCCTCAAAAGTAGTTCTAAAGTTACAAAAACCCTAGTTACAGCCCTACGCTCTTCCAAAATCAACAAAACTCTTCAAACCAAATTCGCCCACCTTTTTGACCTACAAATCATAAATTTACAGCTCTCCGAAGGGTTTGCAATAATTCCTTGATGAAGGTGGTGCAATAATTCCTTGATGAAGGTGGTGTCCAAAAACACCTTTGTAGATCCACTTGCATACAACTATCCAAATTTGAAGTGCAATTACAACCCTTGAATAGCGCTGGCCTATGTGAAAGAGTAGAGGTTTTCGTCTCCAAACTCCTTGGTACACTTGAAAGTTTTCATTATCAAACCACTTGATCAAGCTTGACATACTTGCACAATAATTTCAATATCAAAAAAACGTAACCTTTTCAAATGAGTCTTCCCTTTCTTTTTATATACTTCCTCCAATTGTGGTGCCCAAAATAGAGAGGGAGAGTTACTTTTTTTCTTTTAATAAAAAGATATATTATAAGCTTCTTTATATAAGCACTTCTAAGACTTAAGTTCCATGACCCTCAAAAAGTCCCTACTTAAGTGAAAAATAGATAAAAAGCACTTTTTGCATAACTCAACTGAAAATTAGAATACTTAAATACTTTTCACCTTTTTGCTCTTTGAATAGCCCTCACATAGTTCCCTTCTCTTTCTTTCCCTTAGTCTCGTGGGATCAAAACCAAGCTAGGGGTCTATACGCAACTATGCTAAAAAGGGGGGCATTACAAAAACACAATGTTCAAAACATTAGAAGGATTATATGAGTGGTTAATTATGCCATTTGGGTTAACTTATGAACCGAGTACATTCATGAGATTGATGAATGAAGTTTTTAAGCCATTTTTTGGTAAGTTTATCATTGTGCATCTTGATGACACTGATTTTTTGTAGAACAAAAGAAAAATTTTAACATATGTGCAAAGTGTTAGAAAGGTTAAGAGAGGAAAAGTTGCTTATAAGTTTGAAGAAACGTAGTTTCATGCAAAAAGAGTTGGTATACTTGGAATTTGTGATTTCTCAAGAAGGTTTGAAGATAGATCCAAAGAAGTGGTGAGCTGTATTGGATTGTCTGTTACTGCAAAGTACATTTGAAGTATGTAGCTTTCATGGACTAGCAAGTTTTTATAAGAAGTTTGTCAGGAATTTCTGTGGGATAAGTAAACTGATCACTGACACGATGTAAAAAGATAAAAGAGAATTTATATGAATAATAGAAGCAAAACATAGTTTCCAGCAATTGAAGAAAAAAATAATAGAGCAACAAGTGTTGGCATTGCCAAATTTTAATAAAGTATTTCAGGTAGATTGTGATGCAAGTGGCACCACAATATGAACAGTATTGAGTCAAAAAGAAAGACCTATTGCACGTTTCAGTGAAAAGTTGAATGATGCAAAACACAAGTATTCAACATATGATTAGGAGTTGTATGCAATTATACAAGCACTAAATAAATAAAGAAATTATTTATTGTCACATGAATTTGTATTGTGCACAAATCATCAAGCATTGCAGTTCATTAATAGTCAACATAAGTTGAATTAGAGACATGAAGTGGCTTGCTTACTACAGAGTTATTCATTTTTGTTGAAACATAGAAGTGGAACGTCTAACAGAGTTGTTGATGCATTAAGTAGAAGAGTTCTTTTGTTGAAAGAATTAAGAGTGGAAATCATAGGATTTGATCTTATGAAATAACAATATGAAGAAGATGCAAGTTTTCAAGAAGCATGGAAGTCATGTAGAGAACTAATGAGTCAAGAAAGAACACCATGGTTAGAATATTTTATTCATGAATGATTGATATTCAAAGGAAGGCAATTGTCTATACCAAGAGGTTCAATGAGAGAAAATGATTAAGGAAAAGCACAGTGGAGGATTCGCAAGTCATTTTAGTTATGACAAAACATTAACGCAAGTGACAATTTAATTATTGACCAAGGATGAATATAGTTGTGCAAAAAATTATTCAAGAGTGTAGAGTTTGCCAACTAGCGAAAGGAAAAAGTTAGAATGCAGGGTTGTATCAACCATTGCCTACACTGTGGGAAGATATAAAATATCCAAAAAAGGAGATATATTCTAAAATCTGAAATTTAATAAAAACCCAAGCAAAAATATTACTTTTCAAATTTATAACAGCAAACCCTAGCTGCAATTAACCCTCCACAATGAGTGTAAAAATATGGCAAACTCAATGGCCCAAGTAGGCAGTCCTACAAGCAAGTTAATCTCCCCAAAAACAGAGATTTTTTTACAAAGCCTAGATGCCACTAATGGAGACAAATACAGAATTAATTTGTCTTTACAATGCTGAAAAATAGTACTTTCACTCCTTGATACAACCCAATAATTATGAAAGGGATTTCTAAATTTATTATCCAATAAAATTGCCAAATTAGAACCCAATTTCAGATCTGAATATTGGATGAAATATTGAATTCCTTCAAACTACAAATGCTAGAAATGTTCTCCAAAAATAGAGACTTAATATAGAAAAACTATCAATATTATTGAGGCCCAATGACCCTCCAAAATACCTCACAAATTCAAGAAAAATAATAGAAATATTTATGTAAAAATCAAAATATTGTTTTGCCTCAAAAATAGCTCCAAAACTCCATGGACCAGCTCCACAACCAAGTCATCAATACTGGAGCTGATAAATTCCAGCCCTAGATCCCTAAAAGTAGGGGTCTTCAACCCGCCCAAACAGCTCCGTAGGGCTTCCAACCCTAGTCGCCCATCTCACAAACCAATCAGCTCCTCCCAAAACTAAGTCGCCAACCATCAAATGTTGTTTTTTGTCTTTTTCTGAATAATAGGCTCAATTACAACCTCAAAATGAAGCTACCCTAGATGAAAAATGAGGGTTTGCATCCCCACTCCTTTTTGGCTTGAAGGTTTTCGTCTCCAAGTTAATAGCTTAAGTTTTTTGTGCTTAAAATTTTAATTTCAAAAAATATTTTCATGCCCCTTCAAATGAGCCCTCCTTTGCTTTTATAATCCTCCCCAAAAGGGGACACCCAAAATGGAAGGAAATGCCTTTTTTGTTCTTTTTTCAAATTATAAAAAGAACACCTCTTATAATCCACTTAAGTGGATTGGGCGCCCATGACCCTCAGTGAATTTATAACAATAAAGTGTTTTTACAGTTGCTCTTAAGAAAAGCAAATGTTTCCCTTCTTTTTTCTTTTTTCCCTTAGCCCTTGGGAAACTTAATAACGCTAAAGGTCTCCAATAGTATCATGATCAAAAGGGGAACGTGACAATATGGATTATGTTTTAGGTTTGCCTAGAATGCAATAAGGAAATGATTCAATATTTGTAATACTTGATAGATTTTCAAAAATGGCACATTTTGTGGCATGAAGAAAGACTAATGATGCAACAAACATTGTTAATTTGTTTTCCAAATAAGTTGTAAGACTGCATGGGTTACCGCACAATATAGTATCAGACAAAGATGTGAAGTTTGTTGGACATTTATGAAGGGCATTATGGAAGAAGTTGAATACCCAACTCCAGTTCAATTCAGCATACCATCCGCAGACAAATGGACAAACAAAAGTAGTCAATAGAAGTTTGGGTAATCTTTTGAAATGTTTCGTTGAAGGCTGTGTTGTAGGGTGACGCATCTCTCACCCCCTAGGACGCATCTCGGATATCGGGACGTGTTTCGGGTACGGAAGACTGGTACGAGATGTCTCCCACATCTAGAGACTCCTCCCTGCCTGTTCCCGCGTGTCCTGTCCCATCCCTCATCAAAATAGGGCATCCCCGAAATGTGTAAACCCTAAATGAGCCAAAAAATGCGCAACAAGGTAAAAAAAAACACAATGTAATACATGTTTTTAATGTCATTTGCACTTTTGGATCATTTGCAAAACAGGAATGTCGTTTGGATTTTCAATTTTTTTGCACGTAAATATAGTTAACATTTTTAGGTTTTTTTTATAAATAATGGCACTGCAATGTCGTTCATGGCATTGTCGTGCCATTATTATTATTTTTTTATGTTTTTTTTTTTTGAAAATGTTCATTCGGCATTATTAAATTTAATAATGTTTTTTTTTCTAATGTTTTTTATTAAATGTTTATTAGTTAATAGAAAAGATTATTTTATAAATTATAATTTTATTAATTATTATTTAATGTTTTAAATTTAATTTTTTTAATTTTTTTTTGAATAATTTATTTAATCTTAGTTTAAGTTTTTAAAATTTAATAATATTTTATTTTAATTTTTTAATAAATTTTAAATAAATAATAAATATATATAAATATAATATATAATAAAGTTATTTAGTATATATATTTTTAAATTTTATAACTATTTATTATATATAAATATAATATATAATAAAATTATTTAGTATATATATTTTTTAATTTTATAACTATATATATATAAATATATATAGATATACATAGATATAGATATTGATATATACATATAATGGTATAATATATAATATATTTTTTATTGCTATAAGTTCTAATTATTAATTTTTATTGTTATAAGTTATAATTATTAACTTATAAGTTATTACATAAACTTAATAAAGTAATAACTATTTCAATTTTAATTTTATAATATATATATATATATATATACATTGTCATCTCCCTGTACCCCTATCTCCTATTTATCAAAAAATGGTGTACCCATACAATTACCCGTCTCCTAGCAACTATGGTTGAACGTCAGTCAAGGACATGGGGTAATGTTCTTGAACAAGCTAAGTTTGCTTATAATAACTCCGTGACACCATTCCAAATTGCTTATGGGTCAAGTCCCAAAGGAGTTGTGGAGTTACATGATATGAGAAATGAGCAAAAGAATAGTGTGAAGAGTAGAATATTTCACAGAGCATATGCAAGAAATGCATAAACAAGTGCGAGAATAGCTAGAAAGGAATATAACACAATACAAATAGAGAGCAGTGATGAAAAAAAAAAATTGAATATCAGGTGGGAGACCTAATCCTGGTGCATTTGACAGAGGAGAGATTTCCAAAAGGTACCTCCGATAAGTTGAAAGGAAAAAGATTGGTATGTGCAGAATTTTGCAAAAAAATGGGAGGAATGAATATGAAATAGAATTACTTAAAGGAATAGATATATAAACTATTTTCTATATCGCTGATTTGTATCCATATTATGAAGGGCAAAGTAGTGAAAGTGTAAATGCAGATTCTGAAGGAACGGATTGGAGATTTCAGAGACCTGAGAAAATGGGTGAAGAAATGGAAGGGGTTATTGACATGTGAGTCGGAAAGACTACAAGAGAGAAGGAATATAAAGAATACCTGGTCAAATGGAAATACCAAGACAAAGAAGATGCGACATCGATTAGCGCATTAGAAGTTGCAAAATAGGGAATACCATTAGTAGAATTCATATAAGTCACATGAGCAATAGCACATGCTCCTTTTCTTACCTGTGTTGTATGATGCAGGAGCATCCGAGTTCACAAACAATCTTGCATCAACTAAGAATATGATAGTTAGGATTTTGTCTAAGTTTTGTGTTGCATAAGGTTTCTTACCACACATGTTTTGTTTTAGGTTTGTACAAGTCTTCTTTGTTGCAATTTGTGTTGTTTTGCATTATCCTTTGTGAGCACCTTGTTAGTGTAGTTTTGTGTTTCTTGTGCGCACACCTGTGTCTATAATGATCCATGTATCTTTTATTTCACAATTATATCCAATTACTATCTAATTGAGTCTAAGAGACATAATGTGCGTTGTTGTAATAATCTATTGTTACCGCATGAAAGAGTGGAAATTTTATGTATGTTTCTATCGGTCTGTAACACTACCTAGAGCAAGGTATTTGATCAAGTTGATTCTTCATCACAAAGGAAGATGAGTAGTAGAGATTTGTTGAGGTCATTGGGACTTCATTATACAAGTTGTGCGTCAAGTTTCAGATCATTTGAAGAAACGGTAGTAAAGTTCTATATTATCCTTAAGCAGACATAAGAGTCATGGTATAGAGGTTTGCTGATTTTAAAGACCTGTAATGTCGTACGACTTTCTATGTATTCGGGGCAATTGTTGAACGATTGGCATTTAATTCCAAAAGTCATGGATGCTAATAAGGATTCATTTAATAATGTTTGTGAGTTGTTTCTAGGATGCGTTGAGTTCTAACATGTTTTTGTTCCTTGGAAATGTGACGACATTTAATATTTGTGACATATAATGATTGGGACGCACTATGGTGTGTTAATGTTGTTAGTGGGGTAAGAGCACTTAATTAAGTAGGCAGATCTTGCGTCTATATAAGCATGCCCCTATCCGTGTGCTAAGGGACTTCTTAGGATTTGGAGTAGTGCAGATTAGATCAGAGAATTTATTTGCAAAGAATGTCAGTTAGTAAAACTAAGATCTACAAATCTAATGTTCTAATGGATCTCATTGTGAGATCATGATGTGATTGTTGTATTTCCTTTGGTTGAAATCAAATAAAGATTTGAATACTCGTTGCATTCCTTTGCAATTTTCATTGTGTACTCTGAGGGTTGTGTGGTTTAAGGCATTTCTTAATTGAGATCTCTAACCACGACTACATCACTGATGCAAGAAGCCACCATACAATATAAGTGCCATGGATAAAAAGGAGTTTGATCCACAATTAGATACAAGCAAAGAGAAGAAATCAAGGTTGAAGTGATATCTAATAGAGAATTATTGCTATCTACTCCAGCCAGTGCAAGAGTCAACAATGCCTTAATCCACGTAAGTATGAAGTGATCCTCTAAGTGCTCTATCAAAAAATAAAAGGCTAATTTGAACTTCTCAAGAACAATACTTTCAAGCATAGTTTGCATACCGTACTTAGCAAGTACTTGCCTAGCCCCCTAGTTTGTAGGCATCTAACATGTTCTGGGCGCGGGAGCCAGTACTCGAGCCTTGGCGAGTACTAACACTGTACTCGTCAAGTACTCACAAGTATTGTGGTAATACTCACCAAGGCTCGAGTAATAAAAAACCCACGATTTTGAGCGACAATTAATAGGTTTGGGTGAGGCTCAGAGACTACTCACCCACTTGGCAAGTAATCAGCGAGTATGCAAACTATGCTTTCAAGCATAGTCACTCACAATGTACACTCTTATGAAGTTCTAGAATGTTCTAAATTGATGCACACTCATTCATCAATGAGCTCAACTCCCATCTCTCAAACAATTCATAATAACAATTTTCAATGTGATGCCAAACAATGGTTACTTATTTGACATATCTTCAGAAATGTATTAATATTGATGGCTTACTATAAATGATAAAGGAAAGTGCTACTACATTGAAGGGAGACTGTACCAACGTTGTCCATGATAAAGGTGTTTTTTGGAAACTATGATTCAAATAGGTGCAAGATCAAACATTAAAACCGGCTTGATTGATGAACGTACAAATAAGGCACAAATGATTCCTCTATCCCATGCACAATCAAAGATGTTTGATGGGACGACCATCCAATCTTTTTGGTTTGCATGAGCCCATGCTCTTTGGAGGTTCTTGCTCCCCCCACATAGTTATTTGTATTGTTACCCTAACCACATGGGTTGGGGACTTTATTGCGTTGGATTTACCCATCACTTATTTTCAGTGTTCTTCTTATTCTTTTATTTAGTTAGTCATTGATCCTAGGGTCCGTTTACCCTAGCACTTTCTATTGTAATTGGATGTATCCTCGAATCCCATTGGCATAATTTTGGTCATTCGTGGACATTAATATGGTTTTTATTTCTATTTTCCTACCTAAAATGGTACTGCTTATTAGAAATAACACAATTTATTTGAAATCTTGATAAACCGGTATCCTAGCTTAAATATAGCATCACATGACTGATTATCAACTTGAACGAGTTAAATTATGTGAAACTAGAGATCACACTATGCAATAGAAGCTCTCTCTACTGAGGATCCAACCTCATAATTCATATTGTCCGAAATAATTAATAGTAATGAAAATTGCTTTTTGCTAACACAAGAAAAAAAAATGTCACTCATAATTCCGTATGTAATGCAACTACATCTCATACATGTTGAACTTCTCCAACATCATTATTCTATCAAAAAAAAACCTAGTTCCAAAAGGACCACAATATATGGAGAAACCAATTCAGAATTGTATAAATACCTGCAAATGAGGTATCATACTCTATACAAATCCTGCCCCCTTCCAAACAACAAATAACCTGTCCAGCAATGACAATATACATACATATATAATCATTAACCTCAACCAATTTTATTTGATACATTATTTCATTACCAACTACCAATGATTTAAAAAGAAAAAAGCCTTTAAATATAAAACTAGATAACCAGAAAAGAATAAGTAAAACAAATGGTAAAATATCTTATCACGAAGCAAATGAGCATACAAATTGTATAAGAAATCCTTACTGTATGACACAACACTGTGATCACGGATGGACTTGAAAGCAGCATATTCTGATTGAAACAACTCTAAACAACGTCTATTTTTAAATTCCTTTGGGTTCCCAAGGTGGAGGGTTTCATGAATTCATCTGTCCCCAGTCCTAAAACCTAGTAAGAGCCGAAAAGATAAGCGAGCCTTGCAAGGGATTTCACATAGGAACATAAGCTTTTAAAAGAGAAACAAGACCAATACCAATTAGACAAATGCCTTCTTCAAGGTGTTTTTATGAATCTGCTCGATCCAATAGAATGGATGGGAAAATGCCTCAACATAGAGTGTATAAATCTTTAGTGACAAAACCACTGAATTTGATATGCATATAAACTATAGGGGCAAAACTAGTGACAGGGTGATTAAAGGATCTCCCAAAGATTACCAGATAAACTATATCGAACAAGATCGTAAAATATAACACTAATGTATATCATTGTGAGGAGAGAGCAACATAGACAGACAGAGAGAGAGAGAGAACAAAAATCACATAAGTCCTAGGATACATTTTTTTTACCTTATTTCTTAATTTGTATGTAATCTTCTCGTGAATAAGTTGCTCGTGTTGGCTATCAATTTGACCTTTGGTTGCCCTCAATTCAGCTTCCATATGAACCTGGCAATAGATTATGCAATGAAACCACAATTTTTGAAAGAATTAAACTTAAAAATCAAGTACTAAGATATGCCACATAAATCTAAAAGCGGATATTTTAAAAGCTAGCATACAATCCTGAGATTTTTACAGATACACTAAATAAATGCCCATTAAAGAATAATCAATCTATATTTCCAAAGTAGACTTTTGAATTAAATAAGATAAAATCTGGATCTAAATTATAAAGATGTATAATACAACAGACAGAAAATTTCAACAAAAACATTCATTATTCATTTCCGTAAAAAACAAACTACAAGGGACTTGAGAAACAAGTTGATAATCAATCCAAAAGGAGATGGAAAATTAGGAAAAGAGTGCCACAAAATATACCCTCTCTCTAATTCTAGCAAGAACTCCACCATTCCATTGATCATCATTCAATGATATCTCTGAAACATGACAAAAGTTAATTTTAGATCACCTGCATCTAGAAAATTTTAAATCTCTATCAAATAAAATAGTGAAATAATTTTACAGAAATATCATTCTTTTTGTAAATTCTTGAAATAAACTAGAGTTAACTTAAAAGATACAAAAATTTTGGTGCAATAAACATAGTAAATTGGCACGCCTGTAGTTAATTCAGGAATTTGCATTCATTGAAGAAGCCAATCAATCAATCACTCCATTCCACTCCAGTTAATGAATTTTGTATGGAATCAATTAACATGTTTTAACCTAAGTCACAAGGTTCAAGTTCCAGTTCGAGTTCGAGTTCCGATAAGAATCGAAAAAAAAATCGCCATTAAATTCGAACCATAAAAAATATAAAAATATAAATAATAAAACGAAAAAATATAAATATATAAAATATAAATCATATAATATAATAGATATGATTTATAAATATAAAATTAAAATATATATAATTTTTTAAATTTTTGATAAAAAACCAAATATGTATATAAAAGAAAGACAGTAATTTTTACAAACAGTAAATATAATGAAATAAAATATAAATTAAAAAATAAACAAACAAAAAAATAACATAAAAGATAAAAAATAAAACATTAAAACAAAATACCTTGCTAAACCTAAATCTAACCTAAATAGAAAGTAGACGTGTCGGCGGCTTTGGTTATAGGTTGTATCGAGCAAGTAATGGGAAGAAGCGGATTGTCAACAGAATGGGAAAGAAGCAGATTGTTCGTGCACACAACAACTAATATGCAAGGCGCCAGCCAGTCTACAATCACCAGCCACTATCTGACAGCGTCAAGGCAAAGCTTATCATGGTTGGGTTTCACTTGGCGGGAATAAATCTATCTCCCGTTGAGTAGAAATCGGCAACAAAAAGGAATGGCGAGCTCGTCCAGAGTAGGGATCTCAACAGAGGATGGGTCCTTGCCTGCCTTGTCTGCATTTTTTTCCAAATGTTTTTTCCTCACGTTTTTCCCGATTTTAACTGATTTTTGACCGATTTTTCTTGCCACTGCAGAAGTTCGGCGAATTTCGAACTTTATGGCGAAAAATCGCCGAACCTTGTGACATAGGTTTTAACTATACCTCATTTTATTTGTGCAGCTCATTCACTAAATTATCTGTAATGTATAATGCCTTTAAAAGGTCATATACAGTAAGGATTAAGTTATGTTAAACCAATGTCAAAATTAATCCATTTGTCTCCCTGAAATTTTGTAACTAAAAAAATCATGAAATCTGTATTGTCAAATAAAAAACATTAGATAAGAAAATCAAGAGGGAGCACCCAACGATTTCATCATCCATAAACATAAAATTTATATTTTCACAATGTTAATGTGAGAAGAGCAAGGACAAAAGGTGTCCCATACAACTTGGAAAATAAATTTAAGTCTCTATTGCATTCAAATGGGAATAGCTTCAAACAATGGGTTTGCTCTGCTTGGCTTAATCCAAAGGGGAAAACTACTTGGAAATAGGATTCAAGAGAGATCTATAGAATGGGATTAAATGTTACTTATCAACCTTCTAAAAAACAGATGTCAAAACACTAATCCAATAATAAGAGATCTGGCAAAAATAGCAAAAGATCTCCCTGACAAAATCAAATAAAATTGATATCAGTTATATCCCCGAAGCTAAAAATTCCTTGGCTAACAAGATGGCAAAAGTTGGAACTAAATTAAACAAGCGTGAATAAGGTACCATTATATATGAAAGGAGCATCCCTCAAAACACCATGGAACTCCAATAATTGCAAGTCATAAAAATGACTATAATCAATTTCAAAACCCACATGGTGTTGGGAAAAAGCTCTGATAGCCACGAGAGAAATAGATCTAA
The DNA here is from genome assembly GCA_037957365.1 of Torreya grandis. Classification (NCBI taxonomy): domain Eukaryota; kingdom Viridiplantae; phylum Streptophyta; class Pinopsida; order Cupressales; family Taxaceae; genus Torreya; species Torreya grandis. The sequence goes on along the minus strand of JARHVA010000074.1, from coordinate 4,274,070 downwards.
GAGCATGAAGGCCAGGAAAAACTCCTCAATATGTACTCTCTCGACTAAATCTCAAAGACTCTGCAAATATAAGAGGAAAGGATTGAGAGATTGTATCAATAAATCTAATGGAATCAAGAGAGTGAATCTGTCATATATCAGAGGACTGAATGAGTCAAAATGGTATAAATAACTTGTGCAAGAGCAAGCTCCCATTTCACTATTGGCCACTTAGGTGGCATCAATAAATAATGTAATAGATAAGCTAACCTAATTTAATTTTAGTGCATATAGAATAATGCACCAACATCCTCCCCTTAAGTGCAACTTAGAAAGGCTTATAGAAAAGAAGAAGACTAAAATTCCTCTGAAAATGGGTTCTGGCAACTAGGCCAAATGAGGTGCCCATGTACAATAAAGTAAGAACTGGAAAAAAATGAAATGCGCCGCAAGGGTCTCGCAAAAAAATTAAAATAAAAAAAGTGATTGAAGGTATTGAAATATGCTACAATACATCCCAAGAAGCATCACAACACACAAGTAGTACACTAGAATGTTGAAAGAGGATGGGTTGTTCCATCACTGAAGATGAGTACATTAAATGGGCTGATCCATCACTAAAGATGAGTACACTTGATAGGCTGATCCATTGTTGAAGAAATTGTATTGGATGGCCTAAATCCATCACAAAAGAACACACTAGGCGGGTTGATCCACCATTGAAGAAAGTGCAACTGAATGACCAACTAGTGAAGAACTCAAAACTGCATGAGTGGTTAAAAACCACTGCTCGGTCACTGAAGAAGACAAATATGATACTGGATACACCAAAATAGCTCCATACAAAGAGACTCAATCTGTTGAATGAGGTGTTGAGAATACAAAAGAGTTCACCAAATGAATGCCATCCACTGAAGATACTATCAAAAGTAGATGTTAAGATGTGCCACTGGAGGGATAAGCAAGGGAGCTACACACAACACCTAAAGAAAGAAATATAACCTCACATACCCCCCCCCCAATGTTGAATGGGTGGAGTGGATCTGTACAAGTGGTCCAAATCCACTACTCAAAAATTGAAGAACTGATAGATCTTAGGTATGTCAGAGGGTAACATTGTCAAGTGAAGTGTCCAAAAGTACAAAAAAAATCTTACAAATAGTTAAAAGTAGACAAAGAGATGTTGGGGATACCAGTACTTGTTCTTTTCAAAAAAGTGAAATTTGCTCCAAATATAAAGGGCTCCACTAGAACGCGGGGTGGGTTAATCCACACTCAAACATAGTTGTGTAGAATTGGATTAGAAACAAGCTAAGTTACTGGTTCGCTTTCAGTTCAAGTTCGGGTTCGCCGGTATGGTGATTTTTTTTTGGCCTTGGGTACGGCTTGGATTCAATCGTACAACAAATATATAAAAAATAAAAAATATATAAGTTCTAACCTAATAAATAGGAAAATAGTGACATTGTCATTAACCACAATATGCATATTGATATAAAAAACAAACTATGAAAATAATTAATGTCGTGAACCATTTGCAGTCTAGGGCAGAATTTTGGGGTATTATTCATTATTTTAGTCATAAATAAATAATAATAATATTATAATACCCACTTCATTGAGATGCTGAAAATGCAGGGAATCAGTAGCGGTGGTAGTGTTCACACAAATTGTTCACGAGTATTGTTCATGCATACTATTCACAAATTTCCTATTTATTATTTCAAGTCATTATTTTTTGGGGGAAGATGATAAAAAAAAAATTAAAAATGCATTTTTGACCCTTTTTTGTTGTGGGTTTTGTGCGGGTTCACCCAAGGTTCATCCTCGGGCACCCGAGTTTGCTCGAGCTCTTCTAGTATAGAAAGCCAGACGAACCTGGGTGCCCTAAGACAAACCCAGCACGAAATTGGACACACACTGGACCAAAACCAAGATCCGGTGCAAACCAAACCCTGATTCTTCTATAAAAAGTGGCATACCGATAACGTAGGAAACATGTGAAAAAACTCTAGATAACTATAAAAGTGGTCTGAATCCACTACTCAAACACCAAGGAGATGTCAAAAATATAGAAAATGTCACCAAATAGCTAAAAGCTATCAAGGATGGCACGAATCATGATAGCCAAGACAAAGTGCCTTGTAACTGATATAGAAAAAGACTGTGAGACAAAACACACACACATGAAGGTAGACAAAGCTAAAACAACAAACCCTCCATGGAACTTTATAGTTCAAAACAAGTACAAGATACATCCCAAAAAACATCAAAAAAGACAGAAGACACCGTTTGTACCATATGTTGGAAAAGGCCATCAAATTCTCTCACATACAAGGGATCCCTGTTAGGCAATATGAAGTTTGGAGTCTATGCAATTGAAAACTAGAGGAACCACACTAGTAGAATCCTTGCAAAGAGCATCGACGACGCCACCGCAATTGATCTAAACTCCACACCAAATGAACATGGACGGTAGAAGATGTTTGCATGTGATTCAGTGCCATGTGTACAAATGTAGCATTACAAGAAAACATTTGAATGTGTCAATATTCACATCCCTGACAAAAGCAATATTGGGACTCGCATGCCTGACAGAAGCAATCTTAGGACTCTCATGCCTAAGTGAAGGTGCAACAAAGCTCATGTGTTGCTTTATGTCCTAACAAAGAGTGGAGTAATCAAAAATTGGAGTTGAGCTTGCACAAAGTGATCCCAATGAAGGTGAAACCCCTGCTCGTTAACCAAAGCCTTGACAAGCAATCCAGTCAACATATTGGATGGTAGAAACAACGCCCTGTGAGTGTTTACCAATACCTCTGCCAAGATGACCCATGAATAGAGTATGTGGGAGCCAAAACCAATGGTGTACTTCTCAAATGAGTCAAGCACATATGAAGGTGAATATAAAGCGAGATTGCAACAAGAGAAATAACAGGGCCTTCAGATACAAAAGGCAACTCAGGATCCGGCAAGTCACAATCTAAAAGCACATCACTTGGATTTGTACCACATTCATGAACATGAAATGTGTCATATGATGGACTCGGTTCAATGGAAGGGATGTCCATAGCATCCATCCTACGTTGCAAGTGTGCAACAAAGCCCTGTAATGAGTGAATGAGAGCATCTTTGTTGGAAATGAATGAAGGACAAAGGTTTTTTTTTTTTTTTTTCATCTAACTTTACAATATCCTCCTAAAGTGCACATACTTCAGAGAATAACATATCATTTTTCGACTGCAAGTGTTTATTGGCTTGCATGAGGGTGTGGCCTTGAAATAAACCTCAAACAAAAACACACTCACAAGATGGGAAAAAAAACCCACAACTGCTTGTAATGATGCGATTTTACAATGCATGCAATACAAGGTTGCCCAGATGAAAAAATGCCCCCCCACAATAGCAAAACTAATTGTTGGTTATAGAAATAGGAAGAAGAATCTCTCACTACTGCTTAAAATGTTGCAATGTGAGTTACAATGCCAGAATGAATGAAAAAGATAGGAAAAGAAAAATTTTAAACCACATTCAGACTTAGATTTGAGCATGCCAATAGATTCTACTCAAAATTTACATAATTTCAAAGAAACAGCATGCAAAACTTCCCAACGGATCTTAAGATATGAGACCGGGAAGGTCCCTGAGTAGAATCTCCAACAAGCTTCCACTTCAATAAATATGTATCAAATAAAATCAAGTGCCCAAAATAACGTGTTAGCTCCACAAATCCTGCAAAAAAAACAAGAGCCTCCTAGGCCTCTCAAATCTCACGTTATGTCTCCTAAAGCGAAAACAACTTAAAGAAGGGTGCTTACGGGCAAAGGCTAGCCCTCAAGGGCTTAAGAGGTGAATGGCACGGTTACATGGCAAAATGAGGCGCTAACCATGACTGTTAGTAGTTTGGGCGCACTATGGTCACATAGGCGGTTACTGTTGACGGTTTAGATGGTCAGGGGGCAATCACATTTCATTCGTAGCATGTGACCAGCGGCCAAGCAGGGCCAACAACAACAGTGATGCCAAACACAAGTGTATGGACCAACTGAAGACATGTAAGCGTAGATGACGTGGCAACGCAAGAACCACGTACAAATGTGTATGAAATTGCCACGCAGATAGGTACATTTGCAGCATCCGTTGACACGTAGCATCACACTAGACCAAAAAAGCAACATGCTCCATGTTGCACAGAGGGGCACAAAGCTGCAAATCATGGACTTTGAATAAATTCTTTGCAAACAACTCTAAAAACCCACAAAACATGATGTCTGTACAATACATACTGTATCTAGGCTCGAAGCCTCCCAAAAATGTCGCCAAATTTTCTATCAGAAAACCCTATTGTGTTTACAGTCGATCCTTAAGGTTTTTGGCCCTTCAAGATGCAATAGCGAGGAAAAGATCGCTTCAAACTGCTCCCAAAACAAAGTTACCCTCAAAAAATTCCTAAAAGAGGAAGATCTGACCCAAATAAAAAAACAACTAGATGGTATTTTTAAGAACCAATAAAAATGGGGAATTCAAAAATAATAATGGCAATGGGGAAATGGTGTGGAATTGTTAGGTTATGCTTATACTCAATATAATATTATGTAAAATAAGAAAAGACATATGAAGTGGAAAAGTCATTTGAGAAGGTAAATCGGCAATAGAAGTTGAAAAGCCACTTAGGGTGATAAAAGTGTGAGGAAGCAAAGGCATTGAGAGCAAGCCTATTGTGGGAATAAATGTGAACCCATGGCCTCTCGGCCATGGGAAAAAGTATGTCAGATATTTTGATGGAGATCTCCATCTATTCATGAGTTCATTTATTGCTTCAACGATTTATTTAGATTGTTCGTATTGGTTTCCATTTCATTTTATTATCATAGTTGTTGATGCCAATGGTCTACAACCACTTGCACAATCTCATCACTACTAGACCCATTAACCACACTTGTTCATACATGTGTTCTAAATCTGTCTTGAGGTCACTTGTGGGCTCTCATTAACCCTTGTCTATACTTTGATTATGGTCAATTCTTGATCACAATCCTTGTTTGTTTCTCTATTAGGTCTGATTCAATCTTCTTTGCAATCTATAGGTCTGCAATTCTCCTTTAGGTCTGTTCATTATATCTTATCAAAATAGCTTTAACCTCTATATGGATTGGTCTTACAATACCAATAAGATTCATCTACTGGTTTACACTCTACTGAGTCTGTTCTAAACTTTCTTTGGGTCTTATAACTCACATTTCATCATTTTGACCCTTTCTTATCAGTCTCATACCCTTTAACAGAATTCTGCTTCATTAGGCCTTATACCTAAGCCTATAGTCCGTTCAATGGACAGTAGTTTGAAGTAAAGATTTCAATAACTTGTTTTACACCTTTACAACCTCTCACACAAACTATTCCACTTCTTCATTAAGTCTCATTCACTGGAAACATTCATCTAGGGGTCCATACCTTCTTTGGACTATTAAACTCTTACTGCTACAAACACTTATAAGCCTGTCAGCACACAGTTCTTATTATCTGGTCTTTTGAGATTCACCAAAACTTGAAATTACTCTCACATCACCTCAACCATTCCATCATACCCTTATACAAATTCTTAGAGCATTTGGAAGACTACTATTGAAGATATGACCTTTACTTGTACTTAAAAACCCTGGTTTTACAGTCCTGCAGCAGACAGTCAAGTATAACGTGCTCGCAGCTCAAAAACAGTGATTCTTACTGACAACTGACAAACCTCTTGTAACATCTTCTATTTACCATCTAACAACAATCTTCAAAGTTTCGAAGGGAACTATGGGTTAGATTTGAAGATATTGGGCTTTTCCTGAATTTTACACTTACCTAGGGTTTTCACAGTCTAGCAGGAACCCGAGAGCATTTAACTGATTGTTCATAAAGTCTAGAGACTTGCTAAGCTCTATACCACTTGGATCCTGACCTTAACAAAACATATCTTGCCATTCAGACCATTACTGCTTCTTCATGCATACAGAATCACGTAAAAAGTCTTACCTACAGTTGACCGTGTTTAATTAGACTCTGTTTCTTTGACCCGATAGGAGAAACAGACAGAGACAGAGTTTCACACCCACAAATATATTCCAATATTCTTATAAGCTCAAATAGATTATATACTCATGGATACCCATTTGGATTTCATACATCATATTACGTTCAAACTCCCCTGACTCAGACCTGCTTAGATACAGCTTTCTGTATTCTCCTACAGAGTCATACAAATAGGAATTTCTAAATACATATTAACCTCATAATCCTACAAGAAACTCGTGATCATACACACAAAAAGGACAATGAACTTTTTACATCAAGAAAATCCTTTTCTTTATTCATCAAAGTCTCAAAATATGACACAGACCTACTGCAGACCTACTACCATAGACCTTTTTCTCAGACCTCTTTTTCTCTCTCTCTTACTTTCTCATCCCTCTTTCTTCGATGACTTTTCTCTCATTTTTATCTCCACTTCCTTGCTTGAATTAGTTCCTCTTTATTAGGGTCGAAGCTCATCTTCTCAACTATGTATAAAGAGACTTTGGATTGGAAGAAGACCAAAGTCTTCTCAACCACTTGCTCCCCAACATAGCATATGCCTTTTTTTGCCTTTCTCCAAGGTAGAATCCACCTTCTAGATAGAGTTGAGGTGTACTTACATTTACATATATTAAAAGGACATTTACATCATAGTTATAACCTTCTAGGACTATTCCAAGAGGTTCATACCTTTTACAATCTTCAAAAACCCTTCTAAAGTCCTTAAGCACATTCAATATATTCAAATGTTTTCCCTTTTGGGTGGGAAAATGCCATATGACTCTCAGGAGCAATTCCTTGAGTCTCAACTAGTTTGACTTATTGATCTAAGGACTAAACAAGATGTTGCTTAGCATGACTTACAAGAGTACATATGAAGCATGTCAACTTCCCTAACAACTATAACATGACTCATTACACTCATATAGACTACTATATACAAAATTTGACCTCCTTGACTGATGCTCCTGCATCAGTTGTCTATTTTACAACTTATCTGTGTTTCTTTTATTTCAAAATTCGTGGCAAGGCGGTTGGGATATCTCACTCCTAACAAAAATGTAGTACATGCAGAAATCAACAATTGATCATCTGAAAAAGAATAGCTCTGGTACCATGTTGGGAAAAAGCTCTGATCACCATGAGGGAAATAGATCTGGAAGCATTAAGGCTAGGAAACAGTCCTCACTATGTACTCACTACATTAGATCTGAAAGACTGCAAATATATGAGGAAAGGATCAAGAGATCATATCAATATATCTAATGGAATCAAGAGAGTAAATCTATCATATATCAGAGGACTAACCAATTCAAAATACAAGGGTGATGAGGGGTATAAATAGCTTGTGCATGAACAAGCTCCGCTGTCCCTTATTAGTCACTTAAGTGGCACATGTGATTGGCTCACTTAGAGGTGGCATCAATAAATGATGTGAGCATTTAATACCCATTTATCCTATTCTAAAGACTGGATAAGTGTGACTAAGCACACTTAGCATAGATAAACTAACCTAAGTTAACTTGTTATTAGTGCATGTAGAATAATGCACCAACATATGGAATGATGACATTTGTATCACACAATATTAGTAACAACCTCCTAATTGACATCATTCTTATCAACGAGTTTTAGATTAAGGTAAAAACAGGTTTTGAAGGGGCCCCGAAACCCTGTACAGATCAAGAAAGATAAAACATTACAAACCGCCAAGGAAGGCAAACCCACTGGAAAACAGTAACAAGACCAGGTTTTACAAGGACCTGAAACCTCTACAAAACCAAGTTTAACAACCTGAAACCATGCTAAAAAAATAAAACATTAGCAGCAAGCATTAACCGTGACAAAAAACCTCAGAATCTTATGTTCTTTGTCACCAAGAAAAATGAATACACCATCAGATCCAGCAATAGTGACGGCCAATCGCGACCAGCCGCAAAATGACACTTTGTGCAGCTCTCCCACAGGTGTTTCCCCCTACAAAACCATCCTCCGGACCCGTCGCCACCACCGCCCAACCCATCCACCCTACTGTCTGCAAAGATCACCTCCCCGCCGCCATGGCATACCAAATATCTCCAATAAACAAACATCGATCCGCTCAAAACAGGGTAATGGTCAGCACAGTAGCCGCAAAACGGAAATCCGAGGCAAGAAAACAAATCCGCGCAATAAAAAGATCTTTTGGCCCCGTGCCCCAACACCATGGAACCCACCATCCTCGGACTGAGAACAGGTCTCCATCAAACCTAGGAAGCAGCCTCAAAGGAAAGGGATACGGCACGGCCGTATCCACGTCCGCGTCCACACTCCCTTCCCCCGCGCTCCCTATTTAAAACACTTCTTATCAACGAGTTAAGAGCCATGGTGAACAGAATAAACGAATGGTCATCTTCTCTCTTGTTTTTAGCAAGGTTTGTGTCTTGGGTATTCAATCAAACTCTCAAAGTTACTAATCATGGGCAAGCCAAAAGCAAGTGTGACAAATAATGATTGCACAAAGTCATACAATAGAAAAACATGGTCTATCTTTCCCTTAAAATCCTCGAACTCTATGAATCTATGCAAATTCACAAAATCTATGGTTCATGTTAGTGTAGGTTTTTTCCCACTATGTGGTTTTACCTACACAGTCTAATTAGCTTGCTTAGGTGTCACTTAGGTGTTTAATAAAGGTCATTGAGAAAGATAATCCCACATTCATGAGGATGTGAGGATATGTCTATCTTTCACCTATATATGTACCTTTTCTAAAACTATTTGGCTAATTAACCTGGAATGTTATTGCATTTGAATACTTTTGCACATTGTGAAGTTTCTTTCTTTCATGTGTTCATGATTTCACTACTCCATACAGTTTCACCTTCATGCATTCAATCCTATCCAGTGATCGATCTTCAAGTGTGGCCCACTCTGACATGGTATCAAAGCGATGTTGGTAGACGAATGCCATAGATTTTGTTGTGATCTCACTCGCATTCTAGATCCTCCTTGGTGTTCTACCTAATCTCGATTGTTTCCAAGGGTTTGGTGGGGTTCATATAAATTCGTGTCAACTGATTCGTCGAAGTCTCCAGACAAAAAATGGATGAAGTCATTGGATTTGGAAGGTGTCAAAACCCTAGGAATGGTTGTAAACACGACCTAGTTTTGTGACTGTCTATTTTTTGCCATTTCAGAGGATTTGAAGGCAATTTTTGAATTTCATACAAATCCATACTATCTATTTCTGGATGAGGAGAAAAAAACTGGGTTTTACTAGGTTTTTCAAAAAACTTAGTGGTTCTCTGATGCATTTGGAGGCAACCTTGTTGATTTTTGTAGATATGAGGTTTTGTCTGAAGTCTTCATTTGGCTGGTTTTGAACCCTCGATGGTCCTATTGTTTCCACTGCATAGTCCTTGGCCTGCAACCTCCCTGCTAGTTTAGACGCACCTAGTTTGGCCACCCATTGTACACACTAGTGAGTTGGTTCAAACGCATCCGGTTCGACATTCAAGTGTACATGCCACACCCGCCAACGACCTAGTTCAGATGCATGGCTTGCTTGATGTTTTGACATGGACTATACCTAGCAATGACACAGACTATCCCTGCTAGCAGCCACATACTACACCTTCCTGCGACCTAGCTTGGACTTCGTGACTTGCAAGAGCATGTCAAATTCAATCCAGCAAGGAACAGCACTATTCATGGGTAATGTGAAGGCATTTTTGGAGTGACATCACTCACCCATCAATTAAAAAGCAGGGGCACCCATCCTAGCCCTTAGCCCCTAGTCACATGGGAGTTTAGCCCTTAGCCCCTGGTCACATGAGAGTCTAGCCCCTGGTCACAACTAACCCAAGGGGGCTTAACTTTTTTATGAAAAGTTGAGTCAAATCTTTTGCAAACCCAAAATACTTATTTTACAAGGGAAAGTGTTTTTTAAGAATTTCAAACTCATAATTTTCAGCCGATAGCTCCTTTTTAAGCACAATTATTTTTTAAAGTGCGAGTTTTTTCGAACTCTACTCATTTATGCTATTGCCAATTCTTGTAAAATTGATCCTCTATAGTTTCAGGGGAGTTGCATTTCTTCTTCTCTTTTGCACACTTGTGTTACTTCTATATACTTGTTCATTGTATATGCACTTAAATGTGTTGATTGTATACACATTGTAATATAAAGTGTCAACCTATGCAATATTGGGGGGAATTTGATGACTTGCATTTTTCGCTAAGTTTGACGTCCATCACATTGAGTGTGCATGGTTACTTGTGGTCGAGTTGACTCACCTATCTCCAATTGGGACATACCAGATGAGAATACTTGATTCTACTCCAGTGGTTCTTCTTGAAAAGCCAACTATGCTTAATGGCGGATGTAAATGGAACGCTTGCTCATGGAACAAGAGCTTACTCCATTTTTATATAGACAGATTATTGCCCCCACCAACCCAAGTCGATACAATGATTGGGCCAACTCATGATTGTGTCTATGGTCACTTATCGATACATGTTTCATTGGATCTACACCACTATGTGGAGCACACAGAATGTCCCTCCACTATTTGAAACACTATTCAGACTCTTTTCAGAGACCCTGCTAAGATTTATATCACTCCTCTTCCTATTATCTCTTCGAAGACTGTTGTACTCCCTTCTCCTCCTATTTCTTGTGATGAGTCATTCTAGATGGATAGTGCTCTTCCTTCTATCGAGCCACCACTAGTGGGCAAGTTTCTGGTAGACCTTAGATGTCCTTTTGCAGAATCTACATCAGTTCCATTGCATAATGTTGCCATTCCAGAGCCATCACAGATTTTTTCTTCAGAGGATCATCTCGTCTACATTAACAGTGTGAGTGCGCTAATTGAAAGCATCAACAACTCATCTCTTCCTATGGATTCTCCTTCACTTTATGAGCCATGCTCCACACTTCACATGGACATTCTTTCAGTGAATGTTCCATGCCATTCTTCTGTCAAGTTCATTTTAGTGGCATTACATTCAATTCTTCTGCATGATCTTGCCATACCTATGCCACACTTCAGTTTTGGACCATATTAAAAGATCTTTGTATTGTTGCCTTCGTCTTCCATTATGGAATGAGTAAACTTTCAGTACACTCATCGTGTTCTTCTGCTTGCAAAGGAAAGAAACACTGTTCGATGCAGATGGAGCTTCTTCAGTCTTTAGGCAGAGATCTCATCATCGACCTTGGTCATTTTGCGAGCTCTACTGCAAGCAGCTTCAGCATCATCTAGGGAGGCCTTCTAGTCTTCTCTATTTGCTATGTACTTGGGTATTTCATCAAGCATTTATGTCAAGACCCAATCCTTCTACCCACCTAAGCTATGCTTAAGGGGGGTGTTGGTGTAGGCTTTTTTCCACTATTTGATTTTACCTACATGGTCTAGTTACCTTGCTTAGGTGTCACTTAGGTGTTTAATAAAGGTTATTGGATAAGATAATCCCATATTAATGAGGATGCGAGAAAATGTCTATCTTTCACCTATATATGTACCTTTATTAAAGCTATTTGGCTAATTAACCTAGAACGTTATTGCATTTTAATGTTTTTGCACATTGTGAAGTTTCTTCTTCTCATGTGTTCATGATTTCACTACTCCATATAGTTTCACCTTCGTGCATTTGATCCTATCCAATTATCGAACCTCAAGTGTGGCCCACTCCAACAGTTCCCAACAGCGATTCCAAGTTCCCCTCCTATGGCAAGAACCAACAAGCAAAGTAAGATATTCCAGCAACATCAAGCACTAGGAAAAATCTAATTATCCTAGCAATCAAAAATAGAATAGCGACCAAGAACCTTCTTTCAAGAGCAGGCTATACTCAAGTTAATTAAAAAAAGGTAACAGAAAAATTACACAACATACTAGGCCATATTCCAATTAATTAAAAAAGCAAAAGCATGTCAATGTCCTCAAGTGATTGGAGTAGTCATTGCAATTGGAAAAGCATATTTACATGACTTACTAAGCAAATGTTCTTTATCTTTGTGCAAAATGAGCTAAGCAAACTCCAAAGATCAAGTCCCACATCAATATAGTGTCCCTCTTGGTGACACTATTAGACAAGTTATTTTATACTTTTGCATTAGGACTTAGACCATATGAACAAGTATTTTCATTACCTACATTGTGTTTATCTGACACATTTTACTATTACAACATCTAAACAATTTTGACTCTTAAATGATTTCAGATATAACATGTATCTCGTTTTATGGTAGCATATTTTGGCATGTACTGATCACATTTATCATTCTATGGCATATGCAGCATTGGTGTCATTAACTTGACTTGATCTAGTCATTCAATGTTGCTTTTGGTGTTTAGACTTGGCTTAAGGACTCTTCTTTTGGAGAGTTTTCAAATTTGGATGCTTTACGATAGTGCCTAAAAAATGTGCAAATAGATCTGTCGTAGTTTTCCAAGTAGTGACCAAATGAGAGCTAATGGATAATAGCCTTAGGCTTGATGTGTATTTATAGATGACTCTTTCAGTAATTTCCCTCCATAAACGACATGCAGAACGTGTGGGCCGACCCAAATGAGGGTTTTAAATTTGAAAAATAGTCATTTGGAGAACCTGAGACACTGTCGACAACAATCGGTTGCTACCGGCTCCATAACCAACATGCAAAACGTGTGGACCAACCGAAGGGATGGATTTGAATTTCAAAAATAGTCATTTACAGAACCTAGGACACTGTCAGTGAAAGCAAACGTTGTTGGTTATTGCTGGCACTATCCAAGGGGGAGGAAACAGTGATCTGGAATATGGCGACAATCTGCATAATAGATCATTTAGGCACAAACTAGGGAGATCATGTATGTGTATGATGGCAAATTGGGAAGGCCAAGTCCGTAGATAGATGAATGGTTATGAGAGACGGGTGTGCAACAATCATATTTGTATGCACAAGTCATCTATGTCAAAGATAGGTCAAATCTGACATTATTACATGTCTAATACCAAACTTGTGTGTCTACCTATGGGTTGCCGTTCATTATCATTTTTATTGCAACTTACAAAACTCAAGTCACTTTTGTAAATCACTATATGAGCTACTTTTCTTCACTTCAATTCATCAAGATTAAGGTTGTAATTGTATCGATCTTCATTTATCATCAACAAAATAAGCAATGTCATAATTGCACGTATATCATTCAACATAACTACAACCATTCTATCAATGTCTTTATGAGTGTAATGTCCCCTTTTTCGGCCAAAGGACCAAATAAGGGCTTCCCCTAAAATCCACAAAATTCTAAATTTTGAAATTAGCAACATCAGCAAACCCTAGTTCAAAGAGATGCCTCAAAACATACAATTTGCTTCCAAACCCTAGGCGCCAATATGCAATAAATAAATAAATAATTTTCAGCAATTACCATCAGAAAATATCACCTCAAAATGATCCAAAATAAGCCATGAACTAAAAATAGAAATTTTGTACCTTTTTACTCCTTGAATGTGGATGAAAATCAGATTTAACCTTGCTAAAAAAATATCTTATTTTATGCATAAAACAGCAGCTGAATATTTACCAATTCTCACTCAAACCCTTGCCAAAAATCATGAATAAATTACTAAAAATAGCCACACAAATTCAACAACCTTTTTGGGCCTTCAAAGTGATCAAATACCACTCCAAACCTAACCGCCCTAAGTCAAAACTGCATATAAAAATTAGAATTAATATTTAGCCTTTAACTAGGGTTTTAGACCTAAGTTGTCAATATGGGTACAAGAATCGGATACGGGGATATGGCGATTTTTTTGGGGGGTTTGGATACCGCTGTATAAAAATATATATAAAAAATTAAAAAATTGGAAAATTAAAAAATATAAAAATATAGACATATAAGCAAAATTAACCACATAATATGCATAGAAGAAACATAATAAGTTAAATAACCACAAAACATACTAATAATTCAATGCCAAATATCATAATATTCAATTGTCGAACTTAGATTAGTCTTATTTATTATTACAAGTACATAATGCAAATGTTACAACTTACCAGTATGGACAAAAATAAAGACAAAACAAAATCCCCCCTCTGAAGTTTGGTGAAGATTACAATGAGATGACCTGGTGTTAAATCAAACTTAAGACTATGCCCTGTTCTCTTCTTTGAGCTTATTCACGAGTTGAGCTTTTGTATTATACCTGTGCAAATGATCTTACCATATGTACTACGTAGAAAGAGACCTGGAGAACCATATTTTTGGGACATAAAGGATAAGCAAAAAGAGACAATTGATTTCAACCTCTTCCTCATCTTGATCATGTTACAGACATTTATTTCCTTTATTTTGGCAAGGCTGAAACGCGATCCAATAATTGGAAGGCTTGTTGACTTGCTCTGGCAACCTTCATAGCTATTGTACACAGCCCTAATAAAGAAGATACAGATGAATCAACTGAGGTTCACATTTTGAAAACAGTCAAACACAGCCAACGATTGAAATTGCAGAGGTTTTCATACTTTGTTTTGTTTTTTGAAGTCCATGTTTGACTTTTTATTAAGCAAAATTGAAAAAAAAATTTGCAAGAAACACCAGGGTATGACGCCCAGATGTATCCGGACGTATCCAAAGCCCAGGGATGCTCCCTAAGCGTATCCCCGCACTCCCAGGGCTTGGGGACGTACCCGGCAACGTAGTTTTAGACCCCTTCAAACATCAAACCCTCAATCCCAATCAAGTCGCCACACTTTAAAATCTTCGCACAATAAATATTAGCCACAAATCCACAATTTATGAAGTTAAACCTTCATAAAATCTGCCCAAAAATATAAATAAATAAATCAGAATTTATTATTTATTTATCCACTCAAAAAGACTTTGAAAACCTTCCCAAATCGCATAGAAAGTCAACGCCACACTTCAGCCATATTCATCAATAAATTCCAACAATGAAACTAGGTCAATTGGACATTAAATTGTCCATGAAATCTACACAAACAAGTCACCAAGCAAGTCGCCCTACTCTAAGGCAATTATCAAATCCACCTTTGCAAAGGTGGCATCAAAAAACACCGTTTTAGTCGAATAATCAGCTCTAAAACTTGCAAACAATTATTGGGCTTGCATCCCAATATTTTTTCAAGCATGAAAAATCACAATATCAAATTTCAACATATCCTTCAAATGAGAACTCCACCATGTACTTGTGGTCTTCAAAGGGGGGCAAATGTAATAGCCACCGCTATTTTTCCAATGAAAGAAACTTGAGAACTAATATGTCATATCAATTAAATTGCTTAATGATCAACATGGCATTTTGTCAAACACTTGACAAACATACAACTATACGTGCAAAACTTGAAACTCCTTATTTGCTATTAAACACTAATTTGCAATATAAATGTGCACATACAATTGCCATATGGGCTGCGACAAATATTCAAATTTGTATTCAAAAATTACAACGCTTAGATATGAAAATTTGATAGAAGAGACCTAGAAATTAGTGTTGTAGTGATCTACAGATGAAATGGCAGCCTTTCAGAGCTCTAATCACCAAGAATAAACAAGTAAACTTGATGCAAACACTGTTCACGCACTATAGCATCACTATTCATGACACTGTAGCAATTTTATTATTCATGGGTTACTGTAGCAAAATCACTATTCATGTGCGTTGTGGCAAAAACACTATTCATGCACATTGTAGCAAAAACACTATTCACGACTCCTATAGCAAATCATTATTCTGCCCTTCTTTATTGTAAATCCAATAAGCCCAATGTGTTTCCTGAATGAAAACACCATCAATCCTCCTGACTGTGTCTTTCAACAGCAAAGAGAATGCTAGCAAAGAGGGATTTCGTCCTCCAAACTCGAAAATCAGATTTCCAGGAAATCTAACAGCATAACATTAATCTCATTCCCCCACATTTTTTTTAAATGGAAGCTCTTCTATTTCTTTTATAGAGTTCTCACAAGAGTCCATTCCTTTGTTTTGTCAATGTGGAATAAAACATAACTCCCTTTATGTAACTTATGTATCCGATGTATTATAAAATAAAGGGGATTCTTCTAATTAAATAATTCCCACAAACTGTAGAATATGCATTAATAAAGTTATATATTTAAATTTAACTTTATAAAATAACTTCATTAATGCCCAATAAATCATATCAATGATAGATAAATCTTCCTGTCAATTTTAAACAATTACCATCAACATGTCACTGCCCCTAGATGTCTAGCCATGTCCATTCACGACTTACTATAAATAGTAAGTATGCCCAAAACTGCCTCAAAAACCCCTCAAAAAGATATGCAACTGAAATTGTCTAGGCCAAATGCCCTCTAAGTCCCTTTAATGCCCTGGTTAGCCTACGGGACCATAGGGAAATAGGCTAACAACATCATGCTATGAATGTTAGAAAGGGGACATTACAATCCGCCCTTCCCAAAATTGCTTATCCACAAACAATTTCAACTCTGAATACTGTAATATCTGCTCATTTTCCCAAGTAGCATCCTCCACTAGTAGGTTCCTCCACTTGACTAGGTACTCCTTGATGACTCTCCTGAGTGTTCTCTCCCTGGTATCAATGATGGCTTCAGAAATCAATATCAACTTACCCTCTTCATCTAGAGGGGGCAAATCTGCAAATGGAGCAACACTATGACCAAGCGCTTTCTTAAGCCTGGAGACATGGAACACATTATGCACCCTACTATCTGCTGATAACTCCAGTTCATATGCCACCTCGCCAATGCGGAGAGCAACTCTAAATGGCCCATAAAATCTTGGTTTCAACTTCTCTGCTCCACTCTTCTTAAGTTTAGACTGCCTATAGGGTTTTAGTCTCAAGTATACCATATCCCCAACCTCAAAACTACGTTCCACCCTGTGTTGGTCAGCATATAATTTCTACTGATTCTGAGCCTATTGAATATTCTCCTTAAGTGATCTCAAAATATCTTGGCTGTCCTATAACCAATTCCTTGCACTCGGTACCCTGCTATCTCCAAAAAAATCCATGAAGCTAGGAGCTTCATACCCATATAACGCCATGAACGGAGACATCCTGATTGTCATGTGATAGGTAGTATTATAGCAATACTCACCTAAATAAAGCCATCTGATCCAAGCCTTCTGCTGCCCTAATACATAGTTTCGCAAGTACCCCTCAACCCACTTATTAACAATCTCCGTCTGCCCATCTGTTTGTGGGTGATAGCTAGTTCTAGGAGTGAGCTCAATGCCACTCAATCTGAAAAGTTCCTGCCAAAATAAGCTCAAAAACTTACTGTCCCTATCGCTAACTATGTTCTTAGGCATCCCATGAAGCCTAAACACCTCCCGAAAAAATAAGTCTGCCACCTGTGTTGCTGTGCTGGTAGATGTAATAGCAAAGAAATGAGCATATTTAGTTAACCTGTCCACCACCACATTAATACAATCTCGACCCTACACCTTGGGTAGGCCTGTGATAAAATCCATCGAAATGCTTTCCCATTTCCTGTCAGGAATGGGTAAAGGCTGTAGTAATCCAGCTGGAGGAGTATGCTCATCTTTGTTCTGCTGGCAAATTGGACATTCTCTAACATTTCTCTGCACATCATCCTTGAGTCCTCTCCAAGTAAACCTCTCACGAATCTGTTGGTATGTTTTAAAGAACCCAGGGTGTCTAGCCATAGGCACATCGTCGAATGTCCTTAAGATAGTACCTTTGATGTGCAAAGAAGGTACCAAATAAATCCTATCCTTGTATAGGATAAGGTCGTTAACCACCACATATCTATCGTCCTGTAGAGATCCCTCTATCAAATCAGCTGCCCACTGATCCTTAGCATATTTAGCTATTATTATTTTCTCCTTCCAGTATGCTGAAATCTCAACCAGGGAACATACAAGTGGTCTCCTAGAAAGTGCATCGGCCATTACATTCTTCTTCCCTTTGACATACTCAATGTCAAAATCATATCCCTGTAGTTTGGTGATTCACTTTTGCTGCCTATCATAAAGATCTCTCTGGCTCATGAAATATTTATACTGTTATAATCTGTTTTAATCACAAATTTACCTCCAACCAGATAAGACCTAAATTTGGCCAATGTTTGCATTATGGCCAACATTTTCCGATCATATATAGAGTAGCTCTTCTCCACTCCCTTTCGCTTCCTGTTCTCAAAAGCAATAGGATGTCTTTCCTGCATTAAGACTGCACCCACCCCATCTCCAGATGCATCACACTAAAGCTCGAATGGTTTGGAGAAGTCTAGAAGTGCTAATACCGGAGAAGATGTCATCAATTGTTTGAAGTGCTCAAAGCACTTCTGAGCTGCCTCTGTCCATACAAAGGCTCCCTTCCTGGTCAAATCCGTATGTGGAGCTGCTATCTGTGAGAACACCTTCACAAACCTCCTGTAGAAACCACATAGACCAAAGAGCCCCTTGAGTTGGGTAAGATTAGTAGGAGTAGGCCACTCAACTATAGCTCTGATTTTTTCTAGGTTCACCCTCACTCCATCCGCACTAATGATGTGCCCAAGGTACAATAATTTTGTCATACCGAATTCACATTTAGATTCTTTAGCATAAAGGGACTCATTCTCAAGTATGCTCAATACCTCCTCCAAGTCTTGCAAGTGCTCCTCCCATGCCCTACTATATATCAGGATATCATCAAAAAATATAAGCACAAATTTCCTTAACTGACTCCTGAACACCTGGTTCATACAACTCTGAAAAGTAGCTGGAGCATTGGTTAACCCGAATGGCATAACCAAAAACTCAAAGTGGCCATAATGGCACCTAAAGGCTGTCTTCTCTACATCCTCTACTCTCATTCTAATCTGATGTTACCCAGAGTGCAAGTCTATCTTCGAGAAGCAGCATGCACCATGTAACTCATCTATTAGCTCATCTACTCTCGGAATGGGGTACCTGTTCTTGATTGTCTTTTTGTTGAGAGCCCTGTAATCTATGCACATACGCATTGTCCCATCTTTTTTCTTTACTAGGACCACTGCTGAGGCAAATGGACTTTTGCTAGGCCTAATGTGTCCCATCTCCAGCAACTCCTTTATTGCCTTCTCGATCTCATCCTTATGCACCTTAGGATGACGATAGGGGGTGGTAGTCACAGGCTTCGCCCCCTCCTCCAGTTCAATCACATGCTCTATTCCTCTCTCTGGTGGAACCCCTGGTGGAATGCTTCCAAACACCTTTGTATGTTTGGATATGACCTCATGAATGTCTAGATGGTACTCCTTAACCTGTTGCTCTGTAGCTGTAGGCATGATCATACATTATGCTACCCACTCTATCTGGTCATGTCTAAACAAACGTTCCATCCTCTTAAGTGAGACTCCTCTATGTCCCCCATCTGATAACCCTTTGAGAACCACTTTTCGACCCTAGTGCTCAAATCTCATTTCCAATTTCTCCAAATTGAAGGTGAACTCCACTAGAGATCTCATCCATGTCATGCCTAGGATGACATCATAATCTCCCATGTCAACAACATAGAACTTGCCTACCATGTCATAGTCTCCAATCCGCATATGGAGATCAGGGATCATCCGAGTACTAAGAAGCTTGTCTCCGCTAGCTACCATCACTCTGAATCCCTCATGTTCTTCAATCTGAAGTCCTCGCTTCTTCACAAAGCTTGCATCAATGAAATTGTGGGTGGCTCCTGTGTCTATCAATGAAACAACTCGCTGCCCCTGAATCACACCTCTTACCTTGAAGGTTATTGACGGTTTAGTGCTGGTAAGTCGGGCAATGGTCTTATCTTCTCTAACCTCCTCTGCCATAGTCTCTTCTTCATCACTGCTTTCTGAATTTGACTGTTGCTCTGACTCTTCTGAAGCTAATTCTTCAGCAAAAAAATACTCTAATTGTTTTGCCTTCGCCTTAACCGTACACTTATGTGAAGGGTCCCATGGCTCTCTGCAATGAAAATAAAGTTTTTTTCCTTCTGAGCTCATTCAACTGATCACTGTCAAGTCTCCTTGAATCTGCTCGTGTGGATGTGATTCATTTTGTCTCTTATCCTTTTCTTTTTTCTGTGGAAAACTCTTAGACTGAAATCGGCTTTTTGAACTAGAGGCCTCCATGTCCCTAGCCTTCTTAATAGCCTCCTGTAATGTAGGTGGGTTGAGGGCCTTAATCCACCCTCTCAATGGATCAGCGAATCCATCCATGAAAAGCACCATAAGTCTCCTCGGTGATATATCGGTGACTAATACTGAATGTCTCTGGAACTCAGAGATATAGTTCTCCAATGGTCCCCATTGTTTCAACTGTGCCAACTCCTTAAAATGCAGTCCTGGATCCTTCTTATCAAACATCTCTATCAATCGTTCTGTAAACTCAACATAAGAAGTGATTTGATCATGTCCCATAGTCACCATGCCATGGTGCCACCACTCATGTGCAACTCCATCAAGGTGTATAGCAGCATATTTAATGGCTTCTTCTTCGGGCATAGGATTACACCGAAGATAGGTATCCACCTTTTGCACCCAAACTCGTGTTGTAGTCTTCCCAGAAGCATCGAAATAAGGTAGAGACAATTTCCCTACTTTCTTCCGTAACTCAAAGTTTTGGTTCATGTCTCCTGCACGAGGCATGTGTCTCATACTTACATCAATATAGTCTCGTAAAGATATAGCTACCTGAAATTCAAGTCCTCCACTCTTCCAATCTCTTCGGAACTGATCCTGCAAATCTGTGATTTGAGGTTCATTGGCAGGTTGTGCCAGTGCCCTAGGTGGGAAGGTAGGTAGAAGCGGTCTAGAGCTCACCGTTCTAGTGGGTTGAGCTACATGGCCAAAGTTGTCGCCTATATTTCCCCCTCCATTACCTCCATTTCCATTTTGTCCACCATTATTACCTCCATTGTTTCCGCCATTTTGTCCATTATTACCTCCATTCTACTTAATGCCACCATTATTTCCACCTCCTAAGTTGTTCATGTCAATACCCAACTGGCGTGCCATCATTTGTGTTAATAGGTCCAATCGTTGATTCTGTTGTTGTGCTCTTTGCTCTGCTAACTGTTGTCCCTGAACTAGTGTCTCCAATAACTATAAAAATCTCTCCTCACCTAGGTCTCTTCTCTCACCCATATTGTCAATGTTTTGATCTCCTGTAGTTCTATGTTCTTCTAGAACCCCTTGTTCCTCTGGACCTGTATTTATTATTGCTCTATTCCTTCTTGTGTTGTAATGGTGAGTGAAAGGTTGATGATCAAAACCAGACATGTCGTTGTTTATACAATCTTTAACCCTTCAGGATGGCAGGATTTTCTGCTATGATACCACTGTAATGACCACCCCTTTTTTTCAATGAAATAAACTTGCAAACTACTATGTCATATCAATTAAATTGCTTAATGATCAACATGGCATTTTGTCAAACACTTGACAAACATACAACTATACATGCAAACCCTGAAACTCCTTATTTGTTGTTAAACACTAATTTGCAATATAAATGTGCACATACAATTGCCTTATGGGCTGCGACAAATATTCAAATTTGTATTCAAAAATTACAATGCTTAGATATGAAAATTTGATAGAAGAGACCTGGAAATTAGTGCTATAGTGATCTACAGATGAAATGGCAGCCTTCCAGACCTCTAATCAGAATAAACAAGTAAACCTGATGCAGACACTGTTCACGCACTATAGCATCACTATTCACGGCACTGTAGCAATTTTACTATTCACAAGTTATTGTAGCAATATCACTATTCAAATGCATTGTAGCAAAAACACTATTCACAGCTCCTGTAGCAAATCATTATTATGCGCTTCTTTATTGTAAATCCAATAAGCCCAATGTGTTTCCTGAATGAAAACACCATCAATCCTCCTGACTGTGTCTTTCAACAGCGAAGAGAATGCTAGCAAAGAGGGATTTCGTCCTCCAAGCTCGAAAATCATATTTTCAAGAAATTCAACAGCATAACATTGATTTCATCCCCCCATCTTTTTTAAAATGGAATCTCTTCTATTTCTTTTATAGAGTTCTCACAAGAGTCCATTCCTTCGTTTTGTCAATGTGGGATAAAACATAACTCCCTTTATGTAACTTATGTATCCGATGTATTATAAAATAAAGGGGATTCTTTTATTTAAATAATTCTCACAAACTATAGAATATGCATTAATAAAGTTAAATATTTAAATTTAACTTTATAAAATAACTTCATTAATGCCCAATAAATCATATCAATGATAAATAAATCTTCTTGTCGATTTTAAACAATTACCATTGACATGTCACTGCGCCTAGATGTCCAGCCATGTCCATTCACGACTTACTATAAATAGTATGCCCAAAACTGCCTCAAAAATCCCTCAAAAAGATATGCAACTGAAACTATTTAGGCCAAATGGCCTCTAAGTCCCTTTAATGTCCTGGTTAGCCTACGGGACCATAGGGAAATAGGCTAACAACAACATCATGCTATGAATGTTAGAAAGGGGACATTACATCAAACCACATTGGGAAGGCCAAATACTTTTTTTTTAACTCCTTGCCAACTTTTAGAATATCTCCTATTTGCTTTGATCACATACAAGCCGACACTCATTTTTTACCAAAAATAATATTAAATTAATTGTCTAAATAATAAGCAATAATTAAAATTACTTTTACGCAATAATTCAATAATTATTTCTATTTATTACATTAGTGGTAATAACCACTTTTATAAAATATTATATTAATTAACTAGGATTGTTTTAAATGAGTAAATGATTAGAACTATTATTCGGGTAATTATAATTAATTAATAAAATAAAACACCAAAAAGAAAAATTTAATCTATAGAGAAAGTAGACTAAAGGTCTTCAATACTTGCTCATAAATGATGTGGAAATGGGGACATTACAGTCCTCCCCACCCAAAATTACTTGTCCTCAAGCAATTGCAAAATCCAAATAGGTGTCCCAACACACCTTATCAAGCAATGTCCACCTTTTTCCTTTTTCCCAATGAAAGAAATCCTCAAATGACTTTTTCATACTATTGTATTTGTGCTTCGAGGGCTGCCTCCAAGTGCTAGAAGTGCCTTCATAGCCTTCCAAAGGCTCCATATGTTCTCAATCAACCATCCCTTTCAATACCAAGTGGAAGATAAGCAAACTCCTTTCCCTTATACCTTCAAAGGGGGTGTTATGTGACCCAAAATTGCAACAAGAAACATAAGAGAATATGATTACCTTGTTGCCCCGTGGGCAAAGACCTCCCAAATGACGGGTCATCACTATCCAACTATGCAAAAAGAAACCAGAAAGGTACCTACCATGATGTGAGAACTCAAAGACATACCACTCACCATATACGGGCATCTTTATAGAACCATCTATCTTCCAAAAGGCTGCCCCTTGTCAATCATCCCATGCATGCATGAGACACTCCAAAAGCTCCTCAATAGTTCCCAGACACTCATCCAAAATAGCTATTCATGCATGTATATCCCATATTTTTCATGTTGACTAAAACTGAAATTGATATCTGCATACTTTTCTTCATAATGAAATCTGAACTTAATGATTAGAGGGCTGTAATTAGACTTTCCAGCCTCACAAATGCCCCAAAAATTCACCCAAGTTTGGAGAAAAGAAACAACAATGAACTTTTTTTGAATCAAACCTTAGATAGGAGTGTCATGTAGATGCAATCCTCCTTGCATGAACCTTTTAATGTGTGTCATGTATCCTCTCTTTGATTTTCCTTTATCGACATCTTTGTGCATATAAAGAACACATTGTAAGTCAAACAAAACCTTCCCTTCAACCATGAGAGGGTGTTGTACCTTTCTTATGCTCTCCCATTTGTTATCGTGTATGAAGAGTTTTAACTATGAGCATTTTTGAAATGTGCTAGGGGCTCAAATATATCACAAAACTCAGAATTTTCCCCTCTAATGCATGGCTGAGTTCGCTTTTGCAAGTTTGATTTTTCTAAGCAATAAAAATCCGAATATATACATACCTTCATCCTTCTCACTGAGTGTTGGTTTATGCTCAAAATTCTCATGTTTTCCCTTTCATGAGCCTGTTGCGTTTGCATATAGAAGTCTGATTTTTGAGACATAAAAATCATTATGTTGTTCCCAAAATCCGTCACTCATTTTTGGGGACAACATATCAACTATTTTGGTCCTGCAGGCCAAAATTCTCTCTTTCTTTCTCAAAAAATGTTCTGAACGTTTAAGTTCTTCAATTATTCAAGCATTTTCAGCTAAGAAACTCGCAGGTTCAACGGGTTCAACAACTCAACAGGTGAGCTCTCACAAAAGAACAACTTCCAAGCACTTAGGCATTTTCAAGGCTGGTTCAACACCGAGGTTCAACCGAAAGGTCCATTGGCAGGCTTAAAACAAAAGATTGAACCATTGAACCCCGCCTCCAAAGGTTCCAAAGTTCAACGGGTTCAAAGGTTCAATGACATCGGCAGACTTCAAAGAGTTAAGTGCTTCGGCAAGTTCAAAGTTCAACCGCTTTGAAAAGTTCAACGGCTTCGAAGGACTTATAAAAAAGTAGACTTCGAAGAAGAAAGATTGAACCGTTGAACCTTGAACCAAAAGAATTCAAAGTTCAAAGGTTCAACGAATTCAATAAAAAAGAAAATAATCCATTGAGTTAACTTAAGAGAATGAACCGTTGAACTTTGAACCGAAATGGTTCAAGGTTCAAAGGTTCAATAAAGTTCAAAAGTCTTAGAAGAATAAAGGATTCGAAGAGCTAAGAAAGAAAGGTTGAACCGTTGAACCTTGAACCTCAAAAGGTTCAAAGTTCAAAGGTTCAACGAGTTCAACAGAAGAGAAAAGGATCCAGAAACTTCAAAGGACCAAAGGATTCCGAGAAAGAGAATGAACCGTTGAACTTTGAACCAAAATGTTTCAAAGTTCAAAGGTTCAAGGAATTTCAAAGTTCAAAAGGAAGCTTTGAGCAAAGGAAGGAAGTGGAAGATTCCAAAGATAAGTTCGAAGAGATGGTTCAACCGACTAAACCAAGGAGCCGATAGGACCGCCCGAACCGTTGAACCATTGAACTCTCATGGTTCAAAGGTTCAAGGTTCAACGTGGTTCAAGTGACCAAGTGACCAATGGACGTCAAATTCAAGGTAATAAAATGCTTATTTATTTTCAAATGTGGCACGGACCTTAAAACAAACTCAGCGACCAGCTGAAGAAGCCGAAAGAGCTAGCAGAAAGGGAAGAGATAATCTGAGAGCTCAGATCACGAGGAAGAGATAAAATGCGTTACGAGAAGAGGGAACAAGTGGGAAAGACCAAAAATATATGCGCAAGAGTTATTTCTAATTGGTGAAATAGTCCACCAGGTGGACATCAGAGAGCGCGAGCACTCAAGGACGTGCCCTGTTTTTCTCCATCAAGTAAAGGCGAAGTGGACAGATGCGCAAATATCAAAAAGAGGACCAGGCGGCCTATACTTTGGATGAGACATTTGAAAAAAATTAACACGCCACAGTTAAAGCCGATGCCCTGTTCTAGCATGGCCCCTTGACAGAACTGAAAATGCATTCAAGGCATTGAATGCAGTGTGGGCCATTTTATGAAACAAAGCGCTAAGTCTTTCTTGGCTGCTCTATATTGTAATCTCTCATCTTATGCAAGGGAGATCTTTTTGTTATCAGAAGCAAAACTCTACGCAAATTGAAAGGCATTACAGAGACTTTGAACTCAGATTGTTAATCATATTTCGCTATCTGAATGAGAAAGCAAATGACCTTTCAGACTTTGTGCTGGAATAGCTTGTGTTGTTGAGAAAATTGTTCTTATGTCTATCACCTAAATGCATTCTTGTCCATTTAATTAAATAATCAAAACTAGTGGAAGTAACCATGAAGGTGTCTTGAAGCCGACTGTGGAGAGACTTTGTGCTGCCACAATTGTCTTTAGCATGTTTGTTTTTCTGTTTCTGTGTAAAGGATCTTGAGACGACTTTGTGCCCCCATTGTCCTTCATATATTTCACTCTTTGGCAATTGAGGTAGAGACTTTGTGCTACACCTCATTCTACTGGTTATTGCGCCCTATTACATGTACTTGTCACTACCAAAAAGAATTCCTGCTGTTTGTTGTAGACCATTTCTGAAAGAAGAGAAGTGTCTTCCGTCAGTTCACCAGGATTTCTCCTTTGTCTGTGAACATCATCTCTGAAAAAAGAGAGATGGATGGTGTTATCCTACCCCTGAGTGTTATTTTCAGCTTATTTATAGTATATTAATATATATAGCACCTTATAGTTATAGGGAACCTCCCCTTGATGAGATGAGAGATTTGTCCCCTTTTGATGTAGTCGACCTGCACATTTAGCCGATAAATCTCCCTATGTTGTGGTTGAAACACCTATTTTGCCCATCAGTTAGCTGGTGACAAAATATTCACCCAACACATTATATGCACACTTACCTTTCTCCCTTATGCTTGGCATGGGGTGCCTTCCAAAACATGTAGGGGGTTGCCCCGTCATATACCTTTTCCTCTCATGTGGTAATAGACATAAATGGCAAAATTCAGATTTTGACACGCTTACCAATGAGAACATGGATCTCTAAAAGTGTTGGTCATGAAGTCTGATGGTGGTTCTTGCTCCACCTCTTCCTCCCAAACTCCTTATGCTCACACCACAATTACCAAACATAATGTTAGATGAAGATGCGGGACCCTCTTCATCATTTAAGCCATGCCAAATGACTTCCTTGCTTGCCACCTTTACAAGAGATCTCCCAAGCAAACCTACACATGCAACAAACAAATTAGGAAAATCATTGGTGTTTAATAACACCTTTTTGATTCCCTCATCAAGCTCTAGGATCATCAAGTGTATCACTTCTCGAGGCCTTGATCCTTACTTGCAATTTCCTTTCGTTCAGAATCTAACAAGTGTGTTCACGTTGATCTTGTCATGGCTGTAGCAAGTCTTTTCCTTCCTCAACCTTCCCCTTATAGTGGCTGGAAATCCACTCATATAAGTGTGAACCCATTTCATGGTGTTGAGGTGTGAGAGGCACACCTTCCTAGGGTCAATATTCATCATGGTATCGAGAAACTTTGGAGAAAACAAACTGAAAATATGAAAAACAGCAGTCAATGAGTTACCAACAGCATTTGCAATAACCCATGGGTCATAGCACTTGTCACCTATCACCACCTTCATGATTAGCCAAGTTGTTCCTTCGGTATGTCCACATAAAACACAATATAGGTGGGCTATATAAGGACTATAACAGCCATGAATTGCTTGTTCTTCCCTCCAAAACAATGATACATACCTTGCAAATTTTGCACCTTGTGTTATCCCTAGTCACAACCATTTCATGTAGCATATAACATTCAATAAATAAATTGTGATGCTTACCAATTTTATGGATTGTTTGCATGCCCTCCACCTTGTCTTTGTCCTTGGTATGATCCTTATCTTGCATTTTTTTTAGTTCATGCTCCTTGATTTCCTCTTCTCTTTTATCATCTACTTGCACCCCTATGGCTGCCCATCAAATTCTAATTTTTTTGTTTCATTGGCTCCCTCATAGGAGTCCTCATAAAGGGTTGTCCCTTCATTCTTTTCCTCCAACTCTCCATGTAGTTCGGTCCTCTCTTCCTCTACATGCTCCATTATCAAATAAGGCCTCAATTTTTCCTCACAATTAATTGCAACATGTTCAAACATCATATGTGCAATTAAAAAATAGATATATTTTTTAGCTTCAAACCTGTCAATAGGATAGATAATAATGGCTTGGAAAAATCATCACTCTCATTGAGTGTCAAAGTCAAGATTCTCTGCATAGAAGCTACAACATTTTTGGTAGGATTCTTACAAGCAAAATTGCAAAGAAACGTTGAAACATCTTAACAATAAATTCATCACACTCTATATCTAACATCAAAATACATGCCCTGATTGAAGCCATAGTTTCCAGCGTGTTGACCCTTATAGCCAAGGAGTGTCATTTATCCTCTTTGAGACCTTGGAAGCTCTCCACAATCAACAAAAATATTTCCCTCGTGATTTTATCATTGTAGGGAACTTCGGGAACCATTAGTCTTAAAACCTCATTAATACAACCAGTAACCAAGAGCCATACCACCTCATCTGTATCTCTCAAGAATTCAGGTTAAACCAAGTAAGTCCTTAAGGGCTATACCGCCCACTTCATGGACTCATAATGTGATTGATTTACTTTGAATAACCTTTTTTATACTTCTTCCAAGGTGTTGATTATATCCTCCATCGGTTGGCATAGGTTCCCTAGCCTTCTACCTGCATTGTAGAGCCTTCATTTCTCCATTTCTTCCATTGCTTCTTCCTCTTCCCTCATAACATCAAATCTTTTTATCTGCTTGAAACTAAACTTCATAGGTGGATAAGATCAGTGCTCTGATACCACTGTAATGTCCCATTTTTAGGCCAAATGACCAAATAAGGGTTTCCCCTAAAATCCACAAAATTTTGAATTCTGAAATTAGCAAAATCAGCAAACCCTAGCTCAAATAGATGCCTCAAAAACATGCAATTTGATTCCAAACCCTAAGCGCAAATGTGCAATAAATAGATAGGTAATTTTCAGCAATTACCTTGGGCAAATATCACCTCAAAATGATCCAAAATAAGCCATTAACTGAAAATAAAAAAATTGTACCTTTTTACACCTTAGATGTGGATGAAAATCAAATTTAACTTCGTTGAAAAATATCTGATTTTATGCATAAAACAGCAACTAAATATTTACCAATTCTCACTCAAACCCTTGCCAAAAATCAAGAATAAATTACTAAAAAAAGCCACACAAATTCAATGCCCTTTTTGGACCTTCAAAGTGTTCAAATACCATGCCAAACCTAGTCACCATAGGTCAAAAATGCATATAAAAATCAGAATTAATATTTACCCTTCAACTAGGGTTTTAGACCCCTTCAAACATCAAACCCTCAATCTCAATCAAGTCACCACACTTGGAAAAATTCGCACAAAAAATATTAGCTACAAATCCACAATTTATGAAGTTAAATTCTCATAAAATCTGTACAAAAATATAAATAAATATATCAAAATTTATTATTTATTTATCCACTCAAAAAGACCTTGAACACCTTGCCAAATCACATAGAAAGTCAACGCCACACTTCAGCGATATTTATCAATAAATTCTAGCAATGAAACTAGGTCAACTGGACCTCAAATTGTTCATGAAAGCTACACAAACAAATCACCAAGCAAGCAGCCCCACTCTAGGGCAATTATGAAATCCACATTTGCAAAGGTGGCGTTAAAAGACACCATTTTGTCGAATAATCAGCTTCAAAACCTGCAAACAATTATTGGGCATGCATCCCAATATTTTTTCAAGCATGAAGAATCACAATATTAAGTTTCAACATATCTTCCAAAGGAGAACTTCACCATGTACTTGTACCCTTCAAATGAGATCACCATGTATTTGTACCCTTCAAAGAGGGGCGAACCACCTTGGGAAGGCTAAATACTTCTTTTTAACTCTCCTTGCCGACTT
Source organism: Torreya grandis (assembly GCA_037957365.1). Taxonomy (NCBI): domain Eukaryota; kingdom Viridiplantae; phylum Streptophyta; class Pinopsida; order Cupressales; family Taxaceae; genus Torreya; species Torreya grandis. Next base: position 4,244,482 of record JARHVA010000074.1, on the reverse strand, counting down.
TTAAAATATCTCCTCTTTCCTTGATCACTTACAAGCCAACATTCTTTTTTTACCAAAAATAATATTAAATTAATTGTCTAAATAATAAGTAGTAATTAAAATTACTTTTAGGCAATAATCTAATAATTATTTATATTAAATACCTTAGTAGTAAAAACCACTTTTATAAAATATTCTATTAATCAACGAAAATTGCCTTATATAAGCAAATGATTAAAATCAGTATTCGAGCAATTATAATTAATTAATAAAATAAAACTCCAAAAGAAATCTTTTAGTCTGTGGGAAAAATAAACTAAAGGTCTTCAATATCTGCTCATAAATGATGTGGAAATGGGAACATTACGAGGCAATCTCCTTTAGAAGTCTATTAGGGCTTCCAACCTTTGGCTCCTTATAATATTTCAATAGCTCATCCATCTCTATATGTGTCCCACCAATAGAAGCACAACAAAGCTTTTTCCCTTGTGCAATATTTGGCCAAGCTTTATGCTAAGATTCAAAACACTATTAGGAAAACTCTAACCAAAATTAAGGCACTCCATATCATCATCAAGTACCTCATTCTTTCCAAGTTGGTGATCGCATTTGGATACACTTGGTTAAGCAATGGTTTCACAAACAAGATCACACGATGAAACACATCATAAATGGGATTTAAAATATCATCTTAAGTAGTCAAGCTCAACACTTTCTACTTAGATCTTCAAACGTAGCTTAGCATCCACGATGTTGTTGATCTAAGCTAGCTCAAGTTGTGCGAGCCATCTCACTTCCATAACTCATCCCAAAGGCTACCATTCAATATTTTCAAATGAAGCAAACCACTATTTAACTACTCCATCACAAAGATTCTTTGCCAAATTAGGCCAAGTGGTTCTTTGAGACCAATCTATGGATAAGTTTCTTCATCTATTGTAGAAGTTGGGGACAACTTCCTCCAAGCAGGGAAGAAATGATGAGAATCGCTCTCTTGGAAATATTCTTTGGAATTAGCTTTTTGCAAGTGTTTGGCCTTATATATGCAACACACACCCTCATACGTACATATATTTAATCCATGCAAACAAAGAATGCAAGGCACTTAATTGTGGCAGCAATTTCTTTGGTTTATCTGCATGTTTTCTGTCTAGCTTTCTCCAGCAAGAATTGAAAAACCATATAGTAGGAGCGTGTCCATGATGCAATCCTTGATAAGATGCCCAATTCAAGGGTCATTAAACAAAATATTCAACCAAAGGATTAAATAACCACTTGTTTTTGCATTACTTTGTCTCAAGTGGCAGTCCCTCATCTCCAAAATGACCCACCAATGGTATGGGACCAAGAGAAGGGGTTGCATATAACATTTTCTTCTTCCTAGCTTGCCTAAAATTTTATTGTAAGTCCTAGTGTATAGTGCAACTAAATAGTGACATGGGACTAGCCCTTACAAGTTAAGCACCAACCTTTCATCACCACTCCTTAAAAGGAGGAAAAACCCAAATTTTGAAGATTTTTCATAATATGAAGAGGGTAGAGCCAATATGCTAAATCGATAAAAGACACGCTGCTTTTATCCACCTAACCCTCCACACTTCCTTGATGGATAACCTCATTATAATTTTTGGTGGGGAAAGTCGCAATAAGCATGGTCCGATGATAGTTGCTTGCCTTAGCAATACAAGACTGCTGCTTTTGTAGTTGTAGTTCATTCTCCTAGTGCTATCAACAATTAGGTGGAATGCATTACATACATAGCAGTGACAATGATGTCTTGTCATGGTCCCCATCACATGCCATAATCCTCAGAGTCTCTTTTCTTGCCTACACCCAAATCTGTCTATTGTGGTGAGGGCATAATTCATGCTTTTGCACCTATGTGAATCATGTTTAACCCCGTTTGCCTGAGTTCCCTACAGTTCTCATAGTTCATGTTTTGAGGTCATGGAAGAGTTTTGCTTATAAGCTTTGTACATCTCATCATTGATTGTTCCAAAAAAAAATCTTTCTCCACTTCTAGTTGAATTGTGTATTACACTTCTTACCAATTTTACCAAAATCATGATAGACAATCAGTCAACAAGGGTTCAAAAAAAAATCAGAATCGAGAAAAAAATGAAACAAAAACAACAAATAATCAACCAAATTTCAAGAATTAAATATCATAACTAAGCAGATTGCTTAAATTATAAAATTTTACTTATTTTCTAACTTGTCAATTTTTTTCCATATTTTATACTAATTTTTATGATTTAAAGAATAGGCATTTCTACAAAAAAAAATTAAACTGGCTTATGCATTCAATCCTAATTTTGTCAATTAATCAATGGTTTTGGTCTGTGTTGCAGGGGTACGCCCCCCGGCCCGACTCCTCCTGTTCGGAGGCGCCTCCGGCACGAGGACGTCACGGGGACACCCGAAGGCGCCCGTCGGCGTGCCGGAAACGTCCGGCACGCCGGCGGGCGCCTCTGGGACGACTCCGGGCGTACCCAGGGCGTTTCCGAGGCGTCCTTGAAAATTTCCGGCAGGTGGACCCCCATTTTTGCCTCGGATTTCCATATTGCGGTCAGTTGGTTCGGATCTCTCTCTTATAACTCTACGAATAGTGGCGGGCTTATGATCGGGTGTTTTCGATTCAATCTGAGCTTTGGCCTCAGGGCATTGTTAGGGTTATTGACGCCCAGATCCCAACTCACCCACCCAGTAACAGACTTGATTAAATGTATTTTGGCTTTTTCTGATTGTTCCTAGAGTTCTTCTCCGAAACTAGCCGATCTAGCCGCCCCTTGCCAGTTAGGTTTTACGCCTTTGTGTATGGTTGCAGGAGTGGACCTTCGGAACGCTGTCGGAGTTGCCTTTTCAGTGCGATTTGCACTTGAAAAAATGAGCTTGATCAATATAATGGGATCCTTACGAGAATCGTGGCATGGATTTTAACTTATAACTACTATGGAGGGAGAGTGTTCTTCGAATGCCCTTGCAGGAAAGCAAGTGAAAAGACGGGAAAGATATTGTTTCCCCCCTTGCCCGCAAACAATTTTGGATGCTCGAGTTGGGAAATAAGTGGAAACGAAGCGGGATCAAATTAATTAATTTTAAATTTTTCATTTAATACAATATAACTATTAAAAATAAAATATAATATAATATTAAAAATTTAAATAATATTAAAAATGTAAACTAAATACTATTTAGTTTTTACATTTTTAATATTATAATTTATATTTTATTTTAAATTTATAGTTTACTATATCTTTAGGTAGTATTTAAATTTTATTTTTAATATTTTTAATTTTAAAATTCTTTTAAATATATATATATATATATATATATATATATATATATATATATATATATATTTTAAATATATATATAGAGACGTATCCAAATCAAGGTTTTTGAAAAATGACGTACCCGCGTACCCGAATCATATCCGTACCCGTATCCAAACAACGTAGGTTTTGGTCAAATTGCTTCTTGCAATGTGCAACACTCAGTTTGTGGTCCCTTGTTTCTCATAGCTAACACGGAAGTGCAACTTCAAGATCAACAGGTAAGTGTTAGGTGCATACCTCATCCCTCTATTCTTGCTTGGTCTCATGGCAATAAACAGCATTGGCTTGTTTAAAGTTCAAGCTACTCTTGTCGTGGAAAAAATACAACACCCAAGACCAAGCTCTGAGATTTACAACTAGTTTTGGGGTACCACAGAAACAGCGATCAATGTTTTTATTGCCCAATAGTAACTCTTTAACACATTTGGCATGTAGATTGAGAACTCTTCTACACCTATATTTGTTGAACAGATATCCTTGATTTAATCAAAAGTTGAAACAGCCACCAAACATCATTCTGGATTCTTCATTTCACAATTATTCATCTTTCGCCACAAGTTGGTTCAACTTGGAAGCTTATCTTCAATGTGATTAGACTGTGTACATTTCTACAGCAGTTTTTAAAAGCATGCTGCATCATTTCTTGGCATCGGTCTAGGAGTTTTTAAACTTTGTTTCCATCACCTAGTATCAATTCCACTGATCCATTAGACATCTTGCATGGTAATATTAGAATTGGACCTCTCTAGTTGGCTTATCTGCAGCATTTGCATTACAATTAAGCATATAGCATAAATACCACTCATTTGCGTGGGATTCCCTGTAAAAGGAGATTCTATTAGGTGTTCCTATTCCTTCACATCATAGATTTAACTTGGTTGTACATGATTCAGGAACATTGGTCACTTACATTATTAAGCACAAAAAATAGCATAAGCAAGCAAAAACCATGCATTTAAAACATATCTAGCCCTTAAAATTATAAGGCTCAAGTATTTATGTAATAGGACACAAGTTGTTCGTTGCACATCACAATCCCGAAATACCTGTTAACTTACTGGCACATTAACATATCAGTATGATACACAGAAAGTTAGCATCCATTAATCAATAATCTCAATGGCATGCTCAACATCTCCATTTTGGACCATCAGGATGCACACAGAAATACAAAACCCTCACTAGCCAACAACACCGAATTAATTACCAAGATAGACTTCCCCCCCTTTCTTATTGTATTGACGAATGGCTATTAGTTTATGGTAACACTAACTAGGTATGATTAGCAAATAGTTCATTCGTTCAAGAATAATGAATGCCAATGCCAATGCCAAGCTTATGAAGGTTCCACTCCATAAGAATGTAACACTAATGGGTTACCTCATCTGAATTATGGATTTCTCCCCTTTGTTCATTGAGTTCTTAACCTTCTGCATCTATGTGTCTCTGTTTGTGTGGGAGTGTGCTCCCTTGAACTCAATAACAGCTATACAAGAAATAAACCTTTTGACCAAGTGCATATTCAAGAACTTACATGACCATTTACATGTAGCTAGATAATTTATTGTACCAGAGTATTAGACTATCGGAGTTCATTTTCTCAAACATTCCATCTCCTCTCATATGTTTAGATTCCTTATACAATTATCCTGCTTTCCCGTCTTAATTTCTGAGTCATTGTCAATTTTCTTTAGTGTGTCTGAGACTCTGTTTGTGTATGTATACATGCTTCATATGAAGGACAACAACGGAAATGAAAAGCATAAAGATAACTAATTGCTGCATGCCAACTGCCATGTTTCTGTGGATTTCTTAATTGAATCAAATTTATTTCCTTCTGATTGACATCTTTCTGCTTCTGGTGATGATTTTTACCAAGATGAGAAACACAGAAAAACAAGAAAACTAGTGATGGCAATCCAGTATTCAATATTTGGAGCTACCCTTTTGCAGTTTTAATAGATCAGTCAGTGGCATATATTATTGTGTGGGGAACTGGCATTGTTTCGGAAGAATCAAACATTGATCATCAATTAGCATTTGCCACCACCTAAACACACTAACAATCTTGATCCATTGATACCAATGCAAAAAACGAAGAAAGCTATGTATTAACAAATGACACCCTATTATGATTATAGCAGTTATTTGAAGACTATGAAATACCTGTAATAAAAACTTTGCCTTTTGTTTACTCCTTTTTGCAACTTGAAATTCTTGGATAGGCATATGATATAAACAATGATTACAATACGTAAAATAGAAACTAACCCTGAGTCTCTGCAATCCTTGCGGCTTCAAATTCTCGCCGTAGACGCTCTTCCTGGCTTTTTCCAGGTTCCCTTCTCCACACAAAAAAATGGGTTAGTTTCATGATTTTTCACCAGTACAAGAAAAAATCGTTATTAACAGTTTTTAGTTACCTGTATTAATGTTGCCTGTAAAACAGATATATAACTAAAACAATTGATATCATTTGAATTTTTTAATAAAACAATGCATAGTCCAAACAAGATCAAATATTAAACCAAGGTATTTTTATAGCAAAAAATATAAGCTATGATGTGTGAATAACTAATTTAGTTTTGGTTGCTTGAAGAACAAATGCCAGTAACACAAGTTTGGCACAAGTATATGGTAAAGTTGTTGGAAATTTCAAGAACTTCTAGATACAGTTAAAATTGTTATAGCAAGAATCATCCTAAAATATTTACAGACTAAGGTAGTGAATGCTAACTTTAACAAAATCTCAGAGAGGTGATAGGCAAGGCAGACAGTGTAGTTGGCTGAAGAAGAATATTAAAAGAGTGGAGAAGACCTGGACACACAGGAGATGCAAGGGAAAGGTACTTTGGCAGAAGTTGCATACAATTACAAAAGAGTCACAAGTGATCCACACACAACAAGGTCAAGGGACCAGCAATGCCAGGAATATCATTAGCCAACAATGGCAATGCTGGAGAAGGCATTAGAGCACCTGGACAAGATTTGAACAAAACTGGTAGTCAATTGCAGAAAGGCGAGAGCAGAGGTACATGAGAATCATTAAGATTCTCAAAGTATTCCTAAAGCACAGGGTACCTGCTAAATATTTTTCTTCTAGCTTTAATTTATTGTGTGACATATCGGCTCCTTTTTGTTAATGGATATTATTTTGTTAGACTTAAGGGCTTTGGTTTTGAGTCAAGGTTTTTGCATGGTTAATAGCCTGCTAGTCTTTGGTTTTGGGAATTTTTCCACATGATAAAGTTTCAGGCCTATGCCACTGTTATGTACACAATTCTAGCACAGGCCCTGTTTTAATAATACAAATATTTTGATCTTGACAAAAGACAAGGAATAGCTGAGTGGTCGCTCCTAACTCATGAGGTGCTCATTACAGTATCAAATGGAGACATGAAGAAGATAACAGACAAAAAATTGTTCCATTGCAAGAAGAACCCAAAAAAATGTCCATCACACTTTGGCACAAAGGAAAAATCTAATCAAAAAGAAAAGAATGAGGAAAATGAAATTAAGCAACAAGTTGTTAAAACAAGGGAGCTAAATGTGACGCAGGTAGTAGTTAAAATTGGGGAAAAGATTGGAGCTGTGAACAATGAAGAGAATGAAGTCCAAACCCGTGGACTAAAAACCCTCATCCTTGTCCAAGATTGTTTAGCTACTCTTGTTGAGACCATCCACGGAGGGTTAGGCATCAAGAGTCGTGACCGTTATTTAAAGGAATTGTGCAATGAAAATAAACAATGCAAGAAAGGGGGAAAGGTGAACAGAAGGTCCACTCTTTGCCCTATTTCTTGGGTTTCCAAGTAGCAAAGATACAACCCCTGAAAGTCATTAGGCTGGAAGGGCAAAAAAAATAGAGTAAGTTATTTGGGAGGTTTCGAGTTCAAATCATGTCCACTAGAGTTGTAATTATTTTGCAAAGAAGTAGTTTTTGCTTATTGTTCAAACCAAATAGCATAAATTGTTTGGGTAAAAAAGCTTTTTTTTCAAAAGCGTAAGTGTTTTTTAAAAAATCATGATTAATCAGTAAAACGCAGGAAAAAGTCGAAAAAAACTTAAAACCGCCAAAAGATATGGAAAAGAGAGAAAAAACTGTTTTTTTTAACATTTAAATGCATTTCCATTGCATAGAGATACATATTAGGCCTAGGGTTAGGGTAAGGTTAGGTTATCTTTTTAAATTTTTAACATTTGACTTTATATCAAATGTGAAATAATTTAATATTTAAAAAAAACAAACCCTAACCCTAGGGTTCGGTTATGTTTTTTATTTTAAAGTTTATAGCGAATTTAAACATAATATTTTTAATTTTTTTAAAATCCTAACCCTATAATATAGGGTTAGAGTTAGAGTTAGGTTTTCTTTTTTAACTTTATATTAAATAAAAATGTGAAATAATTTAATATTCAAAAAAAAGCCCTGCCCCTTACCTTAATAGGGTTAAGGATAGGGTTCCGTCGTGTAGTTAGTTTTAGGTTTATATTAAATTTGAACATATTTATAATTTAGTATTAAAAAACCCTAACCCTAACAAGTGAAAAAGGAATAAAAAAAACGTTTTTGCTATTTATGGCGGAAAAAATCACGGTTTGCCCCAAAAAAACATGTTTAAGTCGCGATTTTTGAGGTTCATATAAGCGTTTTAGGGCACGCGTGGCGATTAATTGCGCTTCACACGCGATTTCTGCTACTAACTTCAAACTTTGTTCGAAGCTTAATTATTCCAATACAACTCTGCAACATTTTCTTGTATGTCTGCTGTCCATGGTGTGGTCTTTTAGCTTTGGGGACATAGCTTCCCGGGGGGCGGGGAGGGGAAGCATGTTGTGAGGAAGTTTATAGTTTCTTATGTAAAAGGCGGCAGCTAATGTTATATGGAGCCCATAAGTTTCCATACACTGCTCTTATGATAAATTAGGGTTCTTACCTATCATTATGTATCCATTTATTTCATATCAATTTGGCGAAGTATTTCCTCCTTTATTTTCTGGATTTGCAGGTGCAATTTTTACCTTTGGGTGTGCATGTGCCACCGTCCTTTTTTTTTTAGTTGTGCCTTTTGTGGATGCAGGCATACTACATATAAAAGCAGAAGAGCATGATTCTTAAGAAACAAAAGGCAGAATAACTCTTCTTAACGGCCAAAATTATGGTCATGAATAATTTCCAATCCTGTTCAAAGAATTCCACCTGCCATTACAGTGTAGTTGCATGTGTATTTGTGCGTTTTGTGGGTGCAGACACTACATATAAAAGCAGGAGACAAAAATTCTTAAAAACAGAAGGCATATAAACTCTTCTTAACAACAAAAATTATGGTCGTGAAAAGGTTCCAATCCTGTTCAAATTATTCACCTGTTGTTACAGTGCAGTTGCATGTGTATTTGGTCTCCATGACAAATAAACACATTATCTTTTGCTCCACATTATCAAAAAAACAACACTCTTAATGGTATGAAATATCATATTCCAACTCAAACATCAACGTATCCATGAAATATATATAAACAGAAGAATGCAGGGGATAGAATAAATCCTACTTGAATATAGCTCTACTCAAAATAATACTTCTGAGCTTCATAGAGTTTTTCAAGCAATAAGCAAATTCCTATCGCACATTAATATCCTATTGAATTCGGCCTAAATTATTTTGGTAAAAAAGCATCCAGTACTATAGGTAGAAAACCAAGCTTCGTTCGATGCTCCTGATGAACACGTAATGCATTGGATGATATATACCTTGTTAGATTCTCTCTAAGCTGTTCCTTCCTTTTAAGAACACCAGCCACTGCAGCCGAAACAGCTATGAGTTATCATTGGAAGACAATTATAGAGAGCATACAATATTCAACCCCAAAAAACTTACATCTAATGCGCGTGGTGTCCAAACCCAGATCCTCTTGCTCAAAATTCTGTGTCGCAATCAAAATGAAATATTAAAAATGTTCATTCACACAGTGCGCATATTTTCTTGCTAAATACTATATCACCATCAATGCCGCGTCAAAAACAACCAATAGTCTTGTGTGGAAAAGGACCTACTTAGAATAGTGATGAGTTGAAATCACATCTCAATAGTCAATACCCTTAGCATATTAAATAATTAGTAATAGCTACAAAACGAAGATCTGAATTTGTCTTTACCTTTTAATAAACTGATGCATTGAGGAGGATAGAAGATACATATCATGTTTCACAAATACCAGCTTTTTTCAACTTTCAACATATTATGCATGTATAAAGTCAATAATAATTGTGCTCAAGAAATGTTTTAAATGGTTTCTTGGTATTTATTTCATAGTGGTCCCAATGTCTAACTGATTATATCTCAAAGACAAGTGACAGAGAGAGTACTATAAAATTTCTTTTTCATTGTCTAAAATTTCACATTTTGAAACTTGGTAGCATGCATGCATCTTTCTCAGCTAAGTCCCTCTACTGGTTATTTCACAAAAGGTATTTGATCAGAGGATATGCACAAATAGAAAAAGTATTTGATCAATGTTACATACAACTTCTCCAGTCAACGCCCGAGCATGCTTGCGAAGTTGCTCCAAATGCTGCAAAAAATGACAGCAACAAAATCAGTCATCCATTATATTCAAATCTGATTCATTGGAAACCCGCTCAAGTATAGATAGTTGAAAATACCACCAAAAAACAGGATAATAGTTCATAAAAGTTAAAAAAATAAGAAACAAACAGAAACAAAATCAATTACAATGATTTGTCTAAATAAAATACACTATATTCATGGGTTTTAAAATTGGCATACCATATGGAATATGATTGAGACGTGTATTTCCACTTCAAATGAAGATTAAAACGAGTGAAAGCTGCCCCTTTAAATTCAGTACAAAACGTGACAAAACATGCATATTTCCACTTCTAAATAAAGACTAAAGAATATTAATGCTAGCCCTTTGATGAGCTGCTTGCTCAAGTTCTTGAAAAATTATATCCATTCTTCAGCTGTGAACTTATAGAAAAATGCAGCATGTGATGAGCAGTATGTCCTCCATCAATCTCTCTCACTAAAATTACAAACATATACTTTGTATCAAACTACATTTGGCACAAACAACATAATAAATTTAAATATAGAGAAGGGGAGGAAGAGAGAGAGAGAGCTGCTAGGAACAATGCTCGTACCAATTAATGAAAGGTTTAACTTGGATGTAGGTGATTATTGTAGAACACGGATAACGCAAATCAAAAAATTTCCTTTTGATCATTTGGAAAGAACAAAGAGAAGTAAAAGCATAATCTAAAATGCAAGATCAGCCCATGCTATCCTATCTTCAAAGAGTAGGACCAGTTAACATCAAACAGACAACTCATGCCAAAACAATATCAGCCGTGTTTTCTGGCAGATTTCGCATAGGGATTTTCGCTCTCAGTTTGGAATCTCATCAGCATCTTTTGTATAATCTGAGGATTTGAAATGTTAGTTTTGCACTGATTGAAGCTGATAAATGTGGACTAAGTGTAGCCAAAGTTTGACCTAACTTTGAGGTTTCTGCATTCCTTCAATAGAAACAAGGAGCCTCAAATTATGCTGATACTGTAATGTATTCCTTTCATAGAAACAAGAACCCTCAAATTACAAAATCTAAGAATGCTATGTATGGGATATTTAAAAATTATTAAGTAATGGTGACTGACAGTATTCTTGAAGCAACCAAGCTTTTCAAGCGAAAAAATGGAGTACATGACAACATTATCACCATGCACGCAGCCCACTTGGGGGAATACAACAATTAATACGTAGTTTATGCAAATCTTGGAGCCAATTGAAGCACAGGCAAGGAATCGTCTTACATAATTAGAGAATAGACTGCACCAGATGGAAAGCACGTCATTTGATGGTTAACATCTGTCAAGACGAATTCCCAACAAATTGACAAATATACAAGTCCAATAGTTAGTAATCACAAAGCGGGGTGGGATTTGTCAGATGAAGGCAGACACTTTTCAGCAGATGGATAATATAGCTAATGACCTTGAGAAGTACCTGAATCAGTGCCAGATGAATTTTCAGCCACTCATGTCATAAACCATGGAGGAGCACTGTTAACTGTTTACATGGCCATACCAGATGGTTACTTGGCCCAGTAAGGAGAAGGCCATATCAAAGGTTGGCTATTTGAATGACAGATTTGTTCAAGTGTGCCTTTGTAGTAGGTTTACATTCATAGCTGGTAATAACCTATGTTCTCATTATAACAACGCAAGACAATATGCCTGATAAAAGACTAAAGGTTATTTGTACAATGTGTCAAGATTTTGATTTTTGCACAAAAAAGTGTATTTACCTATCAAGATGTATTTGTAAAATGCCTGATAAGTGTATCTGCTCATAGAGGAACACATATGTCAACTGTTTTGAATCAGGTTAAGGCCAGGCTTTGGCGGAGTTCATGAAAAAACTACATTACCAGATACTGCATATATGCCCCCTCGATACAAAACGAAATACCTGAGGATACGGATTCGCCGGGGATTCGACTAGGAAACGTCCCTGGGCCTGCAGATACGCCCGGATACATCATTGGACGTATCACATATCCGGGCGTATCTGTAGGCCCAGGGATGTTTCCTGGCCGTATCCGCAGCTAATCACCCAGAAAAAAAGTTTTTATTTTTATTTTTTTTCAATTTTGCTTCATGAAAAGTTAAACATGGACTTCAAACAACAATTAAAAACAAAATAAAGTGAATTCTCAACCCTAAAAGCAGCTTTCATACTCATTTTATCAAAAGAAAACAACAACACATTTACCTTTCATTGCATTTTTACCTCTCATTTGTTATCTCATCTTCATTTTTTCAATTGCATAGGATTGAAACTCCTTTACTTTTGTTAATCCTGCACTCCTACCTCTACCCATTTGGCACCAAGGAATTTGAGGAGCTAGCAAGGAAGAGGATTTGATGATTTAAGGTAGGTTTTCAGTTTAGAGATTTTTATTTTTTTAGTTTTTAAATGTTTGTGACTACTTTCGATTTTTTTGTTATTCTTTTAACCATAATGATTACTTGAACAAATGTCAAATGCTTTAAGTTTTAAATTTTTAATAGCAATATTATTATTTTTTACCAAGGGCTATAAGGATTTGCCAAAATGTCTCAGAGTGCAAGTGCTAGTTCGGTGGGCCAAGGGATAGGCCCCAGAGTTGATCTGTGAACGCCCCTTTGGAAGTATGTGACAATATTAAAACAGATACCTGGTGGAGGGTGTTTCCTTTGGCTTTGCTCAGAGTGTAGTTGTAAATACGAGAACTCGTATAGTCGAGTGAAATATCATTCGTGTGTGATTCCTGACACTGGAATCAAAGCTTGTGATGGACCAAACATAAATGGAAAGCCAAGAAAAGGCTTGCCACAGGGAAAGATCTTTGCATACATCAAAGAACAAGATGCCATTGTTGGGCAAAGATCGAAGCATCCTTTGAGAAAAAAAAGATCACCACCTATTAATCCATCTCGTGCTAATGTGGTGACCTCATCACACCCATTTCTTGCTACACCCTTCGCAACCACAGAGAAAGAGGATTCACCTCTTGGTCGCAAGGGAACAAAAGATGCAGGCCCATTAGACAGGACATTACATAATGAATCCAGGGACATAGTGGAGCAGAGCATTGCGTATTGTCTTTACACATGTGGGCTGCCATTTAATGTTGTTAGATCGCCATACTAATAGGATATGGTTAGATCTATCAATGTTAGCCCTAAAAGGTTCATCGGTCTAGGTTATAAAAAGGTGCGCACCACCTTGTTGACAAAAGAAAGAAAACAAGTTGAAGCTGCATTGAAGCCCATCAAGAATTCATGGATCAAAACAAGGGTGTCCATTATTTCCGATGGATGGAAGGATACAACAAATAGGCCATTGATTAATGTGGTCACAATGAGCTCTAAAGGAACAATGTTTTTTATGGTCGTTGATTGTGAAGGGCAAGTGAAAGATGCACGATTCATTGCCGTCATCTTAATAGAGTCCATTGAATCAATGAAGCCTCAAAACTTCGTCCAAGTTGTAACAAACAACGCTAAAAATTTCAAAGTTGCAAGCTTATTGGTTGAGGCAAGGTATGGGCACATATTTTGGACACCTTGTGCCGTTCATTCCCTCAACTTTATGTTGTCAAAATTGGGGACAAATTTTGACTAGATCAAACTAGTCTATGAGGAGGCAAGCAAGATCTGTTCATAAGCAACCATCACATGTCCCAAGGCATCTTCAAGGCCTTCTCAAAGTTGCAGTTGAAGGCAACTTTTTATTTAATCATTCATGAATCAAGCATATTTTTTATTTAATTTTGTAGGTTTGTAAATTGTAGTGTTTTTATTTTTGAACTTTATTTTTTATTTTATTTGTTTTAATTTTGTATTAGGTTGTTGAGATTCAGTTTGCCTCACACACTTGTCTTAAGACGACTTGTCAAAGTGCGTAAGGCAATGAATAGCATGGTTATCAACAACCTTTGAAGTGTATACAGGCAGGCAAACAATGAGAAGGCCCCAAACGCAGAAGGGTGGATTATTGATGATGTGTGATGGGAACATGTGGAGTGTTTGTTCAGTTTTACTGAGCCCATCGTCAACATGTTGAGACATGTGAATATGGATCATCCATGTTTAGGTGAGCTTTATGATAGAATTGACTCAATGATTAAGAATATAAGATCCATCATAAATGTTAAAAAGTAGCCTCCTACATATAGGTTTTTCAAAGAAGTGCAGTCGCATTTCATTGAAAGGTGGAGCAAAATGACCACCCCATTGCATCTTCTTGTTTTTGCCTTGACACCCAAATACTACAATGTAGAGTTCCTTTCTTTGCCCGAGGGTCACAACATATAGAGATGTTTAGGTTGTTGACGGATATAAGGCAATGCTCTACACTCTTCTCCAATCCAAAAGTAGAAGACCAAGTTAGAGAAGAGTTTATGCATTTCATATCTTTTGTGAGTCTTGGCGCTATTTGTGACAAGTACAAGATGGACACTCACTTTTGGTGGAAAATCCATGGGCAAGCATCCACCCACCTCCAACCACTTGAAATAAAAATTCTATCACAAGTAAGATTTTAGTTTTTTTTTACTTTCTACCTTTTTTTGGGGCATTTTGTTTTAACTTTTAACTTTTTTAAATTCTAATTGACTTTGTGGCTTGCCTCCCTAGGTTGCAAATTCCTCCTCAGCTAAGCGAAATTGAGGTACCTACAGCTTTATCTACTCAGTTAAGAGCAACAAGTTGGTAGCGAAAAAGGCAGAGGATTTGGTCTATGTGAAATCCAACTTGCATCTTCTCTCACACAAACACCCACATTACAAGGGGCAACAAAGTATTGGGATGTGGACCCAATGGCTGCTGACTTAGATGTCTCTGTTGACGCAGTGGATTGCACCCTTGACAGGAGATTGAGCTCCTGTATTCCACGCATCACAATGGAAACTCCTCTCTTGCTTGTGGGTCTGGCAAAACTGAGGGGAAAGTCTCTAGATAAGGGTTAGCTCCCTTTGATGTATCTCTGTGGTCCTGGATTTTCTACTGCTAACAATGAGGGTGGAAAGAGATAAGGATGTTGAAAACAGAACCTAAACTAAACAGTGATACACCAAAAAAGTTTGATCTACTTAGCTTGAACCTACACTTTCCACCAAGAACAAGCTGGTATACACTTCATTTGTTACGAAAAATTCTTCTAAAAAAGTGAGCTAAGAGTCCGATGGAGATACAGAGAGGAAGAACTACCAAAGGCGTTCTAAGACACACTTTGGCAGCCTATTCACATGTGCCTATATTCCTGCTGTGGACACTTCTGGCTAACCTGCAAAAGGAAAAACTTTACAATACACTAGACATGCTGGAATCGTTCTGTAAAAGCATAAAAAAAAATGACTTAACACAAAACAAAGACATAGACATATGCAAAAGTGTAAGCTCAAATGGAGGTAAAAATGCTATGTCTTGATTCAAGGTAAAATCCGGCAAAGCTCTACCTTACAAGACAAGAGATCCTTTCTCAAATGAAAGTTTACAATATATATAGAGAAGAAGAAAACAAAAACGCCCCTTTTTGGAAAAGACTTTGGCGCCCTTTGACAAGTGGCCCACGTGCGCTGAGATCATTGGAAAGAGGAAGCCGCTAAAAGAGAATGTTGTGCAGCTCCGATTTTGACTTCAGGCATTTAAAAAACATAGGCCGCACCGTTTGTCTACAAACAAGACCGCTCCTTAAAGGCATTTACGCGGTTTGTCTGCTCATCAATGCAAAATGGAGAAAAATAGGTTGCACCGTTTACTGTTCGCGCCCCTTGATGACCACTTGGCAGGCACTGTGTCAACCGCTGGAGTAACTCCTTGAGTCGACACCTTCCTTTGCCACTTGATTGTTTTGTCTGTTTCTGCACTTGGCTCTTTTGTCTTTTCTTGGCTTTGTTTTTTGTCTCCTTCGGCCCTGTTGACGCGGCGGATTGCACCCTTGACAGGAGGCTAAGCTCCTGTCTTCCACGCGCAACAATGGAAACTCCCCTCTTGCCTGTGGGTACGGCAAAACTGGGGGGAGAGTCTCTAGATAAGGGCTAGCTCCCTTTGATGTATCTTTTAGGTCCTAGATTTCCTACTACTAACAAATAAACGAAAAAAGGGGGTGGAGTTGAAAAGGGAGAAGGATGCTAAATAAAGAACCTAAACCTAAACTAAAATGTGATACACCAAAAAAGTTTGATCTACTCACCCCAAACATATACTTTTCACCTAGGGCAAGCTCCCATACACTTCATTTGATGCGAGAAATTCTTTTGCATCAGCAAGCTAGGGGTCCATGGATATACAGGGAGGAAAAACTACCAGAGACGCCCTGAGACACACTTTGGCAGCCTATTCACATGCGCCTATACTCCTCTAAGGACAGACCTGCAAAAGGAAAGCTCACAATGCACTAGACACGCTGAAATCGTTCTGTGAAAGCATAAAAGAAAATGACTTCACATAAAACAAAAGCATAGACACATACGAAAATGCAAATTCAGAATGGAGGTAAAAAATGCTATGTCTCGATTCAAGGTAAAAATCCAGCAGAACTCTGCCTTACAAGCCAAAGGATTTTTGGGCAAAGCTTTGCCTTACAGGCTAAGAGATCCCTTCTCAAATGAGAAATTTTACAATATATAGAAAGAGAAGAAGTAAAGGCACCCTTTTTGGAAAAGACTTTGGTGCCTTTTTACAAGCTGGCCCATGTGCGTTAAGAGCATTGGAAAGAAGAAGTCGATGTTGCTGATATTATCCTTCTAGAAAAGCCCTGCTAAACCATGCTGTGTAACTGTCGGTCTTGACTTTGGTGTTCAAACATTAATGTGAAAGCATGGGCCGCACCTCTTTTTCTGCAAACAAGACTGGTCCTTCCAGATATTCACGCGGTTTGTCTGCTCATAAATGCAAAGTGGAGAAAATAGGGCGCGCACCGTTCACTATTTGCGCCCCTTGATGACCACTTGGCAGGCACTGTTTCAATTGCAGGAATAACTCGCCTCCCTTTTGCCACCTGGGTTGTTTTGTCTGTTTCTGCGCTTTGCCTCTTCCCGGCTTTGTCTTTTCTGGCTCCTTCAGCCCTCAGGGGCTATCTTCCCAGCCTTGCTGGTTCCTTGGGCTCTTCTCTCAACGGTTCTTCATTTCGGCCTTAAGGCCTTTGAATGCATTCGGGTCCACGCTCCTGCCTTTAAAGATCAACGGCTAGTCTATGGTGCTTCATCTTGACGTATGCGGGCCCGTCACCGTCCTTTGCAATTTCTTCGGCCTTTTCCCTTTGCTTCGGCCTTTTTGCTTCCTTTCCTTCGGGCTTTTGTCTTCGTTCGGGCTTTTCCTTTTGGTCATTTTTCCTGCAGACAAAATGTCTAAAAGAATTATCTCGATCACTTTGACCACTTCCTTCGGGTTTCTTTCCCACGGCTCATTCTCCGAATTTCTTCAGACTTCTTGTCCGAAGGAAATCATTTCCTGCTTTTGCCTATTTTCACAGGTTTTTCTTCCAAAGGATTTCTTCAGACAAAATGTCCGAATGAATTTCTTCGTACATTTTGTCCGAAGAAATTCTTCCTTTGCTTTTCCTTCTAAGTCTGTGCTTTGAACAAATTTTCGAAGAAAACTTGAACAAATTTCCTAAGAAAACTTACCCTTTTGGCTTTCTCTTTGATCCCTTTGCAAGTGCCCCCTACCCTCCATAAGGGCACTTGTCCTCTAAAATTGCCTTTTGGAAAAATTGCAAAGGTCCTTTGGCGCCTAAAGTCCATAGAAAACTTCCTACAAAGTCCGTAGAAATGTGCCTGCAAAGTCCGTAGAAATGTGCCTACAGAGTCCGTAGTTCTCAGCGTGTAGAGTCCGTAGAACAGCCTGCAGAGTCCATAGAAATAGCGTGCAGAGTCCGTAGAAACAACCTGCACAGTCCGTAGAAACAGCGTGCAAAGTCCGTAGAAATCAAGACTTGTGCAAAACCAAAAAAATGAACTGGCTCAGAATAGCAGGGGAAAAATGGGGGACCGATTTTGGCCTGCAGGACCAAAATGGTCAACAAATTGGCGACTCCCAGGGGAAGCATGCCTGCTATGCTTAGAAACCAGTTGCTGTTGGGCACGGAGTCAGAACGCAACTTGAAAAGGTCAGCAATAGCCCCGATAGATCCAAGAATCAATCATGAAGCTTTTACCCCAAACACAAAGGAAAACACACACAAGGCTAAAAACACTACTTGTGCAAACAGCACTTAGGGAAAACAAGAAAGAAAACTGAAAGCAAACTACTATGTACAGCTAACCAGGGACATTTGCCTCCCTCTTGGATCAAAGAAAAAATTTCTTAAGCCCCCTTCCTGGCTAGGAAACTTATGGTACCAGACAAGTGGCTGAATGGAATGGAGACTTGGTGACCTGCTCCTCTTCCCTATCACCTTGGTTGGCTTGCATCCGAGTGGATCAAAATCAAACATGCTCTCAACATATATGTATTCTTCTTGTTCTTGGAAGCTTGTCGAATGTTGGTCCTTCATGCTGGTGTATCTTATCAAGAAATCAATGGGTGTTGACTCATCACCATAAGCCCCTTGATCTGCATCACGAATTGGCTTGTCTCCTTCAAAGTTGTCCTCAAGATGGACAGGGCTCTCCTTTTCTTGCTCAAAGATCAGAGTTTCTAGTTGTTCAAAGACGTCCTCCTGATCCTCTTCTAACTCGGGCTCCATGGCACAATCATCCTCCTCATCGAAGCAACAAGGAAGTTCATCAAACAAGGGGGGAGAGACCTCACCATGCTTATGTTCCTCTTCATATTGCTGGAACATCCGCATGTATGCATGACCTGCGTCTTCTCCATTGTTGATGATGTCTTCGAAAGGAGCCTCCATGATGATTTCATCTTCATTGTCGCTCATGGTAACCTCCTGGGAAGCTGCAAATTGAATTCTTCTCTTCTTCACTTGCCTCTTCCAAAGCAGGTTCTTCTCTTAGAAGGGATGAAGTGGAAAGTTGAAGATTAAACCCATGTGGAAGAGGAGGCAGTCCCTGAGCTAGAATTGAATGATTCTCCTGCTTCCATTTAGCCAACACTTCATCTATATCAGATGTAGCCTGATAGCTTTCTTGGAGGTGACAAGCATCACCATGATGAGTATGAGCAGCTTCATTGAAAACGTATTTTGGTATGTATAATCCCATTGCTCAGAACTGTGGACCTTGTCTTCCTTCATGTAGTTTGATTAAGCTCGGGTTATATGAAGGAATAAAAGACCCATTATCCTGAGCAACGGGATTATACTTACAAAAATTGTGATTTCTTGATGGCACCAGGACTGCTTAACCAGCTGATTCAACTCGGAGTCGCCATTGGTGTTGATAAAAAAGCCTCCAAAGGCTGGTTGGTTGAAGAACACACCAAAATTCTTCAACTCTTTGGACAAAATGTCCCAAGTTGATCCCACCGGGCGCCAAAAAACTGTTGACACAGCGGATTGCATCCTTGACAGGAGGCTGAGCTCCTGTCTTCCACGCGCAACAATGGAAACTCCCCTCTTGCCTATGGGTACGGCAAAGCTGGAGGGAGAGTCTCTAGATAAGGGCTAGCTCTCTTTGATGTATCTTTTAGGCCCTGGATTTCCTACTACTAACAAATAAATGAAAAAGGGGGGTTGAAAAGGGAGAAGGATGCTGAAAACAGAACCTAAACCTAAGCTAAAAGGTGATACACCAATAAAGTTTGATCTACTCAGCCCGAACATACACTTTTCACCAAGGACAAGCTCCCATACACTTCATTTGACGCGAGGAATTCTTTTGCATTAGCGAGCTAGGGGTCCGTGGATATACAGAGAGGAAGAACTACCAGAGGCGTCCTGAGACACACTTTGGCAGCGTGTTCACATGCGCCTATACTCCTCTAGGGACACTTTTCGCAGACTTGCAAAAGGAAAGCTCACAATGCACTAGACATGCTGAAATCATTCTGTGAAAACATAAAAGAAAATGACTTCACACAGAACAAAAGCATAGACACATACGAAAGTGCAAATTGAGAATGGAGGTAGAAAATGCTATGTCTCAATTCAAGGTAAAAATCCGGCAAAACTCTGCCTTACAAGCCAAAGGATTTTTGGGCAGAGCTTTGCCTTACAGGCTAAGAGATCCCTTCTCAAATGAGAAATTTTACAATATATAGAGAGAGAAGAAGTAAAGGCGCCCCTTTTGGAAAAGACTTTGGCGCCTTTTTACAAGCTGGCCCATGTGCATTGCGAGCATTGGGAAGAGGAAGTTGTTGCTGATATCATCCTTCTAGAAAAGCCCTGCTAAAACCATGTTGTGTAACCGTTGGTTTTGACTTTGGCATTCAAACATTAATGTGAAAGCATGGCCATGCCTCCTTTTCTGCAAACAAGACTGCTCCTTCCAGATATTCACGTGGTTTGCTCATAAATGCAAAGTGGAGAAAACAGGGCGCGCACCATTCACTATTTGCGCCCCTCAATGACCACTTGGCGGGCACTGTTTCAACTGCAGGAATAACTCGCCTCCCCTTTGCCACCTAGGCTGTTTTGTCTGTTTCTACGCTTTGTCTCTTCCCGGCTTTGTCTTTTCTGGCTCCTTCGGCCCTCGGGGGCTATCTTCCCAGCCTTGTTGGCTCCTTGGGCTCTTCTCTCAGCGGTTCTTCCTTTCGGCCTTAAGGCCTTTGAATGCATTCGGGTCCGCGCTTCACGTTTAAAGATCAACGGCTAGTTTATGGCGCTTAATCTTGACATCTGCGGGCCCGTCACCCTCCTTGGCAATTTCTTCGGCCTTTTCCCTTTGCTTCGGCCTTTTTGCTTCCTTTCCTTTGAGCTTTTGTCTTCGTTTGGGCTTTTCCTTTTGGTCATTTTTCCCGCAGACAAAATGTCCGCAAGAATTATCTTGATCACTTTGACCTTCGAAAACTTCCTTTGGGTTTCTTTCCTGCGGCTCTTTCTCCAAATTTCTTCGGACTTTTTGTCCGAAGGAAATCATTTCCTGCTTTTGCCTTAGTCTTTTATTTTTGCGGGATTTACTTCCGAAGGATTTCTTCAGACAAAAAGTCCGAATGAATTCCTTCAAACATTTTGTTCGAAGAAATTCTTCCTTTGCTTTTCCTTCTAAGTCTTTGCCTTGAACAAATTTCCGAAGAAAACTTGAACAAATGTCTGAAGAAAACTTACCCTTTCGGCTTTCTCTTTGATCCCTTTGCAAGTGCCCCCTGCCCTCCATAAGGGCACTTGTCCTCTAAAATTGCCTTTTGGAAAAATTGCAAAGGTCCTTTGGCACCTAAAGTCCGTAGAAAACTTCCTGCAGAGTCTGTAGAAAACTTCCTGCAGAGTCCATAGAAATGTGCCTATAGAATCCATACAAATGTGCCTGCAAAGTCCGTAGTTCTCAGCCCGCAGAGTCCATAGAACAGCCTGCAGAGTCCGTAGAAACAGCCTGCAGAGTCTATAGAAAACTTCCTGTAGAGTCCATAGAAACAGCCTGCAAAGTCCGTACAAATTTTCGAAGAAAACTTGAACAAATTTCTGAAGAAAACTTACCCTTTCGGCTTTCTCTCTGATCCCTTTGCAAGTGCCCCCTACCCTCCATAAGGGCACTTGTCCTCTAAAATTGCCTTTTGGAAAAATTGCAAAGGTCCTTTGGCGCCTAAAGTCCGTAGAAAACTTCTTGCAGAGTCCATAGAAAACAAGCCTGCAGAGTCCGTAGAAAACTCCCTGTAGAGTCCGTAGAAAACAAGCCTGCAGAGTCCGTAGAAAACTTCCTGCAGAGTCCGTAGAAATGTGCCTGCAGAATCTGTACAAATGTGCTTGCAAAGTCCATAGTTCTCAGCCCGCAGAGTCCATAGAACAGCCTGCAGAGTCTATAGAAAACTTCCTGTAGAGTCCATAGAAACAGCCTGCAGAGTCCATAGAAATCAAGACTTGTGCAAAATCAAAAAAAATGAACTGGCTTAGAATAGCAGGGGAAAAAAGGGGGACCGATTTTGGCCTGCAGGACCAAAATGGTCAACAAGCCCTCGAGGGCTATCTTCTGCTACTTCTTTGGCTCTTTGGGCTCTTTTATCAATAGGTCGCTGAGTTCATTCTTAACTTGTCTTTTCCCAACGTCGTCTTTTCTTGGTTTTGTCCTTTGGGCTCCCTTCTGGTTGGCGCTCAAGTATTTAAAGATCAACGGTTATTTCATTGCCGTAAAATTGACGTTCACGGGCACGTCACCATTTGAAAGCCAACGGCTAATTCATGGTGCCCAACTTTGACGTCCACGGGCCCATCATCCCTTGGTCAATTCCTTCGGCTTTTTCCTTTGCTTCGGCCTTTTTTGCTTCCTTTCCTTTGGGCTTTTGCTTTGAAACCTCCCGAAGGGAAGGTGTCCCTTCGACTTTGGAGAAGTGTCTTTCTTTCAGCAACCGAGAGCCCCCCGCAAAGGTACCTGCCCTTCGGGGTCCTTTGACGGCCTTGCTCTTTAAATCCTTCGGACAAAATGTCCGAAGAAATTCCTTCGGGGATTTTGTCCGAAGGAATTCTTTCCTTTACTCTTTCCCGCTTATTCCCTCGAGCCTTTTCTTTCGGGCGAATTCCTTCAGACTTTTTGTCTGAAAGAATTCGTCATGTCTCTTTTCCGCGTAAAAGTCTTTTCGAAAGACATTGTTTTTGCCTTATGAATTTCTTCGAACAAAATGTCCGAAGAAATTCTCCATCTCTTGCCTTGAACAAATCCGAAAGAATTCCAACTTTTCTGCCTTGTTCACTTTTTTGAAGAAAAACTTACCTTTTCGGCCTTCTCTGTGATCCCTTTGCAAGTGTTCCCTGCCCTCAGCAAGGGCACTTGTCCTTTGGGCCTTGGGACCCCCCTTTGAACCTTCCAATTGAACCAACTGATTGAACCAAGAATGGTTCAACAATTCAATGGTTCAATACTGCATTTTACTGATTCATTTGACCGCTTTGAACCAACTAATTGAACTCTTTGATTAAACCGATCGATTGTTCAATCAATTAACCATTTGATTGAACTGAGTCGTTGAACCAAGCCGACTGAACCAAGTCGTTGAACCAAACCGACTAAACCAAGCATTGAACCAAGCCGACTGAACCAAGTCGTTGAACCAAACCGACTGCACCAAGTGTTGAACCAAGCGTTTGAACCAAGCGTTGAACCAAGTCGATTGAACCAAGCCGACGGTTCAAAGTTCATGTTGTTGAACTGGTTCATCCTCTTGCTGAAAGACTTATGCAAACCAAAAATTGAATTGGCTCAAAACAGCAGGGGAAAAAAGGGGACCGATTTTGGCCTGCAGGGCCAAAATGGTCAACAATCTCCATTACCTACCTTTCATTGCTTGACACGGAGCTAGACGGTGCTTCACATGAAACGCATAATGGAGCTAGTGGGAATGGCATTGTTGTTGCTTGTGAGTCTAATGAACCACATGATGATGAAGAGCTAGCAACCAAAAACGAAAATGAATGTAGTGCATCATGAATACGTTGATTTGTCTTTATTTTTGTCCATACATTGTAACATTAGCACTATGTAATTGTTATAAATTTATAAAACTAAACTAAGTTTGACTATTGAATATTATGATATTTGTCATTGAATTATGAGTATGTTTTGTGGTTATTGAACTTATTTTATTTCCTCTATGCATATTATATGGTTAATTTGTTTATATGCTTATATTTTTTATATTTTTAATTTTTTTATAAATATTTTGTACGGCCATATCCAAAAATGTATCCAAGCCTCAAAAACAATTCCCCGTATCCACATATCCGATTAAATACCCGTATTCGTATCAGCAACATAGTGCAAAAATATACACTATGGCCACCCAGCCAGATTACGTAATTTATGTTTTTTAATATATAACATAGATTCCTTTTCTGAATTAAAATAATTTTTTAAAAAAAGTACAACTCTTTTGAAGTTTGCTTAGTGATTTCAACTATTGGGAGGAAATGTAGCTTGCATTTTTTTACATAATAACATAGATTCTTGATGTAGATGGATTGTGATTCGGAGGATTTTCATATGGTTTGGAAAATTGTGGAAAAGACAAGTGTCGCAATGGAAAGTTGACACGTGGCAAAAATATAAAAAGTTTATACAATTACTTTTTATATTGGAATTATTTTATACTAATGGGTGTTGTGTTGTAGATGTGGGGCCAAACCGACCTTTACCCACATCACCCCGTTATCAACTTTGCCAGCTATATAATTCTGCTAATGCCACCAATTTATTTATTCCACATCATCCAATTATTTTCCCACCGTAATTCTTTGCTATGGAGAAATTCTACAAGAGAAATTGGGGAAGCGAGATCGGGAGGAAGAAACTATATTATATAAATGAGTTCAACCCCACTTATGATCAACTCCAAAAAGCGTACATAGGAGCCAACATTTCTTGGAGGGCCAAAATTCTTATTGCTCAGCTGAGAACCAACTCTCACCAACTTCGTTGTGAGACCGGGCGTTGGAAGAGGCCAAAGGAGGCTTGGGAAGAGAGAATTTGCAGATTTTGCAATTCTGGGAAAGTGAAAACTGAATAGCACTTTATTCTAGAATGTGAGGCCTACAAGGATAGCAGAGATAAATTTGCGGATACTATATGTGACAGTTATTGGCATAACCTATTCAACGAAGAGCACATTGAGCAATTAGGGGAGGCTCATCATCAGCCTACACAAGAAGCGAACAGTGCTACTTAAATTTGCTTGAGTTGTCTCGCTGTCCCATAGGCTATTTTTAGTCTCATGGACGTTAAAAAATTTATTATTATTATTATTCCTCCATTTTCCTGTTTTCAAAGTATTAATAGTATCCTATTATTAATGGTTTTTTATTAACCATGAGATATATTTTTGATTAAATCCAAATTTAAATTCCTAATATCCTATTTTATGGTTTTATTATTCCATTGGATATTTCTTAAAACCCAAGTCCCAAATTTTAATTACCCACTCCCACATGGATGGTTGCATGGTTTTTATTTGGTATGGGGATATTTTAATCTTGTGTTCTATTTAAATAAAACCTTTATAGCCCACTTTTCCTTTTTCCATGTGAAATTCATTTTCACTTTGCATGGGGGATGTGGAGAGTTATTTGGTTTTTATTTATTTAATGCAGATGTTTTTAATCCCCATTCTCCACGTAGAACATTCATTTACATGGGAGATGCTTTAATTATCCTCATATGTAATGTATGGCACTAAACTTACATGCACCCACCTTTTTATTCCCACGTGGACCATTCATTTTAAAGTGGTTGGTGGTTTTACTTTGGTGGTAGCGTGGAAAGTTGTTATGGTCTTTATTTAAACCGAGATGCATGGATATGTTTTTATATACTTTTATCCTCACCTTTATGTTTGGCGTTGAACTCCTAAGCATGCAAGTCGTTATTTCTTTCCTCCCACGTGGAATTCAACCCACTTACTTTTTGCATGGTCTGCGGTTGGTGGGAAGATTATGATTTTTATTTATGGGAAAAGTTTTATTTAAATAAGACATGGCATTGGAACCTCCCGTTAACTATGGGATTTTATTTCGGTAAAATTTGCATGCGGTCTATTACAGAAGTTTAAACGTACTTTGGGGTAGAATTAAGTTTGTTAGTCAACATTGGCTATAAACAATCTTATTTCATTTTGTATTGCGGATGATTTTTATTATCCAGAGAACAGGAAACAGTATGCAGAGAATATTACAGAAGCTGTATATTTTTGATACAGAGGTAGAATTTTGTAATACCTGGTTGAGGCCATTTTTGCCTATTACAAAATCTTATGAGCCAGTGAAAATTATAGTTAATTGCCCATTGTGGAAAAAATACACTTGAATAGTGTCGGAGGAACAGGGGACATTAGTTGATCAAGGTCAGAAACTTCAATATCTGGGTTTTAGTTCTATTGCAGGTGACAGTAATCATTTATCATTATTGTGAGTTGTATTATTACTTGCAAATTGTTTTTTAATGGATTGGATTGCTATTTAGCAATCTAGAGGACGTAGCCAATTGGTGAACTCCGTAAACTATCTCTGGTCTCTATTTTATTTTAGTTTTTCCATTATATCAGTTTAAAATTAATTATTGATATTTTGGAAAATAATTATGAAAAATTAATTAAGAGATTAATTGCAGAGATAAAAATATATAAAAATCGAATGTTTTATCTGAACAGATTTATATGAGCTTACATAATACTCATAATCAAAATTGTTGCAGACAAATTACATTCGGATTAAAAGTCAATTCCTTTTTTAATTAAATGTTGAAAAATGACATTATTAAAATCCATTTTTTAAAGAACAATATTAATTAGCAGGGACTACAAACTGTTCACAGATCAGTTTGAATGCAGAATCATGTTTCTTGATTTATTTTTTACTCAGGTTTGATTCTTGAATATTAATTCCATTTCTTATTTTATTTAATCATGCAATTGAAAATTCCGCATCCAATTCTATTTCATTTAAGGAATTGAGATTTTTAATATCCGATTTCATAAAAACTATTTGATTTATCTAAGGGAGTAAATCCGGTTTTCGAATCAGTTTGGTATCAGAGTAGTTGATCAACGGGATTTAAAAGTGTGGTTAACAGTTTTCTCTTTGACAATTATTACTGTTGGTTCAATTATGTGTTGAATACAGGAACAGGGGAACTATGGGCAAGTTGTCAAAATAGAAAAAACTTAATGAGCTCAAAGCATTTAATATGCAAATTCAAGAAGAGAACTCTCTCTTGAGATCAAAATTTTATTCCGTCGAAGAGGAGATTGAAGGTTGGAAACTAAGTTGCAAGCTAAGGATGAGCTCTTGGCAAGACTACAGAATGGTGAACAAGTGAAGGGTTTGCCTTCCACATCAAATGCAGGGACAATGACAGATGAATACACTGTAAGTAAGTCCTCATGTAGTACTTCCTCTCATTCAATTTCAGATATTGCTTTTAGTGTTTTTGAAAAACACACTAAGGGTATTGGGTCTAAATTGTTAGAAAAAATGGGATTTGATGGAAGAGGCCTTGGTAAAAAAGGACAAGGCATAACTAAGCCCATTCAAGTAGAGGATAGACCTCGTTTTGCAGGTTTGGGATATATACTAGTGTAAAAATGGACGCTGGTAAAAATCCCAAAACTATTGAAGGAAGACAAGCTTCCAATAGCAAAGTGTTCAAGTCACTAGTCCTGGGAGTGATAGTATGTAGAAAAAAAGAAGTACAGGCTTACAAAAAAATGTGTGCAGACATGATTTAAGAAAAGGTAAAATCATTCCACCTTCTCATACTTGCACTAGTCATAAAAAACTTGGTAAATATTCCAACATATATTTCAATTATGAAAATAAGTATTTATTATCATAGAAATTTTGGTCTAAATATTCATGCAGTTTTTGTGGACTAAATAATCACTGTGTTGCCTTATGTTGGAAAAAAAAACCAGCTCTTAGGATGTTTATGTTTTCTAAAGAGAAACAAATGAGTAATAATCATTGTCCTCATTGTAATTTAAGTAGTCACAGAAATGATAAATGTTGGGTATTGCATCCATAACTACGTCCTAAGTATTGCAGGAAGACATCCATGAAGAATGATGCATTCGTAAGCAAACAGGAAGTTGTTTCAAATCCAACAGTTTCAGATATGACCCATGCAGCTACTCAGGTATTCACTAAAGAAATTAAACTGCCTAAATAGAAAAATGTGATAAAGTGGGTTGGTAAGCAATTTCTTAGTTTCATGTTTGCATAGCTGTAATAGTTTATTAGCATGCAAATGTTCAAAGCAATTTTTGGGATTCCATTTGAAAGGAATATATTTTAGTTTTAAACATAATTTTTGGAGCTAGTAGTTGTGAGAAAATCCAAGAGACAGGGTTATCATACTTGGATTATTTTCTCATATTTGCGGTTTTGCTATGCTCTATATTTTTCTCTTAAATAAGTTTTGAGTACTTGATGTATTGGTAAAAAGAATTAACTCATGTTTAAACTTAGAGATGTTCTCAAATGATTTAAAATTTGAATATGGTTTATTGGAGTGACCTGTAGAGAAAAGCCAAGGGGTAGGTTTATCATACTTGGATTATTTTCTCATGTTTGGGTTTTGAAAAAACTTCATTTTAAAACCTTGACAGCAGTATATGCAAATTATATAGGGCATGTTTAGTATGTCTATTTTGAAAAAATTTGCATTTCAGTATATATGTTGTCATTTATATTGTGCAAATAGAAGCTTATAAGACCTTTTTTGGGCACCGTTTGTAATTGTAATAATTTTACAAACTTTTTGTAGCCATGCATAATATTTATATATTTATAAGTCCCTCACTCATTTTGGACATTTATTTGTAACTTTTAAAAGTGGTTACAATTAGCATGTATATTTATTACACTAACAAACCGGTTTGCAGTTGCATTTGATGATCATTTTGCAGTGATTGGCAAATTCACTGTTTTGGGAGATGTAACATTTGTACAAGCAAATTGCTTCTATCTACAATTTGGTATTGGATAGATATTTCTTTTATTGGCATTTTAGGGATTCAGTTTGATTTTTGAATCGTTGCCATGATATTTTGCAGTGATGTTTTGCAGAGTGAACTGTTTGCAGATTCAATGGATGACTTGACCTTTTGGGACCAAAAGGGTCTTATTGGGGAGGTTTGATCCTGAGGATTTTCATATGGTTTGGAAAATTTTGAAAAAGACAAGTGTCGCAATGAAAAGTTGACACGTGGCAAAAATATAAAGAGTTTATACAATTACTTTTTATACTGGAATTATTTTATGCTAATCGGTGTTGTGTTGTAGATGTGGGAGCAAACCGACCTTTACCCAGATTACCCCGTTATCAACTTTGTTAGCGATATAATTCCGCTAATGCCACCAATTTATTTATTCCACATCATCCAATTATTTTCCCACCGTAATTCCTCCATTTTTCCATTTTCAAAATATTAATAATATTCTATTGTTATTTTTTTTTATTAACCATGGGATATATTTTTAATTAAAACCAAATTTAATTAAAATTTCCTAATATCTTATTTTATGGTTTTATTATTCCATTGAATATTTCTTAAAACCCAAGTCCCAAATTTTAATTACCCACTCCCACGTGGATGGTTGCATGGTTTTTATTTGGTATGGGATATTTTAATCTTGTGTTCTATTTAAATAAAACCTTTATACCCTACTTTTCCTTTTCCTATGTGAAATTCATTTTCATTTTGCATGGGGGCGTGGAAAGTTATTTTGTTTTTATTTATTTAATGGAGATGTTTTTAATCCCCATTCTCCACGTAGAACGTTCATTTACATGGGAGATGCTTTAATTATCCTCATATGTAATGTATGGCGCAAAACTTACATGCACCCACCTTTTTATTCCCACGTGGACCATTCATTTTAAAGTGATTGGTGGTTTCACTTTGGTGGTAGCGTGGAAAGTTGTTATGGTATTTATTTAGACCGATTTGCATGGATATGTTTTTATATACTTTTATCCTCACCTTTATGTTTGGCGTTGAACTCCTAAGCATGCAAGTCACTATCTCTTTCATCCCACGTGGAATTCTACCCACTTACTTTTTGCATGGTTGGCGGTTGGTGGGAAGATTATGGTTTTTATTTATGGGAAGAGTTTTATTTAAATAAGACATGGCGTTGGAACCTCCCATTAACTATGGGATTTTATTCTGGTAAAATTTGCATGCAACCTATTACAAAAGTTTTAGCACACTTCGGCACAGAATTAAGTTTGTTAGCCAACATTGGCTATAAACAATCTTATTTCATTTTATATTGCAGATGATTTTTATTATCCGAAGAACAAGAAACAGCGTGCAGAGAATATTACGGAAACTGTATATTTTTGGTACAGAGGGAGAATTTTGGAATAGTCCGATTGAGGCTATTTTTGCGTATTACAGAATCTTGTAAACCTGTAAAAATTACAAAGAGTTATTTGCCCATTGTGGAGAAAAAAAGCACTTATAGAGCTTCAGAGGAACAGGGGACATTAGCTGATCAAGTTCAGAGACTTCAATATCTGATTTTCAGTTCTATTGCAGATGACAGGGTTCATTTATCATTATTGTGAGATGTATTATTACTTGCAAATTGATTTTTAATGGATCAAATTGCTATTTAACAATCCTGGTGACGAACCAATTGGTGAACCCCGTAAACAATCTCTAGTCTCTATTTTATTTTGGTTTTTCCATTATATTAGTTTAAAATTAATCACTGATATTTTAGAAATTAATTAAGAGATTAAGTGCAAAGATAAAAATATATATAAATTGATTTTTTATCTAAAAAACAGATTTATATGAGTTTACAAAAAAGTCGTATTCAGAATTGTTGCAAACAAATTACATTTGGATTAAAAGTCTGTGCTTTTTTTAATTAAATGTTGGAAAATGACATTATTAAAAACCATTTTTTAAAGAATAATATTAATTAGCAGGGACTACAAACTGTTCACGGATCAGTTTGAATGCAGAATCATGTTTCTTGAGTTATTGTTCACTCATGTTTGATTCTTGAATGTTAATTCCATTTCCTATTTTATTTAATGGGGAAATTGAGAATTTCGCATCCAATTCTATTTCATTTAAGGAATTCAGATTTTCAATATCCGATTTCATAAAACTATTTGATTTATCTAAGGGGCTAAATCCGGTTTTCGGATCAGATTGGCAGGATTAGGTTTATTCCCAAGCTATGTCGTGAATTTGAGAGATTGAAACCTAAGATGTACAAAATTTGAGAATGTATATAAGTGACCTTGTTCACAAGGGGCATCTCATATGGCAAGTCAGCACATGGCAAGTCCGAGACCTTAAAAATTACCGTCATGTTTACCTTCTATAAAAACTAGTCAATAAAGTAAAAAATGTTAAAACAGTTTATGATTGTTTCAAACCTAATTTCCAAAGTTTGTTTTAAAAATTCACCAAATTTAATCTATTCTGCAGGCGTATATACTCTTGGCTAGGCAGAAACCTTTAAAATAACCTTCGCCTTAACTACTTTGAAAACAAACAAAAAAAATGTTAAAAAGTTTGTTAATGTTTCAAACATATCTTCCAACGCTCGTTAAAAAACAAGCCCAAACATAATCTATTTTGCAGGCATCTATATTGTTGGCTAGGCCAAGACCTAAAATATTACCTTTTAACTTTATTTTTTATATTAAAACCACAGCTAACTACTTCAAGAAAGCGAATCATATTCAACAGTTTGTTAACGTGTCAAATCTATTATCCAAGACTAATTGCAGAACTTTACCAAATCTACCCTATTCTGGAGGTAGCTATAATGTTACCTAGGCTGAAGCCTGAAACTTTAAAAAAAATATATATCTTTTTCTTAAATGCATAAACTATAGCTATCTACTTCAAGAAAGAAAAAACATTTGAAACAGTTTATGTATGTTTCAAACCTATTTTCCAAAGATCGTTGCAGAACTTCACCAATTATAATCTATTCTACAGGTATCTATAACTATTGTCTAGGCTGAAACATAAGAAAATCTCCTTTACCTTTTACATGAAAACTAGAGCTATCTACTTCCTATGTTTTACCTTTTATATGAAAACTAGAGCTATCTACTTCAACTCCAAACGTTGAATAAAAAGAACCTATGAAGTGGGTCTCCAGAAATCTTTAACAAAATTTCTTAAAGTTTCAAACCCACTGAATCTAATCCATGCTTCAGGTATCGATACTTTTGCTTAGGCCGACAAATAATACATTCATTCACATTTACCGTTATATATGAAAACTAGAGCTATCTACTTCTTCATGACAGACAAACATGTTAAAAAGTTTATTAATGCTTGAAACCTATTTTTTAAAGCTCGTTACAGAACTAAAGTCTAATCTAATCTGCAGGTATCTATATGGTTGGTTAGGCCGAGAACTAAAATGTTCTAAGGGGCTTTTCAGCTCCCATCCTTGTTCTGTTTCCTATATAAATACCATTTATAGGATTTTAAGGGTACTTCTAGGCACCCCCTTTTAACATTTCAGCATTTCCTGTGCTGCCCTCCCCCCCGGTTCTAAGGGGCTTCTCAGCCCCCATCCCTGTTTGTTTCCGATTCAAATATCAGTTTTAGGATTTTAAAGGTCCTTCTAAGTATCCCCTTTAGGCTTTTAACATATCAGCATTTCCTGTGCTGCCCTCCCCCTTGCAAAAGAAGACTGAGCGGAAAATAGCTAAAAAGTAAAAACTCACCTTCACCTTTACCTTCGATACAAAAACTACTTGGAGAAATAAAAACATGTTAAACAGTTTATTAATGTTTCAAACATATTATCCAAAGCTTGTTGAAAAACTTCACCGAAACTAATCTATACTAATTTCCTTACTCGAGTTCAGGCCTACAAAATTTCAGCTATAATTCTACAATATCCTGTCTAAATTGAACAGATTGCTAATATTTTACTTCTAAAGAAAAAAATTGCTTCATAGTCAAGGTTCTTAACCCTGCAATTGCTAAATTCCGATTGTTCTTGGATTTATTTATGGCATTTGTCTGAAAATTTCTCTAAAGGCAACTAGAAAAAATATGTTCTCAGGCATGTCACAAAACTGTTAAATCATAATATAACAGGTAAGCATAACAAGTAACATTAAAATTGACCTAGCTGATGCACCAGAGCCCCTAAATCCTGAGGTCACACAACAGGGGAGGACCAATTTTTACAACAGAATTTACAATTCACCAATTTTTCAGTAAAAAATCTTCATAAGTAAGATTGATATATTGCATTCTTCAAGCTTCCGCAGTACATTAAGATTGTAAGCAAATATTTTAACATCGCCTAACGGTAAGCATGGGCTTCTTCTACCTAATGATGGATCCATTGGCGGGCTCAAGCATCGGAACTAAAATCTATTATGCAGTCATATCCAGAAACTATTCTAAAACCTAAAAAAATTAGGTTATTTCATGCATCAGAGTTTCCAAACCCTGAGGTCACATGAGAGGTGAGGACCTATTTTTACAACAGAATTTACATTTCACCAAATTTTCAGTAAAAAAATTCCATAATAAGAATTGATATATTTCATACTTCAAGTTTCGTGAGTCCATCTAAATTGCAAGGAAAAAGTTCTACATAGCGTAACTGTAACCTTAAAATTAGTTCATTTCATGCACCGGAGCTCCTAAACCCAATGGTCGCATAACAGCAGAA
The DNA here is from genome assembly GCA_037957365.1 of Torreya grandis. Classification (NCBI taxonomy): domain Eukaryota; kingdom Viridiplantae; phylum Streptophyta; class Pinopsida; order Cupressales; family Taxaceae; genus Torreya; species Torreya grandis. The sequence goes on along the minus strand of JARHVA010000074.1, from coordinate 4,211,391 downwards.
GACCTAATTTTATAGCAGAATTTACATTTCACAAAAAATTCCATAATAATTCCTCATAAGAACTCGAATACTGCAGACTTAAAGCTTTCGCAGGTCATTACTATTGCAATGTGTATGACTTGATATAGTTTGAATATTTTACCTTGAGAGTGTTGTCGCCAAATACTCGTTTTCTCCTTTCACCGACTTTTCTTCTCTCCGGCTCTTCCATTGAATTAATTGCCTTCGCCGAGTATATTGAGCGAAGAAATGATTTACAGATCGCAGGTTCGATTCCGCTTTGCCTTCTATACATTTATTATTTATTTCGTTGGGGATTTAATGACGGTCGGGTGACCGTAAGCTTTGTCCAAACCTGTAGCGTTTTTTATAAGGCTCAATTCAGTCACGTGGGTTTTTTCAAAGTAGGGGTAACGGAATTCTATAGCAATCCTTAAAACAAGTTTCTATGGATTGAGAATTATTTGTGCTTGAATTCGTATTTAAATTTATTTGAAGAATTTAAATTTGAAAATAAAAATTTAATAATATATAATTTTTTTTGGTTATAATTTGAATTTGATTAATAATAGGTTTTTTTTAAAGAGGATGGATATTTTATTTACGTTATATGATTGAATTATCCAACATTAATAATATTTATTGGTAATTTTTAAACTTTAAATGAGTCAAACTAAATGTTTTAGCTAAAACGTGTGGTAAAATTATCTAACATTAATAATATTTACACATAATTTGTAAATGAATTATATTAGATGTTTTAACTATATGCAATATCAACAATATTTATTTGTAACTTTTAAATGCTAATATAATATAATTAATATCAACCAAAAGCTAAAGATTGGAGGTTTTGTAGGTGGGGGCTCACATTACTTGTTATGCACTTGTTAATTTTTCAAAAACATAATGATCATTGGTGTTATCATTGTGACAATTATTAAGCGGTGATTTTATGACGATTATTGACTTAGCAAAATGATAGTGTAAAATTACTGTGAGATGACACATGTGGATGGAAGTTCGAGAGCATGTAATTTATAGTGAACCATTCTAATTTGGGCAACTAATTTCTACTTTAAAAAAATAATTGTCTTTAAAGTTTTTTGCGTTGTGCGAATGTTTTCAATGTATTCAACCCTGTTTAACATCAGCAGACAAGGCATACAATTTCATGTATTTTCATATGTTCAAAATATAAAGCCTTGCAGTTGTCTGTGGCATTAACTGATATCGCACTACACCCTCCTCTAGTTTTAGCATCGGCTTTACTTATTGTACTAACAGATAAAAAAGGACATACACATATGATGCAAACAATGCATGCCTTCATGTACACATGCCTAGAGAGAGATTGATGGATCGTCAATTTGTTTAACAGATGAAAAAGAAACACAAGTGTTGTTTTCTTCTTCTTTTTTCATAAAATCATAATCGTGCATCAAAAAAACTCGAGAGATTTATGTAAAAGATTTACCAGTTGTTTAGCAAAATTTTGCAAACAAAAATGGCAAAGAAATTATCGCAAACATCCAAAAACACTTCAAGGTAGCTGATAAATTGGACATTCAGCGCATCAAAGAAGCAATGCATAGGTAATTAGTTGTGGATTTTGTGGTTTTTGCGTGATACTTATTGAATAAATAATTTTAACCCCACTTTTATAACCATTAAATGAAGAGTATTTAGAATTGCATTAAATCAAGAAGAATATGTTTAAATAAAACGTATGGAATATTCTAATATTTATATGTCAAACTTTATACCAAACATTATAATTATTAAATAAATATAAATTTTAAGCTTTTTCTTTGGTTCAATGAAAAGTAGATAATTGAAAAATGATTCCTATAATCATTCCTTGGTAGGGACTAATAAAGGGTATTATGTAAAACCGATGACATGGCATAGCAAAATGAAAAGGAAAAAATTAATAAAGTCGTTGAGACTAAGGAGTCTATATGATCCAAAAAAAATACAAAGGTGCTTTGTCTAAGAACAACCACTTTAAATAAGCATTGTTCCAAAAAGTTTATAAAATATCCATTCTTTTTTATGTTGAATTTTTTACCATAAATCTTGATTTAAAAAAATCTTATTTTATGTATTTGAAGGAAGCCCACTCGAGATAATCTTAGAATATAAGTACCTACGACATGATTTTGTTTTATCAGAATCTAGAATTAAGAAATGCATTAACCATAATTAAGATAAATTAATTTGAAAGAAAGCAAACGGTATAAATCAACTTGCAGCAAACATAATGAAAACAAAGTATTAAAATAGATCAAGCTTGAATGAAAGACAAACGTCAAACTATGACAATGCAAAAGACTTATTTGTTTAATGTCTATGATTTGAATATGTGAAACTAAACAATGGTTGGAACTGATCAACTTAGAATGATTATGCAAGTACCATAAGAATTGTGATTGTAATTTATGAGGTTTGGATCATCCAAAAGGGGATAGGGTGGAGTAGCACTATTATCCTTTGTTGGTCGATTTTGTCATTTGTTAAAAAATATAGAAATATGTTAAACCAAAACCTATAATGAAAATGTAGTAGTCAATGTCCATAAAATGAAATTGTACACTTATAGGTGGGCGAAAGCATGTTTTCGTATAACTTGTTGTAGATGATGTTTTCTTGTTGAAGAATTGGATAATGGTTTCTCGTGTTGAACCATTGAACAAGCAAGGGTGATTAAACCATAATCTTGTATAACTATGCAAGCTCATGGGTTGGGAATATGAATGCCCCAACCCTAATATGTAAGGAGTAGTGTCAAGGCCATTCATCATCGTTGAACCTTAACCGCACTAGCTCTAATAACTGACTTTGATCTTAAACCTCAAGATGGTAAGGTGGGATCCACATAATGAGTTTGCTATGAGTAATGACAAAGCCATTGAGCATCAATGAACCTCAACCTCATTACCTCAAAAAACACAAGTCAACTGTTGTAGACAGACTTATAGATTTAAGGTTACTCACTACTCGATGCCATCAATTGTAAATAAACAAGTTTACTAGTGCTCACTACCAATATGTAAATGTGTGCATAAACAAGTATCATGCTTCTTATATCAGTGCCAACTAATATACAAAGTTATGCATCTATATGCTAAATCTGAAAACTTATATCTCAAATGTATTTGTATATGTAAACCTATAATTTATGTTCATATAATTCATGTACACTTACTCAACATATGCATTCAAGTGTATCTAAATTTGTACTCTACAACTCGTGTCTTTGTAAAGTTAGTATAAATGCATGGCATATGCCCCTATATGTATCAATGTGTGAATATGTATCTTATATTTGAACTCATATGATAAATGAACCACTCTAAAAATTTTGAATCTTGTATTTTGCCTCAATTTTTTTTTCAATTGTGAAGGTTTGTCTCTATGACAAGCCCAATAATATGCTCCTCTTTTGAGGTGAGGGACATAGCTTGCAAGTCACTCATCTCAAAATAAAGGGTTAACTATATCATGCCATGTATAAATATATCACTATGAAGAATCATGTCAACATGTAGATAATATGTCATCATAGTAATGTATATGTCACTAAGGTGGGTATGAAACATATATAATGCAGGGCATATAAGTGTCATTTCAACATAGATGCATCAAGTAGGCACACATTAGTAATCATCGTTGATATAATAAATGATAAGACTACACACAAGACTACACGATAAGGAAGTACATGATATAAATCATCCCACCACACATAAAGAGGGAATTGTGTGATAATGATTGTGAAACCCAAAAGCATAACAATCGCACAATATCAACAAGCAATGTCATGCAATAGCACTCAATGTTATACATAAGGCCAAGGATTGCATATAAGGGCATAAATATGTCACAACAAACAAGGCCAATGACCACAAACAAGGGACATAAAGACATCATAATAAATAAGGCCAATGACCTCACGTAAGGTACAAATAAATGTCGCACACATAAGACCAAAAGACACACACAATAGACAAATAATGACTAACCCATCATACAAGAACAACAACATCAATAGAGCATAAAATAAGTGAAAACTAGTCTACACTATTTATGTATATATATGTCACATCATAATGAAATAACATATCCATGTAACACTGTGTAAGATATGAGTAACTAGTAAGGCATGTGTAAGAAATCCATGTAGTTCAATAATGTAAAAAGTCATAGAAAGATATAACATGTGATAGTGTGATATGTAGAAGAAGATGCCCCAACATTGGCATGGCCCCTAGGCATATGAAAGTTTAACATTGATGTGTCCATTAGCAGTCAAATTTGCACCCGTCACAACCCGTCAAAAGGCTCCAAACCCATCCCAAAGTCCAAAACAAATGGTCATAAAAAAAATGTGAAATCTAAAAATTGTGTGACAATTAAAAAGGGCATAGTCATTATTAAAATGATAAAAGAAAGTTCAGGTTTAAAAAGCCCATCGATAGGACCTGTGGCTTGTTGGAAATATTATCATTGATGTCAAAGGTCTAGCATTATTGGTGATAAAGGCCCCATTGCATTTAATGGTGTTTTTAATATTCATATCTTGGCTAATGTGTGTTAATATTTATTTAATATTAATGAATATATTTTTGGTTCCATATAAGTCAAAAGAGGGCCCATGGAGAAGTCAAAGTGTCACAGAGTAAAAGACGAAAGAGGAATGGGACACATTTTTTTATGAAGAGTCATCTTAAAGAATTACAGGAGTCACCATGTAAAGACAAAAGAGGTATGGCACATTTTTGAATGGAGGGACACTTTGAGGAATATGAAAAGTTCACCAAGATAAAGACAAAAGAGGAAAGGATGTTTTTGCTTATGAAGGGTCACCATATGACTTTTCAAATGCAAAGATACGAAGGGTCATGCAAGTTTGACACTATTTTCCATGAGGATTAAAGGGTCACAAAGGGTGAATGCCAAAAGTCATTTGAAAAGCTATAAATAAAGGCTTAAGAAGCCATTTGGTATATGAGAGAGAGTGCATGGTTTGTATTTGTTTTCTAAGAGAGAAAAGTAAAAGATATTGTAGAGTTTTATCATTTGTTGAGTAAGCAACATTAAGAGATAGTTGTATTTTATACACAAAAGAGGTTGGTGCTCTTGTGGGTTAGTGCTCACAAATCTTTGCAAAGGGTTGGTGCTCTTGTGGGTTGGTGCTCACAAATAGTTGTTGTGTTGGTGCTCAGAAAAGGGGTTGGTGCTCCTGCAAGTTGGTGCTTGCGAACTTTGTATTTTGAGTTGGTGCTTATTCATATAAGTGAGATTGTTCTCCATAGTTTTTCTCACTTTGGGTTTCTATGTAAAAATTTGGTTTCTCTCCCTCTCTCTCTTGTGTGGTGTAAATTATTGTTTTAATTTTATTGCATATCTTGAATGTGTGATTAAGTGGTTAAAGAAAAGAAATCAGACTAAGTAAAAAGATATATAATATACTGATTCACCCCCCTCTCAATATATTGCATGCTTAATAATTGGTATCAGAGTAGGTTCTTTTTCAAAAAGTTTTACAGCTTGAAGGTAGATCAGGAAAACACGATGGCTAGATCACATGAAGGTTTTTCTACAAATAAAGCACCTTTGTTTGATGGAACGAATTATATTTTTTGGAGCATAAAGATGAAGACTTATTTGATGGCCTTTGGATTCGACATATGACAAGCAGTGGTGGAAGAATATGAAGAGTCACAGACACTTGTAACTACTCTGGTATAAAAAAAGGCAAGTAAAAATAATGATAAAGATTTACATGCTATTTTATGTGGTTTATGTGAATCAAAATTCATTAAAATTATGCAATGTAAATCTGCTCATGAAACTTGGGTAAAACTTGAGAATATTTACAAAGATGATGGAAAAGTTTAGCAAGCTAAGCTTCAGACTTTCAGAAGATAGTTTGAGAGTTTGAAGATGGAAGAAGAAGGAAATATAGCAACTTATTTTTTGTGAATTAATCAAATAGTTAATCAGATTCAAGGTCTTAGAGAAAATTTAAAAGAATCAACTGTGCTTCAAAAAAAATTGAGATCTCTACCATTGAGATATGATGCAAAATATTTGACAATTGAAGAGATGAAGAATTTAGCCAAGCTAAAGATGGATAAGCTTCATGGTATTCTTAAGGCATATGAGATGTGGATTGAACAAGATAAACCCTCAAAAAGAGAATATACTTTCAAAATATCAAAGAAAGAGAAGACTAAGATTCAAGAATCAAGTGATAGTTCTAGCGATGATGACGATGACAATGAATCTCTATTCATTTGCAAGTCAAAAAAAGGCACAGATAAATATCAAATCAAATTACCTTTTAAATATTTTAATTTTAGAAAGATTAGATATTTTGTAGCTAAATATCTAAATAAGGGTAATGATGACAATGAAGAAGTAAAGTCTACATACAAGAAGAATTTTAAAGGTAAATTCAAGAAGGGATTCGAGAAGAAGAGTTTGTATTATAAAGATCATAGCTCAGCCAAAGATAGTGGAGTCAGTGATTCAAAAGAAGAAGATATTCTATTCATGGCCATACATGAAGATGCCTCCACAAGCAAAAGTATAGATGATCAAGAAGAAGAATAGGATGAAGTCGAAGTGAATATGAAAGAAAAACTCATTTGTGCTTTAGAAGTGTTAAAAGCTCTTAAAAAAAAGAATCAAAGATTAAAGCTTCAGATTGAGAAAAATAAATAGGAGTCAGATCTACAAGCACACTTTGAAGAAGCCAAAAAAAAGTGACAGCAATCTAGAACAACAAACATGCTCTGATACCACTTGTCAAGAATCTAGAACAACAAACATGCTCTGACTCCACTGTTAGGATCTAGGAAGCACAATTGATTACCATGTACAAGCAACTTAACATGCGGAAGTAAACCAAAAGTAACAAGTAACTAGAATTCAGAAATAACACAGAATATGAGAGATAATACCCAATTGTATTAATACTCTTCCAGAAAGAAATACAATAAAAAGATGCCACAGTCTTTTTCCTTACAAACCTCTAAGGCTCCCACACCTCTAGGGCATAAACAATAAATCTCTTCAAGAACTCTCTTTCTTATGGTCCCAACACACAACTCAAACACAGAGTTGGTGTTCACCTCCAACCAGTCAGTATCACTACTGCCAGTACCACTAGTAAGTGACAATCACTACCAGTCCAACCGAGTACTCCACGTACCCAAGTTTCGAGTACACCACGTACTCAATGTACTCCAAGTAGATCTCTCATGAACTTGCAACAACCTGCAATTCAAATGATCTTACTTTAGAAGGATCTACCTTGCTTTCCTCTATTGCTCTCCACGATCGAGTACACACCGTACTCCAAGTAGATCTCCCTTGATATTGCTCCTTGTTGTGTTGCTGATCTATCTGATCTTGCTGCCACCTGCAGATCAATCTGGTCTTGCACACCTGCTGACCAACCTAGTTTTGCACACCTACAAACCTAGATCTTGCACACACAAACACCTGCAAATCAATGATCTTACTTACCATGTAGATCTCCAAACGTGGCCTTGCACACCTGCCGACCAAGATCCTACATACATGAAGAATCTTTCTGATTCTCCAAACAGCACCCACACTTGGGACTGTGGCACTAGGAGGAACACACCTTGCTCTCTTCACTCTAAAGGAGCTAATATTTGCTCTCTTACTCTCTAGCACACTTTACAATACATCCCATGAGTCTCTTATATAGATCCCATGCAAACAATAATTAGACATCTAATTACAATAATTAGATTCGCAACTCAAGACTATAATTAGCCTTTTTACATGCAAACAACTGATTCGTTAACTAACTGTCTGTGAACTAGCAGTTCTAGAACCGCACAAGCGACTGACGTTGGTCCCTGTCTGCCTGGGGGTGATCGACGTCAGCCGATCCATGACCATCGTCGACAGCTTCCTGTCTCCACCTGACTGACATCGATTGGCCTGACCGACGCTGGCGACTGTGACACTCAGCACCCTCTTCCAATGTCTGCATCAGTGAAGCTTTTAGCTCCACAACCTAACAATCTCTCACTTGGAGATAAACAATTGTATTGTACCTGTACTTATACACCGTCTAATCTATTTCCTAGCTTGTATCCCTCTTCAAGCTCAATCTTGAAGACCAACCACCACAAATTATATGGTGTACCTCCTGTCATCCAAGTAACCTGCCGCATCCGCATCTACAAATCCATGTAGAAAAGAACTTGACCCTGCATAGCATGTCGACCTGCTGATGGTCCCTCTCAGATACCTGAGAATCCACTGAACTGCCCTCCAGTGCTTCTTTCCTAGATCGACTCCAAACTTTCTGACAACTCCCACTGCGTGGGCAACCTCAGGTCTAGTACACATGTACTTAATATCATCATGTGAATCAAGACACTGTTCATAAAACTGTCCAACCCATCGGCGTGCTAACTGGTTTCACACAATCATCCGAAGACAAAATCAACCTGTGATCTTCCATGTCTTCAGAACACACTCATGCCAAAGAATTTTGTTGCTCCAAATTCCTCATGACAAGCCACTGAACTAACCTTACCCTTAACTCAACAAAACCCTATATGTTTAAACTTGCACCAAGCATACCATCCACATACAGTAACAAGATAATGTTGCGACCATCATCCACCTAGTAAGACAAACACAATGGTTATACTGACATTGACTAAAACCCTGCTTTGTCATCCCACTGGTACCACCTGTCAGACCTATACCACTATCCTACAGCTTGCTCAAGACCATATGACTTGGCCTTCTGTCTCACGTGTCCATTCTCTCTATTCTTTAACTAAGGTATCCATTCGTCTTTCAGTGCTTTCATACCGGCTGGTAACCCTTCTAAATCTCTCATTTAGTTATGCATCCTATTCATGCCATGCTTCCACTATTTTCTGGATCTTTCCTGCTCTGCAGTGAGCAATAAGTATAAAGAAGAGGAATAACGAATTTGAGGCTTACTTACTCTTTTAGTCCTCCATATGGGCGTTTGAGACTCCTTGACAACTTGTTGTCTGCCCAAAATCTGTTCCAGTGACTGACCTCGGTCACCACACAGTCTACATCTGACCGACATCGGTTCTATGTGACTGTCTAGGTCACCGACGCTGATTATACTACCGACGTCAGTCTCCACCTGCCTAACACCATCGACTCCTCTGGTCTATACATGATCGACGTCGGTACCTGTCTATTTGACGTCGGTTCCTCTTGATCGACGTTGGTACCTGTGTTCTCTTGTGAGTGATGACTTTTTACTCGTGAGCTCTTTTTGGATCAAAACCCTATCTAAACTACCCTGCTCAGAGATATCTAGTCCCATCCGCTGATCTCTGTCTGTCATCTCTTCTAAGAACACCAAGGCTTTCCAGTTCTTAAGTTTGTCAAACACATATGACTTCTTCTTAAGAACATGCATCTCCTTCTTGCTCATGTGACCAAGCCTACAAAGCCACATCCTTGCAATAGAAGAAAAATTAGTAATACAAGCAAGTAGATAAAGAGTACCTATTTTTTTATCACATGCTAATTTAAGTGCATCTGCTATGAGAGTTTCTGTGCATCTCTCATCACCTAACTTCTTTGAAGCAATTAGTCACATCTTCAGAACTGGGACCTGCATGACCTTCTTCAACACCCATGTGTTGGCTGCCTGCAATTTTAGCTTCACTTTCCCTTTGCCAATACTTTGACAAGGCTCACCAACCGCTCTATTTGGGGCTGCATGGAAAGAGGCAACAAAATCTATAAACCAAGATTCTACTTTATCCAAGGAACATCCTAGAGCATCATGTGCAACAACACCTACAACATCTGCTTTTGCAGTTCCTTCATGTTGATCTGCTACCAACCAACAATATTTTTTTACCTGCTCTTTCTTTCCATAACATCGTAATTGACCATTCGTGTTTTTTAGTTTCTCCGTTCTTAGCTTACTTTCTTCTGCCATTGCTATACTCCCACTCAATCAGAAACTCCTGAGAGTGACCTGTAATCAAACACAAATTTGCTCCCTGCAACTTTAACTCTGATACCAACTGTTAGGAATCTAGAACAACAAACATGAAGAAGTTCTAGCAACACTGTTGAAAATAGTAAGTAAAAAATGTGAAAGGTATGTTATTGAAATTACTTCTTTAAAAGCAAATATTGAAAAAATAAATAAAGTAATCAATGATAAAGTAGCCAATGATTCAAAATTTGAGAATAACATTAATATGTAGAATAAAATATTAGAAAATCAAAGATCAATGTCAGATAAGATAGGTATTAGATTTGAAAAAGAGAAAGAGGTCACTACTTTCACAAACGAGGAAAAAGGAAAGAGCTATGTTGAAGCTCTTACAAAAGAAGAAATAAAAAGGGAAGAAGATAAGAATATAAAAGACATCTCAAACAAAGAAGGCTAGAGGGAACAAAGCTACAAAAGACAATCAGGTCAGAGATATATATAATATATATGGTCATAAGAAAATAAAATGTCGAAAAAAGGCTAATAATTTCATAAATAAGGAGATAGAAATTCATACATAGTCAAGCAGAAGCCACAACTCTTTTGCTCCTCTATCAAGATTTAATGAAGAAGCCATCATATGTTGCAAGTGTAACAATGTATTGTAGAAGCGTGTTTGAGTCAGTCAAGAAAAACTAGAGTTTCAAGACTCCATTCATCAAGAAGAACGTTTCAACAAGTTCATGGCAAAAGAAACTTGAAAAATCTATGTTGGTGCAGACAACTTTACATGCAAAAAATAAAGAAAACCCATGGTTCATTGATAGTGGATGTTTGAGGCACATGACAGGAGACAAGAGAAAGTTCATAACCTTGAAGAAGATCAATGGTGGCATAGTGAAATTTGGAGACAATACTACTGCTATAATTGTTGAAAAAGATACACTAAGTTTGGATAATGGTAGAACTAAAATTGAAAATGTTTTGTATGTAGAAGGTCTTAAGCATAATTTTTTGAGTGTAAGTCAAATGTGTGATCAAGGGCACACACTAAAATTTTATGCAGAAGGTTGTGAAGTTAGAAGAAAAGATTCAGATGTGTTGGTTATAGATGCTCAAAGAACAAATAATAATTTGTATATGCTATTAGACATCAAAGGTCAAAGATGTTGTTTGAGTCAAATTGAAAATTTTTGGCTATGGCACAGGGGAATGGAGCACATAAATTTTGAAAATCTTATCAACATTAGCAAAAAATAAGCAGTCAAAAAATCTTTTAAAGATTACAACGTTATCTGACATGCTTTGTGAACCTTGTCAGCATGGAAAGCAGACTAGAAGGTGATTCAAAACAAAAGAGTACTCGACCACTCAGATGCTAGAGCTTGTTCACATTGATCTATGTGGATCTATGACAACTCAAAGTACTCATGGTGAGAAATATTTTATTTTACTTATTGATGATTTTTCACTTATGACTTGGGTAATGTTTTTAAAAGAAAAACCAGAAGCTTTCAGACATTTCAAAACATTTAAAGCATTAGTTGAGAATGAACCCAGTTTGTAGATTAGAGGAATTTATTGAGTTTTGTGAAGATCATAGAATAAAAAGACATTATTCAACAGTTAGAATTTCACAACAAAATAGAGTAATTTAATAGAAAAATAGAACAGTTTAAGAGATGGTGAAGATAATACTAAATAAATCCAAAATAGAAAATAAATATTAGAGAGAGGTAGTCTTTACAATAGTGCATATTCAGAATAGAGCATTACTGAGAGTCAATAGTGACAAGACCCCTTATAAGCTATAAAAAGACAAACTAGCAACAGTTGATTATTTTAGAGTCTTCGATAGCAGATGCTCCATAAAAAAAATCGATGAAAAACTTGGTAAGTTTGAATCTAGAGTAGATGAAGGTATATTTCTTGGTTATTCTTGCAAAAATAAAACTTATAAATGTTATAATAAAAAAGACTAAAAAAATTGTTGAAAGTGCAAGTGTTAGGATAGAAGAAGATGGAATACAGAGAATCAATGATCTATTAGACATTCCTAAAATCATTGAAAATGAAAAGAAAGAGAAAAAGGACACCAAAATTTTATCTAAATATGTTCAAAGCAATTGTAATGAAAGTGACATCATCAGGGACATAAATGAAATAATTCACACTAGAAGAATGATGGTAAGTGAATCTAAATAAATTAATTTCTCTTTGTTATCCAAAATTCAACCTAGAACTTTTTCAAAAGCTAGACATGATAAGCATTAGGTTAAGGCTATGGATGAAGAATTAAATCAGATAAAAAAATGATACTTAGGAATTAATGTCTATACCAAAAAATCACAATGTGATATGAACAAAATGGGTTTATATATATAAGTTGAATGAAAATAGAGAAGTGACCAGAAATAAAGCAAGATTAGTATGTAAAGGATATGTTCAAATTGAGGGAATAGATTTTAAAAAAACTTTTGCACCAATGGCAAGGTTAGAGGCTATTAAAATGTTTCTTGCATATGCAGTGTTTCAAAATTTCAAAGTCTTTCAGATGGATGTCAAATCTATCTTCCTAAATAGGAATCTAGAATAAGAGGTCTACATTAAGCAACTTGAGGGATTTATCTCTCAAATATTAGTAGCCATATATGTAGATTAAAGAAAGCATTGTATGGATTGAAATAAGATCTTAGAGCTTGGTATGTAAGACTTGATAAGTACATGCAAGATCAAGGTTTCAAGAGATGATTTACTGATAGTAATCTCTACATCAAAATATAAGGTGAGCATTTATTGATTGTTATGATATATGTTGATGACATCATTTTTGAAGAAAACATTAAAAAGATGACAATAATTTTTTAATAATATGCAAAAAAAATTTCAGATGTTTATGCTTGGAGAATTGTCATTTTTCTTAGGATTGTAAATATTTCAGTCAAATAAAGAAATTTTCACATCTTAAAATAAATATTGTAAGGAAATATTGAATAAATTTGGTTTAAAGATTGTGCACCACTTGACACACTAATGTGTATAGGGAATAAGGTGAGCAAGGATGAAGATTCACCTATTACAAATCAATCTTTGTATAGATCTATGATTGGTAGTCTTTTATATTTGATAGTATCGAGGCTAGACATCATGCATGTAATAGGTATGGTTAAGATATCAGTCATCTCCAAAAGATAGTCATATTTAGTTGGTGAAGAGAATATTCAGATATATCAAGGGGATATTAGATTACAAATTATGGTATCTCACAAGTATAGATTTCACTTTAGTTGCTTATACATATTTAGATTGGGTAGGGTGCTTGGATGACAAAAGTAGTACAAGTAGAGGAGCTTTCTTCCTTGGTGATAGATTACTATAATGGTTAAGCAAAAAGTAGAATTAAGTATCACTTTCTACAGCTAAAGCATAATATAGTGCAGTGATATTGTGTTGTACTCAAGTGCTTTAGATGAAACAAACTTTGGAAGATATCAAGGTAAAGTATGTGAACCTATTTCTATTTTTTATAATAACATAAGTGCTATAAAATATTTTAAAAAATTAGTGATGCATTCAAAAACAAAACATATTCCCATTAGATATCACTTCTTGAGAGAGCAATTTGCAAATCAATAGGTTAAGATAGAGTATATCAGTACTACAGAGTAAATTTTAGATATTTTCACAAAGGCACTACTAAAAGACACATTTGAGTGTCTATGAGAGAAGTTAAGAGTAATTTCTTTTACTTTCTATCATTGAGGTTCAACATCAGTTGAGGTGGAGCTAAGTATTAGCTCTAGGTAAGCCCTTTGCCATTGATGTCAAAGGGGTAAAATAACAGGTACAGATGTAGGAATAGGCACAAGTTGCTAAAGTAAGGGGGAGATATTGTATGTTTTTTAGATGGTAGTATGTACAGGTTTCAAGATGTTGCAGTTTCAATATGAGGTTGCCATCAGTAACAAAGGGGGAGATTATTGAAAATATTGTCATTGATGTCAAAGTTTTAACATTATTGGTGATAAATGCCCTATTGTATTTAATGATATTCTTAATATTCATATCTTAGCTAATATATGTTAATATTTATTTAATATTAATGAATATATTTTTAGTTACATATAAGTCAAAAGAGGGCCCATGGAGAAGTCAAAGATTCACGAGGTAAAAGATGAAAGAAGAATATGACACATTTTCTCATGAATAGTCATCTTGAAGAATTTCAAGAGTCACCATGTGAAGACAAAAAAGTATGACACATTTTTCCATGAAGGGACACTTTGAAGAATATAAAAAGTCACCAAGATAAAGATAAAAGAGGAAAGAACACTTTTGCTTATGAAGGGTCACCATACGACTTTTCAAATGCAATGATACAAAGGATCATGCAAGTTTGGCACCATTTTCCATGAGGATTGAAGGGTCACAAAGGGTGAATGTCAAAGGTCATTTGGAAAGCTATAAATAAAAGCTTGAGAATCTATTTGGTATATGCAAGAGAGTGCATGGTTTGTATTTGTTTTTGAAGAGAGAAAAGTAAGAGATATTGTAGAGTTCTATTATTTGTTGAGTAAGCAACATTAAGAGATAGTTGTGTTTTATACACAAGAAAGGTTGGTGCTCTTGTGGGTTGGTGCTTGTAAATAATTACTGTGTTGGTACTCAAAAAAAGGGTTGGTGCTCCTACAAGTTGGTACTTGCGAACTTTATATTTTGATTTGGTGCTCATTCATATACTTAAGATTGTTCTGTTTAGTTTTTCTCACTTTGGGTTTCTACATAAAAATTTGGTGTCTCTCTCTCTATATTGTGTGGTGCAATTTATTATTTTAGATTTATTGCATATCCTTAATGTGTGATTGAGTGGTTAAAGAAAAAATTTTGATTAATTAAAAAGATATATAATATACTGATTCACCTCCCCTCTCAGTATATTTCATGCTTAATAATTAGTATCAAAGCAAATTTCTTTTGAAAAAGTTTTACAGCTTGAAGGTAGATTGAGAAAGCACGATGGCTAGATCACATGAAAGTTTTTCTACAAATAAGGCACATTTATTTGATGGGATGAATTATGTGTTTTGAAGCATAAAGATGAAGACTTATTTGATCGCCCTTGGATTCGATATATGACAAGCAGTGGTGGAGGAATATGAAGAGCCACATACACTTGTAACTACTCCGATTGAAAAGAAGGCAAGTGAAAATAATGTTAAAGCTTTAAATACTATTTTATGTGGTTGATGTGAATCAGAATTTGTTAAAGTCATGCAATATAAATCTACTCATGAACCTTGGATAAAACTTGAAAATATTTATAAAGGTGATGGAAAGGTTCAACAAGCTAAGCTTCAAACTTTTAGAACATAGTTTGAGAGTTTGAAGATGGAAGAAGAAGAAAATATAGTAAGTTATCTTTTGTGGGTTGATAAAATAGTTAATCAGACTCAAGGTCTTGAAGAAAATTTAGAAGAATCAACTGTGGTTTAAAAAGTTTTGAGATCTCTATGATTGACATACAATATAAAAGTTTTGTTAATTGAAGAGATGAAGAATTTAGTCAAGCTAAAGATGGACGAGCTTCATGGTATTCTTATGACATATGAGATGCGGACTGAACAAGATAAACCCTCAAAGAGAGAAGTTATTTTCAAAACATCAAAAAAAGAGAAGGCTAAGATTCAAGAATCAAGTGATAGTTCTAGCGATGATGAAGATTACAACAGAGCTCTATTTATTCACAAGCTGAAAAAAGGCACAGGGAAATATCAATAAAATTACCTTTTAAATATTTTAATTGTAGAAAGATTGGACATTTTGTAGCTAAATGCCCAAATAAGGGTAATTATGACAATAAAAAAATAAATTCTACATATAAGAAGAATTTCAAAGGTAAATTAAAGAAGGGATTCAAGAAGAAGAATTTGTATTCGAAACATACTAGCTTAGTCGAAGATAGTGGAGTCAGTGATTTAGAAAAAGAAAAGATTTGATTCATGGCCATATATGAAGATACCTCTGTAAAAAAAATATAGATAATCAATAATAAGAATAAAATGAAGCCAAAATAAATCTAGAAGGAAAACTCATTTGTGCCTTAAAAGAGTTAAAATCTCTTGAAAAAAGAATCGAAAATTAAAGCTTCAAATCGAAAAAAATGAAAAAGAGTCAAAAGAAATAATTGAAGATCTACAAGCACACTTTGAAGAAGCCAAGAAAAATGAAGAAGATATAACGGCATAGTTAAAAATAATAAGTAAAGAATGTGAAAGGTATGTTATTGAAATTTATTCTTTAAAAGCATATCTTGATAAAACAAATAAAGCAATCAATGATAGAGTAGCCAATTATTCAAAATTTGAGAATAACACTAATATGTTGAATAAGATATTAGAAAATTAAATATCAATGTCAGATAAGATAGGAATTAGATTTGAAAAAGAAAAAGAGGAGGTCACTACTTTTACATACAAAGAAAAAGGAAAGAGCTATGATGACGATCTTACAAAAAAAAATATAAAGAGAAGTTAATAATACAAAATACATCTCAAACAAAGAAGGTCGGAGGAAATAGAGCTACAAAAAATAATCAGGTCAGAAATACATGAACATGTCCTTTTTTAATGGTTAATATTTTTATTGTAATGGATATGGTCATAAGAAAATAGAATGTCAAAAAAGGGCTAACAATTTTAGAAATAAAGAGAAGAAAACTCATACAGAGTCAAGCAAAAGCCACAACTCTGTTGCTCCTCTATCAGGGTTTAATGAAGAGGCCGTAATATGTTACAAGTGAAATAACTTCAGACACATAACTTGATACGGTAGAAGCATTTTTGAGTCAGTCAAGAAGGACTAGAGTTTCAAGTCCATTCATCAAGAAGAAAGTTCTGACAAGTTCATGACAAAAGAAATAATCTGAAAAATCTATGTTGTTGCAGATAGCTTTACATGCAAGAAATGAAGAAAAACCATGGTTCATTGAAATTAGATGTTTGAGGCGCAGGATAGGAGACAAGAGCAAGTGCATAACCTCTAAAAAGTTTAATGGTGGCATAGTAAAATTCAAAGACAATACTACTGCCAAAATTGCTATAAAAGGTACACTAAGATTAGATAATGGTATAACTAAAATTGAAAAATATTTTATATGTAGAAGGTCTTAAGCATAATATTTTTAGTGCAAGTCAAATGTGTGATCAAGGACACACACTAAATTTTTATGTAAAAGGTTGTGAAATTAGAAGAAAAGATTCAAATGTGTTAGTTGCAGATGCTCGGAGAATAGACAATAATTTGTATATGCTATCAGACATCAGAGGTCAAAGATGTTGTTTGAGTCAAATTGAAGAAAGTTGGTTATGACACATGAGAATGGGGCACATAAATGTTGATAATCTTGTCAACATCAACAAGAAGCAAGTAGTCAAAAATCTTCCAAATATTACAAAGCCATCTAACACGCTTTATGAACCTTGTCAGCATGAAAAGTAGGCTAGAAGGCAGTTCAAAATAAATGAGTATTCGACCACTCAGATGCTAGAGCTTGTTCACACTAATCTATGTGGACCTATGAGAACTCAAAGTACTTAAGGTGAGAAATATTTTATGTTGTTTATGGATAATTTTTTATATATGACTTGGGTAATGTTTTTAAAGAAAAAATCAAAAGCTTTTCGACATTTCAAAGCATTCAAAGCATTAGTTAAAAATGAAACTAGTTTGAAGATTAAGTGTCTAAGATCATATCGAGGAGGAGAATTCATGTCAGATCAATTTATTGAGTTTTTTGAAGACCATGGAATAAAGAGACATTATTCAATAGCTATAACTCCACAACAAAATGGAATAGTTAAACGAAAAAATAAAACAGTTCAAGAGATGGCAAGATCAAAGTTTCAAGAGAGGATTTGTTGATATTAATCTCTACATCAAAACAGAAGGTGAGCATCAAGTAATTATTGTGGTATATGTTGATGACATCATTTTTAGAGGAAATATTGAAAAGATGACAAAATAATTTTTTGATAATATGAAAAAAAATTGAGATGTATATGCTTGGAGAATTGTTATTTTTCTTAGAATTGCAAATATTTCAGTCAGATAAAGGAATTTTCATATCTTAAAGTAAATATGCCAAGGAAATATTGAAGAAATTTGGTTTTAATAATTATGGACCAGTTGGTACACTAATGTGTATAGGAAATAAGGTGAGCAAAGATGAAGATTCACCAGTTATAGATCAATCTTTGTATAGATTTATGATTGGTAGTCTTTTATATTTAACAACATTGAGGCTAAACATCATGCATGTAGTAGGTATGGTTGCAAGATATCAGTCAGCTCTAAAATATAGTCATGTTCAATTGGTGAAGAGAATATTCAAATATATCAAGGGGACATTGGATTACGGATTATGGTATCCCACAGGCAGAGATTTCACTTTGGTTGCTTATACAAATTCAAATTGAATAGGGTGCTTGGATGACAAAAAAGTACAAGTCGAGGAGCTTTATTCCTTTGTGATAGCTTAGTATCATGGCTAAGCAAGAATTAGAATTCAATATCACTTTCTACAGCTGAATCAGAATACATTGCAACGGTATTGTGTTGTACTCAAGTGCTTTAGATGAAGTAAACTTTGGAAGATATGAAGGCAAAGTATGATAAAATTATTTCTATTTTTTGTGATAACACAAGTGATATAAATATTTCAAAGAATCCAGTGATGCATTCAAGAATAAACATATTCCCATTAGATATCACTTCTTGAGAGAATAGGTTGTAGATCAACATGTTAAGATGGAGTATATCAGTATTACAAAGTAGATTGTAGATATTTTCACAAAGGCACTACTAAAAGACACATTTGAGTATCTACAAGAGAAGTTAGGAGTAATTTCCTTTACTTCCTACCATTGAGGTTCAACATCATTAAAGGGGGAGCTAAGTATTAGCTCTAGGTAAGCCCTTTGCCATTGATGTCAAAGGAGGAGAAGAGCAGGCACAACTACAGAAACAAGTACAAGGAATAGGTACAGATTACTACACTAAGGCGGAGTTACTGTATATTTTTTAGATGGCAGTATGTGTAGGTTTCAGAATATGGTAGTTTTAGTTTGAGGTTGCCATCAATAACAAAGGGAGAGATTGTTGAAAATATTGTCATTAATGTCAAAGGTCTAGCATTATTGATGATAAAGGCTCCATTGCATTTAATGGTGTTTTTAATATTCATATATTGGCTAATATGTGTTAATATTTATTTAATATAAATGAATATATTTTTGGTTGCATATAAGTCAAAAGAGGGCCCATGGAGAAGTCAAAGAGTTACGGGGTAAAAGACGAAAGAGGAATGGGATGCATTTCTCATGAATAATCATCTTGAGGAATTCCAAGAGTCACCATGTGAAGACAAAATAGGTATGGTGCATTTTTCCATGAATGGACACTTTGAAGAATATGAAAAATCACTAAGATAAAGACAAAAGAGTAAAGGATTCTTTTGCTTATGAAGGCTCACCATATGACTTTTTAAATGCAAGGATACGAAGGGTCATGTAAGTTTGGTGCCATTTTTCATGAGGACTGAAGGGTCACAAATAGTGAATGTCAAAGGTCATTTGGAAAGCTATAAATAAAGGCTTGAGAAGCCATTTGGTATATGCAAGAGAGTGCATGGTTTATATTTGTTTTCTAAGAGATAAAAGCAGGAGATATTGTAGAGTTCTATCATTTGTTGAGTAAGCAACATTAAGAGATAGTTGTGTTTTATACACAAAAGGGGTTGGTGATCCTATGGGTTGGTGGTCATAAATCTTTGGAAGGGGTTGGTGCTCCTGTGGGTTGGTGTTCACAAATAGTTGTTGTGTTGGTGCTCCTGCAAGTTGGTGCTTACGAATTTTATATTTTGAATTGGTATTCATTCATATACTTGAGATTGTTCTCTGTGGTTTTTTCAACTTTGGGTTTCTACGTAATAATCTACTCTCTCTCTCTCTCTCTCTCTCTCTCTCTCTCTCTCTCTCTCTCTCTCTCTCTCTCTCTCTCTCTCTCTTGTGTGGTGCAAATTATTTTTTTAGTTTTATTGCATATCTTGAATGCATGATTAAGTGGTTAAAGAAAAGAAATTAAATTAAGTAAAGAGATATATAATATATTGTTTCACCCCCTCCTCTCAGTATATTTCATGCTTAACATGGCTACTAGTCTGGACAACGTAATCCTATGTGATGGACTTACATCTTCCAGCCTAGTGCCTAGTGCTTACTGCTTAGTTCTATGGGCTACCCCATCCCACTCTCTGACTCTCGAGACTCCATCCCACTACCCACAAATTCTATTAGTGGCATTTATGTGACACAAGATTCTAACTCCCACTGTCCCACATTTTTGCCAAAACTTTAAGTTGTTTTAAACAATCAGCTGATGCATAGTGCATTCTAGTAAAACTTTTAGTTACAACTACTATTTTACAACTTGTCATTTGATTTTCTAAATTATTAATGCAATATGCTTGATGGAGGTTAAATTTGTTTTAATGCATTCATTCCATTGCATTTGTAATTTGAATTATTGTGTCATGTGGTAGCGATTACCAATCCCAGTGACCAATGAATTAAAATTAATAATGGCAGTGGGTGTTGACCGTGGATTTAGCTTAGGCTACTCTGAGCGTGGGCTTAGAGACCTAGTTTCACTTTTAGACTTTCAGTTGGATTTTTGGCATTTATACTACTCTATAACTGTAAGGTTGTTTATCCATCGAATTTCAATCTTTGAACTAATTGGATTTTTGGCATTTCTACTACTCTATAACTGTAAGGTTGTTTATCCATTGAAGTTCAATCTTTGAACCAATTGGATTTATGGTGTCAATGTGCAAGATTGTTTAGTCTCCGAAGATTGACTGTAAATTTGTAATTTGCACTCTGCAGATTCAAGAAAGTACTCATAACTAAACTCCCCAATGTCTTAAGCAAGTAAATGAAAAGGATTTAAAGAAGAGTTATGATAATATAATGGCCAGTGACAATTTGGCAACTTGGAATTTTGGAAAGCAGTTGTGTTGGGTAATTAGGGATTATAATTTTATGATAATACAAGTTTGCAATTGCAGAGGATACAAATTATGGGTATATCTTGATTAGACTGTGAAATTGTGAATTTATATTTTTCATTTTTATATATATTTATATTACTAATTTGTAACTGTAGGGAATATATATATATATATAATACATATTAATATTATAAATATATTCATCAAATATTAATATTATAAATATATATAAAAATAAAATACTATATATATATATATATATATATTGCAAATTAGTATTATATATAAAAATATATTCATTGTAAATTTATATATATATATATGAAACTATCTATCTATATATATATAGTGCAGATTAATATTATAAATAAAAATATATAAATTAATATTATAAATACAAATAAATATATTCATTGCAAATTAATTTTATTTATAATATTAATTTGCAATGAATATATTTTTATATATAATACTAATCTACAGTATCAATCAATCTACATATAAAATAAATTATTTCATTTATATATATATATATATATTTATAATATTAATTTATAGTGAATATATTAATATTATAAATGTATACACTATAAATTAATATTATAAATATATATATATTTAATTTACAATGAATATATTTTTATATAAAATATTACTCTGCAGTATATATATTAATATATTCACTATAAATTAATATTACAAATATATATATAAATTAAATTATATATATATATATATATATATATATATAATTTACAATGAATATATTTTTATATAAAATATTACTCTGCAGTGTATATATATTAATATATTCACTATAAATTAATATTACAAATATATATATAAATTAAATTATATATATATATATATTTAATTTACAATGAATATATTTTTATATAAAATATTACTCTGCAGTGTATATATATATAATTTCTTTTATATATATATTTATAATATTAATTTGCAGTGAATATATTTATAATATTAATCAGCAGTGAGACCAATTTGAATGTAAATCATCAATCTCAATTCTCACTGTAAATCAATATTATAAATATATAAAACTACTCACAGTAATATATAAATTAATATATTCCTTACAAATTAGAATTATATATATGTCTCTGAGTGTAAATTACCAATCTCAATTCTCATTGTAAATTAATATTATAGATATATAAAACCATTTACTATAATATTCCCTACAAATTAAAATTATATATATATATATATATATATATATATATATATATATATATATATATATATATAAGCTACTTTGAATGTAAATTACCAATCTCAATTTTTACTATAAATTAGTATTATAAATATATAAAACCACTCACTGTAATATATATTCTTTGTAAATTAGAATCGTATATATGTATATATAAGTTTACGAGACCAAATTTCAATCTCACTTTTAATTAGTCTTATAAATATATATAAATGAGATTATAAGACTAATCTCACTTTAAATTACTCTTATAAAAGACATTGAGTATGGGTGCAATTTTAGGTAGTTTGAAAGATTTTATTTATATTATACATAGTTTCATTTTTATATATATTTATAATACTAATTTGCTGTGTGTGTGTGTGTGTGTGTGTGTGTGTGTGTGTGTGTGTATTATTTCATTTTTATGAGACCAATCTGAAAATAAATTACCAATGTCAATTCTCTTTGTAAATTAGTATTCTAAATAGATAAAACCACTCAGTGTAATTACCAATTCATCAATCTCATAATAAATTAGTCTTATAAATATATATATATATATAAAGACTAATTTATTATGAGATTGATGAATTGGTAATTACATATATATATATATAAACTATTTTTTATAATGTATATGAAATTCATGTAAACTATTATGTGTACACACTACAGTTTGTGGACTATAAACTTTTAAAGCTCACCCTTCTTTTGTCATTTTAATAATGATTATGCACTTCTTGATTGTCACACAATTTATAGATTAAGTTTTTTTAGATAGACTGTGACAGGTTCAAATTTGATCACTTGTAACTTGTCCATTCACCTTTTGTCTTTCACTCAACAATAGTAAGTTAGCACTGTGTCACACACAGTCTAGGACTGACTAACTGGTTTTTTTAAAGCTCACTTTCTTTTATTATTTTAAATTCTATGTAAATTACCAATCTCAATTTTCACTGTAAATTAGTACCATAAATATATAAAACCACTCACTGTAATTACCAATCTCACAGTAAATTAGTATTATAAATATCTATAAAAATAATATATAATCAGTGGTCAAATTTGAACCCATCCTAACCCATCTAAGTTGATGTAATGAGTATACACTTTACATTATAAATTTACAAATAACAAAAAATGAGTTGTATTAGTATTTTAAACATATATAATAATATTAAATTATATATATATATATATATATATATATATATATATATATATATATATATATATATATATATTTGTGACTTGTGATTTGTGAGAGACATAATATCCCTAACTTCTAAAAACTTATGGCTATGCTTCCACAATCCACTTTCAGTATCCATCGGCCTATCGTCATTATTAATTGTTGGCAATTGGCAACAGGGAATGCATTAAAATAAATTTAGCAAATTAGTTGGGCCATCAGTGCTGACTGACAGAGTGGAGTAACAAATTAGCAATGCTAATTGGCAATTACCATTGACAAGTTACAACTATAAGTTTTAACGGAATGCATTAGCCAATTTTTTTAAAACAACTTAAAGTTTTAGTTGAAATGTGGGACTAAAAATTCTGTATCACATAAATGTTATTAATGAAATTTTGTGGAACTCGGAGTGGGTAGTTGTTACTTGTTAACTTGTTTGTTTATTCACCATCTTGAGTGTAAATTACTATTTACCAATCATGATTATCATTGTAAATTGGTATTATATATATATATATATATATATATATATATATATATATATATATATATATATATATATATATATATATATATATAAGAGTAATTTAAAGTGAGTTTAAAGTGAGATTGATCTCATAAAATTCTCTCTTTATATATATATATATATAATTAAATTATACATCTATATAAAAGGAGATCGGTCTCATAAAAATGAAACAATGCAACTCATTTATTACTATTGTAAGGCAAAGTGTATACTTATTACTTCAATTTTATTTTTTATTTTTATTTTTTCATTGAGTAGTTATAAATTGGGAGAAATAGCTTCCATTGGTCGTCTTAAGAAGGATAAAGAACAACTATCACTTGTTGACGCATTTCGTGTCCCTTGAGATTCTAATCAACAATCTCAATCTAGAAATGAAGATTGATGTTCATTTACATGAAAAACCATGAATCAGATGGAGAATAGATTCAGAAAGATGAACAAACATCAAAGAAACATAAAAGAACATTCAAGTCCAAATGGAAAACAAGATTTCCATGGGTTTATGTTGAAAAAGATTGCAATAGTGTTGAAAGGATAAAATATTCTTGGTATGTAAAATATAAGAGAGAGACTCCATTTGCTAAATATGGGAGTACCACCCTTCAATTTATCATTTTAAGAATGCATGCATAAACATAGCCTTATAAATTTGCTTTTCAACATTTGGAGGGAGAAAGCAAACGAAGTAGTATTCCAATTACCAAACATGTATAACTAATGGTAGACGTTAAGGAGAGAATCGTATTTGTGATAAAAATATATATATTTGGTTGTCATACATGATTTACCTTTACAAATTTATAAGCTAATTTATTATTTGAACAGTTATAATGGCACTCTACACATACCTCTAACAGATGAATACTCTACATATACAAATACCACATTTGGAAAAGAGTTTCTACATGCTGTAAAGGAGTTATATTAGAAAAAGTTAAAGATGAGATTTTTTGTAGTCAAATTTACTCAATTTTAATTGATGAAAGTATTGATCAGACTATAGAACAATATTTAATAGTTTACATTATATATTTGACAAATGTAGGAAGAGGTAAATGTGTAACAAAATTTATATGCCTCCTTCAAATAAAAATGGAATAACTCGGTATATGTATGATGTTGTGATAAGTCTTTTAGCAGAGATGAATTTATCCTTGATGAAGTTATTTGGATTTAGATGTGATGGGGCTTCTGCTATGAGGGGCATTTGTGAAGGTTTATCCACTAAGATTTGTTGAGATACTCTTCAAATAATAGATATTCATTGTATAGCTCATGAGAAGCATTAACAGTAAATGATGCTTCATCTCATTTCTTAGAGCTACACTTTTTTGAAAATTTTGCAAATAAAATTTATTCATGGCTTGAAAAATATACTAAAAGACATGGAGCATTAAGAGATCTAATGGAGTCATTTCAAATTAGTCGATTAGAAATATTGCAAATTTATCAAATTAAGTGACTCTCTAGAAGAAATGTCATGGAAAGGCTTGTAAAACTCATGCATGTTTTGTTGAGAGAATGGGAGTTAGAGGATTAAAAAATGTATGATTTGGCAAGAATTTTTCAAGTACAATTTTGAATTCATTTACTTGTAGACATTCTTATTGAGTTAAATAAGTTGAATACAAAGTTTCAAGATGACCATGTTGACATTAATTCCATTGGAATTACCTTATATATTATTATTGACATGCTTCATAGGATATTTCAAAGAGATATGTTTAGGACATGTACAATACATATTTCATCTTTTTTAAATAGAGCACAAGGAAAAAATCTTGAGTTTGTAGATGGAGCAGGTACAATACATATACATCCATTGAGATTTGATAGCTTGCCTAACTCACAAAGATCAGGGACACTGGATGATTACATTGAATTGGCAAAAAAATTATAGTGAAGGTTATTGACTCTCTAGATATAAGGTTTATAGATTTACATGTATTTAATGCTGCTAAGTTTTTCAGTCTTCATAATTATTATGATGAGGTCGATGATAAAGACCCTTAAATAAAAATATGGTTAACATGTTTATGTGAAAAAATTAGTATTGGGAACTTGCCTATTGTAGATACTATCAAATATTTAGGTGAGATGGATGAATTTATTTGTACTATTTATAAATCACAACAAAAAAACATATGTTTAGAGCATGGAATCTTTGTGGAGGTGAGCTTGAATGGATTGAAAGCTTTCCATGTTTAATGCAGTTATGACAAGCTATTATTATTATTCCAACGAACACAGTAGTATGTGAAAGAAGTTTCTTAAAGTTAAATAGGATAAAAAATGATGATTGATCTAGACTTTCTTTGAAAACATTGGATATGTTAATGTTTCTTTCCCTTTGTGCACCTCATACTCTAAATGAGGTAGATTAGATTGCCATTTATTATGAATGGAAGTATATAAAAGTGCGAAGGCCTCTTCCTCTAGACCAATAGATCCATTACTACAATATTTTGGAATAGAAGAAAACAAAAACTTCATAATAATTGTAGTATCAGAAAAAAAAATTGAATTAAAGTTGAAACTAGCGGCATAAGTTAAATAAATATATAATTTATTTTTGTGTGTTTGAATTGTTCTCAAATAAATTAGAATCCAAGCTTCTATAGTTCATACTTTTAGTGATCAACATTTTGTAAGTGAAGTGAAAGTTCATTGGAATTGATTTTAATATTAATTAACATTGTTTATTATCATTAATATAACATTTACATTTAAATATGTTTTATTATTAGACTATGAACATGTACTACTAATGCCCTTCTTGTTAGGTTGGGTGCATATGCAATAGTAATGAGTTAGGTTGGTTTTAGAAGTTTGTTGTGCACTGACAAATGTGGTATATACAGGTAAAAACAAAATCATGATGTTATTCTACATCACATTTTTTGTTTTAGTTGTATGCACCAAGTTGGCTACTACATTCCTACTTCCATCTTTAATCGATGGTTAGGGTGGGTAGGGATACCCACTTATGGATGGGATCAATAGATGCATGGACTAGGTCTTGGCATACAGAGAAATTACCATGAAATGAACCAATTGAATATGGAAGTTATGAATATTCGAGTTGATATTGTAAGTGTAACATTGCATAATAAGATTTTATTCAATCTAGTTCTATGATTTAAATAAATTTTTTTAGCTCGTCCTTGAAAGTACAGTTAATTTATATAAAGATGTTATGGATTATGATTGTTGTGACTTGTATCCTTTTGGTATCATAAAACTATGTATATATATACTAATTTACTATGATATTGATAATTACAGTGAGATTGGTTTTATATATTTACATATTAATTCAACAAGGGGATTAACAGTACTTGTTCATAGTCTAATAATAAAATATATATAAATGTAATCGTTGTATTAATGATTATAAACCATTTTAAATAATACTTTTATATATATTTGTAAGACTAATTTAAAGTGAAATTAAAGTTGGTAATTATAGTGAGATTGGTTTTATATATTTATAATACTAATTCAATAAGAAGGGCATTAGCAGTACATGTTCATAGTTTAGTAATAAAACATATAAATGAAAACATTGTATTGATGATTATAAACAATTTTAATTTGATAATTTAGTAATTACAATAAACTGTGAGATTGGTTTTAGATATTTATAATATTAATTTACAGTGAAATTTGAGATTAATAATTTAGTAATTTACACTCAGGAAAGTGAACGGACTTAACAACTACCCACAGTCCACTCCCAATCTCCCAGTTCCACAAAATTCCATTAATGGCATTTATGTGACATGAAATTTCCACTCCCAGTCTAACATTCCTACTAAAACTTTAAGTTGTAACTTGTCTATATGTATATTTAAATATATATAGTTTTATGAGACCAATCTCACTTTATATATATATATATATATATATATATATATATATATATATATATATATATATATAAGACTAAGACTTTTAGAATATTTAATTTATGTTTTACTTGTTTTTAACATTGAATATTTAAATGCTATTTAAAACTATTTATAATCCTTAATACAACATTTACATTTATATGTGTTTTATTATTGGACTATAAATAGGTACTACTAACACCTTTCTTATTGGATTGGGTGCAAATGCAACATTAATGAGCTAGGTTGGTCTTGGAAGTTTGTTTTGCACTGATAAAAGTGGTATATACAGGTAAAAATAAAAGCATGATGTTATTTTGCATCATGTTTTTAGTTTTAGTTGTATGATCCAAGTTGGCCATACATTCCTACTTCCATCTCCAACCGATGGTTGGGGTGGGTAGGGATACCCACTTATAGATGGGTTCAGTAGGTGCATGGACTGGGTCTTGACATAAAGAGAAATTACCATGAAATGAACCAACTAGATATGGAAGTTATGAATATTCAAGTTGATATTTTATGTGTGACATTGCATAGTTAGATTTTATTCAACCCAGTTCTGTGATTTATATATTTTATTTTAGCTCATCATAGGAAAATAGAAGTACATTTGATTTGTTTAAACTAAGATGTTATGATTTATGATTGTTGTACCTTTTTGGGTGAATCTTATAATTTCATTAAATAATTTTTGTAGGTTACATTTCCAAAACTTTAATAAGTATTTTATTTTTGTGTTTGAATCGTTCCTCAACAAATTGAAATTGAAGCTTCTATAGTTTATACTTTTAGTGACACGTATACTATATTTACTCCTATCAAACGAAGGGCAACTAAATTTAATTTTATCAATCGAAGGGAAACTAAATTTACATTTGTCAATTGAAGGGAATTTTTTTTTTACAACTTTTCATCACCAAAGGGCTATATGCATAAATACCCTTCAGGTTGAAATGAAGGCCAGCCCTTCAAATTTGATCATTAGTGTCCATGCATGATTCGTATGTCTGTCATCGCACTCATGCACCATGAAATGCATGTGTGTATGAAAATAATATGACATATACCAAACATGTGATAAATAACATATTTAAATAGTGTAATTAGTCATCATGTCATGCTTAAGTATTAATTTTTTATTTTTTGAATATTTTGAAAGTTTTTGAATATTATATATTTTCTTGATTTGTTTTTTAATATTTTCATGATTTTTTCCATTTTGAAAGGGTTAAAACCAATTATATCATCAATGCAAACACTCTGTTTTAAACACTTTTATGTTTAAACTGCAATCAAATGATTTTTTTCAATCACACATAAATCTAGTTAGAAATTATAAAGTGATCTAATTTACTGCATAACTATCATTCTAATCCAAAATTGCAATGATACATATTTGATTGGGGAAATGAATGATATTACAATATCAATCTTATTTAGTACATCCTTCATCAAATCGACCCTTTACAAGTGTTATTATAAGATAATTGAATAAATATTTGATTAACAAAAGAGCATTACAAAGGTCACATTGTTCTAATTGTTGATTAATCCCACTTAATCAAGCTTAATCTTCCTCTAATTTTTTTTAATTATCTTATTTTTCCAAATCAAAGTGTAATATTACCTCATCTAATAACATCACAAGGAAAAGTCAATGGGAAAGGAGAGGAGTGCAAGCAAACTCTTATACCCCTCTTTCAAACTCTTCCTCTTACACCCCTTTCCACACTCAAAGAGGGGTCATGATTTGAATCTTTTACATTTATATAACATACTACATCCCTTTTATTCTACATTCTATATAGCTCATTTATGACAATGGAGGACTAAGCTTAGGCCATTGATCTTCATCTCAAGATGGATGGTCCATAATTATTTACCAACTCTATAAATGAAAGGGTCTTCACATTCTTTCACCATGACCAAACAGTGTAGTAAAGCTTTGCCAAATCTCAATGTCATCACTCAACAAGTATTCAACATTTCCAAGCCAAACCTCAAGTGGACAAGGAGAAATGTTGCCCATATGTGGAGTCACCATTGTAAAAGACTACTAGTTCACAATTCGAGCTCAATCTTCTTTAAACCAATTAAAAAGTAAATCTCCAAAGAAGGTCTAAACTTAGTTTTGTCTTCTATTTTGTATTTGTTGATTGTTTACCATAGTTCACCTTAGGGAATAACTTTATTATGTTAGTTTTTTAAGTTAGTTTTTTATTTTGATCACTGACAAATGATCTAACCTATTTTAGATTCTTGTTTTATATAACGACATGCCAACTAAAAGCTATACTATTTGAAAAGGGATTCACACAAATATATGGGGTTGACTATGATGAAACTTATGCATCTGTGACACATTAAGATACTATACGACTAATGTTTGTAATAGTTACTCATAAAATATGAAAAATCCATCAAATGGATATCAAAAGTGCATTCCTAAATGGAGTGATTGAAGAAAAAGAATATGTGGGGCAGCCATAAGGTTTTGAGATAGAAGGTAAATATTTTTTGGTATATAAGTTGAACAGGGCTCTTTATGGGCTAAAACAAGCTCCAATTTTATACTTAATAATTTGTTGATGGTTATTGAATCAAGTTTTTGTAAGAAGTCAAAATAAATGAACTCTTTACATAAAAGTATTGGGTTCTAATGTTTTATATGTTTGTCTTTATGTAGATGATTTGATATTTATAAGTAGCTCTATGGAGATGTTGAATAGCTTCAAGGAAGGTATGAAATTATAATTTGATATGATTGATCTTAGACTTACAAATTATTTTCTTGACATGTATTTCCATAAAAATAAAAAGGAGGTATTCATTTTTCAAGCCAACTATGTTGTAGACATATTAAAGAAGTACAATCT
Source organism: Torreya grandis (assembly GCA_037957365.1). Taxonomy (NCBI): domain Eukaryota; kingdom Viridiplantae; phylum Streptophyta; class Pinopsida; order Cupressales; family Taxaceae; genus Torreya; species Torreya grandis. Next base: position 4,180,605 of record JARHVA010000074.1, on the reverse strand, counting down.
TGAAGATTCTAAATTAGTGGTCACTCCAATTGCAAGTGAAAAAAAGTTAATGAGAAACGATGGACGTATATTAATTGATGAAAATAATTTTAGGATCTTGGTGGGAGGTTTGATGTATCTCACTATAATAATCATAGTATCGGCTATGGGGTTTCACTAGTTTTTAGATTTATGGACAAACCGTCACTTAAACATTTGTAAGCAATGGAAAAATTTTAGATATGTAAGAGGGATTTATAATCATAGTATTCATTTTAGACTAATATTTTCATTATGACTAATTAGATACAAATATTCAAATTAGAGACAATATCTTGATGACATGAAGTCAATTTCAAATTATTATTTCACACTAAGAAGTGGTTGGTTTTTTGTCTTTAAAGAAACAAGTTGCATTTGCATTATCCTTTACTGAATTTGAATATATATCCCTTATATCAAATTACACATAAGAACTATAAATGAGAAGACTCTTTGCTAATTTTAGATAGGCTCAACTTGCGTTAACACAATATTTTTGTAATAATAATGGGGCAATACAATTATCCAAGAATCTAATTTTTCATGCTATAACCAAACATATTGAACTCAAACATCATTTTTTTAGAGACTTGGTCAATGATAAACACAATTTCATCGAGTACATGATAAGTGGAGATCAATTTTTTGGTATTTTCACTATGGGATTCATGAAAGACTTGAGAAAATGATAGACAGTTTTGCTATTTACATCAAAAGGGGAATGTTGAGTATGATGCCAATATGGGCACTTGATTATTAATGTTAGATATTTTTTTTTTGTATTTTATTATCGTAGGAGTGTTATTTAATTTAGGTATGTCCTAGATTAATTATTTGGTCCATTTCAAATACTTTTTGGGAACTTCATAAAAATAAACTATAATTGTTAATTACAATCCAATTCACTAAATGTTTAGTTAACTAAATTTAAAGTTATTTTAGTCAAACTTCTATGTTTAGAGTTCTATTTTTAGTTTTTCACTTGTGTAGTGTGCATGTGAGTTTACATATTTACTTAAATGATGAAGAGGCTTAAGAGGCTTCTTGCATGATGTCCATATCTTATCAACGAGTTAAACTTTTTATTTTAGAGTCTATTTTTAGTTTACTTAGTTGTTAAGTAAATGTTTTAATTTAACATTAACTTGTCATGTAAGTTTAATGTAATTGCCAATTGATCTTATTGAACCATCAAGAAAATGAACATTGGAGAAAAAAATTAGGCTCAGGTAGAGCAACAATCAGAAAGGAGCGGTTCAACAAGCGAAGGGAGGTAGAAGCAGGGCCTCAAAAGCAGGTCAGAAAGGAGCAGTTTAGCAAGCAAAGGGAGGCAAAAGTAGGTCCTCGCAAATAACTAGCTGAGATTTAGAAGAAGAGATTCATGAAGCCAAAGAGGTGTAAGAATTTTAGTCGAGAGAGGGTTTGGAAGAGGATTTGGAAGCAAGTCACAAAGAGGAATGGGAGGAGGCAAAAGTAAATAGGCAGTCGTTGGCTTAGGTAGATTTAGGAATATCTAGAGGATCATAGCAATCCCTCAAGGATATTCAATAGGATCATATGGAATAAATTTTTGGTTTTCTAAAAATAGGTATGGAGCTTCCTACTCACAATAAAGTACAAGGTCTAAAATATGGTGGAGAAAAGGAGTTCTTATGGGATTCGAAGGAATTTTTGCAAGGTGTTTCTTGTTTGGATAAATGTGCCCTTATTGGAAAATTTGTTGGAAAATGGCCAGCTATAGGTGAAATTAAAAAAAGGATTGAGAAATCATGGTGTCAATAAGTAGTGGTGAACTTTTTACCCAAAGGTTACTTTATAGCATTATTTCCCAACTTCGCTGCCAAGGAGAAGGTGTTAAAGCATCCCATCTGGTCCTTAAGAGATGTAGGTCTATGGCTTCAAAAATGGCAACCTAATTTTGATCTGGTAGTGGCTAAAAATGGTTGCTACCCAATTTTGGTGTGTTTATATGGTCTCTCCTTTGGTAAATTTGATGGGAACCTATTTGGAAATTGATCCAATTTTTAAAAAAAAAGTTTTGATGACTTATGCAAGAATTAGGTTTTTTCTCAATTTTGAAATAGAGATTCCTGAAATCATTTCTATTAAATCTTAAGGTTGACATGATTTTGACATCGAGAATATCCCCTTTAGATGTTACAAGTGCAAGCAAGTTGGACACAATCAAAAGCAATGTAAGTTGGTGAAAATTGACCCTATGGTGTCTCAAGGTGAGGTCCAATGGGTTTGGTAACTAGTGAAGATTTCGTGGAAAGCCTTCAAGGAGTCAAATTGATGCAGTTTCATTCACAATGGTCTCTATACATGGCTTGGATTCTGCATTACAAGTATTCATAATACATTTGGATCAAATGGCCTTGCTAACAGACATATTATTCTCTATCTAGCCAGATTGATGGTGAGTTCTCAATATGAAATGATCTCCTCCAATGCTCTTTTCATATTTCACTTGGCCCTTTGATCTTGAAACAAGAAAGGTCCTTTTAGCAAACATGAACATCCCTATTCAGGATTATAAATGTCGTCACTAACCACTTATAAGACTCAAATTTCAATCCATAACTGTCTTTTGTTTTACCCAAAGACAAATGTATTCAGGTTTGTGGACTTCAAATGTCAACCCAATCAGAATTCACATCCATCTTTTGGACTCTGTTGGAAATACGACCCCATCTTGGCTTTCACAGACTCAATTTTACAAGCAGACCTTCCTTTTTGCCTCAGGTTCTATAAAGTGAACCAATGCTTTGTCTATGGCTACGTCTTTTGCCAATAGGCCATACTACGGTATCGATCCTTTAGGCTCCCATACCATACAAATAGGTGAAAACAAGTTTTCTCCCTTGGATCTTCCAATAGTGATCTTCCATGGGCTCGGCCTTTGCAAAGAGGCCCTTCACCATAGTCACACTGTAAACTCTGTTGAATGGCTATCGGGCCCCTTCAATGGTTGTAAAGCCATTTCCCATAACGAAATAATGCTTCTACTCCCCCTTCGGGCTTTGCTTCTGCCATGGTTCAAGCCTTCGACCTTACTTTCTCTACGCACATTTGGATCCTTCTCCTCACCGTGTATGAAGGTCATCTAATGACCCCCATAATGATATTATGGTTTATTCATTCTTTTCCGCAGCTAACTCTGTTTCTCTATAGCATACGATGAGCTATTTTCTGATCGATTCCCCTGCCAAATCGAGATCCTTTAATGGCTTTTATCAATTTGAAAGCTCCCCCTTCTGCAAATCTAACTTGTAGTTAATTTGTTATATGGTTGGTCCAACAGATTCATCAAAAAGGAAATCAAATCCTTTTCAATCTCCTTGAATCTTGCATTATCCTATAAAGGTGCAACTACTCATCTAATAAGGGGATTCTTCAACTATGCTTGACTCCACGCCATCCGTGGATGATTACAACAATAATAGGATTATTGAAATCCTTTGACAACTAATAAATCCATACAAAATATATTTAGGCCTTATTTCTCCTCCACATGACAAGTATGAATATTAGAAAATATAAATTGGAGGGAAACTTATATAATTGCTTAGGCTAATGCCTATCTAAGGCTTATTCAACTAGTCCTTGCTAGATGCTCCTGCATCATACTCTCCCTCTAGAAACAATTTGAACCTTAGTTCAAATGAGATGTCTCCTCAATGTTTTAGTCTTCACTCTATCCCTGGATCCCAAGATCTTGTTACCAATACCAATGCTTGTCTTTGATAGTCTTTGTCTTTCATTTTGCTTTTCTTCCTCTTTAGATATGTCCTTCTTCTCATTTCTTTCTCAGCTGCCATCTCCTGCTTCCATGCTTCTTCATCTTCATACATGTATTCTAGATCTTCTTGTTGTTCTTCTTGTTTCATGAGCTTCTCCAATGACTCATGTATGTCATTCACTTTAGCAACCTTCATACCTGCATACAAAACATTCAAAGCCACCTTAGAATCAAAATCTTTAGGCCATGAAGCCTCTTGGCTGTCTTCACATTCTTGCTCCTTGATCAAAACTGTCCTTGCCTCTTGGGTTTGCTCTTTTCTTGCTTCACTCTCACCAATAGTGTTCTCATCATGGTTTGTGCCTGTATGTAGCTCTCTTAAAGAACTAAAGAGCTCTTCCAACATTCTCATTTCTTCGTTTAGTGAGCTTTCATCTATATCACTATCTTCATCAAACTTTGGCTTATCAACTTGAAAGATTGCATGTTCTTTACTAACCTTACTCTTCATCTCATCCTTTCTTGAGCTGTCTTCATATAAACCAACTTCTTCAATATACTCATCAAATACAATTGAAGTACACTTACCTTGTGTTTCCTTACTCTCTTCAACTTCTCTTTGAAGCCATGTTGTTTGTTCTTTGTTTTCAATGAGGCATTGCTTTGCTGCATACTCTCCCCTATCCTCATCATCCATCCATTTGGAACTCTCTTCTTGCTGCATATTAGTCCACATAGCCACTTTCCATTTTTCATTTCTCATGAAAAGATCATTAAAGGATTCAAAAACATCATCATAAACAATTTGTTTACCTTTCCATGTACTTGTGTCATCCTCACGCCTTTGGTTGCTTGTGTCAACTTTCACCTTCTGCCATTGAGTTCTTGGTGTTGTTACCTCAACACTCACATCTTCACTCTTTGCCTTCTTAGGCACCCATACTTGTTTCTCCTTCTTATCATTTGTCTTCTCAAACCATGTAGGCATCCTGCATCCATGCTCTTGTACCAACACTTCTTGTTTCTTGGGAGTTTGCTTCTTCCACAATTTAGGCATCACATATCCATGGTTAATTGGAAACTTGACCTTTCTCTTTGCTTCTCTAACATGGATATCAACAGTTCCATGCTTATAAGAATAAGAAAAATCAAGTTTGGAATTCACCTTTACCTCCTTAATGGGCTACTCCATTAGTTCTTTGACTTGTATAGCTTCTTGATTATTTGAACTTTTTTCTTCCTTTATGCTTGACTGTTCTCTTGCCTCTTCTTGGATTTCAATGGCATCATGGAAGTCATCTTCATCTTCCATCTCTTCTCTTGCTTGTATGGGTTCCTCAACACCTCCCTGATGCATTAACCAATGCATCTCTTCTTCTTTATCAACAACAACAAACTCTCTTCTCTTTCTTGCACATTCACTTGTGCACTTGGTGTCTCTTCTTGCACAAATCTCTTCATTCTTCAAGGCCTTTCTTTTGACCTTCACAAGGCTACTCATACCTGTAATTACCCATGCAAAGACAACATTAGATATAAAAATAAGAGACCACAAGGTCCCTATGAGTGTTCTCTTCACCAACACTCTTATCTTTTCAAGTGCTCTTCCTGGCACTTCATCTTTTCTTTCTTCTCTTCTCTTGTTCTCCACAATGATAACATTTTTCACAATCTCTTCCTCTTTTTGTTGCTCTCTTGGAAACCTTCTTATCTTCTTCAAGCCTCTATGGGTTTCTCTCTTCTTGGCAATATCCTTTTGCCTTCTTCTCCTCTTCATTAGGAGATCTATTGGCCACTTCAACCTCTTCCTCATTGGCCATACCCATGCTTGCTTGTCCATCTGCATCCAAGACTCATATTCATCTTTAATCTTAGCTAACTCTCTCTTCAAACTAGCAATTTCTTTATCAATTTCAATACTGGTCATACCTTTCTTCTTTTGGATGCTTGTTTTCTTCTTATTACTCTCATGTACCTTACTGCTCTGTAGTGACTTCAATAATACTTCCATTTCTGAGATCTTCACCCAAGTCTTTTCCACCTTGGTCTCTTGATCCCTTTAGGTCCACTTGTCTCACCCAAGCCTTTCTCCTTGACTAGTCTTTTGACAATCTCCTTGATCTCACCTAGGCCTTTTGCATCCTAGTCTTTTGATCCTACTTAATGGTTTTATTGAGCTTCACACTGAGTCAATGGTCTGTAATATGACAAATATCAATAATTTTCTCAAATCCAAGCTTACCTTGCTTTGGATCTTCCTCTTGAGCATTCACTTGCTCCCTTACTTTTGAGCTTTCCAAGCTTCTCTTCTCTCTTGTCAAGCCTCAATGGCTTTAAGACTTTCTTTTCACCTATTTGCTTCTCAAACACAATAAACTCAAATCAAATATCAAAGGTTACTCATACCTTTCCTCCACAGGGTCTTCTAGTGCTTTGTCCTGTTGATCCTTTTGCCAAATCCTATAACAACTGCAACATACAAATGCAACCATCCCAAAGATCTCTTTTGATCCTTTTCTTAATCCTACAATAACTTATTAGCAAACATGATCAATTACCAAATCCGAAGAGCTTCAAGCTTTGATACCAAAAATGATGCAATTTCATTCACAATGGTCTCTATACATGGCTTGGATTCTGTATTACAGGTATTCATAATACATCTGGATCAAATGGCCTTGCTAACAGACATATTATTCTCTGTCTAGCCAGATCGATGGTGAGTTCTTGATATGAAATGAGCTCCTCCAATGCTCTTTTCATCTTTGGCTTGGCCCTCTGATCTTGAAACAAGAAAGGTCCTTTTAGCAGACATAAACATCCCTATTCAGGATTATAAATGTCGTCACTAACCACTTATAAGACTCAAATTTCAATCCATAACTATCTTTTGTTTTACCCAAAGACAAATGTATTCAGGTTCGTGGACTTCAAATGTCAACCCAATTGGAATTCACGTCCATCTTTTGGACTCTGCTGGAAATACGACCCCATCTTGGCTTTCACAGACTCGATTTTACAAGCAGACCTTCCTTTTTGCCTCGAGTTCTATAAATTGAACCAATGCTTTGGCTATGGCTACGTCTTTTGCCAATAAGCCATACTACGGTGTCAATCCTTTAGGCTCCCATACCATACGAATAGGTGAAAACAAGTTTTCTCCCCTGGATCTTCCAACAGTGATCTTCCATGGGCTTGGCCTTTGCAAGTAGGCCCTTCACCCTAGTCACATCGTAAACTATGTTGAATGGCTATCGGGCCCCTTCAATGGCTGTAAAGCCATTTCCCATAACGAAATAATGCTTCTACTCCCCCTTCGGGCTCTGCTTCTGCCATGGTTCAAGCCTTCGACCTTACTTTCTCTACGCACATTCGGATCCTTCTTCTCACCGTGTATGAAGGTCATCTAATGACCCCCATAATGATATTACAGTTTATTCATTCTTTTTCGCAGCAAACTCCGTTTCTCTATATCATACGATGAGCCATTTTTGGACTGATTCCCCTGCCAAATCGAGATCCTTTAATGGATTTTATCAATTTGAAAGCTCCCCCTTCTGCAAATCTAACTTGTAGTTAATTTGTTATATGGCTGGTCCAACAGATTCATCAAAAAGGAAATCAAATTCTTTTCAATCTCCTTGAATCTTACATTATCCTATAAAGGCGCAACTACTCATCTAATAAGGGGATTCTTCAACTATGCTTGACTCCATCCCATCCGTGGATGATTACAACAATAATAGGATTATTGAAATCCTTTGACAACTAATAAATCCATACAAAATATATTTAGGCCTTATTTCTCGTCCACATGACAAGTATGAATATTAGAAAATATAACTTGGAGGGACACTTATATAATTGCTTAGGCTAATGCCTATCCAAGGCTTATTCAACTAGTCCTTGCTAGATGCTTTTGCATCAGAAATAGAGGTAAATATTGATCAATGCAATGTGAAAGAAAGAGGATTGTGGTGGAAGGATTGAATTCAAAAGGTCTACTACCAAAAGTTGTAGATTCTAAAGTTAAAAACCTTCATAAAGCCTCTTCAAAAGGTGAAATAGAGAAAAAAGTGTCGAATGGGTCAAAATCTAAAGCTTCATTAATTAGAATAATTTAAACTCAAGAAATCCTATACAAACTAGACAAAGGAAAAGAAATGTCTCTAGCTTCAATGTTGAAAGGATGTGAATTAATTAGCGAATAATCTTAGGATTTAAAAGTACTGATACAGAACATTCTTAAGTAATCCAAAAAGGTACTCAAAGAGAAGAGCTTATCTCCCAAGCTCCATCTCTCAAATCAAACTTCACTTGGAGTGGACTCTAAAAGGGAAGAGGAAGAAGAAGATTCAGAGGAGGAGTTGAATTCAAGGGTAGTTCTCTCCATCTATCAATCTCAAAGTACACTTAAAAAGGTAAATTACAGTGATCCATAGAGGCAGGATAGGAAATCGGGTAAGGAGAAAGTAGCAAAAGTAGTCTTAAAAGGCAAACAAGAAACCTTGGAAAACTTTTTGGACTCTAGAAGGCAGGGGATGGAAATCCCCTCTTCCCTTCAATAAAGATCATATCATGGAATGTAAGGGTTTTAAATGCCCCTAATAAAAGACGCTTGGTAAAGTGTTTGATGCTAACCAAATAGCCATATGTAATGTTGATACAAGAATCAAAATTAAGTCTTTTTAAAGCTGCTTCTTTGATGAAAATGAGTTGGAATAGATGGAGCAACTCATTTGTAAAAGCATCAAGGGATTCAGGTGGTCTATCAATTTTTTGATCCCCTTCCAAAGTTTCAGTGGAGGTGCTTGATAAAGGCTCGAATTGGCAACTTTGCAAAATTTCAATTTTTTCAACGGATTTGAGTTTTTTGTTTTGTAATATATATGAGCCTTCTGAGCAGGCTCAAAAGATTTTGCAATGGAATAATCTCTCCACTAATCTTGAGTCCCTTAAGGGCTTAAAGATAGTATTGGGGGTGATTTTAATGCAATTCTTTCTTTGGAGGAAAAGCTCAGTGGCAAGGTGCCTCAGACATGTACTATCTCAGCATTTGAAAAGTTTGTGGTGCAGAATGAGTTGGTTGATATTAGACCTAAACAAGGTGTTTACACTTGAAATAATAAAAGAATTAGGGATCAAAACAATATGGAAAGATTAGATCTTTTTTTGGTATCTTCCAATTGGTTCTCTCAGAGTTGGATTTCAGAGAGCTCCATACTTCCTCAAAATGGCTCGAATAACTTTCTAATCAATTTGAAGATTTTTGTGGACTATCTACCAACTTTTTGTCCTTTTAAGTTTGAGATCATGTGGCTTAGAGACCCCTCTCTCTTTGATAATATTCATCACTAGAATAACAATAGTCCAAACAACTTGGGCTCTCCAATGTTCAAAAGTGCTTAAAAGATGAAATATATAAAATGTTGTCTTCACCAATGGAATTCAAATGTCTTTAAGAACATCTTTCAAGAGAAAGTCCAAGTGGAAACTAAAATGGATCTCTTTAACAACATTGTAATACGATAAGGTATGGACCAAACTACCTACTACATGGAGAAAATATTAACTATAGAATATGAGGAATTATTGTTTCATGAAGAAATTCATTGGAGATAAAAATCTAGAACAAATTGGTTGAGAAAAGGGGATAGGAATTCTACTTTCTATCTTAAAATAGTGAAAATGAAAAAAGTCATTTCCTGCATAGCAAAAATTTATTCAAATGAGGGTGAAATGTTGAACTCACAATCTGAAATAAGAAGTGAGGTTGTTTCTTATTTCTAGAATTTATTGAATGAAGCTCCCTCATCTGATCTATGGTCGCAAACCTCAAATTTAAGGTATATTCCTTGTATTGTTATTGATGAATAAAATGCTAAACTCCTTGCTCTTTTCACACTGGAGGAAGTTCGGTCAGTGGCATTTTCTATGGCTAAAGAGAAAGCTCTAGGACCTGATGGGTTCCCTACCATTTTTTTTCAAGCTTTTTGTGAGATTGTTGGTGTAGAGATTTTGAATATGGTGGAAGATTCTAGGCGAAGGAGGAAGATTATTCCTGAAATAAATGTCACTTTCATTTCTCTTTTTCCTAAAGGGCAAATTTTTTCCTATTTCACTTTGTAATACAAACTATAAAATCATAATAAAGGTAATGCCAGCTAGGCTTAAACCATTGTTGGAGTATTTGATTTCAAAAGAATAAGCTGGTTTTGTCATAGGTAGGAACATTTAAGAAGGCATTATTATTGCCCATGAAGTTGTCCATTTCTTAAATCAATCTCATAGAAAAGGTGTGTTGGCTGAATCTTGACATTAGTAAGGCTTATGTTTAGGTAAATTGGCACTTTTCAAAGTTCTTGAAAGGTTTGCTTTTAGCAGAAGTTGGTGTGAGTGGGTTTTTAGTTGCATCTCTAGAGCAAGGTTTTCTATCCTTTTTAATGATAGCTCTGAAGGTTTCTTTGAAACCTCCGTGGGTATTTGCCAAGGGGATCCATTATCTCTTTTTATTTTCTTTTGTTGGTTGAAGTTCTTGAAAGGGCCATTAAAAAGGTGAAGATTGATTCCTTACTATTGTGAATCAAGGAGGCTGAAGGATTGGAGAGTTTAACTCATCAACAATTCACTGATGATACATTTCTCTTTGGTCAAGATGTGAGATAGCTTCTGGTCAATTGGTGAATTTGAGAAAATTTGGAATACACTTCATCAACTATTTTGAGTAAATTCAATTTTTACGGGTGTTCTTTCAAGTTGTGAGATAACTTCTAGTCAATTGGTGAATTTGAGAAAATCTGGAATACACTTCATCAACTATTTTGAGCAAATTCAATAGATTATTTCTATGATTTTGGGCTTCAAGATAGGGAAACTTCCCTCTAAATATGTTGGTGTTCCCTATTTTTTTGGAGCTTGTAGGAGTATTCATTGGGAAACTTTGATTTCCTCTGTAAAAGTTAGTTTGGCATCTTGGCAAGGTAAATGGCTTTCTTTAGCAGGTCGTTTAACTTTGACCAAATGGGTCCTAAGAGCTATGCCGATTTATTGTATGTCATGTTAGTGCCCAAAATTATGCTGGAGCAATTGGGACCTTGTTAGTAAAATGCCTAAGTCCAAACTAGGAGAGTATTAATATTTTAGTCACCAGCTCCAATCTTGTCTCTATATATTCCTTCGAAAGGTCAAAGTTTATGTTTGTAATTTACCAAGTCTTTTATATTACTTTTGCCAATTGAAAACATTTTATCCCTTTCAATTTTTGGGCCTTTTGGTATGAACATAATGCCTGATGAAAATAAATTATTGGGACTTTTATCTTGGACAAAATCCCTGAAGTCTTATTTTTGTCAGACATTTTATCCAATCCAAAAGCTCCAAAAGAATTCTATACCTTACCTTTTTGGGTCTTAAGTGCTTTCGAGTTATTTGTTCCAGAATTTTTGTTTGTAACAAAAATCCAAAAGGGCACTTACCTTTCAAACATTTTGCTTACATGAAAAATCTAAAGGATTTGTAGGATTATCTTGCCCTTGTAAAAGCTTTGAAGGAACTTTTCCTTCAGACATTTTACCTTTGCAAGATTCTTGAAGGGCACCTTTAAAGGGTTATTTGGCTTCTACAAAATGTCCAAAGGATTATTCATTTCAAGCACTTTACCCTTAAAAAATTCTCGAAGAATGTCTACAAAAGGTTAGAAGGGCACTTTTAGAAGATGGACATTTTCAACAGTTCTGGAGGAATAGAATGGTTCGACCAAAGGTTTCATGGTGGGATGATTCACAATGAGAAGATAGAAGTGAAGCCAATTCTCCCTCCGTGTATAAATTTGTTGCCTTATGTTTGAAGAAGAAATTTTGGGCCCTAAATGAAATTGCTGAGGCACACCTTCGACATGTTTTGATGATTAAGGTGATGAATCGAATGAAGGACATGTGTCTATCTCATGGGACTCTTATGAATATTGTCAGGGGTCAGAAGGATCTTTCACCCTTCTTCGAATAAAAAAAGCTAGTGTAAAGGTAAAAAATGGGTGAGAGTCTGAGTTTACATCTAATATTGGACATATGATAAGTTCTCAAGGATTTATTAGTTTCGGGCCCCTTTTGAAGATTGCCCCACTTACCTTTTGGGGGGGTAAGGTGTAGAAAGTCTCAAGGGCTCAAATGCCCGAATGTGCTAAGAAAGTGATGCCACATGGTAACTCCTCAGGGTCTTTTAGATTTTGGTCCCTTTTTGAAATTTGCCTCACTTACCTTTTGGTATGCAAGGTTCAAAAGGTCATCAAAGACCTAAACGACATAATTTTAAAGTTAAATAATGACACATGGCATTCTTACATATTTTGAGGAGTTCAAGGTATATCACACTGCTATACCAAAGGAAAATAACAAGTGAAAAGGTGTTAAAAGACCCTGAAGGCTCAAAAAGGTACCATGATGAATTCTCAAATTATATTTCTCCACATGTTGCAAGGAAGTTTGCTTGGCATAAAATAAAGATTAACACATTCCCTCTCTTTTTGTAAATGAAGCTTAAGTAATTAATGTGGATAGTTGGTGAATAGTTATCAGGCTTTGAAGCATTAATCACAACCCTAATTTCAAAATGCAAAGGATAATAACTAAGGTATTTGTCTTCATTTGTGTTTACCCTTTGCATTCAGAGCTTTCACTTGTGCCTTCATGTTATTTGTGTGCCCTAGCTAAAGTGCAGCATGAGAATGAGATTATGATGAGTTCTTCATGGATTTTTAGCTTCCATTATGTGTCACCCTCTGGATTAATAGTAAGTGTTCTTTCAGTGCCTTGTGTTGTGTTTTTTGAGAGGATTTGTTAAGTATTGTGAGGGTTGTTTGAGTGAAAGGTTTGTCAAATTTCAAAATATTGCACTACAAAGCTAGGGAGGAAATGGTAGCATCCTTGACTTCTGTGAAGGGCATCATTATCTCTATCTTGGATGGGATTAAGGATACAAATGTCATGAGGTTAGATTTTATGGCCCTGTTAAATGTCTTATGGTGGCTAGACCCCCTTTCAGTAATTTTTAATGTGGGCATTAGTTACATCACCCCTACAACAACATTCCCTATAGCTGCCCCATACCTAGAATTGATTATTACATGTACTCAGGTGTACCAACAAGAAACTATAACCATCATTGATGGTAGCCATTTAGCTGTTTGCTCTTTCACCCCTTTAGCTGTAAACACCATACTCAAAATTCCTCCCCAACCATAAAGCATTACACTCTCCCTAGAGAAATGCCAAGGGTATATGAAGAAGAATGATAAGGCAATTTACGACATTGTCAACTCTTGCTAGCTAGCCAAGAAAAGACAAAGGGTCTTTGGGATGTCCAAGAGTTTGAAGTTGGTAGAATTTAATGGATTACAACAGTATGTCATCGCCATGGCCATGAGGGTTTATGGGATGCCCACTGTGGAAAAATTTGAGCCATGGATGTCCCTGATCCTAATATTCATATTAGAGAATATAAGAAGTTGGACTGGGCCACTATTTTTAGTGACAATCTATATAGGCAGATGATGCAGCTCTAGGCTACAATTCTTTTAAAAGAGGCATTTATAGGTACTTTCTACATGCACTCTTATTTAATGTACAACTTAGTTCATAACAAGCCATTCTAAGGACTCACTAGGAACCTCAATGGAATGAGGATTTATGAGATATACCGAGAAATCACCATGTATGGCTTTGAGAAGAATTTTTTTGAGGTGTATAATTGTTTCTTCAACATTATAAAGAGTGTCTTCTTTCCTTTTAGAAGCCTCAATAGAATGTCCAGGGTGGCCAAGGAAGTAATTGAGAAATATGGTGCCTCTTACATTCAATTCGGGACATTTACATATATCAGGGTAAGTAGTTATTCAAGGTACCCACATAAATTACCAAGGTACCTTGATGACAAGTTGGCAGTAATGGAGTTGAGTTGATAGATGATGAACATGCACAAAATGATAGAGGCCAAGATGATTAATAAATCCTTCAAGTTTCTTATTGTGATTATATATTATTCTTGTCCTTTGATCACCAAGGTGAAGGGATGAGAACAAAAAATGGGCTAGTATGCAATTGATAAGATGTTGCCTAGGACCAATTACGACGTAAGATGGCTAATGAATGTGGTAACTAATGTGATATTACATCAATCACATTATGAATATATTTGGTTTGACTGCACCACCGAGGAGGATGTCAGGAAATTATAGTTTATGAGGTTAATGGTGTAGGAGGTTATTACCTACAATATCACTCCCATCCCCAAGGACATGGTTGATGATAAGATGACATTGTCTTCAGTGTCTAAAATAGTTGAAATTGAAGCCCAACCCATCTCACAGGAAGACTTCAATGTTCAAAAAAATGATTCCATCCCCTGGAGATCATTTCTAATTATGAGAAGAACCTTCAGGTGGCTAAAGGAACATGGGGTCAACCTTGGCACGTATGACACTCATGTCCTCCAAGAGCTCAGGTAAGTTAAGGAACTAAGAGGTTTCCTTATAAAGTACAGTGATGACCTTTTAGATCCATTGTCAGTAGTGAAAGGAAAGGGGAAACACAAGCTTGGTGATGTTGATTTCACTAGACCAGTTGATGTGGAGTCAATAACAACCCCACAATCTAATGTTGGATTGTATTTCTCAAAGATAACAAGCTTGACATAAAATTTAGAGAAAATTATTACTAGGGAGGTTAGATTGGCTAGCGCCAACCCCATATCCATTTCAAGAGAAGGAGCCCCAACAACACCATCCATTCCAGCGACCATCCCCATGGCCAATCTAGCTAGAGTTCCACCTGCTCCACCAACACAATAAGCAACAACTGCCATTCCCCCAAAGATATATTCAAGAAAGAGAGGAGGTGAGGATGAAGGGGAACAACCCAAACACAATAGATTCAAAAAGGCTCTATAACCTCCAAGTGGATTTCCTATGAAGAAGGAGGTTGCTTTTAAGGAGCTGCCATCCAAAGAACTCCCTGTGAAGAGGAAAGAAGACCATGCCTTAAATGCCCAAAGGGTAAGGGATATGAGTGACGATGAGAATTTAGATGAGGGTAGACCTATCACCGAGGTGATGAAGAAGTAGCATGCATTCACACCTCCATAGGTAAAAAATGGGCAGAGAACTTTGAGGGAGAGGTCCCAAACCACATTGATGGCCCTGATGATGGGCTTATTTGTAGAAGAGGGACCCTCAACAATAAAAATCAAAGGTGATGAGGAAGACATCCTAACCTCAAATGATCCTTTATCTTTTGATGATGTTGTACAGGGTGGTGTTGAGGTGGCTAGGTAGTTTTATCAGACACAAAGACATTTATTGATAATGTCATCACCCAAGCACCAGGTCAAGGTGATAAGGGTGGAGCTAAAGAGTTGAATAAGCCTGATGAAAAAGTTGAAGTGGATTCATAACAATATGTTTAAACTACCACTAATCTAGAAGAGGTGATTGAGCAAGAAAAATCACAAGTAGCTGTAGAAGTACCTTAAGATGGCCCTTCCCCTCCAGATGTGTCAAGTTTAGCATCAAAGGAGAGGGTGAGAGTGGAGGAAGGTGGGGGAGTAAACCTAAAAATGAGTACTCCCATCCATACAGAAACAAATAAGGAATTGAGTGACTTAAATAAAGATGTTAAGGAAGGTGTTCTAGGGAGTGGTGCTTCAATTAAAGTACCATGAGGACTTCTCCCTTGTATAAGGCTCCATGACCCAACACATAATAAAGGTCCTAATGCCATGACTGGTGAAGAGTTGCTTGAAGGCAACAAGGACATGATCATAGTCTCATCAATGCCTGAGGCCCAAGCAAATAAAGAGGGTGAAGTGGTTGTGCAGCCCTCTAGACAATTAACAAGGCAAGGAAATTCAATTGAATTGTTGCTAAAAAGGTCTCATCATCTCGAGTCAGAGTATGGAGTTTTGAAGTAGATTGAGCTAGACCTAGAAAAAGAAAATGGAGTGCATAAAGGTGGTGAGGAGAAAGATAGTGATGAAGACATTGAGTAATTTGTATTGAGCCCACAATGCACTCCTGTGGCACTCCCTACATCGAGCACTCTAATGACAACACCTTATACTATCTTAAGGCCAACATCGATGTCCACCATAATAATAGGATTCCAAACTAGGCCCTTTCTTTGGGTTGAACAATGGGTCAAGGAGAAAAAAGACATCATGAGCAAAATAGGAGAGATCAACGTAATGAAGATCGTTCAGGCACTTAAGGCTAAACCCCTTAAAAAGGCCAAAACACTTTCAAGAACCACCTTCACCACCACTGGAGAAAGGAATGTAGAGATAGCTATCCCTCCACTTGATGCATGTAAGAAGGATGTTCCCCTTGAAATTTACATAGTTTATAGCTAAAATCTATGGGAGCCATCTAGGAATGAGATAAAACATAGATCATAGGTTTTGGTTAACATGGTGGCACACATAATGGATAAATACAAAGCCACCATGGAGGAAATGAAGGTAGAGAACCAAGCTATGATCCAACACTTGTAAAAGTTACTGAGTAAGCTAAAGGCAATAACTCCAACTACCAGAATGGCTCTAGGTCCTCTTCATCTCTCATTTATATCACTCGACTCTAGTTGAATTGATGATTTGAAGACCAGAGGATGCACAAATGAAGACTGACAATAAGACTTGGGCACTAGGTCAAAGGAAATAGTCCACTCAGCATTTAAATGCTTGAGTGACATAGTGGAAAATAAAAGAGAGTGTAATACCCAGATGTTTTCCTATGAGGTAGACACCAAGAAATGGGAGGCAGCTCAATAGAAGGTGGAAGAGATATTCAGGATGAACACATATACTTTGATTTCAGAGAAGATCACTACTACAAATGATCATAAAAAGCCTGGGGAATATCAAATAACAATCAAGCATCATCTGATGATGCTCAAAGATGTCATATTTGATCTAAAAGGATAAGAATAGTCTCTCAAGACTGACAAGAGAGATAGATGTCATGCTAAGGAAGATTATGAGCCTTGATGGTGTAAATGATTTAGGAGACGAGGTAGTGTGCATTACTCTAAATAAACTCATTGATGCACCACAAGATTCCTTTGTTGTCTATAAAATAAAGCAATTGGTATCACTTGAGAAATCTTGTGACCAACTAAAGGAACTCATTGGATAGAAGCAAACCACACTTCAACAGACTACTACTTGCCTTGCAGAATATAGAGTCAAATTCAAATACCAAGCAGGCCCAGACCAAGGGAGTCCAGCACCCCATGCTCGAGGAGTATACCAAATAGAAAAATAGGTTGGCAAAGGATTATGTCTTTCATATCGATTCCAAAACCTAATTGAATATTTTTGTTTCTTTCGAGCTAGCACCACTTCTCCTTTGTCTCCATTCCTTTTTTCCTTCTCTTCCCTTTTCTTTTCTCGTTTCCCACTTGGAAATAGTATTACATCACCTGATAGAGGCACATCATGTGCATAAGAAAGGGATGTTTTTGTTTGTTACACAAGAAGATAAATGTTTGTTTTGTCTCTTGTAGGATATGCCTCCACATAGATAACTAAAAATATTCTGTCGAGGTGGAAGGTCAATTTTGCCATCATCATAGGTGCACGTGCATAATCTAAGGAATCATTTTTGTTACAAGGTCTAACAAACTCTAGGCCCATGAAAGAATCTTCCAACTAAAGCATCTTTAGGAATATGTTAGGCTTAGCAAGATTGTATAAGTGAAGGGGGTATTTCCCTTTACAAGGGTCGATTAAATTTTTTAGTCAAGAGTGATAGCCTTAGAGAGTTCTCATTGTGTAAAACTTTTGGTGTCAAATTTATTTCTTATATAAAATCATTGGCAAGCTTTGAGAGCATTACATATGTCTCCCTTGTTACAAAACTTTCTTACACTATGTTGATCTATTATTTTGCTCAATACGCATTATATTCATTTCCAATTCAACTGATAAATGAAATTTACTTGTTTTCCATTCTCTTTATATCAATGAAGTACAATGCCATGTTTTACATGCTTATTTGATTGGTGATCTGATGTATTCATCTTTATGGTGTCTAGATTATAGAATCCTCTCTGCTTTGAGATTTGGGAATAGGGTGTCGATAGACTCTTTAAGGATAATCATGGGCTTATGGATTTGATTAGAATGGGTTCTTGAAGGATATCACCTATGCATGATTTTAGTTTCATTTGTGTTAGGTATATGATACATTTGTTGGTAAAGATGACATAGCAATTTATTAAACTTCTTTGTACTCATATGTTAACCCTCCATATTTTATCTCTATTAACTGATTATTTTTGTCTTACTCTATTTTACCCTGTATATAACATGTCTTCTACATGTTCAAATTGTTATCTACTTGTAAGTGCATAAATATTGTATAGTTAGTGTGTGTTTGCATCTTTTATGTTAAAGATCAACATTGTAATTTTCTATTTGGCCCTTTAATATTGAAGATTTTGTAAAATGGAATTTGCAATCATATCCATATCTATCTTTAGTAGCTTCTATCTGACCTAAAATATTTGTTCATTCCGTATGACAACCCTTGTGAGGTGGTTTAAGTAAGCTTGGTTATGTTCTAGTTAGATTTGTATTTCCTTGTGCTAATGATCTCCATGAAGATTGAATCATAGAATCCCTTCATGTGAGTGAAGCTACCCCTTAGGTCCTCTCACCTTGGTTCAGGCAGATCTAGAAGTAGTAGGGAACTGACCATACCATTTGTAGGTGCCTCCCAGTCATTTTCTAGATTTTAGTTCAGTCATGATGTCAAACCCTTCCCTGAATACAATGACATATTAAGCCAATTTTCCATCTTTGCTTGCCACTCCCATTAAAGTGTGCAAGGCTGAGCGATAGAGGCGTATAATTGGGAACCAAATTATTTTTGGCACTATTGCTAGGGAGTAAGTCAAAGTCCAAGTTACTTATGTTACCAGGGACTCTTGTAGAGAGATAAAATTATTGTTATATTTTGAAACTTTTTGCCTATCTTTACATTCATCTGATTATCTTTGTTCTTGCTGCATCAATGTCACCGACATCTTCTTAGTGCCATTATCAAGATATTTATTGTTACCTATGATACTAGTAATACTTATAGAGAGCTATAAGTGTATTATTTATTTTGTTCTTTGTTGTTACTACATCGAGTTGTTCATCTTTGGCTCATTAACATCTTTCAAACCTTTTTTGGTGACCCCATTGGGAATGTTCATTTTTGTACTGTGAGAAGTTTTACAATTCTCTTGGAATTGTTTTCAGTGTTCGAAAGTATACATTCTATCA
The DNA here is from genome assembly GCA_037957365.1 of Torreya grandis. Classification (NCBI taxonomy): domain Eukaryota; kingdom Viridiplantae; phylum Streptophyta; class Pinopsida; order Cupressales; family Taxaceae; genus Torreya; species Torreya grandis. Next base: position 4,161,521 of record JARHVA010000074.1, on the reverse strand, counting down.
ATTGTTGTGTATGGTTTTGTTTATTTTGGTCTAGAAGTTTTGTTTCTAATGGTGACTCCATTACTTTAAGGTTAAAAGATAAGTGCCTATTATAAATACTCTTCTCTATTTTAAAGAGTTTTCTTAAGATCTACAAATATGGAGGGTACTAGGTCTTCTTTTTAGAAGAATCCATCTAAAGAACTTATCCCTGAGTTAAAAGTTCCATCTAAAAGGAGACAAGTGTGGAAGCCTATTGTAGGCCAAAGCTCAAGCAATCAAGTAAGACCTGATCAATTTGTCCCCTGCTATATTTACCGCCTTTTCTCTAACATCCATTTGGTTGAAGGATACCAAAGCACCTCAAAGAAATTTGAACTCCTTGAAAGTCAAGCTCTTTCTCCATAATGAAGTCTTTCTCCTCCTGGTAGGTCATTAAGGCTTCATTCTATTTCTCCTCCTTCAAGTCCTCCCCATAATATTCATTCTTAATCATCCATTAGTTCATCTTCATATTTAAATTCAGAGATGGGAGACCATGACTTGAGAAGGAGGATGTTTAATATGAACAATGACAATGATTGAGAAGTAGATCAAGGTCTGGATAATAGACGCAGACCATTTGTAATCCCAAGGTTTATACCTATCAACTTTAATGGTATGCCTAGTTTCTCTAATGAGGTTCCTGTAAAGATTAGAAATGTATTACCTAAGTTTCAAGGGCAAAATGTAATATATGGGGAACAAAATTTGAAAGCCTTATTAAAGGTCATTGAAGATTTTGAAATAGATCTAGAAAATGTGTGTATAAAACTCTTTGTGAACACACTTAAAGATGAGGCTTGGAAGTGATTAAAATCCCACCCTGATGGATCCATAAGCACACGACAAACTATGATTGATGCATTTAAGATGTAATATGGTGATAACATTGACCCCATATTTTTTCTTGCCACGTTTGAGAGCCTCAAGAAGAATCCTAATGAGTGTGTAAAGGATTTCAATTTCAGACTTAGTGAGGTGTTGAGAAGGCTATCGAAAGACATCAAACCTAGTGGTACTGCTTATTTGATTAAGTATTGTGATGCATTTGACAAGAAAGTAACCTATTATCTCAGAGATAAGGCTCCCACAAATCTGAGGATGGATTTCAATTTGGTTATTCAAATAGAAAATAATATCAAATATGTAGGTAAGCCTTTAAACAAGAGTGTTGACGTCAAGCTGGTAAATCCTAAGAAGCCTCAAGCCTCCCATAAGAGTGTAGACCTAGAGGAAACTGTGAAGACTTTAGCCACTATTATGAAAGAGATCTCCTACAAGTTGGCTAGAGTAGAAAAGGGACTGTCTCAAGGTTTTTCTAACCATGGTGATAAGAGGGATCACAAGAGGGAGGAGACGAATCATCCTCAAGATCAAGGTCAAGGCAGGGCAAATTTCTAAGCTAGGAATAATGACTAGGGAAAGGGGTTGGCAAGGGATGATAAACATGAAAGAAACCAGAACTAGGGAGGTGGAAGGGAATTACTATATCCTCTAACTATAAAGGTTAATATAGTTGATTGTGATATCGATTGGTGTGATAAGTGTTTCCTCCCTCATCCTCCATGTAGTGTATCTGGTGATGATGATTAGGTCATAGAAGGCTTTCAATCTGCATCTGATGAAGACGATATTTACATTTGTGAATTCTAGGGCATGGAAAGTTACACCTTCCAAGAGGAAGTAGTGAGTACTCCAAAGGTCCCTGATTATGAGGACATGCCAGTGTATGAATGTTTTACTTTCTAAAATTTTGAACCAGATGTGATGGTTGCCTCTCCATCTACATATCTAATGAGTGCTACCATTGCTCAAGTATTATAGAGATCATGTGAAGAGGTAAGGATCCCAACCCTAGATTTTATCTATGAAGTAAATACGATACATGAATATGAATTGCCTATTCATGATTTTGAGTTTTGAACAAAAAATATGGAGATTTTCCTCTATCGATTGAGAACTAGTAATTACTAATCCATGCAGTAATTTCCTAAGAGAAGGAGCATAATTTGAGAAGTAAAGATCAAAATACTCCTCTAAAAGATAAAGAATCTATTGCTTCCAAAGTAGAGACTAAAGAAAAGGATACCAAAGGGAATAAGTGGGTCAAAAATTCCACTAAGCCTAATGTCAAACCAAGAGGTACCTAGATCAAGAATAGAACTCCCCTTCTATCTAGCATTCCCATGAAGGATGAACCCAAGAAGCCTCTTTTAAAAAATAAAGTTAAGAATGTTGGTTCTCCTACTTATATTCCCTTGACTCTTGAGGGGTGTATCCCAAATGAGAGTGTCACTAGTCTATCTGCTAACACTCCTCTACCCAAATATAGTATTTGTGACATGGCCCATGTTCTAAGTTAGTTAAAGGTCATAGTACCATTTTTGGAGCTATTTAGAATTCCAAAGCACAAGAGAAGAGATTTTGAATATATGGGATTCACCAAGAAAGTTATTACCAATGATATTATTGAAGTTGAACCTTCTCTTACTTTCTCTACAGAAAGTGAGAACACCTTAGATTCCCCTAACCACCACCTAGAGGTGTATTTGGGAACAACATTGGTAGAGAGTCAGATGGATGTTAACCCATTCTACACCACCCTATTGATTAACAAACTAATTATCCTTAACTACATGTTTGACTCTAGTTCATCCTGTAACATTATGCTACTGGCTATGCTGAATGAGCTTTGTATAAGGATAACTGCAACATATGGATGATGTCTCACCATGGATTCTAGAGAAGTACCTATTATTGGCGTGGTTAAAGGACTGGTGGTGTAGTTCACATAATACCCCGATAAGTACCTGAGTATGGACATTGTTGTAGATTATCCACCAATGTGGGGTATGTTGTCTAAAAAATGGGTCATTAGTATTGTGGGTAGTGTTTAGATGGACTTGTCTTATGCCACTATACCTTTGGATGGGAAAATGGTTCACCTGAATTGGGAGCCACAAATGCCTCATGTCCTAAAAGATCTTAAGTACCAGCTGAATGAAGTGTTGTATGGGAATACAAACATTATGAATTTAGTAGGGAGTGTCAAGTATGTGGAGAGGCCCCTGAATCTAGTATTGTTGATGAAGACTCCATTTGAACCATGCAGTTTGATGGAGTGTGTTCAAATATTAGAAATGGAGTTGGGGTTGTCTTCTATGCCCCTAATGGCTAAGTTTATAGATACTCCTTCCAATTATCTTTTAAGTGCACAAACAATGTCATAGAATATGAAGCACTCGTGATTGGCCTCTATATCATCCGTGAATATGGATTCAAGAGGTTGTTGATTAAGGGTGATTTAGAACTAATGGTAAAGTAGCATCAAAATATTGAAGCAGTATCAAAACACTGTATGGGACTGCTTGGAATGGTTTGACTCTTTCAATATTGAATATCATTCCTGAGATCTCAATCATGTGGTAGATATGCTTGAAAAGAGGGCTTCAGATAAATTTAAACATAGAAATCCCTCTTGTGAGTATGAGGTTGAGGTACTGGTAAGGCCTTCTGTCTTAAACAACATTGATCATCGATAAGTCTTTGACAATGATGATCAAATAAGAAGGTTTATGTGCTATGTAGATGAGTTTGAAGGAAACATTATAGATTTGGACTCTATTTACAAGTTTGTGATGGAAAAGAAACCTTATATGGAAAATAAATAATCTAGTTAAAGACTAATACTATCCTTAGAGGATTGGAAAGCCTAGAATCATCCTTTGATGGAGTCGATAGAGTCAAATCTAGAAACATTTCTAAATCAAAGGATGTGACTAATATTAACATTAAGATAGAGGAAAATCCGAGGAAGATTTAACTCGATACTCACCTAAGCAAGAAGGAGAAAAAAAATTCATCAAGCTATTGAGAAAATACCAAGAATGTTTAGCTTGGTCATATTCAAAGCTAAAGGTTTATAGGGAAGACTTGTTCTAACATGTTATTCCATTCTACCAAAAATAGTGGCTAGTAAATCCTGTCTTGGCCACCAAGATGTCAGAAGCATTGAAGAAATTAAGGGATGGTGGGATCATCCAACCCATCAAGTATTCATCATGGGTAGCAAAACTAGTCCCTATTAGAAGGAAGAATGGAGACATCCAACTCTGTGTTGATTTTTGAAACTTAAACAAGGCATCACTAATGGACAACTATCCATTGCCTAACATGGACAACATGCTCCAAGATGTTACTGGGTCTGAGCTTTTATCAACTCTAGATGGATTTTCTAGCTATAACCAAGTAGTAGTGAAGGAGTCTGAAAGGTCTAAGACTACTTTCTCTACCCCATGGGGCACCTATGTATATGTCTGAATGCCTTTTGGCTTAATGAATGTAGATGCCTCCTTTTAGAGAGAAATGGACTTAGCTTTCACCTTATTAATCAACCAATTCATTGTTGTATACTAGGATGATGTTATTGTGTACTCCAAGAAAAGAGTTGACCACTTAACACATATAGATCAAATGCTTATCAAATGCAGGGAGTTTAGAATCTCCCTCAATCCTAAGAAGTGCCACTTTGGAGTTAAAAAAGCAAATCTATTAGGACACATTGTGTCTTAACAAGGTGTGATGATAGATTCTGAAAGGGTAGAAGCCATTGACAAAGTACCCATCCCACAAACCAAGAAAGGTATCCAATCTTTCTTCGGCAATATTAATTTTGTTAGGAGGTTTGTTTTTAACTTTACAGACATTGCTCTGCCTATCACTTCAATGTTGAAGATGGATCAGACTATAAAGTGGGAGGAGAAGGCCACCTAATCATTTTAGGACATTAAGGTATCTTTGGAAAGAGCCTCTATATTTGCTAGTCTTATTATAGAAAAGATCTCTAAATCTTTTCGTTTGCCTCCGAACATAGTATTGTCATAGTGTTGCTACAAAAGAATGATGAAGGTCATGAGCATCTGATTGCCTTCTTCAATAAAGCATTACAAGGATTTGAACTAAACTATACCATAATAGAGAAATAAGCTTTTGCTCTCTTAAAGACTTTCAAATAGTTTAGATCCTACGTTCTAAGTTCAAATATTATATCCTGTGTTCCTCACACTATGGTGAAGGACATATTAACTCATAATGAAACTACTTACAAGAAAAGCTGATGGGTCAACAAACTTAAATATTATGACCTAGAGATATAAACTACTAAGGCATGGGTCTTGCTAAGCTGATGACTGAAACCAACTTATATGTTGTAGAAGTGAATAATGTAGAAGGGGTGATTGATAGCCCTAAGTCAGAGTACAACAAATCTCCATGTTACAAAGACATAGTTTATTATTTGAAGATTTTGAATTGTCCTTCCCATTTAGACTAGAGTCAAAGGAGGACACTAAAGTTAGTATCCCAAAAGTATATTTTGTTACAAGATCATCTATCTTAGAGGAATCCAAATGGTGTCCTCTTGTGATGCCTAGTGGAAGGTGAGATTTCTAAACTGCTTACACAATTCCATAGTGGTGTGTGTGGTGGTCACTTTGCTCCAAAAGTCACTACACACAAAATTATGAGCATCGGGTATTGGTGGCCTACACTATTCACAGATGTTGTGGTTATGGTAAGAAGAAGTGAAGAGTGCCAACGATTTTTAGGGAGAAAAATAACATCTAGATCGCTCCCCTTACAGTTAATTTTTGTTGAGAGATATTTCAGGTAGTGGGGAATGGACTTCATGGGTGAGATATCATATGCTTCAAGTGCTGGTCACAAATAGGTCTTGGTAGAAACTGACTATTTCATAAAATGGGTTGAAACAATCCCCACTAGAAGATCAACCCATCAGGTAGTCATTGATTTCCTTTTGAATAATGTGATTTGTTGATTTATGGTGCCAGATAAAATTATATGTGACAATGCCATGTACTTTAGAGCCAAATAGTTAGATGCATTGTGTGAATATTATGGAATTGATCTAGCATATGCCTCCAATCAAAATCTACAAGGAAATGGGTAGGACAAGTCCAGTAATAAGAATTTATTGAAAATCATTAGGACTCTAGATGCCAATAAAAGGAAATGGGGTGAGTAGTTGAAATTTGTTGTTTGGGATAATAGGTTGATTCCTAAGAGGTCCATTATAAAAATCCCCTTTGATATTGTTTATGGAGCTCATGCTATTTTACTCCTGAATCTGTAGTTACCTACTTACCAATTCATGCAACAAATAGCTAAGGATGAGGAAGAAATGAACCACTATGAGGAAAGCATCAACTAGATCATAGCACTTGATGAATCTCGTAGACAAGCTCATGAAAAGTATTTAAAATTCAAAGAGAGGCTCAAAAAGATATTTGAGAAGAAAGTCACTCCAAGAGCTTTTCAGATTGGTGATTTGGTCCTACTCTTGGATACTAGACATGAGGATAAGGGAAAACATGGTAAATTTAATATCTTATGGATGGGTCCCTACACCATTGATTATCAGACCATACATTTTATCTCAAAGATTTTGATGGAAGAATATTAGAACTGCCAGTTAATGGCAGACACCTCAAGCATTTTTTGGATTGAGTCCATGCTAGCTTTTGTAAATATGTACATATTGTATAGTCCCTTATACTTTTGTGGTCCTATTATGGTTTGTGTTTGTATAGTTTGTGTCTTTTCTTTTCCTTTGATGTTGTCTTTGAATGCCTTGTTATAACTCTGATCACCCATGGTATATTTTTCCTTACCTATGTGGCAATATCCTTTGACCCCATGGCCTAATGGATAGGAGTCTGGTCTAGTTTTCTTTGTGTACCCACTGGGGGTACTCATCCTTGAGAGCAAGAGCCAATGTTAGTGTCCAAAATTATGTTGGAGCAATTGGGCCTTTGCCAGTAAAATGACCAAGTCTAAACTATGTGAGTATCAATATTTTACTCACCAGCCCTAGTCTTATCTCTATATATTCCTTCAGAAGGTCAAAGTTCATGTTTGTAATTTTCCAAGTCTTTTGTATTGCTTTCATCGAGTGAAAACGTTCTATCACTTAGACCTTTTGGGTCTTTTGGCATGAAATTCTTGATGGAAATAAATCTTTGGGACTTTTTTCTTGGACAAAATCCCTAAAGACTTATTTTTGTCAGACATTTTATCCACTCTAACAGCTCCAAAAGAATTCTATACCTTACCTTTTTGGGTCTTAAGTACTTTTGGGTTATTTGTTTCAAAAAAATTATCCATAGCAAAAAGTTCAAAGGGCACTTTCCCTTTGAACATTTTGTTGAATTGTGGAGCTAAAAGCTTCACCAGATGAGCAAATGCAAGGTTGTTTGAGTTACATAGTTGCCGACATCGGTCAGAACCGACCGACGTCGGTCAAGGGTCAACTGGGAGCTTTCGGTGTTGGTTATAAATTAGCCGACGTCAGTCATATGCAGGCAGACAAGGACCGACGTCGGTCACCTGTGCGTTCCATAAGTCTATTTTCATGGATGAACAGATTGTTTGCATGATAAGTTTAACTGTTAGTATTGAGTCCACATTTCTATTTTTGGCAGGACTGTTTTGAACCTTTGATTAAGAGGTGTATCTAACGGTGGAGAATGCATAGCTCATGAATCCTAGTATTATATAATAGGGTTAGATCTTCATAGCTTGTAAGGGAAAAAGAAAGACAATTCAAGGATTGAATTGGTTGTAATTGAGAGAGAAAACTCTTGAGGGAAAGAGATTTGTACATCTGAGACGTGTGGAAGAAAGAGAGATTTCTTCATTGTATTTCCTTCTAGAAGAGTTTAATACAAGATTTTATTGTTTCTTGTATCTCTTATTCTTTGTTGATTCTGATTTCTAGTTACTTATTGTTTCTGGTTTAAGTTCGTGTTTAGTTGCTTACACAAAAGTAATCAATTGTGTTGTAAGATCCCACATTTTGCCTACAAGAAAAAATTGAAGGATTTGCAGGATTATCTTGCCCTTGTAAAAGCTCCAAAGGAACTTTTCCTTCAGGAATTTTTCCTTTGCCAGATTCTAAAAGGGCACATTTAAAGGGTTATTTGGCTTATACAAAAATTCTAAAAAATTATTTCTTTCAGGCACTTTTCCCTTGCAAAATTATCAAAGAATATCTACAAAAGGTTTGAAGGGCACTTTCTAAAGATGGACATTTTCAACTATTCCATAGGAATAACATGGTTCGACTGAAGGTTTCATGGCAGGATGATTCATAGTGAGAAGATAGAAGTGAAGCAAAGCTTCCCTTCATGTATAGATTTGTTGCCTTATGTTCAAAGAAGAAATTATGGGGCCCTGGATGAAATTGATGATTTCCACCTTCGACGTGTTTTGATGATTAAGGCGAGAAATTGTGTGATGAACTGAATGAAGGACACGTGTCTGTCTTAAGGAACTCCTATGGATCTTGTCAGGGGTCGAGAGGATCTTTCACCCTTCCCCAAATAAAAAAATCTAGTGCAAAGGTAAAAAATGGTGATGAGTTTGAGATTACATCTAAAATTAGACAGATGGTAGGTTCTTGGTGCTTTGTGAGTTTGGGGCCCCTTTTGAAGATTGCCCCACTTACCTTTTGGTGGGCAAGGTGTAGAAAATCCTTAGGCCCTAAATACATGAATGTGCTAAGAAAGTGATTATTGAGGTGGCTATGCAAGCTTAGGCCCCTCAAGATAAAGAAGTAGTTTCATCAGACATAAAGACATATGTTGATAATGTCCTTTCCCAACCATCAAGCCAAGGTGATTAGGGTAGAGATGAAGAGTTGAACAAGTCTAATGCAAAAGTTGAATTGGAACCAAAACAAGACATTTAAACTAACACTAATCCAAAAGAGGTGGTTGAGCAGGAAAAATCACAAGCAATTTTGGAAGTACCTCAAGATGCCCCTTCCCCTTCAAAGGTGTCAAGTTCAACATGGAGGAGAAGGCGAGTGCGAAGGAAGGTGGGGGAGTAAACCTACAAATGGGTACCCCCACCCATAAAAAAATAAATAAGGAATTAGGTGACTTAAATAAAGATGTTGAGGAGGGTGTTTCAGGGAGTGGTGCTTCAATTGAAGTACCACGAGGACTCCTCCCTTGCATCAGGGTCCATAACCTAACACATAATAAAGGTCCTGAGGCCATGACTGATGAAGAGTTGCTTGAAGACAACAAGGACATCACCATAGCCTCATTAATGCCTGAGGCCCAAGTAAATAAAAGGGTGAAGTGGCTGTGTAGCCCTCTAGATAATTAGCAGAGTAGGGAAGTTCATTTGAAGTGTTGCTCAAAAGGTCTCATCATCCTGCGTCAGAGTATGGATTTTTGGAGCAGATTGAGCTAGACCTGGAAAAAGAACATGGAGTGGATAAAGGTGGCAAGGAGTAAGAGAGTGATGAAGACATTGAGAAATTTTTATTGAGGCCACAACCCACTCCTGTGGGACTCCCTACATTGAGCACTATAATGACACCACCTTATACTATCTTGACGCCAATATCAATGTCCACCATAATAATGGGATTTTAGATGAGGTCCCTTATCTAGGTTGAAGAACAGGTTAAGGAGAAAAAGGACACCATGAACAAAATAGGGGAGATCAACGTAATGAAGATCACTCAGATACATAAGGCCAAGCCCCCTAAAAAGGCCAAAACACTTTCCAAAACCACCTTCACCACCAATGGAGAAAGGAATGTAGAGATAATTATCCCTCCACTCGATGCATTGAAGAAGGATACTCCCCTTGAAAGTTACACAGTTTACACCTATAGTCTAGTGGAACCATCCAAGAATAAGTTAAAACATAGCTCACGGGTCTTGGATAACATGGTGGCACATAAAATGGATAAAGACAAAGCCACCATAGCAGAATTGAAGGTAGAGAACCAAGCTATGACCTAGTACTTACAAAAATTACTGAGTTAGCCTAAGGTAGTAACTCTAACTGCTAGCGTGAATCGAGGTGCTCTCCATCTCTCCTTTACATCACTCGACTCCAGCCAAATTGATGATTTGAAGACTAGAGGATGAGCAACTGAAGATTGGCAACAAGACTTGGGCACTAGGGTGGAGGAAATAATCCACTCAACGTTTAAATGCTTGAGTGATAGTGGAAAATACAAGAGAGTGTGATGCCCAGATGTTTTCCTATGAGGTAGACACCATGAAATGAGAGGAAGCTCAATGGAAGGCATAAGAGATATGTAGGATGAGCACATATACTTTGACTATGGAGAAGATCATTACTTTAAATGATCATAAAAATCCTAAGGAATATCAAATAACAATCAAGAATTGTCTGATGATGCTCAAAGATCACATATTTGATCTGAAAGGAGAAGAACAATCTCTCAAGACTGCAATAAGGGAGATAGATGCTACACTGAGAAAGATGGTGAGCCTTGATGGGGTGAATGATTTGGGGGAGGAGGTAGTGTGTGCTACTATAAAGAACTTCATTTATGTACCACAAGAATCCTTTAATGTCCATAAGATAAATCAATTGGTGTCACTTGAGAAATCTTGTGACCAACTCAAGGAACTCATTGGATAGAAGTAGACCACGATTTAGTGGACTGCTGCTTGGCTTGAAGAATAAAGAGTTAAATTCAAATACCAAGTAGGACCATACTAAGGGAGTCTAAACCCCATGCTTGAGGAATATACCAAATACAAAAATAGGTTGGCAATGGATTCCATCATTCATATCGATTCTAGAACCTAATTAAATATTTTAGTTTCTTTCGAGCTGGTGTCAATTCTCCTTTCTCTCCATTTCTCTTTTCCATCTCTTCCATTTTATTTTCTTGTTTCCCTTTGAGAAACCATTGTACTTCACTTGATAGTGGGACATCCTTTTTAAGGTAGTTTTTGCAATCATGTGCATAGGAAAGGGATTTTTTTGTTTGTTAAGTGAGAAGACAAAGGTTTATTTTGTCTCTTACAAGATTTGCCTCCATGTAGATAACTAAAAATGTTATGCCGACGTGGAGGATCAATTTTTCCATCATCATAGGATCATGCATATAGTCTGAGAAATCATGTTTGTTATAAGGTCTAACAGACTCCATGCCCTTGAAGGAATCTTTTAGCTAAGCATATTTAGGAATATGTTAGGCTTAGCTCGATTGCATAAGTAAAGGGGGTATGTCCCTTTACAAGGGTCAGTTAATTTTTTGAGTCAAGAACTATAGCCTCAGAGAGTTCTCACTGTGTAAAACTTCTGGTGTAAAATTAATTTCTTATATAAAATCATTGGCAAGCTTTGAGAGTATTACATGCGTCTCCCTTGTTACAGAACTTTCTTGCACTGTGTTGAAATGTTATTATTCTCAATAACATTGTAATCATTTCTAATTCAATTGATAAATGAAATTTGCTTGTGGTTTCTATTCACTTTCTATCTATAAAGTACAATGCTATGTTTTACATGCTTAATTGATTGGTGATACAATGTATTGATCTTATGGTGGTCATTTAGAGTGTATGTATAGATTATAAAATCCTCTCTGCTTTGAGATTTGGGAATAAGGTGTCGATAGCCTTTTTAAGGATAGTCTTAGGCTCATGAATTTGATTAGAATGGGTTCTTGAAGGATATCACCTGTGCATGATTTTAGTTTCATTTGTGTTAGGTATATGGCACATTTGCTGGTAAAGATGACATAGCAATTTATTTAACTTCTTTGTGCTCATATGTTAACCCTCCATTTTTAATCTCTATTAAGTGATAGGTTTTGTCCTACTCTATTCTACCCTACATATAACACATCCTCTACATATAAAAAGTGTTATATGCCTGAAAGCACATAAATATTGTATGCTTAGTGTGTGTTTGCATCTTGTCTGTTAAAGATCAACTATACAATTTCCTATTTGGCCCTTTGATTTTGAAGATTCTATAGAATGGAAGTTACAATCATATCCATAACTATCTTTAGTAGCTTCTATTTGACCTAGAATATTTGTCTTTTCTATGTGAAAACCCTTACCATGTGGTTTGAGTAAGCTTGGTTGTGTTCTAGTCAGATTTATATTCCCTTATGCTAATTATCCCCATGAAGATTGAATCATAAAATACATTCATGTGAGTGAAGTTACCCCTTAGTTCCTCTCACCTTGGTTCAGGAAGAAACAGAAGCAATAGGGAACTAACCATACCCTTTGTAGGTGCCTCCCAATCATTTTCTATGTTTTGTTTCGATCATGATGTCAAACCCTTCCCAGGTTACAAAAACATATTGAGTTTTCCATCTTTGCTTTTCACTCTCATCAAAGTGTGCAACGTCGAGCAGTAGAAGTGTACAACTGGGAACCAACATTTCAATGCTTCAAAATGCCAAGTCAGGTTATCAAATCATTGAACAGAATCATGAAAGACTTTCTTTGGCAAGGCTCTTATGAGAAAAAAAAGATTCCTCTGCTCAAATGGGATAAGGTGTGCCAAGTGAAAAAGATGGGAGGAGTCAGTGTCAAGAGCCTCTATTTTTAAAACCTTGCTTTTGGTGCTTTATTAGTTTGGATCATACTATCTAAAGCTCTCTCTTTATGGAGTAGATTGTTGAGAAGCAAATTTTTGAAATTGGACAATCCATGGAGTGTGGTATCCACAGTGAATCATCCTAAAGGCTCTCATCTATGGAATTTTCTTCTTAAAATCAACCTTTGATTTTGGAGCATGTTTCTTGGACTATCAATAATGGTCATTGAGCTAAGTTTTGGGATGAATCTTGAAATGACCATAAACCATTGGTAGAAAATGCAGAATTGGCAGAGGCTCATCTAATTCTAACTAAGATGTGGGGAGCTAGCGCGATCAACTATATGGAAAAATCTATGGAATTTAATTTCTCCACTTGGACTTGGAAAAGTTTTGCCTCTCTTGGGATTTCAATTATCTAGATGGAACATCTTAGTGAGTGTTTGTTGTAGCACAAGGTCTTCATCAATAATAAAGAGGATTCATTGCAATGGATTGGGGCCAAAACTAGATTTTATTCTATAAATATTGGTTATCTAATGGCAAATGCCTCTAATTCTATCATGAGTTGGGCTAAATGTCTTTGTTGGAGTCAAGAGGGTCGTCAAAAAGTGGGAGTTTTCACTTGGTTGGTTGTGCAAAATTGTATCCTCATGCAGGATCAACTTTGTAAAATTCGTTTTATTGGTCCTTCTAGGTGTGTCTTTTGCCAATCAATAGAATAAATGATCGGTCTCATTTTATTTGAATGTTCCTTTATTGTTTTATGATGGAGTTGGCTTTGCAGTATGTTAGATTGGTCTTAGGCCTGACCTTCATCTTTGTATAATGCCTTTGCTTCTTGATTGATTGGGGATGTAAAAAATACTCTATATGGCCTTTGGAGAGTCAGCCCAATGATCCTAATTTGGTTTATTTAGAAAGAGCATAATCTAAGAATTTTTTAAGGAAAAAGTAAAATAGCTCCCAGTTCTTTTAGGTGAAACTAAAAGAGCCATTTTTTAGGTTGTTTCAGCTCTTTATAAGTGCATAAATGACATTCTTTCTTCTTGGGATATGAAGATGTGTGCCAAATGACAATTAATCACTACTCCTATTAATGGGACTATAGTAGTAACAGTCAAAGAAAAATATAAGAAGAAGGTGGATTGGTGCCCCCCACTCCTAGGCTGGTCTAAAATGAATTTTGATGGTGCCTCAAAAGGCAACCTAGGCACTTCTAGGGTGGGTTGCATCATATAGGACTATAGTGGTTCCTTAATCAGGGTTATTTCAAAAAAGCTGCAAGATGGTACTACCCATGAAGCTGAAGCTCAAGCCTTGGCACTAGGCTTGGAACTGGGATCTCAATGTGGCATTAAGAAACTCCAAGTGGAGGGTGATTCTCAAATCATAATTTTATATCTCAAGAAGTCTTCAACATCTTCTTGAAACCTCAAAAACATCCTCTCTAAAGCTTGGGAAAGTATTCAGGAGTTTGATGCTTGGGAAGGATCACATTGTTTCTGAGAAACAAATGTTGCTATGAACTTTCTAGCTAATTTTGGTGTGGACCAAAACTCTTCTTTCATTATCGATAACGAAAGAGGGCCTTGGGAAGAATTTGAAGGCCTTTATAATATAATTCTTGGCTCCTAAAATGAAGGTCTTTATTATTTCCATATAGTTGTCTCTCACTCGTGTTAAATGGAGGTGGTGCAAAGTAAGCTTAAGGAGGTATGATGGGCATTGATTACATCGTAAGATAGAGAGACTTCTCTTGCTCCTTTTCAAATGCCCTACTTTGCATTTTATTGCTACGTTTGGGTTTAGTGTTTGTTTATGTGAAGAAGGATGGTATGGATCTAAATTTAGCTTCCACCCTCAGGTTACCTGTAGTACAAGGGGGAAGCTCTGTCAAGGAAAAGGCATTTTTTAGAGGATCATCTCGAGCTTGTCTAAAGAAAATATTATGGGCCCCCATTGAATAAATCATGCATGTGATCATTTTCACATTAGGTGAAGAATTTCTATTGGAAAGTGTGCTTAGTAGGGTTAATTTTGAAGTTACAACCTTGTTTGTCTTAAATACCTTGGTAGTGGATCAAGACAAGCGTTTGGTGGCAAGAGTTCTAGAATTCTTTGTGGCACTTACGCAAAGAAAGGGTTTGGTTGAACATCTATCAAATTTCAATATAGGTGCATTCAAAGAAATTTATTTTTTAGGTAACAATAGATTTAGGTTTCTTCTTATTTTTATTTTTAGAGATCTAAAAATTAGGTATCTCTCTCTAATGGGGTTTGTTAAGAATCTAGAGAATAAACTATGCAATCCTCCACTGGCTGAAGGAAAATTCATCTCTTTTCCTCCTTAGGTGAAAATATAGTCTCCATTCCAGGTCTAAAAATGTGGAAGGAAGCTCGACAATGTTAGGAAAGAAAGGAAGTTGGGACATTCTTGTCTGAACTGGTTGATACTCCTCGACGTGTCGTTCTTCCTTGGGTCATTCATTTCGCTCATCAACCTGTAACTGAGGCAATGGATGGTCATCTTATGAGTAACAAAGCAACGCAATTGGTGGTGAGGCTAAAAGATAGGCTTTGTGGGTTTGAGGCATGTGAGGGAATGACTATGGTTCCAGATGTCAAGGTGGAAGAAGATGTCTGTTAAAAATAGTGACGTGGTGGGACATTGACTAACATTTTGTAAAGTGTGTTTGGTATCTAAGTTTTTTTGGTTTTCACGGTGTTTTCACTAATTTTTTAACCTTCTTGGTGGTTGTGTTCCCCACTGGTCATCGGTTTAAGTTTGTGTATTTGATGGACAGGTTTTTATGTGAAAATTTTTAGTTTAATATATCGAGAAAGGGACCCTCCAACCCTGGTGTTTATCTAAAAAATAAAAGTTTTTTGTAATTGGATATTTTTAGCCTTTATTATTGATAAAAAATTATGCACAAGTGTGGCACAAAATGTTCCTTTTGAAAATTTATTTTTTATATTGTTATATCTAATTCGTTATTACAGGTATTCATAAAGAAAAACCAATAAGCTTTAGTATCTTAATTTAATGTTATTCAGTGCATATTGTAGACATGTAAATTAATATTTAAGTTAAAATAATGCATTTGTAACCACTATATTAACACAATCAACTCATGACCTATTCTAGGGCCTTTTGACCACCTTGTGCATGGAAGGATCATTCTTCTAAGCTAACTAATGACCACATAATGCACTTATTTATTATGCTTTTAGTATCATCCATAATTTAGGCCATGCCAGACCCATAGCACCATTGTTTGTCTCCATTGGACAATAAAACCCCATTGGATAGGAGCACCCTGCTTTGTCGTCCAAGTCCACTCTCTTGTCTTGCCACCAAATAATGACTAATTTATAAAACTCAAATTTATGAAAATATTAGCTTACATCCCTAATAAACCTCATTCGAAGGAATGTCAAATATACCACTATATAAAAACATTAAAAACCATTTTTCACATAGGAGTCTACCACATTGAAAAACACCAAAATTGTAAATGCACATTGAGATAAAATTCCTCATTTCTCCTAATTTTAATTGCATACAACCTTATTAACATAGATCTAAAGTTTGAATACTTATCTAGGGTCACAAGTCATGGTTAAGGTTCTTAATTACACTAGCATTTAACACCTTATACTAGTTATTCACACACTACCATAGCATGGGAGAACTACATAAAATTTGGTACCTCATCAGAGTATGAGTATGTAGGCAGTGCTCAACACTTTAGGTTGTTGAGGTCAAACCCAACTTCAATTGTTGACACATTTTATTCCATTAATTTTCACTGGTATTCACACGTCAAGGAGTTAGGTTTTATAAGGAAAAACAATCATTTAGTGGTTTCCTCAATTGATCGAAAGCTCTTGCATAGGACATAACACATATAGATGAAGGTGAAAACAACCCAAAAACCCTAGATCTTCAATATAGGACAATGATATCCTCATAGAGGACATGAGAATCCTAATCTCCTATTTATCATAGGGTGTTATTGTCCAGAGCTCTAGCCACCTCCAAATCTTGTTTCACAATCTAAAAATCTACTAATTATACTAGATACCAGTTTCAGCTTTTGATTATGCTGTAACACTGTTTTCCATCTAAGTTATATTTTTCTATTGTAATTTATTTGTTTTTTAAGTTTATAGATTTATCAAGTTTGAAATTAGTGAATGCTTGATATTTAAAACATTATTATTTCAGATTTTGCACAATAGTTTATCTCTTAGAGGAATCTACATATTGTTTGGTTTTTCCAAAATTAGATAAAACATATTGGTGAACCTGTTTATTGTACAAATGTTGCCAAACTCTAACCATAGATGTTGTTAGGATTTGTATCATTCTTATTTCTATTTCCATTTGATATTTTAGGATTTTTAGATCTATTAAATTATATAATAGTTGAAATATTCCATCATTTTTATTTTTCTTGCATATAAGTTAAGAAAATTTATTTATCCTACTTAGCCATAATATCACAACAAGTTGTTCCCAAGTTGAATATTTTTAAAATTTTGGTCAAGAAATCCATAATGGTAGATGAAGGAAATATCATTGATGACATAGATAATAGACAATAATAAGGGTTTTTCTCAAATAATAAGGATATGCAATATGAGTTAATCAAAATTGTTAGAGAGGAAATTAATTAATGATAGACAATCATTAAAGACTTCTAACCATACCACCCCATTAGATACATATTTTGTACCACCTTTCACAATGGGTGAAACTCATGGGAATCAACATATTACTATGCTCATTCTTACTTTGTCATTGAGAACACCACCTCTAGTTAACACACATTCCTCTTCTCCTGATATACAATCCCTTACATGAGGTTCAATCTCTGTGAACTAAGGTGTTACATTTGGAGCAAAGTGATTTGAAACCTAATCAGGCACTATATTCTTATATTTTATTGTGCACTCCATTGGCACAATAAATAACAATATATCCTATACCTATAGGTTTTTTGGCACCCAAACGTACACTATATGATGGAAAGGGTGACCTCGAGAAACATATTAGAGCATTTCACACAATATGTTTACACTTTGTGTCCAATCATAGACTATTGACTAAGTTATTCCCATGAAATATCTAAGACTATGCATTATAATGGTTTTATAATTAACCACACTAATCAGTACATTCATTCAATCCATTATCCAATATGTTTTTAGCACAATTTTTTATCAATATCAGTGAGAAGGTTTCATATGCTTAAATTGCTCAACTCAAATAGAAATCTAATGAACCTATCATAGAATATGACTTAAGGTACAAGACCATATTGTCCAAGATGATAAATCTAATGGTAACCATAGAGTTACATGACATCTTTAAGAAAAGTTTACTCCCATCCTTAAATGAATCCATCATGTTCAATAAGTTTATCTCATTCACATATTTGTGCCATACAATAAAAGAAAGTGAAATTACATTATTGACAATGAATAAGCCTAAGTACACAACCAATTAGATTCAAATACAAAGAGTTCAAACAAGACAACATACAAGATGATACAAACTGATAATAATAATGGTAAAAAAATAACCATACATGTAGTTTCAGATCCTCCTCCATGCATTGTCTTATCAGCTCCTCCAAGAAGACAATTTACTAATCTACCAAAACTCCATATAGGGTTATAAAAATGCTATTGGAATGCAATGTCATATATATCCCTCCTATCAAAGAGGTTAATGTGAATAGGACACTTCTAAAAAGTTTTGACCAAAATACTTTTTGTGATTATCATAAGGTACTAGACCATACTATTAACAAATGTCTTAGTTTGAGACACAAGATTTAGGATTTGATATATGTAAACACCATTGATGTAGGCACACAAATATAATGTACAAAGGCACAACTAAGTGACATAAATACAATAAAAATATTTGACGATCATTTCCTAAGCGTACAACAATTGAGACAATAGACATGTCAGGCATGCACTATGCATCTAACACATACCCTCCACAAACTTCTTACCATTCTTGTGAAGAGGAACAACATCTTTTGAATGGTGTCATAGGTTCTTATCTTACTTCAATGCCATCTAGGCCACTCATCACATTTGTAGATCATGATATAGTAGATGATGACTTAGATTTGCATTCTCTATTTGTTTAAGCTCACATTGATCACCAACCTATTAAGAGTGTCATGGTCGATAATGATTCAAGTGTGAATATGTGTACAACCACACTTAATTATCATCTTACATACATAGATCAGGATTTGTTTCCCACCACCATAGTTGTAAGAGGATTAAATGGTCACATTCAGAGCTCCATTGGTGAGATTGCATTATCATTATAGGTTGGTCCCACACATGTGGCCACCGGATTCATAATATTACCTAGTGTAGGGTTATTTGATATATTACTAGGATGCCCTTGGGTTTAGTAGATTCATGTAATTCCTTATAAAGTTCACTAATGTTTAAAGTATACATATGATAATAAGGTCATTACTACTTTGATTATCCCTTATGAGTACCCTCTATCACAGACATATTTGGTTATTACACAAAAAAATTTAGTTGAGCCACCTAAAAATGTGCAACATATTCAGAGATTTACACAACATATATCTACCCTTACACAAAAGGCTATCCTTGAAAGGCCTCTTAAGTGGAGAATTATTAGATATTTTAGAGACATTCCATCTACTTCTACATATCCTAGATTGATATTACATAGCGCTAATGGTCCCTAACAAAAGGCACCAACATAAGGTTCACATACTACGAGATGGGTTTCAAAAATACTTACATGTTATTATGATCCACTACAAAGACAATAGGCTACAAATTATTAGTATGGTAGTGATAGTTATATTACAATGGGTATTCCATATTCAAATTCTCTATTGAGATCAATTTAATCACCATAACATAGCCCTTTCCCTCCATAAAAAGTCACTATTCCACTTCTCAAAATAAGGCCTATTGATTGTGAGTCCCTTAAAAAACTCATTGGTTAGTATCTCTCTTTCACTTTGTACATATTATTTACATATATAAGTAGAAAAAAGTAAAATATACTATGAAATACCAAAAATCAAGACATATGCATGCTTATGTGTACTTTGTCATATGACAGTTCATTTATGCCCATTTATTCAGTACTTGTTATAGTTAGTTTTATATAATATATGCTTCACAAATATACATGAGTGACTACAAATTCCATAGAGCACCAATTCTAGACCCAGTTATAGGAGATATGATTATTACCCATTCATAATCTGCAATAAAAAAACATCACCTTATTGGACAGGGGCGCCTTGCTCTAAGGTCCTTCACCAAATTATTGTCCTAGTGATCTTAGACTATCACTACTTAATTCCAAGCCACATTAAGGGTTTATACAACATGTACATTAATCAATTATTTCATCAGGAACATCCTATACATAGGTTTTATCCTTCTTTAGCTATCTTATCTTACTCATAGTTCAGTTATTTACATAGCATTACATATTTCGATATTTATGACTCACTAATATCTTCATATACTAGTGGTTATCTTAAATATTGAATCTACTCATGTTACAACTTATCTCTTGTTAATCAATCACATATTTTCATGCATGCTTCTCATGTTGATTTCTTAGCTTTGTATCTCATATACACTCTTTATTTACCTCGAGGGCATTTGAATGTGCCTTTTGTGTGTGGATCTAAGCCTTCATTATCTAAATCTATGTGTGTGAGGACATTTAAACATGTCTTTGTGTGTATTCTATGCATATGTAGACATTTGAACGTGTCCTTGTGTGTGGCTCTAAGCCTTCATTGTTTGCTTATTTGCATGTGAGGACCTTTGAGCATGTCCTTATGTGTGTTCTATTCAATTGAGTGGCATGTTAACATGTCCCTTGCATGTGTCCCCTCAACCTTATATTGTGTGATTTGTGTACTTTGCATGTACTCTTTTATTGTGTGTATCAAGGCCATTATACCTACATTGCTTCTTTGCTTATATTTTGATGCCATGACGAACATAATGCATCCACTTAGCCCTTCTAATGCCATGATGGATATTATTTATTCCTCTCTTAAGTAGTTATATTCAACATTACATACTCAAATTGATCACTTATATGTGTGCCTAAATGCTAACAATTATCTAGACACTCTTTCTATGAATGCTTATTCCTACATGCATCTCAAATTTATACTATGTTTAGTTTATTTATATGATGATTCCATGCTTCTTCATGTCATCACTATTGCTCAAATTTACATATTTATGTCACAACAATCTATCACATAAATTTTTATTTTGAGTTAAGTTATTGTGCATGCTCAACAACTCACCTTAAATGAAGGGGCATTCACAGAGGTTTATCTTACAGACTAGACCTCCCAAATCAACACACAGACAAAATTTAGCAATTATTACATAGTTAGCAGAGTTTTGTCTTAGAAACTGCATATAAAGTGATTTTGGTCAAGTGCGCCCTATTAAACAAGAGAACATTGCTCTCATGTCCTTACCACCATCATCATCCAAATGCCTAAAGAATAGGCATTTATCATAATATTAGTTTGCCTAGAGAAGTATGTAATAGTTTTACAACCTCAGTTTCCATAATTACTCTATTTTAACTCAAATTTTATATATTTAGTTGCATCATTTGTGGAATTTTATTATAGATTAACACACATGTTGCTTAGAATCATAGTTGTTATTACTCAGTCTCAAAATATATATTCATGAGATATTATTTTGGTAGCATGTGTGTGGCACATGACTTCCTCATTGCTTAGTTTTACATCAATTTCATAAAGGAATGATGAATCCATATCATTATCTATGTTGTATATAGTAGACCCAAATTATATGCATTTTTGCACCAATTTTACACCTGATTTGCAGCAAAATTAAACATTATTCCATCTATAGTGGTCGATTCACTATTTACACTAGTTTTACACCAACTTTTACACTAGAATAATCTATTGGGATTCATATATGGATTCCAATTTACTTCACTACTTTGGGTATGTGATGATAGAGTAAAACACACCTTGAGTTCTTAAGCACACTCACCTATTGATGAGAATTGGGGCATGAACAATCCAATCCAATATATTTAATTCAAATGAAATATCCAAGGGTCTTACCCTCTACAGTCATTAGTTTTTGCACTAAGAAAAACACAACGATTTGCATACCCAATCAAGTGTATCCATTCCCTGTTATTCATTAGTTTATTTTATTTTAATTTTTTTTGTTCATATTAAGTAAATACTGATATTACATGTATTTCATTGCAGGTTTGTGTGGAGCATAGTTTAATGTTGTGACCTACATTCAAGACTACGCTTCATAGGTAAGTTTAGGTATGCACTTTTCATTTTACACTAGTAATTTCACTTTGATACATTACTATAATAAATGGGGGGAATTCAGATACATAAATTATCATTAAGCTAAAACAATGCATTTAAGACCACTTTGTTGACACACTTAGCTCATGACATATCTTAAGGCCTTTTCACCACTTTCAACCACCTTGTGTGTGAAAGACTCACTCTCCTAAATTAATTAATGACCTTAAAATGTACTTATCTATTATGATTAAAAAAAAATCCATCGTTTAGGCCATGTTAGACCCATAACACCATTTTTTGTCCCCATTGGATAGGAGTACCCCGTTCTATTGTTCAAGTCCCCTCTCTTGTCTATTTTGTAAATAATGGCTAGTTTGTAAAATTCATAGTTATGAAAAGGTCAGAATTTGTCCTAATAATCCATATCAATGGAATGTAAAATATAACACTATATATCAGATTTCAAACCATTTTTCACATAGGAGGTTACCACACTTAAAGAACCATAATTCTAATTGCACATTGACAGCAAATTCCCTATTTCTCCCAATTTTGATTACATAAAAATCTAGTAGCCTAGAGCTAAATTTTGAATACACATCCAAGGTCACAAGTCACATTTAATGTAATTATTCACCCTAATATTACACCAACATCTAGTACATTGCACTAGTTATTCACACACCACCATAGCATGGGATAACTACATGAAGTTTGATCCCTCTTCAGAGTATTTTTATGTAAGTAGTGCTCAGCACATGGGGTGTTGAGGTCATGCCAAAATTTAGCCATTGACCCCTTTTTCTTCCATTTATTTGCATTGGTCTTCACATGTCAAGGAACTAGGATTTTTTAATGAGAAATAATCAAATAATAGTCTCCACAATTGATTGAAAGCTCATGCGCAAGACACAAAACATATAGATAAAGGAAAATAGAACCCATAAACTATAGATATTCATTATCTATTGGACAAGGTCAACCTCATAGATGATAGGAGTACACATATCTCCTATTTAGCATAGGGCATTGTTGTCTAGAGCTCTAGCCACCTCTGGATCTTGATTCATAATAAAAAAAACTACTTAACCTACCAGTTTCAATTTCTTATTCATCTTGCAACATTATTTTCTAGTTAAGTTATATTTTAGTATTACAATTTCCTTATTTAGTAAGTTTCCAAATTTAGCAAGTTTTAAATTAGTGAATGTTTGATATTTTCAGTATTATTATTCATGGTTTTTCACAGTAGTTTGTCACTTAGGGTAATCTACATATTGTTAGGTTTTCCAAAAAATTGATAAAACACATGTTTAGTCAACAATCACACTTACAATATTAGTAGATTAATAACTAGTAATAATGGACCAGATTGGATGATATATTACTTCATTTTAAGATTAAATCAGAGTTGATTTACACTTCTTCCATACATTCAAAATGTTTATTAGGGGACCCATTATATGTGATAAATATCTATGGGGTCCCAAATATACAAATGATCTTATTTAGAATGAACTTGGTAATTACCGATCTATTAATGGTTGTTAAAGGCAAAACTTCTGCCTAATTAGTGAAATATTCTATGGCTGTAATAATGAAGTGATGGCCATATAAAGAAGTGGGAGAGAGCTTGCCAAATGATTCTATCCCCCAAGTGGAGAAGGGGCATATAGTGACAATGAGTTGGAGTGTCGTAACAAGAATATGAATCTCTTAGGAGAATTATTGGTATTTTTTACATTTCACTACATACTCAATGACATCATGCTCAAGAATGGGCTACAAAAATTGCATCTTATGGATTTTGTGGGAACTTACATGGCCACCAAAAATGCCACTATTATAATAAAAAAGACCTTTACTAACCCATATTGATTGACACATATGAATAACATGCCACTGAAAGCTTTATAATAGATAACCTCATCAAGATTAATGTACTTAGCTAAAATTATGCAAAGGCACTGCCTACACTATGAGTTAGCACCCTTGAGGTAACTAAGACTAGTTAAATAATTTATGATGGTAGTGTACGAAGGATAAGAGATATTTGTTGGTTTCTTTATGTAAAATATCACTTCATTAAGAAAATAGATGTCAATGAGATCACTGACTTTTAAAGGGTACTCTATCAACCAATCAATAATGACTTGTCCCTTAATGGACTTTTAGTTGACATATGTAAAGTCAAATTTTCTCTAAAACATGGTGAAACAAATAGCCTTCTATAAGAGGGTTAGTTGGGTCAATAATGTTTGTAAGGCTTGGGACTTCACTATGACCCTTGTTTCCTAATTAACCATGTAATGTCTCAATAACTTGGTTACACAAGCAATGGCCAACTACTATTTTTTTATTCTATGTAATGAGTTTTGTAGTCAATAAAAGTGCAGCGAATGAATTAGATGGATCGTTCCTTACCATTGTCATCCTCTTCATCCAACCTATAGGCATGAGATACTACAGTTTTCCTTAGGTAAGGTATGAGACACCTATTATGTTTGGGTGCCATGAGTGTTGGTAGAGATGTCTGGAAGTGTTTTAGTGTTTCAAATGCATCCTAACAATCCCTCATCAAAATAAATTGCTCTCCTTTTTAAGTAAATTATTAATAGGATGAATTATGTAGGTAATATCAGGTATGAACATACGAAATATCCCCAACTTCCCTAGGAATGACCTAATCCTTGACTCATCATTAGGGGTGACATGTCTAGGATCACATGAATATTAGTTGGGTTAATGTCAATTCCATGTTTTAAAATGATGTAAACAAGGATTTTTATGATTGTAACTCCAAACACACTTTTTTGGGATTGAGTGTGACATCATACTCAATCAGATACGTGAGTATGGTACATAAGACCTTTATGTGATCATCCATTATTTTTTATTTCCAAGAATATCATCGATACAAACCTCTAATCTCTTGTGAAAGAGGTCATGAAATATATAAATTATATCACTTTGATACTTTTTCCTAGTGGGATTTAGGCTAAAAGGCATGACTACATAACAAAAGGTTCCCCATACTATAGTAAAATAGACTTTGCTTCAATCCTTATTTGAAATTTGAATTTAATTGTATCTAGAGAAACTAGCCACAAGGGATACCAACTCATAACAAGTCATAGTATATATGATGATATCAATGTAGGGAAGAGGTAAATCATATTTAGGACATGCCTTGTTCATGTCATGGAAGTCTATGCATACCCTGATTGTTTTGTTATTATCAAGGATGGGAACATTATTGGACAACCACTAAGAGTAGTCCACAAGTTTTATGAAACCTAATTTAAATATTTAACAACCTCTTATTTAACCAATAATGCAACATTGGGTTTGAGTGGCCTAAGCTTTATTTAACAGGTTTTGCATCAAACATGGTGACTAAATTGTGTATAACTACTTCAAGTTGAATACATATAATGTTCATAAAAGAAAAGGTAAAGGCTTTGGAAAACTCAATAATTACCTTATTATGGTCCTCCACCTCTTGTTGTGAGAGTGAAGACCCAAACTTAAGGATCTTAAAGTTTTATTCAGTCCTTATATTTATATTTATGATATTCTCAATTAGGGAGGCATTCCATTCTTCAAATTCATCTAGAGAAAGGGGAAGATCAGGATCCTCATCATCTATATTAAAGATGCCATATTTTTTGTTAAAAAAATGATAATCCTTGATCTTATAATAGGAATCATAATATTGTATCCAAGGGCAGATGTGGGATAATAGCTGAGAGAGAATCCCTCTTATGATGTGATGGAGTGAGTTTATCATAGGATAGTAGGAGCTCAAATATCACCTCATCCTTTTCGATAAAGTCAAGAAACATAGGACTAGCATCCTCTACAATACAAGCAAGAGTGTGGTCACTTGACAGTTTTTGAACATTTGGTTTGGACCTAACAGATATGACAAAATAAGATGTAGATATCATTTAGTGAGGACTAAAATGAAAATAGGTAGCATCCATAGACATTTAGACACAAAATTAATCATTAATGCTTGATAAATATTTATTATTGGCATTCTTACCCTTAGTCTATTCGCCATTTCACAACTTGAAATATATAAGAGATTCTTCACTATGATGTAAACATTGAAAATATCATAAAGACATTGTTATTTCAATTGTATTCATCCATATTTAGTCCACTAGATCCTATTAGACCTATCCCCTAGTCTCTGGTCTTCTAAGACAAGTCCCCACTATCTAGATATTGCCACACTATGACCTTGTCACCTACTATGGCCTTATTTTGCATGCTTCAATTGTCACTTTTTGAATTTAGATGTTATACAATGACTTTAACACAGATCTTGTTAAGTTGGTTAGCAAAAATATTATAAAGATTCTCGTATAAAATCACATCAAGGTTAATCATTCTATCCCCACACAATCTCTCTAGAAAAATAAATGTTCACTGAATAAAAGAGCAGTATTTATTCTTAATTCAACTCTACAACATTCTAACAGTCCATAGCCAAGTTTGAATATTAATTATTATAGGTTAAGGGCATCTATTTTCAAGCATTTAAATAAATCATCTAGCTAAATTCATTCTAGTTACATAATCATGGATAACATAGTTAGTCTACAAGGGAGAACTACATTGGCTTGAGGCCCATTCGGGCTATGTAGGTAGCACTCAATCACAAAGGGTTTTTTAGGACAACTTGGTTATCCTTAAAAACCTATTTTTACTCCTTTTTCTTAATCTAATTATCATATAGCGCATGTTTAGGACTAGCGTTTGATATTTTTAACTCTTTTGCATAATATATCGGTAGACAAAGATCAATAATCAACCTTAAAAAATAGGTGCATGGGCCCAAATCTGATAAACATGAATATAAGCAAATAGGGCGTGGTTAAGTTAACAAACAAGGCTACAATATGCCAATGTCTACCTCATGTGTACTTGTATTAATAGACTACCAACTATTGTTTTTTAATATGACTATGTTTATAGGTATTTTCATATATTTAGAACTTACATAAAGCATACATAGTTAGATTTTTATAAGTTAATTTAAATTAGTTTAAGTGTTCTTAAATTAAAAATGGTTAAACATTTTGGTGAACATAGTTTTTTTATAACATTGCTTCTTATTTTTTCCTTGATTTATAGGATAGTATTTATTTTAAATTTTTGTAAATTTTTGACTTAAATAAAATAGCCTTCAACTTTGGATAATATATGACACAAAATGATTCAATTTATTTGATCTTTGATTAAATCTAACATTGAAAAAATTATCTTGTCACCTTGGATCATTTTGACATAAAAGCTCTATTTTTTGACCTCATGTTGAAATTTGATTGACTTCTAAATATAAAAATCTGTTGCCTTTTATTTTTCACTCTATTTTGCAATACTCTTGTTTGTTTTAGAAATTGTGCACCTGCTATTTTCAAGCTAATTAATGTCTATCATGAAGGGCTATGTAATATCTATTTACATGCCTCACGATATATCTAAAATTCCCAAGGTCCCTTGTTTACACCAATAAGAAGCCTATTTTATATGTCTAATTTGTGCTGCACCTTATAGGAGTGTATTTTTCATTGAAGTTACTTTCAATGCAGCCACAAAAATAGGGTTAGGGGGTTATAAGCATGGTTCTAACTTTTGTAGTTAGTGATTTGAAACATTAGGCTGACATTAATAAATGAATGATGTTACATCCTAATTTTCCTCGCTAACTGTCTTGATTATCTATGAATATTTATATTTGATAATTTAATTTGATTAAGATGTAATTCATATGATGTTATGGGATAGTTGTATATTGCTTTGATTTCATGATGGCATTGTTATGACTTAGATTTAGTGTATATTCTTTACATCATGTTCATGTTGATTTGTTATTTGAGTGGTATTTTATGATATATATGTCACGATGTATGCACTAACTACCTGCTTGACGTGAGTTGGACACATGAGAGATTCATTTTTTAGAACATGATGGAGGGAGAACATCATCAGAGAGGGTGATGTAGATGGAAGTGTTAGGGGATGAAAGAGGAATGACTAGAACCCTTACACACACCACATTAAATAGTTCATATTAAATGCATAGTTTGAATGTTAGCATTAATACATTTTTTATGATTATTTACATTTAGATAATTATTTATGCATACTAGTTGTATGTTAGCGCAATTTAATGCTTGTGTGAAATTAAGCTTGCATGATTGTGTTTATGTTGTGTTAATGTGTTCATGACTATTAATGTTTTCAAAAATGTAAGATTTGATGAACATGTATTTAGACTAACCGTCATGCCTTTGAAATGTTTTAGAACATAAGCTAGTTATCTTCATGATAATTTGGGAATGTCAATTACTATTGGAAAGACATAAATAGTCTACGTAATGTGATTTACCATTTATGGATAAAAGAATATTATTGAACTTATGTTAGTCATACTACTAAGTAGGTCATTATGGTTATTGTTGATTATCCATTATTAAGTCATATTATTAATAGGCAATTCGAAAATTAGAAAATAGGAAAAGCAAATAAAATAATTGTATTATTAGTAATTATATTTTATTATATTATAATTGGAATAAAAATGAATAAAGCGATAAATTAAGAAAAACATAAAAAGAGAGAAAAGTCATTTAATAAAACAAAACAAAATCATTGAATTAAATAAATAAAAACAAAAAAGTTAGATTTAAAGAAAATCTCCATATTCATATAATAGAGAAATTAAAAATATAAAAGGGGCATAGTTGGAGAAGGAAAGAGAGAAATCATTGAGGAATAAAAGTGCAACACATAGAGGAAAAGGGAGGAGAGGTGCGGTGTAGGAGTAAGAAGGAAGGAGGATTTAATTGGTTCTTGCCATCCCATCCAAAAGCTTATACTAGGTAGGTGGCACCTT
The DNA here is from genome assembly GCA_037957365.1 of Torreya grandis. Classification (NCBI taxonomy): domain Eukaryota; kingdom Viridiplantae; phylum Streptophyta; class Pinopsida; order Cupressales; family Taxaceae; genus Torreya; species Torreya grandis. The sequence goes on along the minus strand of JARHVA010000074.1, from coordinate 4,132,784 downwards.
GAATTATGTGTTCTACTCAAAAATTATATATTTAGACTGGTAAATGTATAAATTCTATAGTGAAGTCGCATAGTTTAGTGGTATGAGTATATACGATGAATTGTATATGTATAAATTAACCGTATATGTAGTTCTACATGAAAATAATGATGTGTAAGAAAGAGTTGAGATTATTATTAATTGATCCATGAAAACATGAGACCTGAGAATAAGTTAAATTACAATGAGTATATGGTATATTATGATATACGATAGGTACAAAGACATTTGAGTAACTCTAAATTCAATGATTTCCCTTTTACTATAAAAGCCATTTAGCAATATAATTGTATTAGATTAGACTTTAGTATTCTTAGTTTATATAGTAATATAGCTATGTACCTATATACAAGATAAATATATTTATTATGTTACATCATGATTTCACCCTATGATTTTAACTTTGAATTTGTAGATTTAATATGGTTATTAAATGATTTTTATTGCTTTGATTTGAGCATTATGACATGTACTGTTGGGAATAGTGATATTGTTGGTGGTTAGTATACATGATGTGATAAATTTATTTGATTATTATTTTTACATTGTAGATGTATACATGTTAATCTTGCATCATTGGTTTATATATTATGATAACTCATATTAACTACATATTTGTTGCGAGGTGGATACATGATTGATCTTACCTTCAGAGCATGATGAGGGAGAGCATCATTGGAGAGGATGGTGCAGATGGGATGATTGCAAGATGACAGAAGGGAAATGATAGTAATCCAAACTCACACACCAATGTAAATTGACTTGTTAATTCTTTACATTGATTTGGTTTGCTAGTATTATGCTTGAAAAGTTTGCATTGATTATGTTTCTATTATACATTAAAAAGGAATGATTTTATTAATCTTTAATATTAGCATAGACTGTACTTGGTTATAGTGATCATTATGTTTGTGAGATTCTATATTATGTGTTCTATTAAACTATGTTATTTAATGCATCTTTCAATAAGAAATGAATATAATAAGTAATGTTATATTTAACTTGTCAAAATAATGATTTATTATAATCTTAAGTTGTTTGATTATTGTATTGGACAATTATTGACTTATAGCATTCAACATATTATATATACTAAACATATATGTGAAATATCCTAATTAAACACTAGGATGAACCTATTCACTACATGACTTATCTTGTGTTGATCAAGCTGACTTGATTACTTAGCATTATAATTGTTGCATGAAAACCTTAGATTGGCTTTGTTTGAAAAAGGATATCTTGGAAGCTTTGAAGAAAAGGTTAAGTTAAGTTAACTTGGTTTTTAATTGTGTAATCAAGGGGGTGGGGAAGGGGGGGTTAATTCGAAGACTAGTAATAATGAATTATTATTTTGGATAATTACTTTTGGACTGCGAGTTTATTATTGGGAACAAAACCTGCAACTAGGGTTAACTTTGTGTTCTGCCATTAGTGGCATGCAAGAAATTAAACTGTGAATGGAAATGAGAAAGGGGTATTAATAAGTAATGGGAAAATTATTTTGAGAGATAGGTAGAAATTAGGAGTTTGCGAGAAAGAAAGAGGAGATTGAACAAAGGAGAGAGACCATTTTCAGTAGAGGGCAAAACATACCAAGTTGGTACATTATTAAATTTGATAGTGTATTATTATGTTAGAATGATATTTTATTTATGGGTTTTTGTATTTTAAATTTTGTGAGAAAAAGCCATAGGGTTTGAATGGAGGTCCCTGTGGATGCCCTGACCATCCACAGACCCTTGTATTCGACCCCTAAACAAGCAAAATATACATATAGCCTAAAATTGGAATGGAAAATTTGTGGTTAGCTTCGAATGGGTATTTCAATAATTTGTATTCTACGTAATAATTAAAAAATGAAAAAGGGGCTTTGGTTGTGTAAATTTGTTTGGTTCATTCTTTTAAAATAACTTATAAGGATTTAGGTGGAGGGTTCTACGGATGGCTCGACCATCCATAGACCCCTACACCCAAACCGATTTATACAAAAGTGGATGAAATTCCTTAAAACCTTACCGTGATCTATGGATAGTCGTAGATATATAAAATGAAGCCTTTTATAATCGATACTCTGTAATAGGCTTGTAGGATAGTTCAACAGGACTAAAATTATTTCTTGGGTTGAAGTTGTTTAAACAATTCATAATTATGAGAAAAAAATAGATCCTATATTGATTGTATTAAATGTCAATTTGTTTGACAAAGTATAAACCCTACAACTTTTTTAAAATAGAGATATAACAATATATGTATAAATCTGTACATTCAAGAATATTCATTTGGAATTTGAAATAAAAACATAAAAATGTATATATATAAATTTACATATATGCAGTGAATTAAGACTACGATTGAGATACAAACAAAAAAATATATGTATATAAATATAAATAGGGAGAATAATGTTTCTTTAGGAAATAAATCAAGGAAATGTATATATTTATATAGATAGGTTGAGCGCTAAATTTTGCATGTTGTGTATAAACAATGACTAAAATAATGGCTTAAACCAGTATTTGATGAAACTAGAATAGAATGAAGAATTATTAATATGATTTTAACATGCTATGACTATATATGATGTTATTCACTTGATTTTAGTTTGTCTTACTTTTATATAAGGATAATATCTAAAAGGATGACTGAATCATCCCATTGGTCTATGCCTAAATGGAATAATATTACCATAGTTACTAGGGGCTATAAATAGCCAGTCAACAAAGAGAAAAATATGGTGTAAAGCTTTGAAAAATGTAAATAACAGATTGAGTAAATTGGTTGTCTATGTTTAATAATTATATTCATAAACATGAAGTGACTTGATAGTCTGGCTTAATTTAAACAAAAGAGTCAATATGCAAAGTTAACGGAAGAGGAGTTTGGATTAGTAACAAGCTTAAATCAGATGAGTGGATATATATAATATTTTATGTAGTTTCAAATGGTAAATAGTCATTCGACTAAGTGGAAAATTATAATAAAGGAATTAAAATATTTTTAGCTGAGTTCACATAAATTATTTATGAAGTTTACGGAGGAGAAAACGAGTTGAGTAATTAAATTAGAAATAAATTATATACACACATATATAATGAATTTATATATGTGTTTATATTGCTGAAAGTATGTATTTAATTTTATATTTGAGCTAAACCCAACTTATTAGTGGGATGGGTTAATTTATATTATGTAGCAAGAATTACAAAATTAAAGGCTCAAGTTATTTATAACTTACAAAATGGCAGAGTGGCGGTTGGGATTGCTTATCTCCATACTTAGTACTTATAAATTTATTCTTGGTTGTGTTTCAATAACAATAATGTTTGTTTATTAAATCCTTTATAAATTTAATGATGTTTTTAGTTATGATTGATTAGCATATATGGTCCTTTTTATTTGTTATACTCGATTGGTATGAATGATGTTGGCCTATGCTTTACATATCTGTTATAAATAAATAATTATAAACTTATTGTTATCATACTCGGTTGTTGTGATATTATCAAAAAGTACTTATTTATATATGATATTGTATGTATATTATTATGGTCCTTTGTTTAGCATACCCGGATGGTATGATAATGTATGGATGGTTTATCTGTTATATACATAATAATATCATGCTTATAGATTCATTTTAAGCATTTAAAGAGCAACATGTAACGCTAGGTTATTTCCATATTTTAGAATGTTCATATTTCAGCTATTAGGAATAATCTAAATGAATCTTTTAAGTTTGTATTATGTTATGTTATGCATATTATGGGTCCCCTTTTGATGATACTAACCAGGCAGTGAGATGGACTTCTCAAGCCTAGTTAGCATCACCAATGTTGGGTGTCTATAATTCGATCCAGTGATGTGTTATGAAATTGACTGATTTGCGTGATTTTGGCCAAAGTAATGTTAGATCGATATTGTCATTTCATATGTTTGATTTGTATGTTATGTGATATCATGTTAGAAATACATTTTCTTTATGATACACATCATGTAGTAGAAATATTATAACACATAGGGTGCTAGCACATCTCATTTTGGATTCTTGCACCCTTCTATCTATCTATCTTTGAAGGGATGGCCATTCCCTAATAGGAGATTGTGTTGGGGATCGTTAGTCTATGGTTGGTGTGGAAAAGCACTCAAATGATGCTCTTCATCCCTTACTATAGTACATACCTGGATATAATGCTTGAGGTTATCAGAGATACGTGAGTTGGTACAATTTAACCTCCAAAGAATTGGTTATCTTCATATTGTATATAAGGCTAAATGCCTATTGAGAATGTAAATATAATATTATTTTTTATGAACAACAATTATTGTATTGTGAGACCAACCATGGTTGTGTCATAGTGTGTTTACTTTTTTATGAAGTTGTAATACTTTATGTTGCATTTAGAATTAATGTTGAAATTTTAATTTTATCTTTGTGATGATATATTTCAATTTAAGTTTTTATGATTTTAATTTAATGCTTGTCAAGTATGTTTTTAAAAAAATAAAAATTACTCCATATTGCTCTAGGTACAACTGGGAAGGTTGTAACATGTGGTATTAGAGCTAAGGCTTGAACTCTAGGACTTATTGAGTTCACTAACAATTTTGTATTCTTCTTTATAGTGAGAAAGAAGAATGGTGCAAACAAGAGCATCGAGTGAGGGCCCATCGAATGACAATAACCCACCCATTGATCTTAATCATATTACTACTGAGCACTCAACAAAGTTGGATCAAATATTTACAACCATGAATGATAATAGGGATCAAATTACAATCTTGGAATAAGAAGTTCATGGCTAAGGACACAAAGAACACCAATAAGTACCTATTGACGACCCCGCTGAGCAAAAAAATTAGCAAGATGCAAGAGCTCCGGTAGTTGCAAAGATGTCTAGGTACATGAAGAAGGTGAATCCACCTAAGTTTGATGAAACTATTTTAGGTGATGGAGTTGAATCATGGTTGATTGAGAAGGAAAAGTATTTCAAGATTTGAAACTACTCTGAAGTCACCAAAGCCATTTTGGGAGATTACCAATTGGTTGGTGATGCAAATACTAGGCAGGTTAACAAGAAGATTGAGATGAACCTTAAATCAAAATCCACAATATGGGATGAATTCCTGACATTGTTTAGGTGATAGTGGTTTCCATAAATTTACTTTGATTAGAAGCTTACAGATTTTTTAGAATATGAAACAAAGAGAGTTATCAGTGAATGAGTATTGGGAGTAGTTCACTAAAATTTTGAAGTACGTACCTTGGTACCAAAATAATGAGAGGTTCAAAATCAAAAAGTTTTTCATGGATTGAAATCCCAGATAAGTGGTGAGGTAGATGTTCATGGGCCTTCTACTATGGATCAAGTTTTTGAGAAGGTGGTGAAACAGGAGTAGAAGTTGAAGTCTCTAGCTCAAGTCAAGGAAAAGTTTAAGAAAAAGTTTGGCAGTTCCAAGTCAATCTTCAAGAATAAGAATTGGACGTAGAGGAGTGGAGAATCCAAGGTTTAGTCTAAGAATCATAATACCAAATTCAACAGTGGATCCATTAACAAGAAACCAGGCAATGGATCCGAAGGTGGTTTCCAAGGAAACTCTCAAACTAACAAGAAAGGTCTACCTGGCAGTTGTTTCAATTATGGAGGAAACCACTATGATTGTGCATGTCCTTAGGACAAATCAAAGAGAAAAGGCCCAAATTATTATTAGGAAAAATTTCAGCAACGTATTCATGAAATAATTAATAATAAACTAGTTGAATTTTAGGCATCACCCACAAAGCTTTCATTTATTTTGTTTGAACATCTAGTTTCTATTTTGATAGAATCAAGGGCTACTAAATGTTTTATAGCTCCTAGAATGCTTAGCAAGTTTCTTATAAAATCTAGATATATCGCAAATGCATAGTCACTACAATATGGGAATAACTCTAAATTCATGGTTGACAAGTGTCTAGTTGAAGCAATGATTGAGTTACCTAAATTTTCAACTATAGTGGATCTATATGTAGCACCACTAGGGTCATATGACATGATTCTAGGAGTCAATTGGATTTTTAATCTCAAGGCCAAGGTTGACTGTTACTTAAATAAGGTTGAATGTCTTGATGATTTTGGAAATCAGACACAACTATAGGGTGAAAAGAGAGAGTGTGGCTTAGGTAGATTTCTACAATGCAACTCAGAAGGGCTCAAGCAAAAGGGTGCCAAGTATTTATCGTCAAGATAAATGAAATGAAAGAACCTAAGGAACCATCTCTCAAAGATTTATTTTTTCTTAGAAATTTTCACGATGTATTTCTTGAAGAATTACCAAGTTTGCCTCCCAAACATGAGTTCAATTTCTCTATCAACATCATACATGGATCATAACCATAGTCTAAGCCACCATACAAGATGATGACCATTGAATTGGTCGAATTGAAGGCACAACTCTAGGAACTATTAGCCAAGGGGTTGATTACACCTAGTGTGTCACCATTGGGTACACCAGTAGTTTTTGTAAAGAAGATGGTTGTTACTCTTTGACTCTGCATAGATTATAGAATGTTAAATAAGGCAACTATCAAGAACAGGTATCCACTACCTCTTAAAGATGATCTTTTTGTTAAAATACATAGAGCAATGATATTTTATAAGATAGATCTTAGAGTGGGATACCATCAGTTGAGGATTTAGGATGAGGATATTCTGAAAATAGATTTTTGAACTCGGTACGGGCATTATGAGTTCACAGTGTTACCTTTTGGGTTGATCAATGCACCATCAACATTCGTAAATCTCATGAACAACATGTTTAGAGACTATTTAGATCACTTTATTTTGGTATTTTTGGATGACATTCTTATATATTCTAAGAATGAAGAGGAGCACTTACAACATCTAGAATTTGTTATGCAATGGTTGCAGAAGCATAAGTTATACATCAAGTTATCTAAGTGTGCATTCTTCCAAGAAAGAGTGCAATATCTAGGGCATATTATTTTTTGTAGATGCTATTTTTATATATCCATCTAAGATAAGGGCCATTATGGAGTGGCTAACACTTATAAATGTGCACGATGCGAGGAGTTTCATGGTGTTAGAAGGATATTATAGGAAGTTTGCCTCAAAATTTTTCAAGATAGCTAATCGAATTACCTCACAATAGAAGAACCAAAATATTGACTGGTCAGAGAAATGTGAAAGAGTTTTTTAGGAGTTAAAAATAAGACTTACATCAACACCAATGTTGAGAGTTTTTTATCCTAGTGGATAATTTTTAGTGATCATAGATGCGTCAAGAGAGGGTTTAGATGGAGTCATCATGTAGGATGATGTTATGGTGGATTTTGAATCAATGAAGGTGAAAACTCATGAGGTGAATTATTCCCCTCATGATCTTGAAATTACAACAATTATTCATGCTTTGTAAGTTTGGTGACATTATTTGCTAGGAAAACCATTTAAGCTCAAGATTGATAACTTAGGACTCAAATATATTATCACCCAACCAAATTTAAATGTGAGTCAGAGATGTTGGTGAGAGTTTATTTTTGAATATGATTTTGATATCAATTACATCAAGGGTAAAGAGAATAGACTAACTGATGCTTTGAGTCATAGAAGTTATATAACAACTGTAGCTACTATTAGGAGTACTTTCACAGACCAAGTGGTTAAGTTATCACCAAGAGACAAATAATATAAGCAGATCATAAAAGCATTATTTGATAATTCCCAAAATCCTTAGAATAAAAGATTCAATTTTGAGAGTGATGGTCTTCTACATTTCAACAAGAGGATGTATGTGCCAGATCGAGAGAATCTACGAAGCATAGTATTGAAAGAGTTATATAATGCCCCATATTTGTGACATTTAGTAGTAACCAAACTCAAGTAGAGCTCAGACTTCTATATTTTTAGAAGGGAATCAAGAAAGATGTGGTAGATTTTGTGTCACATTATTTGGAATGTCAGCAAGTAAAAGTTGAATATGTTCACCCAACTGGATTGCTATATTTGCATGATATACCAAAGTATAAGTGGTAGGTGATCAGTATAGACCTTGTCCAAGGTTTATCGATGTCATGGAGTAGGCACAATATGATCTTGGTAGTTGTTGATAAACTAACCAAGGTGGCTCATTTCATACTAGAAAATTTGACAAATGATGCACCTACCCTTGCGTAGAGGTTCGTAAAGGAAGTGTATAGGTTTATTTTTGAATATGATTTTGATATCAATTACATCAAGGGTAAAGAAAATAGATTAACTGATGTTTTGAGTCATAGAAGTTATATAACAACTGTAGCTACTATTAGGAGTACTTTCACATACCAAGTGGTTAAGTTATCACCAAGAGACAAATAATATAAGAAGATCATAAAAGCATTATTTGATAATTCCCAAAATCCTTAGAATAAAGGATTCAATTTTGAGAGTGATGGTCTTCTACATTTCAACAAGAGGATGTATGTGCCAGATCGAGAGAATCTATGAAGCATAGTATTGAGAGAGTTCTATAATGCCCCATATTTGTGACATTTAGTAGTAACCAAACTCATGGTAGAGCTCAGACCTCTATATTTTTGGAAGGGAATCAAGAAAGATGTGGTAGATTTTGTGTCACATTATTTGGAATGTTAGCAAGTGAAAGTTGAATATGTTCACCCAACTGGATTGCTATATTTGCATGATATACCAAAGTATAAGTGGTAGGTGATCAGTATAGACCTTGTCCAAGGTTTATCGATGTCATGGAGTAGGCACAATATGATCTTGGTAGTTGTTGATAAACTAACCAAGGTGGCTCATTTCATACTAGAAAATTTGACAAATGATGCACTTACCCTTGAGTAGAGGTTCGTAAAGGAAGTGTATAGGTTGCACAAATTTCTAGAGATCATTTCAGATCATGATCCAAAGATAATTTTAAATCTAAACTCAACTTTGGGTACATGACTTAATTTTAGCATTGCATATCATTCAGAGACTAATGGTCAGATTGAGTGAGTAAATTAGGTACTTACGGATCTTCTACACATGTATTGCATGGATCAACAATAAAAATAGAAAGATTATCTTCCATTATTTGAATTTACATACAAAAACTCATACCAGTCAACATTAAGGATGACACCTTTTAAGGAACTATATGGAAGGAGGTGCAAGACACCAATCAGTTAGAATAGGTTAGAGGACAAGGTAGTCTTTGGGCCAGAGATGCTTTCTGAAATGGAAGATCAGGTTAAAATAATTAGACAGAGATTGGTCAAGGCCAATGATAGGTAGAAGATTTATGTTTATTTGAAGAGGATAGATAGGTAGTTTTATATTGGTGACTAAATGTTTTTATGGGTTAAGCCATAAAAGAGCTCAATTAAGTTTGATAAGTCAACGAAACTATCACCCAAATATATGGGACCCTTCAAAGTGTTAGAAGTGGTCAATCTTGTTACATATAGTTTTGCATTGTCACCAACCCTAGTTCTTTTACATAATATTTTTTATGTATCATATCTTAAGAAGTATATAGCTAATCCTTAAGATGATTTGGATTGGAATGCTTTGTAGGTTTTGGATCCCAAGGTTGTCATGGTATAACTAATCATAATAATTGAGACTTGCAAACTTCATTTGTGTAATAAAGAAGTGTCATAGTGTAAGGTCTTATGGGACCAATACTCTGAGGATAGCGTAACTTGGGAAGACAATGATGAGTTCTTCAAGCTATTTATATATTTATTTGCATGATTGATAATTGATATTATGTTTTTATTTTAGTTAAACTCTTTTGATATTCAGAACTATTATTTGAATAAGTTTCATCGGGATGATGAATAGATTTAGGGGGAAGATGTTATATCCTATTTTCAACTTATGAATCCATAGATTTACTACGGTTATTAGCTAATTTTTATTACTTTTATTTGAGCATTCTAACATGTATTATTGAGAACAATGATATCGTTGGTTAGTATACATGATGTGATAGTTGTATTTTATTATTCTGTACATTGTGGATGTATACTTGTTAGTCTTGCATCATTAGTTTATATATTATGATGACTCAGACTAACCAAGTATTTGTTGCGAGGTGGATGCAGGATTGGTCTTACCCTTAGAAAATGATGAGGGAGAGCATCATCAAAGAGTAGTATGGTGTAGATGGGATGATTTTAAGATGACAGAAGAGAAATGGTAGTAACCCTAACTTACACACCATCATAGATTGACTTGTCAATTCTCTATGTTGATCTGGTTTAATAGTATTATGTTTGTTAATGCTTGAGTAGTTTTTAGTGATTATGTTTTAGTTATTCATTAAAAAGGGATGATTTTATTATTACATAATATTAGCATAGACTCTATTTGGTTATAGTGATCATTGTGTTTGTGAGATGCTCTATTATGTGTTCTATTAAACTATGTTATTTAATGCATATTTCAATAAGAAATGAAGATAGTAAGTAATGTTATATTTAACTTGTCAAAATAATGATTTATTATAATCTTAAGTTGTTTGAGTATTATATTGGATAATTATTAATTTATAATATTCAACATATTATTTATGCTAAACACATATGTAAAATATGCTAATTAAAGACTAGGATGGACCTATTCACTACATGACTTATCTTGTGTTAATCAAGTTGACTTGATTACTTAGCATTATAATTTTTGCATGAAAATCTTTGATTGGCTTTGATTGAAAAAGGATATATTAGAAGCTTAGAAGAAAATGTTAAGTTAACTTGTTTTTAACTTGTGTAATCAAGGGCGGATTAATTTGAAGACTAACTGGAATGAATAATTATTTTGGATAATTAAGTTTGGACGACGAGTTTATTATTGGGAACAAAGCCTACAACTAGGGTTAACTCTGTGCCCTGCCATTAGTGGCTCGCAAGAAATTGAACTATGAATGGAAAGGAGAAAGGGGTATTAAGAAGGAATTGGAAAATGATTTTGAGAGACAGGGAGAGAGCAGGAGACAAGGAGAAGGAAAGAGGAGATTGAGCAAAGGAGAGAGACCATTTTCAATAGAGGGCAAAATGTACTAGGTTGGTACAATATTAAATTTGATAGTGTATTATTATGTTAGAATGAAATTTTGTCTATGGGTTTTTATGTTTTAAATTTTGTGATCAAAACTCATAGGGTTCGAATGGAGGGCTCTATGAATGGATCAGCCATCCACAAACCCCTATATTTGACCCCCAAACAAGCAAAATATAAGTATATATTCCCCAAAATTGGAATGGAAGATTTGTGGTTTGCTTCGAATGGGTATTTTAATTATTCATTTTTTGAGTAAGAATTAAAAGAGGAAAAAGGGGTTTTGATTATGTAAATTTGTGTGGTTTATTCTTTAAAAAGAACTTATAGAGATTTAGGTGCAGGGTTATGTGGATGGCTCGACCATCCACAAAACCCTATACCCAAATCTTCTCATACAAAAGTGGATGAAATTCCTTTAAACCTTATCGTGAGCTATGGATAGTCGTAGATATATAAAATGAAGCCTTTATAACCATTAGTATGTGATAGACTTTAGGGATATTTGAACGGGACTAGAATTATGTCTTGGTTTGAGGTTATTTAAACATTTTATAATTATGAGAAAAAAATAGATCCTAGATTGACTTTATTAAATGTCATTTTGTTTGACAAAGTATAAACCCTGTGACTTTTTAAAAACATAGATATACAATATATATGTATAAATCTATACATTCAGGTATAGACATTTAGAATTTGAAATAAAAACTTAAGAATTCATATATATGACTTTATATATATGCAACGAATCAAGACTGTGATTGAGATACAAATATATATATATATATATAAATAGGGAGAATAATGTTTCTTTAGGAAATAAAGCAAGGACTTGTATATATTTATATAGATAGGTTGAGCACTAAATTTTGCATGTTGTGTATAAACAACGACTAAAATAATGATTTGAACGAATATTTGATGAAACTGGAATAGCACAAGGAATTATTAATCTAATTTTAGCATGCTACGACTGTATACGATGTTATTCACTTGAATTTAATTTTTCTTACTTTGATATACGGATAATATCTCAAGGGGCGATTGTATCATTGCATTGGTTTGTGCCTAAATGAAATAATATTAATATAGTTACTAGGGACTGTAGACAACTAGTCAGCAAAGAGAAAAATATGATGTAAAGATTTGAAAAATGTAAATAACAAATTGAGCAAACTAGTTGTCTGTGTTTAATAATTATGTTCATAAACATGAAATGACTTGATAGTATGTCTTAATTTAAACAAAAGAGTCAATATGAAAAGTCAATCGAAAAGGAGTTTGGATTAGTAACAAGCTTAAATCAACGGTGTGGATATATATAATATCTTATGTAGTTTCAGATGGTAAATACCTAGTCGACTAAGTGGAAAATTATAATAAAGGAATTAAAATATTTTTATTTGAGTTGAGATAAATTATTTATGAAGTTTACTGAGAAGAAAACTAGTTGAGTAAATAAATTTTATACACACATATATAATGAATTTATATATATGTTTATATTACTGAAAGTATGTATTTAATTTTATCTTTGAACTAAACCATTCTTATTAGTGGGATGGCTTAATTTATAGTGTAACTAGAATTATAAAATTAAAGGCTCAAGTTGTTTGTAACTTACAAAATGGTTGAGTAGTGGTTGGGATTGCTTATCTCCATACTTAGTACTTATAAATTTATACTCAGTTGTGTTTTAATAACAATAATGTTTGTTTATTAAAGCTTGTGTTTTTAGTTATGATTGATTAGCATATATGCTCATTTTTATTTTTTATACTCAGTTGGTATGAACAATGTTGGCCTATACTTTAAATATATGTTATAAATAAGTGATTATAGACTTATTGTTATCATACTCGATTGGTGTGATATTGTCAAGTAATATTTATTTACATCTGATATTGTATATATGTTATTATGGTCCTTTGTTTAGCATAATCAGATGGTATGATTATGTATGGACTGTTTATCTATTATATACATAACAATAACATGCCTATAGATTCATTTTATGCATTTGAAGAGAAAAATGTAAAGATAGATTATTTCCATATATTAGCATGCTCATATTTCAACTATTAGGAATAATTTAAATGAATATCTTAAGTTTGTATTATGCTATGTTATGTATATTATGGGTCCCGCATTGAAGATATTAACCAAGCAGTGAGACGGACTTCTCAAACCTAGTTAGCATCATCAATGCTAGGTTTGGATAATTTGATCAAGGGATGTGTTATAAAATTGACCGATTCGGGTGATTATATGTTATTTAAAACTTTGGCCAAAGTAATGTTAGATTGACATTGTCATTTAATATGTTTGATTTGCATGTTACGTGATATCATTTTAAAAATGTATTTTCTTATGATACAGGTCATGTAATAGAAATCTTAATGCACATGGGGTACTATCACATCTCATTCTAGATTCTTGCACCATTATATTTACTTATCCATGAAGGGAGGGCCGTTTCATAATAGAGGATTGTGTGGGGGATCGTTGGTCTATGGTTGATGTGGAAAAGTGCTCAGATGATGCTGTCCTCCTAGTGCAATACATACTTGGAGACAACATTTGAGGTTATCATAGATACACAAGTTGGTACAACTCGAGCTCTGGAGAGATGGTTATCTTTATATTGTATATAAGGCTAAACACCTATTGAGAATGTAAATGTAATATTATTATTCATGAACTATAGCTTTCATATTGTTAGACCAGTCGTGGTTGTGTCATAGTGTATATACTTTCTTATGAAGTTGTAATACTTTATGTTGCATTCGAAATTAAAGTTGAAATTTTAATGTTATCTTTGTGATAATATAATTCGATTTAAGTTTCTATGATTTTAATTGAATGTTTGTCAAGTATTTTTATTAAATTATTGCATATTACTCTAACTACAACTGGGAAGGTTGTAACATATTAGAAGACCACATAAGAGTAATGTTATATGTCAGTGGTTGCTATATTGCCAAGAGAACAATATATATATATAGTTAGAAAATAACGTTAAGAATTCTATTTGGGATATACACAGTCTATAGGAGAACTTTAGTAAATTATGTAACCTATATCACAAAATAATATTTGGGATATACCTAGAAATAAGCATGTTACAGGTATGAGCAGAACTTTGTAGGTTATTTTGTTATTTTGCTATATTTGGGATATAGGTTATCCTATAAATTATAATTGGTTCAAGATATAGCTATAACATATGCCTATTTATTATAATATCCTTAGGTGATATTATATTGTATTTGATATAACTAGTATATAGTGATTTGAGTATATTTTCCAAACTATGACATACCATATAATAGTAGAGTGATTTGTTTATAGCACAATGAACTTGTGTACCTAGTGAATTGAGCCTTTAACAGAGAAAACAATGAATCATTATATTTGTGTAAATGACTTTAACAATGATTTGCTAATACCGATACATTATTAATGGAATGATATAAGCATGGTGATATATGTAAGAATATATAAGCAATTTAAATTTATATCGAAATATAATTTAAATATAACAAAATGGATAAATAGAGTAAGTTTTATCGATTACAAAGAATGTAACATCTAGATGGTATAAACTGTTACATAATAGTATCTTAATCCTCTCTCTTCTTGACTTGAAACATATCAGATCTATTAAATAGCCCATATGCATTTTCTAGATTTGTAATGTTAATATGACTGTTAAACCTTGGTGAATCCTTTATGACATATGGACAAGATTTTATGATATAACACATTAAGTCTATTAAACTATCACATAATATAATGTCATATATCACGGATATACTTTATACTTTAATATCTTATATGATATTGGATCATCTATATTGGATCATATTCTACATATAATATATCGGGATTTGAGCTATAAATTATTAGAATTTGCTATAAATTATTCATATCCTTTGATTAAATATAATACCTATATTTAGAATATATATGAACTCCGAAATATTATTTTACCGAGTACAACACTATTCTTGTATAGCTCTGAAACCATACAACTGAGTATATATATTTAACCTTAAATGTCACATGAACACGAAAGTGGGTTATCCCCAATTTTACAAAGAGATTATATGAATTAATGCAATGCTTTTAATGTAATTGTATGTTACTATACCTTTTATGTATGTTATAATTAAGAAATAGATAATTCCACTCTATTATAATAAACCTGATTAATGGTTATTATTTATGTGAATTCGAGGGGCTTAATGATATTGACTCTCAGCTAATTTACTTGTCCAATAATCTATACTTAATAAAGAGATTGTTACTTACCCCTCCACTTTAATTAAGATTGATAAAGTAAATGTATTAGATTACCTATCTCGATAACAACTCTAGTGGATGCATAATTCTAGCTTTGATTACATGAAACAAGTAAGGTTTATTTTATGTTAAAAATTGAGTCATATATTCCTGAAGTAGAGAACACTATTTATACATGCATACAGCCTCCCAAAAATATAACATGTTGTTTATATGAAAGATTATGTTTTCATGAGAATTATGACTTTCTTTATTATGATTGGCTGTTGAAATTGAGCAGTGTGTACATGAAAATGATGGAACATGATCTTATTGCTTGTCATGGAATATACGATGTATTTAAATATACTTATGGAAATTAAATTATGTAGCCTAATATATATTATACTCGGTTGCTATAATTTATTCTTGTAAGCTTATTGTTTATGTGACAAATAATATAATGGAGATTCATTCATATATTTGATGGACTAAATGTATGATTTTTGATTATTTTTATGTTTAACATGTTTATGCCTACTAGTAGGAAGTAATCTATATGAATCTATTGGTTATATTTATATTAACCAAGTCTTGCATTGCTGGTACAAAGTAAGTAGTGAAACAGACTTCACTAGCTTACTAGTATCACCAATGCCAAATGAAGGTAATCTGATCGAGTGGTGTCTATGAATTTGACTGATCCTAGAGATAAATAATTATTGAAAACTTTGGCCAAAGTAATGTTAGTTAGACATTGTCATTTCATATATATGATTTACATGTTAGAACATATTTCTTTATGGTACACTATATGTTCTTAGAAATCATATAACACACAGGTACTAGCTTGTCTCTCTATATTCCCACATCATCACTATCTACTCATATGTGAAGGGAGGGCCATTATTTGATAAGGAAATGTGCAGGGAGTCGATGGTCAGTGGTTGGTGTAGAAAAATGCTCGAATGATGCTCTCTCTCCCCATAATAGTACTTATTTGGAGATGACACTTGATATTGTTATAGAACTAGAGTTTAGAGAACTCATGCTTCATGGGGCCTTGTATCTTATACATTATATTATATTTATTATTATTGAAACATTATACCTGATAATATGTAATTATTTACTTATTATACCATGATAATATTGGTTGCATGTTTGGACCATCCATGGTTGGAAATTTGTAATTACTTTCTATATTCAGTTATGTTGTGTTTCATCTAATGATAATGATAGTAATGGATAAATGTCACATGGTTATTTTATATTTATCATACTTAGATTATTTCATCTAGATCGCTAATTGGATTATCGTGGTGTAATCTAAAGAAAGAATACATTGTTTTAATTTGAAACAAAAATCATTTTATACTAGGTAGATCCCAGTGGGGATGTTACAAATGATCAAGTATATACGAGAGCTTACAAATCAGTTAAAACCCTTGCCTAAATCACCTTCATACCTTGATTTTTATTGTATTGTATTCATAGACATTAGCATTTATTGATTTATACTATATTTTTAATCACTATCATTATCTAGATTATATTTTAGCATTAGTTGATTCATATTACATTATATTTATAATGGGTTCAATGAATGAAAGTTTATATCGAAAGTTACATAGGATTAAGCATTTTCTTGTAAAATATTATCCTAATTTCCAAGATGTTATTGATTTCAATTATACATGTTTCAATTTTGATAATGTTCCAAAGCTTACTTTAGATCCATCAGAAGATTTCTCTTGACATGTTTTTGGATTTACTTATGTACAAAAGTATAAATATACAATTAGATAAGGATCAAGCAAGTATGCTCAAATAATTACCCATATTCTTGATCCTTTTGCTAACAAAAGGTATGCAGGCCTTGGATATAATGTCACATCTGCCACTCATGGACTAATTCAAGACAAATCATCTTACAAGATCATCTTTACTACTACTCATTATCACAAAATCCAATCTGAAAACACCTAGGAAAAAGAGAAATCATGCATCACCAATTACATCACATAGGGAAATTCAAAGGAATTTTCCTTCTTCACTTTACACCCTATTTAAAGATGTATCATGTTTATTCTCTCAAAATCTAATAATCAAGAAGATGATGATGATATAAAAGTCTTATAATATATTTATGAGCATCTTGAAAATGTTGATTCATTAGTATACGTGCCTAGAGATGAACACAAAAAAGGCACCCAAGATGGTCTTCCTAATGTTGCTACTTCTTCTATTGTACTCATTCCTATTTTTACGCCCATGTTTACTTCTATAGCAACATTGGGGACATAAATTGGGGTTCAGAATATATTTGTTCATGTGCCCGCTCATGCTACTTACACTCTTGTTATTACCTCTTTAAATGTTACTCTAGAGCATACTATTCTTGCTTTACGAGTTAAGTTGGCTAATGTTGAGCAATCTATATCTCATTCTAGCCCTTATATGGGCTCATGTTCTTTGTTCCAGAACCTTATGGCACTCATAATTACATCTTATCCATTACTAGTTGGATTAATGGCTCCCAAGCTTCCTATTTATGAAGGTAAAGGTGATCGAGAATATCACTTGCATGCCTTTCATGCAACTTGTCTAGATTATGTATGTAGACTAGGAGTTTGACTCAAGAGAGGGTGACTAGTATCGTGTTAGTTTCAAAATGAAAACAAAATGAAAGAAACACACTAAGTAGCATAACATCTCTAGGCCTAGTCACTAGGGGAGCTTAGTGAAAGAAAACCATTTGAAAACATAACTATAAATGGAAATAAATGAGAAATGTGAACATAAAACACAATTTTTTTACCAAATCTTGGATTGATCTAAAACGCTCCTTTTTTGGTTTGTTTGGCTTGTGCATCAAGAGATCTTCATCAATGGAGTGTCGTCACCATCATCTCTTTTTGGCACCTTTGGCTTGTGATGGATTTGGATTTGGATTGGATCAACAATTTGGTATTATAAAACTAATTGCAATGGATTTTGGAATCAATTTAGCATTATAACTTTGCACCAAGATAGCGTAAAATTCATGTTCATAACTCTTTTATTTATAGATTTTCAAGATGGTTCAGGATCAACCATGACTGTCCATCTCAAGACTGAGAGGTGTGGCCATGAATAAATCCAATTATGTAATTAAATTTATAAATATCCCCCATAAAATTTTGGGATAGAGGGGCATTTAAGAGGCATGGAGGGTCTTAATGAGGCATGTGGTGGCTTAATCCTAATATTTTATGCATTTATGGCTTAGGGATGCCTTCCTAAGAAATGATGTCATTTCATGATGCAGATATTCAATATTCATTTATAAAAACAAATAATCAAAAAGCTCCATGGAATTATTAATTAGGCTCATGATCTGAATTAATTAGCCTTAAGCATTATTGGTCACTTTGGTGTAAATTTTGGCCCTTTGGTGCATAAATTAATCAAATTGGTCAAAATGTCTCTTTATTGGCTCAAAAATTGACTGGATTAGAATTGGAGGTTGATGTTAGATGCATTGGAACCATATTCCCATTTAGGATTTTGTCAATGTAAAATAACAAATGCACATGTCTCGTGTAAGAAATTTGATAAAAATGAGCAATCCAGAGCACCTAGGTGTAGAAATGCCATTTTGACTCAAAATGATTTGATCAAAGTTAGCTATTTCATAAATTGCTTTGACCCATTTAATGATACCCTAGAAAAAATTGACACTTAAATATATCAATTTCAACTCATTTAATGTGTTTAAGTGTTTTTAGGCCTAATTATGCATTTTGGTAAGAATTGGTCAAAAGCCTGGTTGAAGGTCATTGGTGGCTAGTTTTAGGTGTCTACAATTTGCCCTTGTTCCAGAAGGCATTTAAAAATATAGGCACAACAATGTATTCTCAAATAATGAGTAAAGGCTTGTATGCCAAAAATAATATGATTATTGAAGAAAAATCTTCAAATACTGTTTGGGAAGCCTATGATGATGCCCCTTGAAGGGAATGGCTGTCACATATGTGGATGGACGATCCCTCAAAAAGAAGTAAGAATAAAGGTGGAATTAACCCATGGTTGAGATCAATCCAAATGATTAAATGCTTGCATGCATTAATTTAAAAAGTACTGATTTGAACAAAGATGGTTATAATCATGAATAAAAGTCAAAATAATGATTTGTTGATAGGCAGTTATAATCATTAAGAGGACCTATATTGGCTAAAGATGATGTTTGATATATTTGTGCCTAAGTTAGGTTTTATTATCAAGCATAACTCAAGGATATAACTTGGAATACAGATTAAAGATGAGTGGGTGCAAATGTAGATGTGATGGTTTAATGACTAAAGAAGCCACAAACAAACAGGCATACGAGGATGTAAAGTGATGAAAGAGATGGATATATGAATAAGATTGATCAATAGAAAAGATTTAAATGTACCTGATAATGAGGAGATGCTTCTCCTTATTAGCAATAAAACAACTAGAATGGTTAATGGGTTGATTTGATCAATATGGATGAAAGGATTTGCCAAGGTGCAAAGGAAAAACTTCTCTAACTCCATTTCTTATAGACTTTCTTGAAGCTAATTTTTACTGTAACATGTGATGGTAATCATCATGATAGAACACCATAAAGACTTGGCCAAAATATGCATAAGGACTGACTCTCAATCCAATAAACAATTGAAAATAATGCACCAATGATAAAAACTATGATGACAATGATGATGCATGAATATGGATAGAATCAATAATAATGTGCTCGAGGAATCATCCAATGAACACATATAGATTGAGTCAAGGCAACAGTGTTGAAAGTAAATAAACAAGCAAGTAGACAAACAAACAAATAAACACACAAACAAACAAACAAACAAACATAATACCTAAAAACAAAATCAAAAGAAAACATCCTAATAATGACTTTGCTCCAGTAGGTGGATCGAGGATAATTGACTAGGCTTAGACATGATAAATGTTTTTGAGTTTATAAATATTTGAATGCTTTTGAAATTTTAAGGTATCTTAACTCATTAAGGAATGACAAGATACCTGCTCACAAAATAGTAAGAGCATTTTGATTAGATTGATCGCAAAATAGATAGAGTGTATAGAAAAGGGGACTAAGGTGACCTCAACATGAATCGAGCATAGCCCACATATTCTAAAGATGACCTCAAGTCACAGTAATTCCATCCACACAATAGGCAAGGAAAAACCAACTAGGTCCTAACAAGTTCTCAATCTGAAAAATGGCTAGTCAAATGGAAACAACAATGGCAAGGTGATGCGATAATGCATGATAAACAAATGTTAACCCTAGTTTGCCCATAGGCAGTTATAACGAGGATACAATGGCATAGATCAATGATGCTAATTTTTCCATAGGTGGTTATAGTTAGTAGCAAGACTAGTGAACGCTAATTTGCCCATAAGCAGTTATAATCAGGCTCACATAAACAAACTTGATATAGGATGGAAAATTAAAGATATGTTGCCAAATCAACTCTCACATTACTTTCATAGATTATCATTGAAACATGGATTTGATGAGAGTCAAAATTGGATCAGAATCCCCTTGCAAAGTGGTATGGCAAGAATGAAAGGAACCAATATCAAAATAGGACTGGGTAAGATAGCTTAAAATAGACTTTGGTCTAGTGAGGAGTGGAATGATCTTTCTTAGGATAATAATGGGTTTTGATAGATTGGATAAAATGGTAAGAAGGTTGCCCCCAAGTGAGAAGGTGATTGGATAGGATATGTGACAATGGAAAATGGATATGGCAAATGAAATGGTATGGTACATGTTTTTGGCCTGGGTGATTATTGTTGGTATATGATTTTATTGTTCCTACTGAAGTGGAGATGCACATCCTAATCAGTAAATGATATAAAAAAAAATCAATCATGTTAATTTCTACCCCACACCTCATTTGAATAGCTAATCTGTCAAGAATTGCCTGTAGATTGGGATGCAAAGAACGGTGTTGTGATCTTCGTTGGTCATTGATTTTGATTGTTTTAAACATCGACACAAGTTATCTTTGTAGCCTCTACAAAGGAAAGTGTGATCATGGATGGTAAATAGGGATAAATGTTGGATGATATGTTTGATTGGGAAATGGAATGGCAAATGACAATGAAATGTGGTATAGTTGGAAAACAAATGAAGATCAAGACTTTTAGTCATACATAATATTGTTGATGTCAGATTTGACATAACTTTGGATGTGGCAAGGTCAAAGACTTTTGAATATTCTCTCAATAAGACCACCAGATTTTTCTATTATTTGATCTTGAGAGTAGCTACCATCTAATTAAACTGTATATAGGAAGCTATTTTGATTTGATCTTTGATTTTGTCTTCATTAAGTAGTGAATAACTTTTATGCTCATCTATTGGGACCTTGAAGAGGTTTTTAGCAATGAATTTATCTTGATTGTTCCATAGCGCCCCTGAGAAGGTTTTACTAAGGAATGTTGACTTTTAACTTTGATTATCTTCTAGTGCCTCTAAAAGGGTTTCACTAGAAGATGATGAGTTTGAACTTTGATTATCCCCTAGTGCCTCAAAAAAATTTCACTAGAAGAGTGTTCTTCTTCTACATGAATGTGGTATTAGCCTTCTTTCTCTTCAACTGCTATGTCGCCATGGATGAAATTCAACAAAGTGTGATTCTATTTGTCCCAATCAACACTTGTAAGAGATGGAATGTCAATAATATGGCTATGATGGTTGGTGGTAATGGTAGTGGAATGGGGGTTGGCACCACAATCATTATAGACAATACTAGGATAACTTGTGTCAATGTTGAAGTACTCATCCTCAAAAACTATAGAAGGATCACAAATGTATTTAAATTGATCTACAAGGCATGTGTACCTAATATTGTAACAACCATGAACATATTTTGATTCTGAATCTAATTCTAACTCAATGGAATCTAAATCTAGTGTTGAGACTGATGTTGATTCTAATTCTAATGCTAAATTTGATGTTGGTTCAAGAATAGATTTTGACTCTAACTCTAATTCTTCATCTGATGGGTACTCTGTTATAATGATGTTTTTTAAAATATTTGTTATTAGATAAGTAATGGCTTGTGATGGCATGATGGGCTCCATAAAGATTGGTTTACCATAGTGAGACTCCTTTGTAATGGGAAAAAGGTCAAAAGATAACTCCTCAGAGACTGGCTTGTCAATAGGAAGCTCTTAAAAAATAGGCATATAGTTGAGGTAATGATTTTCCTAAAGGCAGGTATAATCATTAAGAAGTGACTTAACAAATATTGGCTCATCAGAGTGAGACTTCTTGATAATAGGTATAGGATTGAAAGGTGATTCATCACAGGTTGACTTATCATAAATGGTTGGTTCATCAAAAACATCTTGGATTGGTTGGTTCTTTTGGCCTTGGTTTTTAATGAGTTTGAAAATACTAATTTTGAACACATCTTGGTCTTCAAATGATTGGTTTGGTTGAAGTTATGATTGGATTGGTATAAAATAAGGAATGACCTATGGTTGGATAATGGTAAGGCATGATGGAGCTTGATTTCTCTCATAAGCCAAAGGTCAAAGTCTTGAGATGGTAAGAACAGGGTGGTGTGGGGCTTGGTTATTTACGCAAGCTAAAGGACAAGGTATTAGAATGAGGAAGGGGCGTTGTGGAGCATGGCTACTCACACAATCTAAAGGACGAGGTTATGGTATGGGAATGATGCGACATTGTGGTCTTGGAATAGAAATAGTATGACGTGGTGGAGCCTGATTACTCACATAATCCAAATCATCTAAGTCCTTCTCATAAACCATATCATCCTAATCGGTAACTTGATTTGGATTTTTTGGATTTTGACTATGTTTCTCATATGGAGTATTGTAGAGAGAATAATAAAACTCCTTAGATAATCTATCTCTACAGGGGTTTCTATTCAGATTTTGTACGACCATTCTATCATAACCTGAATTGTATGTGACTCCACCGTAAGTGTAGATAAACATATCTGAATAAATGAGGAAAGCTCTAAAAATAAAAATCCTTAGAGTTCTATAAACTTTGAAAAACTATGTCAAAAGGACAAATGGTTCAAACTTGGTCTAACTTGGTCAAAAGCGTGGAAATGTATCTCCAAACAATGATTTGATCATGGTTCTATATCTCCAAAATCATTTGTGCTAAGACTTGGCATAAAACAGTCTAACCTCAAATGTCTAACGTAAAATGTCATACACAAAAAAGGTCAAGCAATGAATAAAACTAGTATGTCAAAGTTTAGGCCAAAGTATTCCAAACAAGAACTAAACAAGGAAAAGGAAAAGTTTAGTTTCTAGGTCTTTTATCCAAACATGAAGTCAAAAGCTAGGCTCAAAAACCCTATGCTATAACTTTTGGTCAAACATGATGTCAAAATATAGACTTAAAACAAAGGATTATTTGATTTGATTTACTATAACAAGTTTGGAACAACTTTGACTTAGGCCTGACACACATAATAGAACGAAAACATGATTAGTTAACATAAGACATAAAACAAAAGGCTCTTGGAGAAAGGTTGTGTTCTCACAAACAAAATCATAAACAATGATGAGGATAGGCTCTATAAACAAATAAACTAGATAAAATTGAATGGTGTAATCTTGATAGACAAAGGTTCTCAAAGAAAACTTGAAATAGTTGAAACTTTGAAAAATCAGGATTTTATGCAAAGAGGTATATGAAACAAGTCTCAAAATAATTTGAGTAGCGTAACAATGCTAAACTACTCAAAAAATGTGGAGAATGCTTATTTCAAAAACTCTAAGGCAAAATGGTTCTAACATAATTTTGGCAGCGTAACACTACCCTCTTCAACTCAAATGATTCCTACACACAAAGTTGGATAAATTCTCTGAGGCATGAGTGTGCTATCAAATGGATAAATGGCAAAATAGGGTAAGTAGTTAAAGTCTAGGACTAAAATCATTAGTAAATATGTGAGATGACTTGAGTCTTAGCAAATGATGATAATGATGTTGAGTCTAAAAATGGTCCTCAATTCAAATTGGAAATTGAACTCAAGTTAAAACAAGTCAAGTGCAAAGTGGCAGACCCAATTTAAAACATCAACCTTTAAATTTTAAAAGAGTCTAATTTCAAATTTAAACTATTAATGAGGGACTTAAACAAAAAGTGGCAAAAGGTCTAGACTCAAATGGGTAGCATAACTGCGCCAAATTAAAAGATATGAGACAAAGTGTATGATGATGATTTTTAACAAGGAAAAAGATGTTTTCACTTGGGCAACATAACGCCTCCTTTGTTCAAAGAAATTTGGGGACAATGTGTTTATTTATGTCATTTTGCTAACACCATGTTTTGACTTCACACGAAAACCAATTAATCTAAGACAATGATAAACCAACTAACTAATCATCTTAAGTCCTAAATTGACAAGGTATGGCAAAGTGGGGTTAACTAAACTAATAATTTTTCAAACGTTCTAGATGGATCAAATACATATAACTTTCACATTAGCATACAAATTAAGTACATGTCATTTAGGTCTACGTCATATGGCTTGTAAAAAGGTCTTACCCTTTTTACAACCACTACATCCGTTGCTTGCTCAGTGTAGTGCGATGTCCAACATGCTTAAATGTCTTGTGTTAAGCCTCTACTAATAGATATGGTTTAACCTCTCAAACCATCATTCTAGTGATGGGGTCCTAATTTATATACACCCACATGGAGATGGGTTGAAGATGATGATGAGATATGAAGCCTCAAGTCAAAACTTCCCTAAAGAACTCATGGGAGGTAATGAAGTCCCCCTCACAAGCCAAGATGCAATGAAATAAAAGACTAAGTGAAAGAGCTTTAAAGGTTGCTTCTAGTTCACTTAAGCCATACAGGTCCTTGAGGAGAGCCTTGACAACTTATATTTCACATCTTTGAATAAGGCATTTTACAATAAAGATGACGCTTTTGATCAAAATAGTTCCCTAAAGGGGACGAATGGGAGAGCATACACGCAACATCTTTCTTTTTTCCAAACAAAGCTAATTAAGCAGCTATTAAATACAAACTTTGAAAATGATTTCAATTTTAAGCACTTAATTAAAAAAGTGTGGTGATGTTATTTGGCCCCTTGGCCTTAAGTTTGCAAACTTTGAAAGAAACCACAAAACATAATCAATGAAGCACCTTAAAAAGTTCCTTTAAACACCAAAATGAAGGATTTCTCGTTCGTTTTAGACATCCAAATGAAGTGTGAAAAGACTTATTCAAGTTGTTTTGGCACTTTGTTAGGTAGATCTTATAATAAAAAGGTTAGCACTTTGCTTACCCTTGAAGCATTTATTTTTTTAAATGAGATAAACAACTTTGAAGGGCAAAAACCTGTCGACCCAAAGGAAAAACTTCGAGAAAAGAAATGCATTAGATTAGAAACTTTTAAAAATATTTCAAAAACTTTGTCAAAAATCTATGTAACTCGAAGCTAAACTGATATCATATTCCCAAAATTTAGGATAAAACACGTTGTTTAAAAAAAAGAATAAAAATGAATTCCATATGACCCCAAACGAAGCATTTGAAAATGGCCTATTAGCTCTCAGGTTTATGTTTTTAAGAAAAACACAGTGAATATCGATGGTTATACCTAATCATCGATGGTTGTTCTGACAGTTAGCAGTTCTTTTTATCATCGATGATTTACTCAACCATCGATGGTTCCTTTGACCATCAACGGTCTCTGTGTAAACCCATGAAGATAAGAATTTGGCCAAATGAAGTTAGAAAACCAAATTGCAAGAGTTTTAATAATCCAAATGAAGATTTTAGATTTACATAATGATCTTCATGCATGGGATGCATTTGGTCTCACTGAACGTGCCATTTTTTAGCCTAGGAATTTGACTCAAGAGAGGATGATTAGTATCGTGTTAGTTTTAAAATGAAAATAAAATGAAAGAAACACACCAACTAGCATAACATCTCTAGGCCTAGTCACTAGGGGAGCTTAGTGTGGGAAAAACATTTGAAAGCACAACTAGAAATGGTAATAAATGATAAATGTGAACACAAAACATAAACTTCTTACCAAATCCTTGATTACTCTAAAAGGCTCCTTCTTTGGCTTGATCGGCTTGTGCATCAAGAGATCTTCATCAATGGAGTGTGGTCACCTTCATCTCCTTTTGGCACTTTTGGCTTGTGATGGCTTTATCTTTGGATTGGATCAATAATTTAGAATTATAACACTAATTTCAATAGATTTTGTAATTATTTGTGCATTATAACTTTGCACTATCCAAGCTTAAAATTCATGTTCATGGCTCTTCTATTTATAGATTTTCAAAATGGTTCAGGATCAACCATGACCATCCATCTCAAGATTGAGATGTGTGGCCATGAATTAATCCAATTATGTAATTAAATTTATAAATATCCCCCACAAATATTTGGGATAGAGGGGCATTTAAGAGGCATGGAGGGTCTTAATGAGGCATGGGCTGGCTTAATCTTTATATTTTATGCATTTATGGCTTAGGGATGCCTTCCCAAGAAATGAGGTCATTTGATGATGAAGATATTCAATACTTATTTCTAAAAACAAATATTCAAAAATATCCATGGAATTTTTAATTAGGCTCATGATTTGAATTAATAGCCTTAAGCATGATTAGAAAATGCCTCATTATTGGCTTGACATTTGACTGGATTGGAATTGGAAGTCTATGTTAGATTCATTGGAACAATAATCCCATTTAGGATATTGTAAATGAAAAATAACAAAGGCACGTGTCTCATACAAGAAATTTGATAGAAAAGAGCAATCCAAAGCACCCAGGTGTGAAAATGCCATTTTGACTCAAAATGATCCAATCAAAGTTAGTTGTTTCATAAATTTCATTACCCCATTTAATGATACCCTCACCAAAATCGGTACTTGAATATATCAATTTCAACTCATTTAATGTGTTTTAGTGTTTTTAGGCCCAATTGTGCATTTTGGTAAGAATTGGTCAAAAGCCTAATTGAAGGTCATATGTGGCCAGTTTTAGGTGTCTACAATGTAGATAATGATAAATAGTTGAATAAGCTATTGATAATAAGTCTAAAAGAATATGATTTTAGAGAGTTTTATGATCTTCCTCTTTAATTTGTAAGATTTTAATCCATTGGAAAATTAGTTTTTGACACACCTTCTATCAACATTGGGGAAAATTTATCCTATGCTCAAATTGCAAAGGTTAAACAAGGGTCTAATAGAACAATTAATGAATATTTGCTAAGGTACAAGACTATAATTGCCAAAATTACAAACCAAATGGTTAATAATGAGCTTCAATATATTTTTATAGAAAGCTTGTCCCTTGTCTTCAAGAGTCCATTATGTTTGATAAATTCAAATCTTTTGATTAAGTATGAGATATATTCAAAGAGCATGAAGTTAAGTTGCTTACTTTGAACAAACTCAAGTATGTCTCAAAATTTTCTTCTTATTTAAATGTCAAGTTTCAAAGCAATCCAAATTATAAGAGAAAACTAACAAAAAGTAAGATTGAATAAAAAATTATAGTTAATGTTATATTACAACTACCTCAAAATCTTCAACTACAAGCTCCACCAAGGAGGTAATTCTCAAAGTTACCATCACTTCCTCATGTTTTGTTGCAAAATATCCTAGAATGCAATGTAATTACTCTTCATCTATGAATGGAGATAGATATGTCTAGACAAAAATTTAGAAAGTTTGATGGCAATGCATATTATGACTATCATAGATGCATTAGGCATTCTAAAAATATATGTTTCAAACTCAAACACAAGATTCAATATCTCAATGATGGAAATATCATATATATGTACACGTATTGAAGAGGCTAAACCATAAGCAAATGCTAATGCAAAGCTCAAAATGTACAAAGATACTTTTATAAATTGTGAAGCAAATTAAAAGGGTAATTATGAAGTTCATTATGCATACAATGTTTACCCTCCTCCTTCTACATATGGACATCCACTTGATAGTATTATTGGTACAATTACAGGCAAACAAGCATCAAGTCTTATGATCACATTTGATGATAGTGAGTTATTTGATGATTATTCTAATATATACGCGCATTTATTCGAGCATATGTTAACAAACAATCCATCCATAATGTCATGATAGACAATGATCAAGTGAAAATGTGTGCACCATAACACTCATTCATTCTCTTGGTTATACAAAATAATATTTTTAGGATATGTCTAGAGTTGTCAAGGCATTTGATGGGCATGCACAAGATACTCTTGGACATATAGTGCTTCTTTTACAAGTGGGCCCTTTCATAATGCCTAATCCATTTCTAGTTCTACCAAGCACATGGGTATTTGATATGTTATTAGGATGTCATTAGATATAAGAAAAATAGAATAAGATCTTCTACAGTGCATAAATGTCTCAAATACACTCATTTTAATCAAGTGGTCAAAATTCAAGGAATCCAATATGAATATCCTTTAGAGTAAATGATGTATACTTAATGTATGTGACAACTACCTAGTATAATTATTGAGCAACATGGTAATGAGTTAGTTTATAAAACTATTCAAAATCATGATCTACATCTTCTAAAGCATGACACAATTTCTAATGCACATGAGGATATTACATATTCAATTTCTCCATATCCTTATGAGCATTATTTAGTTACACATGATCATATTCAATTTGTTTCACAGAGCAAGGTACATCCTCCTAAGGAAAAAGTTTCATGCAAAAAGAGACATGCATCTCCTAAGTAAAAATAGTTTATTCAAATATCTTCGCAATAGTTATATGTACAGGTTGTTATATCTCCTTCTCCTACACATAAGGATACAGACTTATGTGAGCATATGAGTAGTGATTTAAAGGGTTATATTACATCATATGGATCCTATTCAGATTTAGAGGAATCTCCAGTTGTCAATTTTTCATCACAAGAAACCATTTCATCATACAATGCAATAGGGTATACATATGTGCATCCTCTTGATGAGATCCTTGGTTTGACAAAGCTTCTTACTTTTTCCCAACGCACTAGTTTGGCTACATCTTTTGATTAGTTACTTACATTTTAATTTTACATTGTTTGTTTTATTTACTTCTTTTCTAATTCTTATATCCCTTATCCAACCATTCTTTTAGCCCCTTAGCTTTAGTTGTCACTTTGGGTACTTATCTTCTTAATTTGCAAACCAATTTCAATAATCTAAAGCAATATATTTGTGACACTCTATTTCTTATTATTGCATATCTTATGGAACTTCATGATCTCATATTGTTACCTTTCACAGAAGCATGTTTAGCCTTTTCATCATTTTATGAGCATGTATATTCCTTCATATTTTACATATTTTCACTACATTACCATGACTCAAAGTTACATATACATTGGGAGCACATTACTTGTCTTCCATCTTATCATGATGTGCCTTTGTACCTTTGTTGAGTATTTTTAAAGCCATCCTACTTTCTCTATTTTCAAACACCTTAATTTTTTTTGCACCTATTTTGAACTCTCTTTTAGCATTTGAATATTTTCAAAATTCAAAAAAATAGAATATTTTAAAAAAATTCAAAATTAAGACTAAGTCATTTTCAAATGTTGCTAACTTACTTCTTTCCATATGTTTTTTATTCTATGTTAAGTAGATAGCATATTTAATATTTCAATACATAATGCTTCTTATGAGGCACTTGAGCATGATATGGGAAATACTTTCACATGATTCTTTGATGTCAAGCTTACCTTATTTCCCAACAAACTTGCTAAGTTGGGGGCATCTATTTGTTCTTCGTGAACACTTTTACAAGTTGTATCTATCAAAAACCTCTTTGCCATTTTGAGCTACTTGTCATATAAATGACTTGCTACTCACTCATACTTTAAAAATATATTACATGAAATATGATACTTGCTAACAATGCAATTTATACATATGATGGATCTATACTAGTTCATTTTGTACATGCTTTGCTTTGCAATCTCACTTTACTACATGATAGGTTAAACTTGATTATTGTGTGAAAGACCTTTGGCCTTGTGTGTTTAAATAATTTATTGTGTGGAATCATTATTCCATTTGTGTGTGGCCCTTGGCATTGTGTGTTATGCGACATTTTACATGTCCCTTGTATGTGGCCGTAAAGGCCTTATACATGACATATTATACAAATTACATGACATTGTATGTCATTAGTTATATCAATTGTGCTTGATAGTATGGTGACATGATTAATATAATGCATTATATCTATTAACAATGGTGTCACATCCCATGTCATACACCACTTATATACTATATGCTTACTCTAGATCCATGATATGTATCATGCATACATTCTTTTTAGACTTCAATGAAATATATTTATAACATGTGAAAATTCAATGCTATATTCAAATATTATGAATACAATCAATTTCAAATATTTAAAAAATTATATTTTTCACATTTACTTTCTTTTGAGATAAGTGACTTGCAGGTTATGTCTCTCATCTCAAGAGAGGGGTATCACAAGGGGCTTACTTAAGAGTAGTCAAGCCTCATGATCAAAATTTTAGATTTATGGCAATATACACTTTTTAAATGATAGCATGATCTAAAATTTTCAAATTATGGGGGTATGCGGCATGCATGTGCACTCATTTCTATAGTTACAAATTACAAGTTTCAAATTGTCTCAAAAATTACAAATTGGTAAAAGTTTCAAAAGTGGTAAAGTTGAAATTTTTTAAATGTTAATTTAAGTAAAATTTTAATACAATACAAAACAAATATATGAGGCATGATATTCATTCATGTTCATTTTTATAATATGACATTTGTACAATTCTGAAGTTTCAAGTTGAAAAGTTACAAATAAAATCTAGATCCATTTATAGCGGTGTGATTCATCTTAATGGAAAGTGAGCCATGTCAGAGTCTGGTAACACTCAAATTTTATGATTGCACTTTTTCAATATGTAGTGGGCCACATTTTGTGGTTACACCTCTTGGAATATCTTATTGAGTACCATATACTCTCAAATGAGAGGTGAAGCATATAATATTTCTAATCAAGAACATTCAATGGTTCCCAAATTGAGTGTCATCACTCTCAATTCTCCATAGTTTAGCACATCTCCAAATGTCCCATCAAGAGGGGATGCACTTTTCCATCTCCAAAGTTACATGTCAATGTTATATCCTTGCTCTTTTTTCAAGTTATAAATAATAAAATTTCAATTTTCAATTTTAAATATGAGCAAATACTACTTAGAGTGGCATAGTTGCATGTTTCTTACATTAAAGCATATTACACAATCAACTTTCACATCCAAAGACAAAGTGTGTATACACATTCAAGCTTGTATCTACTTTAATCTAGTAATTTTGCTTTGTGCATCACTAGAATAAAGGGGGGAGAATATAGACAAATAAAATTAATTATTAATTCTTGAAAATATTTATTCTTGACATCCTTACCCTTCCTTGGTATATTCACCATTTTGATAACTTGTAATCTATTGGATAGCCTTCATTATCTTGTAAACATTGAAAATATCATATATGCATCCATATTTTAGTTTTATTCATCCCTATTCAACCCACAAGCTCCTATTAGACCTGTCACCCCAATATCTAGTCTTTTGGGACAAGTCTGCACTATCTGGATAGGGCTGTATTATGGTCGTGTCTCCTAGTGCAGCCTTATTTCCCATGATCTATTGATCACTTTTATGAATTAAGACATTGCACAATGGCTTTCTTGTTGTTCTCACAATTTTTGGCAATTAAAAAAATTAGCAAAAAAATAACTTTTTTAGCTAATTTTAAGTTTGAGCGTAAAATTTTAAATTTAAAAAAATTTAAATTTAATTAATTAATTGATTAATATTAACTAATTAATTTAATTGAAAATCAAATCACGAGAAAAATGTTCTTCTGAACTATGCAAATGCCCTTTCGAGCTTCCCCATGTGAAAAACATTGGCTTTCCTATAATTTGTAAAAGTTCTTTAAACCTTTTTCAAGTTGTGCAAATGTTTTTTGTTTTCCCCAAATGGTGTAAAAGTGCCTCGACACTTTTTCAATATTTGTAATTTGCTTTTTTTGATTTTGCACACAGTGCAAATTTGTTTTTTTAAATCCCATTTCCATACAATTCTCTCGGTCAATTCCCAAGGTCATGCAAATTCATTTTGTCGCTCCCTAAGTCATGTAAATTTTTTTTGGCACTCCTCGAGTCGTGTGAATGAAATATTCCCTTCTCCACCACTATGTAATTTTCCAACTTCCACTCAACACCATAACAAAATCATTTTTTGTGTTGTTTCTAGGTGGTAAAACTTCATTGCAATTGATGGAAAACACAAAGTGAAGTGAATTTGAAAGAGAAGCAAATTTTTGTTTTGATTTGGCTTCCTAAGCAAATAGCCATACAATCCAAAAAATATAAAGGAAGGTTTACAAAATTATTTTCTTATTTATCTGCTCACCACAGGCAGGTCATATGGTTATACAGTGAAAGAAGATTCTGCAAATTAAAAAAGAAAGAAAAGACTAGATCATTTTTTTTCCATCTATTGCTAAGGGTTGTACAACCCATATCAAAAAGGCAAATTAACATGTTATATATTTTATTGACTTCCTACTACATAAAAGATTGTATGATTGTACAACATCACTGGGAGAGATAAGAAGAAATGAAATTAAAAAGAAAATAACATATTTTTATTTTTTATATAACTGCCAAGGGCCGTACGATTTGGAAGAAGGGAAAAAATATATATTTTTGGTTTTGATTGCCGTCAAGAAGGTCAGATGACCACATAGGGGAAGATAAAGGTAAGAAAAAAGATTTAAAAAAATAAGAGAGATCAATCTTTTTGTTTTTACATGCCAAGAGGGAGTAATACAGTGCTTTATCAGATTGGAAGGAGGTGGAAATAAAAAAATAAGTTGATTTTCAACTTATTTTTGTTGCCTAAGGAGTCATACGGCCCAAGAAAGATAGATGGAAGGTTAAAAAATTAAAGTTTCATTCTATGGATCACCAATACAATGTTTAGTTGCCAAATCTAGTGAATAATGTTTAGTGGTATAACTATGTAACTAATAAATTATGTTACATGGGTAAATTCTAATGGTGTGCATTTTTAGTTTCATGTTTAAATTCTAGTGGTGTGCATTTGTAGTTTCATGTTTAAATTCTAGTGGTGTGCATTTGTAAGAAAGCAATTGATATTGATAAGTGGAAATACAAATGGTTAAATAACTTGTTCAGGTCAAGTGTCTAGATTGTCAAATTACCATCAAGAAAAAGTTAAGGTTGGGCACGAAAGCGAATAAGTTCTAAAAATTCTCTAAGTCTCAGTAATGTCTTATAAAATTGATTTGGTGTAAATGAATCACTAGTTTTTGACCCTCAATATACATATTATCACAAAACTTGAATCCCTATGCACATCGCTCCCTCATAATCCTGTAATGGCACATAATTATTGTTGAAAATGAGTCATTATTGTGGTATTTTTAAGTAAGACACTATGAGACATTTCTTAGGATATGATAAATAAATTCTAAAGCAAACAATGCTAAAACATTAAGAGATATTCAAATCACAAGTCCATATGCTCCAACATCTATGCAAAGTTTGAAGGATCGTAATAGATAATGAAAGTCGTGAACCAACTTTGACAAAACATAATGTCAAGAAGAGAAATCTATGTTAATGGATGGATGCCAAAGTTACTTAATTCTCAGTCTGGTATGGAACTTTAAAATAAGTTGTAAGGATGAGCAAAAGAAAGATCATGGGAAATCCATGCCATGTTTAGATATGGATTTTAGTAAATAAAGATGAGATGCACGTTAAAATTTGAAGGTTAAAGAAAGCACATCTACAAAATGAGTAATTTATAGATGAACTAGATATACTAAGGGATGTCCCAACTTGACAATGGTTTTCTAGGGATCAAAAGATTAAATCTCAATATCTTGTAGTTTGAGATTTAGGTAAAGGAAAATTTGGAGTAATTAGTCTTGGCAGATTCATATTCACTATATTTTGTAATGAAAGTTTTTCTCTAGGGCAAGCTTGGTTGAATTCCCATTATCTAGGTTGAAAGGATTCATGTTTTCATGGTTGCTTAATAGGAGTGCATATTAATAAATTTATTTTCCCACTTTTATAGGTTGTGCAAAAACATCAAAACACATTTGCACATTTCAGGTGGTGCAATTTTGTAATTTCACTGTTGCATATGGTGTAATTGCACCAACTCAATTTTACATCACTTAAATGGTGCATTTTTTAAAACTCACTTTTGCATCATCTGTAACATAAAAAAGGTGGTTACGTACCATAACCACCTTCCTGCACTATAAATATGAGTGTTAGGATCATTATGTGGGAGGATATTTGAACGACAAAACTCTGAGACATATTTTTGGAAGACGAGATTGTATTACAACTCAACAAAGATCAATACAAAGGAGAAGATTTTCCAACTGTTTATTCAAATTCTCTTCATGAATTATAATTATGTGCATGATTCATTTGTATTCAAATCTTTGCTTTTGAAACTTTGTCATAATTATCAACCTATAGTCTTAATGTGGAAATTGCACAATATAATTAATTTTAAAACATAAGTTTAATATTTCCACAAACATAAAATCCCAATGGGGTTTAAGTAATATTTTAATTGTCTTTTACGAGTAAATATGGGATGGTTGCCTTTGGTTTATTATCAGTATTAGAGAATCATTTCAATGTATGTTTTGCATTTCAATGTATGTTTTGCATTCCTAAGGGTGTAATTATGTCTTTACCACCCATTGATTGAGAAGAGATTCCCAGGAGCACAATGTTTCTCCTTCTTGGGCCATTTTAGTGAACCTTTGTGTTTAGTCACTTAAAGTCATCCTTCATTTTTCTTAGGATTATCAAGGTAGCTTATGTGTTTAATTGACTACGATAATCCCATTCTCCTTTTAATCCTTTCTTCTATCTATTTCCCATCATTCCTTTCATTCACCTCATTTCCTTTCTATATCCATTTTGTGCTTTATGGTTAGAAGTACAAACCCCCCAATAGAAAACATTTTTTTTAAAATTATTTTGAATTGATTTTGCCCTGTTTTTCCCTTTTTGGATTTCAAAAAAGGTAGCTTTGCCTATTAATAGGAGAGGGCCTTTATCCCTACGTTGATGACTAATATAAGGACTCAATTCCCACATTGTTGACTCAAAGTCACTAATTTTTCCCCCTAATAAATTTTTTAGTCAACACCCACACATCTTGTTAAGTTGGTAAGCAAAATCATTCTAAACATTATCTTATAAAATAACATCAAGGCTACTCATTATATTCCCACGTAATCTCTCTAGATAAAGCACTGCACACTGAGCAAAAAAACATCATTTCTTCCTATTTAAACTCTACAACATTCTAATAGTTCATAGCCAAGTCTAAATGTTGTTTATTTTAAGTCAAGGGCATATATTGTCAATAATTTCAACCAATCATCTAGCTAAATTCATTATAGTTTCATAATCATGGATCACACAATCAATTTAGAAGGGAGAACTACATTAGCCTGAGGCCCATTTAGGCTATATAGGTAGCACTCAATCACAAGGGGTTTTTGAGGCCAACTTAGCTTTCCTAATTAACCCATCTTTACTCTTTTTTATTATCTAAGTATCATCTAGTGTATGTGAAAGACTAGGGATTAGTATTTTCAGGTCTTTTATATGACATTTCAGTAGATAAAGATAAATGATAAACCATCAAAAATAGTAGCACAGGCCTAAATATAAAAATATTGAATACAATCACCTAGGACATAGTCAAAATTGATAGACAAACTTGTGGTGTTCCCCTATTCACCTCTCATAGACATGTCCTAGTAGACTGCCAACTCTTGTTTTTCAATATATAATTATGTTTGTAGGTATTTTCATAAAGATGGCACTTACATAAAGACTACATTATCAATTCTATAACTTTTTTAATGGACACTCTCTAACTGTAGCCTAATTTACTATTTTTCCAAATTATGTAAATTTTGTAGCTTAACATAATTAATAATATTTTCATATGAGATCAATACATATCATCATTTAAATTTTATTATTTTAAATATTATTAAATTAATAATGGTTAAAATAATATTCAACAAGTTGGTTACTTCCCTAGGAATGGCCTCTATAGAAACAAAATTTATATATTTGGTAACTTTGGGTACAACATTCATATAAAGTTGAATATTTTTAGCTTTGTTCTAGTAGACTTTTGAAACTTGGTTGGTCACCAATTGTGAGTCATCATAGATTTTTGGGTTTTGAATACCCAAACTCCTTGAGATGAACATTCCTAATAATAGGGATTCATACTCTTTTCCATTGTTTGTACACCGAAAATTAATTTTGAAACCAAAAGGTATGATTCTTCCTCTAGGGAAAATCAGGATAAATCCTACCCTTGTACCAAAATGGCATTTCCCCCATCATAGTGAAGGTTCCATTGGTTATTTGTACAGGAATAATCATCATTGTGCTGGGGGAGAGTTTATTGGTCTTTTGAGATCTTGACCATGCGAATGTCATGTATGTTAGCCAAACCATCTTTGGCTTCTAGGTATTGAGACATGGAAAAGTCATATGTTCCTACTCCTTGGGGGTCAAAGGGAAGTGTGATGGGTTTATAATTTTCTAGGATACTAATAATTTAATATGTATACTTGGTCAAGATGTTTAGTATCATTTTTAGATTTTCCCCATTCACTTTCTCTATTTTCTTCATCCCATTTTCCTCAATTTTTTCTTTTGATGAACTTTTGGGAATTTTAGAACCCCTCTTTAGGACACAAAATTTCACATCGAACATGTCTACAAAGGATTTTAATTATTTCTCATGGAGTTTTTAGATAAGTTTGTTATCTAACTTATAGGTACAAGTATCATGTTAAACAAATCCATGGAAAATATAGTAGACATTGGGATTGTAATCCATGGGCTTCTGGTTCTAGTTTTGTCGACCAAACCGTTATGGGTTATTGCCTTGATAAAAGTGTTGGTTTTGTATTATGGTGATGCAAGGGAATCCCTTGAGGATCCCAAAAATGTTTCATTTTTTTATTAGATTGGTATTATAGGTCATATAGGTCTTAGGAAGTTCATTTTTGTAGTTTAGATGGTTGATAAGTGCATAGAATTTGAATATGAGGATTTCTCACCAAAACATTCTTTAAACAAATTTGAATTTGTATGATTTATATAAGGACTATTATATACATTCATGAAGAGGAAAAGATGTATCAAGTGATTCTAAAGGTTTTGGACATTGTATTAGGTTCATACGTGACATAAGACCAATGCCATAGTCTTAGAGGTGTCATATTGTGAAAATCAAAACGTAATTTTAGGTATCAAGTAACCTTAACATAGAAAAGGTGGCAAGAAGTAGTTGTACACATTTATCAGAGTCTAGGGCTCAGTGTGGTGTTATTTGGTGTAATATTACATTCGAGAGGAGAGACTTGGAGAATGTATTTACAAGATTTGAAATGAAGAAAATGAAAAAATGTTGCAACCTCTGTTGCTAAATGAAAGGATACAAACCCCTATTTAAGAGGTTATGGTTTTGTTGTTTAGAATACATGTGATGATTGATGAGATAATAATACTAGAATTGTTTACAATTATGATTAAAATTTGTGACTTGTTTGTTTAATTCAATATTTGACAGGAATGGAAAGTGAGAGACCCCTAGTCTTGAGGGATTAAAGCGCAGACTTTGTTTAGTTGTTATAGTTTTTGATGCTAACTATAGATGATTTATGGATAAAGAATGACTGATTAATTGTAAAATAATGTGTTTAAAAGATGATTTATAATGTTTTGGTTCCTATTATGAGGACTATAATCAATGAATTGCATGATAGACATATGAGGTTCAGGCATGATCAAAAGTAGACCCCTGTTGTATGGTAAGACTTTTTAATTACAAACCAATAATATCAAGATGGTCCATAATGAATGATGGTAGATTGTATTTCATGTATTTGAAGTTGTAATGATTATGTATTAAGTTGATAAGACTCATATAAAATGGAGAAACCCTGTAAGTAAAGGTATTTTCAAATTTGACTCTGGTTCCTATAGTCAGCGTTGTTTAAAGGGATTGTGTAATTATTTCTTGAAGAATATGATCAAGCAATGAGTTTTTATGCTAAATAAATGTTTTTTTAAATATTTTTTAACATTTTTAAATTTTTTTTAAACTTTCTATAGTCAAGAAACTTAATAAGAGTTTCAAAACATTGACATAGACCTGTAGGTGGTTATTGAGTGTGCATAGTCAAATAGTTTTTGCTAAGAAATGCATAATAGTGGATTGGGTTGGTAAATGCAAGGATTTTAAAATGTGGAGAGGGTCTTCATAGACTTGATAAAACAAATTTGGGTCCTTGAAACCACATATAATGTTCATAGTTGTTTTTAGTGTGTCCTTAGGTTGGGACTAAGACAAACAAACCCTCAATTAGGGTTTATGCTATAAATGTGTTTCTAGCCATTAGAAAAGCTTAAAATTTGGTGTGGAGTTATGGTTAATTGTGTGAAAAAGTATTTTAATGGTTTTAAACGTGTTTCATACCTTTTAGTATCATTTTAAATCAAATGTGTGTAGACAGGGTCAACAAAAGACCTAAGAGACATAAAACAAGGGAATAGTGAGCAATTTTGAGATTGGAAAAGGGACCTAAAGAATGAGTTTTGGATTATAATTTGGGGATATAAAGAACATAATAAATGGTATTAGAATCAAGTTTTAGATATTAGATAGGTGATGGTACAGACTGTACAAAATCAAATAAATCTCAAAACTAGGGCTACAAGGACTGGAGGAAAAGTATGGAAAGTTGTGTAAGGAAAGAGTTGAGGCTTATAAAGTGTTGATGAGGCGGTTAATAGATTGATATGGGGTTAATAAAACATACTTAACCAAGATAAGGATTTTTAAAACCTCAAAACTAATAGTTATACTTTGAACCATTGTGTGATAAATTGAACCATAGACCATTGTCAAAGGAAGTGAGTGTGAAATAAGGTCAAGAATGTTGTCTTGATATATGCTCTGCATCATTTTGGTATCAGACCTTATGGAAAGATTTTGTGGATTTTTTAAAATATTAATAAGGTGTTTTGAAGTACATTACAGGATAGGTGATCAAAGACAGTGCTCCATGGAGAGAGCTAATAGGAATGAAGATGATTTGGTCAAGCAGATGGTAGACCAGGTGACCCAGTTGATTTATCCATTCATGATGAGAGTGGAAGATATAGAGTATTTTCTTAGGGAGAGATAACAAAGAGATGATAGGTAGCAAGGTGAACCTTTGCAAGTAAGAATGGAAGAAAGAGGAAATGAAGAGGTGGTACAAGTGAGACCACATGAACATAAAACACCAATTCAGGAAGATGGCATGGGGTAGTACCATGCAAAGTAGATTATACCATTGGTATATGTAAAATTGAGAAGGGAAGAAGGTCCATTAAGACAAGGACCAAGATAGAGATTTTATGGGCAATGTTGGAATTGCCAAAGAGAAGGACACATGGCAGCAAACTGTCCAAGGAATATGAGCATTAGTATGAAATAGAAGAGAATGAGAGAGATGAATGAGGAGAAAAGGCATAACAATAATGAGTAATTTCTCATGAGGAGAATATTATTGCAGTAGAAATAAGGCAATGAACTAGCCCACAGGAGAAGCTTGTTCAAAAGTAGATGTAAGGCTCATGGTAAGGTATGTAATTTGGTAATTGATGGAGGTATCACTAACAACATTGTTTCTTTTGAGATGGTGTAGAAGTTGAGATTGAAGACAATGCCACATATAGAACTCTACAGAGTTACATGGGTTTAGAAAGGACACCAAATACTATTAAGTGAATAGAGTTGGGTTGAGTTTTAGATAAGAAGGTATAAAGACCAAGTTTTATGAGATATTTTGCCTATAAATGTGTGCCATTTATTGCAAGGTGGACCATGGTAGTTTGATAATCATGCCATACATGATGGTACAAAAAACACATACACTATAAAGTATCATGGATAAATATATGTACTTGTTCCATTGAAAGGTAAAGAGGTAAGAAAGGATGAAAGAATCATGATGATGATGCAGTTTTGGAGTAAAACTATGGAAGGTTCAAGATTTGTCAAGGTACCAAATGAAGAAAAGAAAGTGAGTAGTGAATAATGCAAGGTGGAATCAAATAGTTTTCAAATGAAGGAAGGTAAAACACTTAAGAGAATGTTACAATAAAGAAGATTGGTGTACAGGTTCATGGCAAGAAGAAGAAGGCAACAAATATGTTTTGTTTAACATTGTTATTTCATGTGCAGGTATGAAGATGAAGTAGAGAAGGCCTAAATGTGGGGTTGAAGAGAAATTTCACATCTATGAGATGCAAGTGGAGACAAACACCTTCAATGAGGAAGGTTTAATGCATTTAGACATCAACATATACCAAGTGGATGACATAATACCAGTGGTAAAGCTTTCTCAACTTGGTAGTATGATATAGGGGCATCCCTTTAGGATCCCAAAAAGGTTTCATTTTTATCTTATATTGGTCTTATAG
Organism: Torreya grandis; assembly: GCA_037957365.1. Lineage (NCBI taxonomy): Eukaryota > Viridiplantae > Streptophyta > Pinopsida > Cupressales > Taxaceae > Torreya > Torreya grandis. The sequence continues at coordinate 4,091,746 of JARHVA010000074.1, read as the reverse complement.
GTGATATAGGTCTTAGGAATTCCATTTGTCTACTTGAGAGAATTTGAATATGAAGATTTCCTGCCAAAACCTTCTTTGAGCAAATTTGAATTTGTAAGCTTTATATAAGGACTATTTTATACATTCATGAAGAGGTAAATATGTATCAAGTGATTCTAAAGGTTTTGGAGATTGTATTATGTTCATACATGACACAAGTCTAATGTCATAATCTTGGAGGTGTCATAATGTGAAAATCAAAACATAATTTCATGTATTAAGTAACCTCAACATAAAAAAGGTGGCAAGAAGTAGTTATGCACATTTATAGGATTCTAAGGTTCAGTTTGGTGTTAGTTGGCATGATATTATAGTTGAGAGGATAGACATGGATAATGTATTGACAATATTTGACAGGAAGAAAATGAAAAAATGTTGCTAACTCTATTGCTAAATTAAAGGATACATACCCCCATTTAAGAGGTAATGGTTTTGTTATTTAGAATACATGTGATGATTGATGAGATGATGATATTGGAAATTTTTCCAAGTATGATTTAAATTTGTGACTTGTTTGTTTGATTCAAGATATGACAAGAATGGAAAGTGAGAGACCCCTAGTCTCAAGGGATTTAAGTACAAACTCTATTTAGTTGTTATAGTTATTGATGCTAACTTTATATGATTTATGGATAAAGAATGACTGAGTAATTGTAAACTAAAATGTTTAAAAGACAATTTATAGGGTTTTTATTCCTATTATGAGGACAATAATCAAGGAATTACATGACATACATCTGAGGTTCAGGCATGATTAAAAGCAGACCCCTGTTGTATGGTAAAGCTTTTTAATTACAGACCAATAATATCAAGATTGTCCATAATGAATGATGTTCGAGTGTATTTCATGTGTTTAAATTTGTAATTAGAATGGATTAAGTTGATAAGACTCATTTTAAATGGATAAAACCTATAAGTAAAGGTATTTCTAAATTTGAACCTGGTTCCTGTAGTAAGGGTTGTTTAAAGGGACTGTGTAATGATTTCTTAAAGAATATGAGCAAGTAATGAGTTTATATGATAAATAAATAATTTGGTAAATATGTTTGAGCCTTTTTAAATTTTTTTGAACCTTGGTGTAGTTATGAAACTTAATAAGAGTTTCAAAACATTGACACATACCTGTAGGTGGTTACTGAGTGTGCACAGTCAAATAGATTTTGCTAAGAAAAGCATAACAATGGATTGGGTTGTTAAATCCAAGGATCAAAAATTGTGAAGAGAGTCTTTATAGACTTGAAAAAACAAATTTGGGTCCTTGAAACCACATATAATGTTTATAGTTGTTTTTAGTGTGTCATCAGGCTGGGATTGAGACAAGCAAACCCTCAATTAGGGTTTATGCCATAAATGTGTTTCTAACCATAAAAAAAGATTTCAATTTGGTATAAAATTAGGGTTAATTGTGTGAAAATTTATTTTAATGGTTTTAAATGTGTCCCATACCTTTTAGTATGGTTTTGAATCAAATGAGTGCAGACAGGGTCAACAAAAGACCTAAGAAACTTAAAACAAGGGAACATTGATCAATTTGTGATTGGAAAAGGGACTTAAATATTGAGTTTTGGATTGTAATTTTGGGGATAGAAAGAAAACAATAAAGTGTATTATAATAAAGTGTTATATCTCAGATAGGTGAAGGTATAGATCATACAAATCAAAGAAAGTCCAAAACCAGGGCTACAAGGACTATGGGAAAAGTATGAAAAGTTTGTTGAGTTGTGGAGCTAAAAGCTTCAACTCTTTGCAAACTGAAGGAACTAGAAGGTTGCTGAGTTCCAAGAGAATCGGCGTCGGCAGCAGGACCGACGTCGGTCGTGACCCAGTGCAGAAGGCCACCGGCGACGGCAGGGAGTCGGCCGACGTCGGCAGAACCAGACTAGCAGGGACCGACGTCGGTCGCCTGTGTGTTCTAGAACTGCTCGTTTCACGGACAGTTAGTTAAGTGAACAAAGAGTTTGCATGTTGAGACCAGTGAGAGTCTTGGGCTGTGAAGATAATTGTCTAAATTAAGAGTCTAAGTTATTGTTTAAGAGAGGGATCTATTTATAGACCCATTGGCATGTATTGTATAAGTATGAGATAGAGAGGAAGGCACGCAAGCTCCTTCTATCATTGTAAGATCATTTGAGTTGCAGGTTGTTGCAAGCTCATTGGAGATCTACATGTGAGTATGGTCTGTTGAATTGCAGGTTGCAGGTTCATGGGAGATCAGCTTGAAGTGCTATAGAGTGCTTGGTGAACTGGCAGGGTTATTACTGACTAGTTGGAGAGGTGAACACCAATTATGTTTGTGAGTTGGTTGTTGGGACCATTTTTTGTGTAGGAGAGTGTTGTGTGTGAAGAATTACTGTACACTTGAGGTGTGGCAAACCTCTGTAAGGTGAAAGAGTGTGGCAGCTCTTTGTTGTATTCTTTTATGTAAAGTGTTAATACAAGATAGTGTATTGTCTCTCATATTCTTTGCTATTGGTGAATTGTAGATACTTGTGTTTCTGGCTATTTCCGCATTTATAATTGCTTATATTTGGTAATCATACTGTGCTTTTTCTGAGGAGCAAGATCCAACAAGAGGAATTAGAATAGAGGTGTGTTTGTTCTTGAACTTCCCTGACAAGTGGTATCAGAGCTGTTGGTTGGGATACTAACAGATTGGATTAGATCTGGTTAGTGTGTTTTGATTACAGGTACTCATAGGGTTTCTGTTTGAGTGGGAGTTGAGCAATGACAGAAGACAATAGGCTACGGATAAAAAAGTTTAATGGCAAGAACTACCAATTATGGAGGATGCAGATTGAGGATTATCTGTATCAAAAGGATTTGTACTTACCGTTGGGAGGGGTTACTTGCAAACCCTCAGATATGAAAGATGAAGAATGGGAGGTTCTTGATCGGAAGGCTCTGGAATCTATTAGATTGAGTCTTGCATCATCTGTGATTTCTAGCTTATCACAGTGTAAGACAACGGTGGAGTTGATGGAATCTTTGGCAAATTTATATGAAAAACCCTCAGCTTCTAATAAGGTATTTCTTATGAAGCATTTATTTAATTTGCAAATGTTGGAAGGTGGATCTGTTCATAGCCATCTTAGTGATTTCCATGGTTTGGTAAACCAGTTAAGTTCAGTCAATATTGTATTTGATGATGAAATTAGAACTCTCTTAATCTTGTGTTCATTACCTGAAAGTTGGGAAGGTTTGGTAATGGCAGTTTCTAATACTGTGTCTCCTTCAAAAGTCTTAAAAGTGGATGATGTTGTAAGTGTGATCTTGAATGAAGAGATACGCAGGAATAGCACAGGTGAATCATTAGGAAATGCTTTGAGTGTTGAAGGCAGAGGAAGGCCAAGAGAAAAGATAGAGCATGGGAGATCAAGGTCCAAAACAGGCAAGAGATCCAAGTCCAGGTATGGCAGAATAACCTGCTGGAAGTGTGGAAAGCAAGGGCACTTAAAAAGAGACTGTAGATCAAGAACAGATCAGCATGAAGAACATGAAGTAGAAGCAGACGTTGCAGATTATGCTGCACGGGATGCTCTGGTATGTTCTTTGGATAAAGTAGAATCTTGGGTTTTAGATTCTGGTGCCTCTTTTCATGCATCCCCACATAGGGAATTTTTTCATGAGTATGTCCAGGGAGATTTTGGAGAAATTTATGTAGGGGATGGTAAGCCTTGTCAGATTGTTGGCAAAGGAAAAGTGAAGCTGAAACTACAGACAGGTAACACATGGGTGTTAAAAGAAGTCATGCATGTCCCAGTTCTGGAGTGGAATTTAATTTCTGTTAGAAGTTTGGGTGATGAGGGTTGCACAGTAACTCTCACAGCGGACTCTTGGAAGGTTACCAAGGGTACACTTGTTGTAGCTAGAGGTAAGAAAGTAGATACACTTTATCTATCTACTTGTACTACTGATTCTCTTTCTGGGTTTTCTACTTCAGCTGTAGATTCAGAGATGTGGCTTGATAGGCTTGGTCACACAGATAAGAAAGAGATGCTTGTTCTTGAGTCAAAGGATACGCTTTCGGATTTGGAAGGTATGGATCGTGGTTTTTGTATGCAGAAGAAGAAGGTAACGTTTCTTGAGGAACCCGATGTTAGTGACAAGAACAAGAAAGCCTTGGTTTTCAAGGAGAAGGTGACAGACAGAGTTCAGCACAAGATGCAAAAGAATTTTGAGCAGAGCAAGGGTGATTTGGACAAGGATTTGATCCAAAAAGAGCTCGCGGGAAAAAGTCAGGTCTCATAAGAAAAACACAGAGACCGACGTCGGTAGGAAAACCGGCGTCGGCGTCCAGACAGGGACTGACGTCGGCTATGTGCAGACCGACGTCGGTGACTCAGGGCAGATATTGACTGGCGTCGGCCAGGAAAAATCGACGTCGGCAAGATGGCAGTTGCAGGAAACTGACTTCGGTCGTCTGCAGACTGAGATGTGACCGGCATCAGTTACTGAGACGAATTTTGGGTGAACAGCAAGCTGTCATGGAGTCTCAAGCGCCCATATGGAGGATTGAAGGTGTAAGTAAGTTCTTAAATTCATCATTTTCCTTCTTTGCACTACTTGTTGCTCACTTATGGCATAGGACCAGGAAGTTATTGAAGAAGCAGAACAGGTAGATCCAGGAAATAATGGGAGCTAGGCATGGATGAGGATGTGATTCCTTGGAGGAGAACCAAACAGGTGTTTTGGATAGAGTGGCCAGCTGGAAGTAAGCACTTAGAGACGAATGGATGTTCAGGATAAAGAAGAGCAGAAATGGATACGTGAGATGGAAGATCAGGGTATTTGATCTTGTGTGAGCTGCAGGGCAATGGAGGTTTGATCATTGTGTTTCTCTTTACCAAGTTGGATAGTATTAGCTACACTATCCTATTTCTGTATGATGTGCTTGTTGCAGGGTTACATATACAGGTATTGCTGAACTAAAGGTAAAGCTAGTTCAAGTGGATGTCATGGAGAATCTGGGAGCAGCAAGATTCTTTGGCATGAGTGTGTTCTAGAGACATGGTAAGTCATATGTTGACTTTGTTTCAGGATGATTGTGTGAAATCGGTTAGCACGCCGATGGTTGGACAGTTCTATGAATAGGTGTCTTGATTCACATAATGAGGTTGAGTGCATGGTATGTACTAAACCTGAGTTTTCCCAAGCAGTGGGAGTTGTCACAAGTTGGAGCCAATCCGGGAGAGAACCATTGGAGGACAGTTCAGTGGATTCTTACAGGGACTAGTAGCAGGTGCACATGCTATGCAGATTCAGGTTAATTTCTACATGGTTGTAGATGTGGATGTGGCAGGTGATTTGGATGACAGGTTTTACACTACAGGTTTGTGGTGGTTGGTCTTCAAGAGTGATCTTGAGGAGGGATACAAAGCCAAGAGAACAAACTAGATAAAGTACAGGTACATGTACATGTTGCAGCTGTTTATCTCTAAGTGAGAGATTGTTGAGTTGTGGAGCTAAAAGCTTCAACTCTTTGCAAACTGAAGGAACTGGAAGGTTGCTGAGTTCCAGGAGAACCGGCGTCGACAGCAGGACCGACGTCGGTCGTGACCCAGTGCAGAAGGCCACCGACGACGGTAGGGAGTCGGCCGACATCGGCAGAACCAGACTAGCAGGGACCGACGTCAGTCGCCTGTGTGTTCTAGAACTGCTCATTTCACGGACAGTTAGTTAAGTGAACGAAGAGTTTGCATGTTGAGACCAGTTAAAGTCTTGGGCTGCGAAGATAATTGTCTAAATTAAGAGTCTAAGTTATTGTTTAAGTGAGGGATCTATTTATAGACCCATTGGCATGTATTGTATAAGTATGAGATAGAGAGGAAGGCATGCAAGCTCCTTCTATCATTGTAAGATCATTTGAGTTACAGGTTGTTGCAAGCTCATTGGAGATCTACATGTGAGTATGGTTTGTTGAATTGCAGGTTGCAGGTTCATGGGAGATCAGCTTGAAGTGCTATAGAGTGCTTGGTGAACTGGCAGGGTTATTACTGACTAGTTGGAGAGGTGAACACCAATTATGTTTGTGAGTTGGTTGTTGGGACCGTTTTTTGTGTAGGAGAGTGTTGTGTGTGAAGAATTACTGTACACTTGAGGTGTGGCAAACCTCTGTAAGGTGAAAGAGTGTGGCGGCTCTTTGTTGTATTCTTTTCTATAAAGTGTTAATACAAGATAGTGTATTGTCTCTCATATTCTTTGCTATTGGTGAATTGTAGCTACTTGTGTTTCTGGCTATTTCTGCATTTATAATTGCTTATATTTGGTAATCATACTGTGCTTTTTCTGAGGAGCAAGATCCAACAAGAGGAATTAGAACAGAGGTGTGTTTGTTCTTGAACTTCCCTGACAAGTGGTATCAGAGCTATTGGTTGGGATACTAACAGATTGGATTAGATCTGGTTAGTGTGTTTTGATTACAGGTACTCATAGGGTTTCTGTTTGAGTGGGAGTTGAGCAATGACAGAAGACAATAGGCTACGGATGGAAAAGTTTAATGGCAAGAACTACCAATTATGGAGGATGCAGATTGAGGATTATCTGTATCAAAAGGATTTGTACTTACCGTTGGGAGGGGTTACTTGCAAACCCTCAGATATGAAAGATGAAGAATGGGAGGTTCTTGATCGGAAGGCTCTGGGATCTATTAGATTGAGTCTTGCATCATCTATGATTTCTAGCTTATCACAGTGTAAGACAACGGTGGAGTTGATGGAATCTTTGGCAAATTTATATGAAAAACCCTCAGCTTCTAATAAGGTATTTCTTATGAAGCATTTATTTAATTTGCAAATGTTGGAAGGTGGATCTGTTCATAGCCATCTTAGTGATTTCCATGGTTTGGTAAACCAATTAAGTTCAGTCAATATTGTATTTGATGATGAAATTAGAACTCTCTTAATCTTGTGTTCATTACCTGAAAGTTGGGAAGGTTTGGTAATGGCAGTTTCTAATACTGTGTCTCCTTCAAAAGTCTTAAAAGTGGATGATGTTATAAGTGTGATCTTGAATGAAGAGATACGCAGGAATAGCATAGGTGAATCATTAGGAAATGCTTTGAGTGTTGAAGGCAGAGGAAGGCCAAGAGAAAAGATAGAGCATGGGAGATCAAGGTCCAAGACAGGCAAGAGATCCAAGTCCAGGTATGGCAGAATAACTTGCTGGAAGTGTGGAAAGCAAGGGCACTTAAAAAGAGACTGCAAATCAGGAACAGATCAGCATGAAGAACATGAAGTAGAAGTAGACGTTGCAGATTATGCTGCACGGGATGCTCTGGTATGTTCTTTGGATAAAGTAGAATCTTGGGTTTTAGATTCTGGTGCCTCTTTTCATGCATCCCCACATAGGGAATTTTTTCATGAGTATGTCCAGGGAGATTTTGGAGAAATTTATGTAGGGGATGGTAAGCCTTGTCAGATTGTTGGCAAAGGAAAAGTGAAGCTGAAACTGCAGACAGGTAACACATGGGTGTTAAAAGAAGTCATGCATGTCCCAGTTCTGGAGTGGAATTTAATTTCTGTTAGAAGTTTGGGTGATGAGGGTTGCACAGTAACTCTCACAGCGGACTCTTGGAAGGTTACCAAGGGTACACTTGTTGTAGCTAGAGGTAAGAAAGTAGATACACTTTATCTATCTACTTGTACTACTGATTCTCTTTCTGGGTTTTCTACTTCAGCTGTAGATTCAGAGATGTGGCTTGATAGGCTTGGTCACACAGATAAGAAAGAGATGCTTGTTCTTGAGTCAAAGGATACGCTTTCGGATTTGGAAGGTATGGATCGTGGTTTTTGTATGCAGAAGAAGAAGGTAACGTTTCTTGAGGAACCCGATGTTAGTGACAAGAATAGGAAAGCCTTGGTTTTCAAGGAGAAGGTGACGGACAGAGTTCAGCACAAGATGCAAAAGAATTCTGAGCAGAGCAAGGGTGATTTGGACAAGGATTTGATCCAAAAAGAGCTCACGAGAAAAAGTCAGGTCTCACAAGAAAAACACAGAGACCGACGTCGACAGGAAAATCGGCGTCGGCGTCCAGACAGGGACCGACGTCGGCTATGTGCAGACCGACGTCGATGACTCAAGGCAGATATTGACTGGCGTTGGCCAAGAAAAATCGACGTCAACAAGATGGCAGTTGCAGGAAACTGACTTCGGTCGTCTGTAGACTGAGATGTGACCGGCATCGGTTACTGAGACAAATTTTGGGTGGACAGCAAGCTGTCATGGAGACTCAAGCGCCCATATGGAGGACTGAAGGTGTAAGTAAGTTCTTAAATTCGTCATTTTCCTTCTTTACACTACTTGTTGCTCACTTATGGCATAGGACCAGGAAGTTGTTGAAGAAGCAAAACAAGTAGATCTAGGAAACAATGGGAGCTAGGCATGGATGAGGATGTGATTCCTTGGAGGAGAACCAAACAGGTGTTTTGGGTAGAGTGGCCAACTGGAAGTAAGCACTTAGAGACGAATGGATGTTCAGGATAAAGAAGAGCGGAAATGGATACGTGAGATGGAAGATCAGTGTATTTGATCTTGTGTGAGCTGCAGGGCAATGGAGGTTTGATCATTGTGTTTCTCTTTACCAAGTTGGATAGTATTAGCTACACTATCCTATTTTTGTATGATGTGCTTGTTGCAGGGTTACATATACAGGTATTGCTGAACTAAAGGTAAAGCTAGTTCAGGTGGATGTCATGGAGAATCTGGGAGCAGCAAGATTCTTTGGCATGAGTGTGTTCTAGAGACATGGTAAGTCATATGTTGACTTTGTTTCAGGATGATTGTGTGAAATCGGTTAGCACGCCGATGGTTGGACAGTTCTATGAACAGGTGTCTTGATTCACATAATGAGGTTGAGTGCATGGTATGTACTAAACCTGAGTTTTCCCAAGCAGTGGGAGTTGTCACAAGTTGGAGCCAATCTGAGAGAGAACCATTGGAGGACAGTTCAGTGGATTCTTACAGGGACTAGCAGCAAGTGCACATGCTATGCAGGTTCAGGTTAATTTCTACATGGTTGTAGATGTGGATGTGGCAGGTGATTTGGATGACAGGTTTTACACTACAGGTTTGTGGTGGTTGGTCTTCAAGAGTGATCTTGAGGAGGGATACAAAGCCAAGAGAACAAACTAGACAAAGTACAGGTACATGTACAGGTTGCAGCTGTTTATCTCCAAGTGGGAGATTGTTGAGTTGTGGAGCTAAAAGCTTCAACTCTTTACAAACTGAAGGAACTGGGAGGTTGCTGAGTTCCAGGAGAATCGGCGTTGACAGCAGGACCGACGTCGGTCGTGACCCAGTGTAGAAGGCCACCGGCGACGGTAGGGAGTCGGCTGACATAGGCAGAACCAGACTAGCAGGGACCGACGTCGGTCGCCTGTGTGTTCTAGAACTGCTCGTTTCACGGACAGTTAGTTAAGTGAACGAAGAGTTTGCATGTTGAGACCAGTTAGAGTCTTGGGCTGCGAAGATAATTGTCTAAATTAAGAGTCTAAGTTATTGTTTAAGTGAGGGATCTATTTATAGACCCATTGGCATGTATTGTATAAGTATGAGATAGAGAGGAAGGCATGCAAGCTCCTTCTATCATTGTAAGATCATTTGAGTTGCAGGTTGTTGCAAGCTCATTGGAGATCTACATGTGAGTATGGTCTATTGAATTGCAGGTTGCAGGTTCATGGGAGATCAGCTTGAAGTGCTATAGAGTGCTTGGTGAACTGGCAGGGTTATTACTGACTAGTTGGAGAGGTGAACACCAATTCTGTTTGTGAGTTGGTTGTTGGGACCATTTTTTGTGTAGGAGAGTGTTGTGTGTGAAGAATTACTGTACACTTGAGGTGTGGCAAACCTCTGTAAGGTGAAAGAGTGTGGCGGCTCTTTGTTGTATTCTTTTCTGTAAAGTGTTAATACAAGATAGTGTATTGTCTCTCATATTCTTTGCTATTGGTGAATTGTAGCTACTTGTGTTTCTGGCTATTTCCGCATTTATAATTGCTTATATTTGGTAATCATACTGTGCTTTTTCTGAGGAGCAAGATTCAACAAGAGGAATTAGAACAGAGGTGTGTTTGTTCTTGAACTTCCCTGACAATGTTGTGTATGGAAAGAGCCTCTGAGGCCTATAGAGTGTTGATGAGGTGGTTAACATATTGAGATGGGGTTAATCAGAGATAATTAACCAATATAAGGATTTGGAAAACCTCAAAACTAACAATTATACTTTGAACCATTATGTGACAGATTGTACCATAAACCATTGTCAAAGGAAGTGAGTGTGAAACAAGGTCCATAATGTTTTATTGGTATATGCTCTGCATCATATGGGTAATGGTAAACATATTGAAATTGGTTTTGAGTTGGGTTATAAAATTGCGTATCATGAGGTGGGGGATAATTAAAATCTAGCACACGAACTGTGAGTGAAGGAATTTGATTCTTCCCACCTATGTTGTTATTTTTGCCATTATTCTTGTTCATGGGTTGAAATGGGTTGTTGTTTATGATATTCAACCTCTTGTTTTGATTTGTCACATAATATATAGTGGCATTTTAGTTTTAATTTAGAACCTTATGGATTTGATTTTTAGGGTTACTTTGGTTTGCATCTTGATAACCCCCTTTATTTTGATTTGGAGCAAATAATTTCCCATTGCTTCCATAGGTTCTATAACCACTATTGATGGTTGTTTGGTCAATTCTTATAGTAATTTAGATTGATTATTCATATGATTAGTAATAAAAAAAGTGTCATATTCACTTTTTTCTTTATTGAGGGAGTGTAAAAAGAGATCACATAGTTCCCTTTGGTCCATATGTAGTGCACTGACAGGCAAGTATAAGACTTGCCACCATCTGGTGATGAAATGGGAAACAAATTCATTGTGTTCTTGTTTGATATGTAATAACTCTCATATGTTAGTCTTGATAAGTTTTTTCATGTTTAAGTCCTTGACAAGCTCTACATGATTTGTTAGAAGGAGTGAATGGAGGCCTCAGGGAGGATTTATTACCAATCAAGGGTGGTTCCTTCCAAGTTCTTTGGGAATATTTTGGTGACTACCCCATCCAAAGGTAGAAGCTTTCTAATAGTGATCGTGTATGCCTTGACATGTGCATTAAGGTCTCCCTTATCCTTAAACTTGGGGAGTTTAGTTTGGGGATGTGGAAAAATAACCCATCATATATTTTAATCAAGAAGTTCTTTTAAATATTCAACATAGGTCCCCTTTGTACTAAAGTCTACCAAAGTTATGGTTGGATTAGCTTGAAGATAAGGGTTTGGATAAGAGGTGGATGATAAACCTTTACGTAGAAAAATATTGAGGTTGGTAAGGTGGAGCATATTATGTCAAAAAGTAGTTGTCTAGATAGGTGGACTTTTAAAACATGTGGTAATAAGGTAGAAGAGGGTTAAACGAAGAAGCACAATTTGGAAATTGTAAAGGATGAGTGTACATGGGTGGTACGTAACTTAGATAATTGAAGGGTGGAGGCATCTTAGTCACCAAATTATTAAGAGGAACATAATAAATTACACCTATAATATGAATTTGGACTAGAGGTTAATAATATGGAGGAATGTTATAAGCTACAGGTTTGGCGACTTCATGAATAAGGATTTCACTAGGATATTGGTTTGAAATGTATTTAGTGGGAAGTGGATTAGATGGGTACTACGGTTGCTAGCAAGTTTTTATTTGGATGGGAATGGAGGAGGAATGGCCTTGGTTAGAAGTATTAGAGGTCATCACTTGATTTGGCTTGGTTTCTCTCAAAGTCTCAAATGCGATCCACCAAGATATATATGAGTTTATTCGATGAAGAAGCAATGTTAGATTTAATAACTTCCTTTGTGGAAGATTTTGGAGGAAAATATTGATAACCAGTGATTATGTTAGAAGACTCAAGAGGAGACATGGGATAGAGATGTTTTGGATTTCAATTGAGGGATGCGATGACGATTTTAGTTTGCTTAGCCCATAGTCTAGATAGCGGATTCTCTCAATGTATTGATTAAATATTTTTATCTTGTCCATATATGAGATTTTCAAGTTAATATTTAATGTGATTATAATTTGAGGTTAAGCCCCTCCTCTAATAGTGGAAGTCATATTATTAGAGTCTCGGTAGTTACTAGCGGTTGCCAAAGGGTCTTGCACTTTTTGAATCACTACTTTAGACCTAGTTTGAAAATTTGAGAGTGAAGGGTTTTGAAATTGACTATCCATTTTTGAGTGAAGAAATTATTGTTCCAATTAAATAATAAGGCCTCATTAAGAACTTGGTGGTTCCTTCTATAGTTCTTTGGGTTGAAAGATCTCGCAAATTCTTGTACAGACATATTCGAGAGGTATATAAATAGCCACAAAATAAATGGAAGAGATAAGAGAAGTGGAGAAGAAGAAATAAAAGATGAATATGTGAAAATAAAAGCCTTTCATGTTAGGTTCACTAAATTTTATACATGAATAAAGTGACATGTTAACCTTTGTGCACTTGACTTCCCAATGTCTGCACAAGACAACTGATTGAAAAGATGATATGATGATAGGTCTATGGGTTTTTTTTATTAGGTTGAGGTGAAAAGGTGAGGTTTTGGATGACAAGTCTTAAAGGGTAATTGTGGTGATACTATAATATTTGCTCTGTATCACATTGAATTTTTAGAGTGATGAATTAAGAAGAGACAAAATCCTAAGAACCTTCAGTGTGAATGAGGATAAGTTATCAAAGTTCTTAATCAATACTAGGTAAGGGGAGTTATGTGTAATTGGGTTGGATAACTCTAATGAATTGGTTTACTCTATCGATTTGACTATGTCTAATCAATGTCACTTGGTAAGTGAATGAAATGTGATGAGGCTAGTCTTGAGGAGGAAGAAAAGGAAGAGGAAAATTTTTGGACTTGGAGGTTATTATAGTTATGGATTAACATATGAGGGATTTTGATTATTGGGGATTATTCTACTAGGGATTTCATTTTAAGAGCTTAAATTTGACTAATGATAAAGTGTGGGATAGGAGTAGAACTAAAGACTTCAATTATAAGCTCAGTGTTAATATGGCTATGGATGTAATTGGCATAAACATTAGATCTAACCCTAGGAAAGATACATGTTTTGTGGATATGTTCACTTTGTAAGTGTCATCCAAGGGGAAAGACAATGTTGAAGGGTTGAAATCAAGGTTTAGTATTATACATGTTTTGGCAAGGCTTTGTTTGATTTTATTTTTGGTGTTTTTGGTAATATTTTACGAAGAAGATTAAACTATATTACTTTTTGAAAATAAAGCATTTACAACAATAAAATGAATAGTTGAAAGTAAAAGAAAGGAAATGCTTTTATTTTTGTTCTTTTCAAGAATTTTATGAATACAAGTGCTAAAAATTGAATTCGATATGAATGATGCAAGTGTTAATTTGTTTTTTCTTAATTTTAGGACAAAGTTTTACCTATGTACACTAAATTAAATGTTTATCTCCTTTTATTTTGAATGAAAATATGTGAAAGTTACTATGTAATTGAGATTTTGAACATGCAAATGAAGAATTAAGATCTGAAACTAGGGTTTATTCTACGTTGTGCAATTTATAGTTTTTTTCTTGTGATCTAGTCTAGTATGCAAGCTAAAATTTAATTTTTGAGTTTTTTATGGTAGTATGAAGTTATAATGATTGTACGATTGACTACATTAAGTTTTATAATTCTATTTTTTTTTTCCATAATTTTCTTTAACAAGTAAAAGAGAGAAACTAAATATAGCATGAAAACTTTTATTTATATAGATTTTGGGTGTGTAAATGTGTGTGTGCATGTGCTTATTTCATGAATATGTATTGAAATAAAACTAAAAGTATATTGGCTTTGTTTAGCTATTCCTAGTGATGAGACTCACCTAATCTACTCTAGATTGAATGCAAAACTATTATTCTTTGAAACTTTGATATGTAGATGCAACTAAAGAATCAAAAATACCTTTTGTTAATGCAAAAAAGAGAGAGGAGAATGATTTATTTTAAAATACTTTATGCTTTCACAGTCCGTACATAGTGACTAAATAGTTTCTGAGAGAAAACTGTGTCTATTACTCAAACATAATTTCCTCCCAAAACCTATTTACTCACCATGATTTATTTTATTTTATTTTGATATTTAAAAAAAATGAAACTATCTAATAAATGAGAAAAAATAATCTAGTATATTCTAATAATCAAAACAAAATTGAAAGCAAATCCTCTAACTTGACCAATGGTGAGATCAATTGAAGGTGAAGAAGTAATCGGTGTGAGTATATGATCCTCAAGTTGCTATATAATTTTATCAATATTGACCTCAAGAATGCTTTCAAAAAATATTATAAGAGAATTTAAGTAAAAAAGTTACAATTTTGAAGACGAAAGCAACTAGAATGTTGTTGGCTTGATTCACGAACAACAAAAATCTGATTGTAAATTTGATGAATTCACTTTTCTAAACTTAGGTAGAGTGACACAAAGATGAATATAGATTGAGGAAAGTATTCTCCAAAACAAAATTAGGCGGGCTATGGATTTTTAAAACTTGAAAGCTTCAATATGTGGTATCATTTTTGGATATGAAAACCTAGGAAAAATGAGATACTTGTAAGGAAGGAGAGGAGGTTGTATGTGGGAGATAATTGAAGCTTGATTGAGATTTTTTAGGAATTAACTTTTAGAAGTGATTGAAAAAAAAGGATTAAGAGTGAGTTTGGAAATCTTGATGGTAAACACAAAGTAAAACAATAAATAAAAACAACTGAAAGCATGCAATACATGTGAAAACTAGAGTCTCATATGCTAAATTTAACAACACTTACACTATGACAAAACCACCACCTTGTGTAGGTGGTGAAGACATAATCACCATGACAGTTCATATAACAGCTACTTTTTCTAATGGAATCTCCACTATAGTTACATTTTTGACACAATGGTTTCATCACTAACTAAGTATTTTTAAAATTTAAAGTAAAACACTCAGGAAAAGGAGAATTTGACAAACATAAAGGCCAAGAAAATAGTATAAAGATAATAAAAGTAAAGAGAAGCATTATGAGCATGTTTTTGTGGAGATTCTTTAATTTTCATTATATTTATCATGAAATGCTATACTATGCAAAATTTGGGGGCGTACAAGTCATGATAATGAGTCTTGATCAAGTACCCATGGACAAAACATATAGTAAACTCTAATTGTCCATATGGTCACCAATCCATCTTACCAAAAAAAATGGATTTTGATTCATTGTAAATGATAATTTAAAGTAGGAATTGAAGCACTATATAAATCTCACTCAAAAGAAACATTGATCAAATAACTAGGAAAAATGAGTGAATACGGGAAAAATGCATCATTACAAGGTTTCCCAAGAAACCAGGAAGACAATAAAAGTGGAGACAATAAACATATGTTGTAAGGTATTCCAAGAAGAAAATAGTTCAATACTCAAACATAATGGTGAAGAAGGTGTAGTGGATGGAATAAAGACCATTAAATATAAATACACTAGGTGGATTCAAAAGTCATAAAAGATATGGTGATAAAAAGTGGTTTGAATCTACTACTAAAGAACCAACAGATGTTGGGGATGTTAGACAATGAATACTGTCAAGTCCAAAACCACTACTCTTCACTAAAGAGATAAAAGGTGTTACGGATGTTAGCCTTAAAATCATTTTCAATAAAATTTTACAAACTAAAATGTGTTTGGTGGATGGAAAGTCACTAAGGAACTCAACCTTGCAGAAGTGGTTTGGATCCACTAATCAATCACTAAATAAATAACTAACACTGTAGTTAAAAAAATAGTTCTTTACGAAAGGAAGCTATAAATGATATCGAAAGTACAAATAAGTTTACCAAATAGAATTTGATTAACTACCTAAAATAAAAGATATGATGTCTCAAGGGTAAGCAAAGGACATGACACCTAAGGAGGCAATATCAACACCAAACCCCCATACTAATAATTGCATAGAGTGACATCAAAATATGTGTGAGTGGAAGAATTCATTAACTTGAAAACATAATAGGATAAACTAACACTAGATACACTATAATGGATCCACTACAAACTGAATTAAAATGTAGACATGTCAAGGAAGTGTCAAAGATATAGACAAAGGACATCTCTAAAGAAGATGGCCTTAGTGGTGATGAGAGAGTGACAAATTTAAATAGTAAAAACATGTGTATAATATAACACACACACATGAAGGTAGATGAAATTAAAGCATCAAAATCCCCCATGATACTTTATAACTTAGTTTGACTACAAAATGATCCCCAAAACAAACCCAACAAATCACATAAGAAAATGCAAAATATTTTCAATCTATAGAAGACATAATTAAAGAGAGTTGCTCCTAAAAATTTGCCAAAGAAGAGATCCCAATTAATAAAAGGATCACCTAAATGTAGGAGGATTAGTGTACGAACTATGAAATTGAATGATAGAGGTGCCATGCCTATGTATCCCTCATAGATAATGCTCAAAATGCCACCATAACTGATATAAGACCATCCCATATGAATATGAATGGAATAAGACAATACTATAAGTATAAATTATATAAATGAAGCATGTGAAAAAACATCTAGTAGTATTTTAGAATAATCATGCTTGACATAAAAAATATTAGTTTTTTTAGGCTTGGGTGAAGGTGTAACAGAGCTCATGTGTTGTTGAATGTCCTCACAAAGAGCAAAGCAAAAAAAAATGGACCTAAGCTATCATCAAATGATCCAAAACAATATCTTGCATTTGGATCATAACCAATGTCATGGAGAGAGTCCTAATTAATAGGCTCAATTAAAGTAATAATGCCTTATGAACATATACTAAGACCTCTATTAAGGTAACTATAGACATTAAAAAACTATGCACTACAACTCTAGATGTTAAATTAACCATTTAAAACCACCCCTTGGCCCCCTTGGGTTAGACCATTTCTTTAACCCCTTTAAAAACACCCATTTACCCCATTTAGCTAATCTAATTAGTTAAGTTAAATAATCATATTTACACCTCCCCACCCAAACCCATGGCTAACTGAGTGACACCTAGCCTTAAGACTATTTCCCACCTTGGCATTTAATGCCTTAACCTTCTAAACCTCTTATTCATCCATTCCCATGTTGCCTTAAATAGCCTCGAACCACTTCTAATGGTCTTAATGATCAAACTTAAGTACAAATAGCTATTTTTGGAAAATTTGACTATATCTCCCTTGACTGACATCGATGACCCCTTGATCAACGTCGATTGATCAGGACTGACGTCAATTACTTAAGGTAGCCCCAAGACCCTTGTTCAGGAGGTTGAAACTTTTCAGTGAGAATCAAAACTCTCATGAAAATCTAAGCTTCCCAGTGAACCAGAGAACTCAAGTACCATCACTCTATCCACATTGTTTCTGGTTGCCAAACAACTTACATTCAACTTTAGGACTTATCTAGGCCATCAAACACTAAAATTTAAGTATATTTCACTTGTTATAAGTTCACTTTTTTAGTTTTAGTAGTTTTAGTGCTTGCACCCACTTCTCATCTCTCCTCATATCCTCTCTTGTGTTGGATATCAAAAACTTCAAACACTCCTTCCACTAAACACCCTATGATCATTCTTTGCCATTTAAGTACTCAAATCCTTGTGTTTGAAACCTCTGATATTCCCTCCTATCTCTATGACCATCATCTAATCCCAAATAACCCATAAAATCCCTCCTGTAACTAACCCAAAATCCATTCTACCCAATACTAGAACCCACAGTAACTGACATCGATCACCCCTAATCGGCATCAGTCATCCCCTAACTAGCATCGATTGCCTTAACTGATATCGATTACAAAGTGACTGACATCATTCACTGTGTAAATATTTTTCCCCAAAAAAAAAGTTTAAGTCACCCATCAACACTCACCCATTTTATTTTATTTTTGACTTTTGTCATAACATAGAGTCACAAACTAATTTCTAAATCAAGTTTTATCATTTTAACATTAGTTATGAACAAGTTAATGACATTTTGATAAAATCACTCATTTTATCTTTAAAAGCATTTATTTCATTGTGATTAAGTACTTTATATTACTGTATGCAATAAATCTCTTTTTATTTTCATAACTTAACTTATTTAAAGAGTGGATTGACAACCCTCCAATAAAGTTCAGTACTTCTTGGGTCTAGCATTTGCTAGGCAATCCACCCCCATATCTCACTAATTAATCTATTTTTAGCTTCTTTGCTATTGCAGGCCATCCTCCCAAGCCAAAGAGGAGTTCTCTAAATCTAGGTTCTTTAATACCTTCCCCTTTCTTTCAAGTTTTTATTTATTTTCCAAAAAAATAAAAAGAAAATAAACACAAAACATAGTGAAACAGAAACTCATGAAATAAAGTTTGTAGGAATTGAAGGTATTAGTGTGCTTCTCAAAAGAACCAGGATAATAAGCATGGGATCTATAGTGGGATGTGTAGTAACTGAAACAAAAGATATAATAACATGCAAAAATACTAACAAATTACAGTCAATATGTGCAAAAACAATCACTATAGGTAGATCTAGTAGGTTACATTTTAAAATCATGTTAAGTGGATGTGTACCAAATTCAAAAACATGTAGTGAATTACATGATGGATTAACAAAAAGAGAATGTATGATAAATATATCAATATTATGCTATAAGTATGTAACTTTGTTTTGTAGGAAGTGAGTTAGGGTGTATTTTTTTAGAATGGGGGAGCACATAAGAGAGATTTAATTTTTGAGTTTTAGGTTCTCTTCTTAAAGTGTTATTAAAGAAGCCATTACAATAAGATGAACCTTAAAAACAAAATAATCAACAAGATAGAATCCCCCAAATTGTTTATAATGATGCAGTTATGTATAATGTTGAGGCCTAACTTGATTAATTAATAAGGCCCTCCTAGAATATATTGTATACACTAAAAGATGCAAAAAGGTGACCTTCAAACAGAAATAAGGTGGTACTTTATAAACAGTGTGTATAGATAAATAATGGCACTAACAGAACTGAGAAGCGGGTAGACATTTAACTATTTAAGACAAAAAAATGCTTTAACCATGAGCTTGTAGGTTTGTAGGGTCAAGAACAAAAATGCAGTGGTGGAGTCTAAAAATTGAAGGAACAATAAAAAGATGAATAAGTCTTGTTCAAGAGGTGCCAATTATGAAGGTCAATGGGACAATTCAACCAGAACATGGCTTGAGTGATTCTAGATGAGTCAACGCCCATAGTGAGTCAAAATTAGAAAAAATCAGTTATACAATGTTGATTATTTCACAATTATAACACCAACAAGAATTTTCACACTACAAATATCTCAATGAGAGGAGGATATTATGCAGCAAGAAAATAAGTGAATGCCATCTAGTTGATAGGTCACAACTATCTTAGTTGTATGACACAGGCCAAATAAGAAAATTACAATAACATAAATAATTCTAGTGCATGTTGTCATTATTTCAATTGAAAAATTATATTGTTTTAGCATTTGGAATAGAGAGTTGTATGACCATGTCGAATAATATTGATAAAAAGAATTCAAAGATTTTTCACATATTTATGAACGTGGAAATTAACAAAAAACACCAAATATTAGTTGCAAGAAGTGAGCTCTGATACCATATCAAAGTATAATATACCCATCTATAAGATCTCATCAACATGCCATTACCAGAGTAGAAGAGCAAAAAACCACCATCCACAATCATGCATAAATATGTTTGTGTTCTCAGGTATGCGATATTTACAATCTGCTAAAAAAATAATATAGATACTAGTAATATATATATAACCCTAAAATATTGATATGAGTTTAACTTATCATTAACCCTATATTTGAATTAAAGATGTATATAAAAATGAAATGGCAAAAGGGTGATAATCAAATCTATAACATGTCAATTACATGTTAAACTCAAATATAAACATACACTAAATTTATTATGTTGAGATACTTTAAATATAAAAAGTACAACTATGCTAGATAAATAAATGATAAAGAAGAAAAGTACTTAGCTTGTTTTGATGCTAATGCAGACCTAGATCTAGAACAAGCAAAAAGCAAGTTGGAGGATATTTTGGAACAAAATCTTAGAAACTAACGTCAGCTTGGGATGGTTGTCTTGACACTATTGTCTAGGTTAGACATAAGTATATTATACAAAATACCTACTAAAAAAGGATGTGACCACCTATATGCTTGTGGGTTTTATTTTGCATTCCCTGTGGTGCATTTAGATTTGGGTCATGGATTGTCACTCCTTTTGAAATGTCAAGACCCTAGTTCTCCATCTTCATAATGACCTTAGGGGGAAATGGGTTAGTTAGCACATGATGTTGATCTGACCCTAAAGACCCAACTATCATAGGGCACTTTGTACATAGTCAATAGTCCAGAAGAGGGCCTCAGACTCATGTAATACTCCCCTATGTGTTGGCTTGTGTGTGAATCATGCAATATGTGCAAATCAAATACAATAATGACCTAACTTGTAACTTCAAAAATCAAGCTATTGAGCTACTCCTTTAGTATTTTAGAATTGTAGATATGATGTATCTATGACTGGTATAAAAATAGGGAAGGTTTATTCAATTAAATGCTCTTTGGTAAGAATACTTAGTATTGTTCCCATGTTTCTAGGTGAGGAATGAATGAGGGTTGATCTTATATTTATATCAATCTCTTTAGAGTAATAACTTGCATTAAAGCTGTCATTAAAATACATTTTATTTATAAATTAGATGATTTTAGGGCACTAGACACTTGCATTAGGTCAGGACACTAATGTCAACGTTAGTGTTTGTCCTGGATGTTAGCATCTAGGGAGCATGAAAGTAGGTACAGGTTTAAAACTTGTAGATATAGAAGATAAGTACATTTTAAGGATTTTGAGTAAGATAGAAGACCTAGGTCATCAACATAAGAATGGAAAGACTAAGAGATATAGGCCAAGGGGTACAAAGATAGAGTAGATACGAGACTTGCATAAGTGGGAAGGTATATAATTAAGAGGAACAACCAAGGTTTGAGTTTGCCAACTGTACAAGACTAAGGTGCTATAAATCAGAAAATATCATCTACATTTACCCCACCCTTTAATCTAGTAATTAAATTATTATTTTAAAGAAAATAAATGCGTACCTGGGTGATTATGCATACCTTGTCCTTGCATGCACCCAACTTGAGTGTTTTGTTGGTGATTGACCTAAAACTAAGAGGATGTTATAGTGTAAAATCAATGCATATAATTTGGTTTTAAATTATTTGAAATAAATTGAAATTGAAAGAGCAAGGTCTAGAAGTACACATGTGTGTCAATGTAACTGCCTTAACTATTAGCAAGTTGTTTTGCAAAAAATATGTATCATTATAAGGTTTTAAAATTGAGATTAAGACAAATATATATATAATCTTTAAAATGCATATATCTAAGGAGATAAAGAGAGAGATTGGAAGGCCCATGCCCTCAACCTTGGATCAAAAGTGAGTTGCCACCTAGTAGTTAAGATTAGCTCAATTGTGCAACGCAATGATACTTATAACCTAGTGAGGTTGGATGATCAAGTCCAACCTGAGAACTTGATAAGATTGAGTGATTTGATCACCTCAACCATATCAAAAGGTTAACCAACTACTATATTAGATTATTTGAACAAAGGCCACAAAAGTTTGTGCAGTATTAGTACAAAAAATTATGTGATGTGGTAATAGTCCATAATAAAATTTTAGAATTTAGAAATGATTTGAATTTCATAATGTTAGGCACATGTTACATAGCATATACACCTTAGATATGTCTTGTGTTGAAACTATGTATAAAAATAATACTAATGTATACAATTCTACCATAACTATGAATCTAAACCATATGATTGTGTGTGCTTTGGCCAATATGGATAATTGTGTAAGTGTGGATAACATGCTTCCAAAGCATGCCTCCACTATATATGGAAAAATCTTTGAAATGATATAATTAAAAATGTGGAGAACATGTTTAAAAAATATATCCTCCACTATAATCTGGAGATGTTTAATATTGAATTAGTGTGGAGAACATGCTTCCAAAGCAAGCCCCACTAAATATGAGAATTGTTAATGTGTGAAATCCATGCCCATATGACATGTCCCCACTGAATCTAAAAAATTGATATAAGTACCATTTATTAAATGAGTGTGGAGAACATGCTTCTAAATCATGCCCCCACTAAATCTAGAAACTATGCCAAGTGTGGAGAACATGCCTCTATGACATGCCCCCACTAATATTCCCCTCCTTTGAGGTGAAAGAAAGATAAGAACTGGTAGTTACCTTACCTCAAGAGGATAAGACAACTATATAATCTATGAATGTAACCATGTAGCATATAAAAAGAACATGTATAGATAGATATAACATTGAAGCACATAGAATCAATGTGATCACATGTAGGCCTAAAATGCATGATAAGGATCATGGCAACATCTAGATAGTAACAATACAAGATCAACTAGAAAATCAATCACACACACAAGAACACTCAAAATTAATTCAAAAGGCAATGTTCTAAGTAGACCATTAATAAGGGGCATATTCAAATTCGCATAATCGAAGAGACATGACTTATTCAAATGCCCATAAAATAAAAAATTATATATTCAAATATCCATATAATAAATAAGATGTTTTTGGATTTTTTTGAATAGTTTTGATTTTTTTTGGTATTTTTGGAATTTTACTTACATAACATATTTATGCAAGTGCATAATGTTTATTGTTATTTTTAAAGGATCTCCTTCACTTCGGGTTCAATAAGTGTTTAAGCCTAAAATATTGATCTAAGGTTGTCTTATTATTAACCCTAGTTTAAATTAAAGGGGTATAAAGAAATGAAATGGCACAAGGGTGATAATCAGATCTATAGTAGGCCAATTAAATGTAAAACTGAGATATAAACATATATTGAATTTATTATGTTGATATAGTCTAAATATAAAAATTACAACTATGATAGATATATAAATGACAAAGAAGTGATATACTTAGCTTGTTCTGATGTTAATGCAGTTTTGGATCTAGAACATGCTAGAAGGAGATTCTGGAATAGTCGTTAGATCCCTGATTTGACACTTATAGTGCTCTGGACATTAATGTTAGCCTAAGATGATTATGTTGATGCTACTATCTAGGTTCAACACAAGTTTCCTATAAAAAATACCTATTGAAAAATGATGCAACCACCTAGATGCTTCTGTTTTTGCTTTACCTTTGCTCTGGTGCATTTAGATCTAACTCATGGACTGTCACTTCTTGTGAAATGTAAAAACCCTAACACTCCATCTTAATAGTGATCTTGGGGAAAAATAGGTTAGTAGGCACATGGTGTCAAGCTAACCCTAAATACCCTATTGTTAGAGGGTGTTACCTATATATCCAAAACTTTAGAAGAGGGCCTCAGACTCATGTAGTTATCTCGTACGTGTTAGCTTGTGTGAATCATGTAATATGCACAAAGCAAGTACAATAGTGACCTACCTTGTACATTGGTAAATTGGGCTCTTGGGTTGCTCCTTTAGTAATTTAAACCTGTATATTTGTTGTAACTATGACTGGAATGGAAATACATAAGCTTTATTCAATTGAATGCTCTTTGGTAAGAATACTTAGTATTTTTTCCATGTTGCAAGATAAAGAATGAATGAGGGTTGATATTATATTTATATCAATCTATTTGGAGTAATAAATCACATTAAAATGTTGAGGTTGAACATTAGGATACATTTCATTTTCAAATTGGATGACTTTAGGGCATTGAACACTTACATCATGTCGTGACACTAATGTTGATGCTAGTGTCTATTTAGGACATTAGTGTCTAGGGAGCAGTAAAGCAGGTATAGGTTCAGAACTTATAGAGATACAAGATAAGTACATTTTAAGCATTTTGTGAAAGATATAAGACTTGGGTCATCAACGTAAGACTAGTTGAACTAAGAGATATAGCCCAAAGGGCAAAAAGATAGAGCAAATGTGAGACTTACGTAAGCGGGAAAGGTATAAATCTAAGATGAACAACCAAGTTTTGAGTTTGCCATGTGTACAAGACTAAGGTGTGATATAATCATAAAATATCATTTACAATATCCTAGAATGTTTATTTCATAGTAACCACATAGTTGGAGTGAACAAACTATTTTTTGGGAGAATCAACTAAATATATGCATGCTTGAATTATGCATTTATTTGAATAGTTGTAACTCCAACAATATAAAATAACTCCCTAAATTTACCTTAACCTTTTTCTTAGTGTAAACCATCTTATAACTAAGTTAATTAGGCCAAGACCATTTCTAGCCTAGTGTGAACACACCTACATCAACAAAGACATGGTTTCAATTATCATGAGAACTTCAATAGAGGATTTCAAGTAATGGTGGTAAAACTTTCACTTCATGCAGAGGCAATCATGTAATTACCAATTCTTGTAAGTAGTGGTTTTGAAACTAATAATCTACATTAATCGATGGTTTCACATGTGGTAACCAAACAAGTTCTTTACATAAGGTAAAAAACATATATTCAAATTCATAGATGGTTAGTGCGTCTATATTGCATGAAAGGACATCTCCAAGGGTTATAGGAAAGATGACATGGATGTAGGAAGACACTAGTGAATAAAACAAGTGTCTATATGTTTGTAGGAAGGATCAGAGTAAGGGAACAATGAGAAAAGCTTTGTGAGTAGGATAGTTGTATGTTTTAATTTTTCTATATATCATTGTAATTCATCACTGGCCAATACAAGATAACAAGTAGAGTTATTGTCTCTTCCAACTAATTATCCCTACACCTTGTGGAGTTTTCTAGTTCATAAATCTTTGTGTTATTTGTCTGCTTTATTTTGCATTTTTTCAAAGAGCATTTGCATTCATAGTTAAATCTTGAGCATTTTATCTTTCGGCGTAACAAATATATATTAATTCTAGATAAATCTATGAATTAAGTTGTCATGTTGATGTAAATTCAGAGTACACTGACAAGTTGTGATTTTATGAATTCTAACAAGTTAACGACTTTTAGAGTTTATAGATCAATGTAGGATTGGATTGGAAGAACATTGTGATAGTGATCGTTGGGGAATTTTAGTGGAATATTTGTAGCATAAAATTTACTTATAATGAGATATTAAACTAGCATACAATGGAAAGTGATTGTTGTGAGTCTAATAAACATTGTGGAAAAAATTGATAACACAATAATATTAAAGATATTATTTTTCAAGGGTTTCAACCCATAGTGTCACCATGGATTTGATTTGTTCGTTAAGATTAATCCTTTATATTTCTAAGCCCATATGTTTATTATCACAACCAAATAATATTTCACAAAATTAGTGTAATCAACTCCTCTTATATTAACTGTGTGTGAAGACATTTGTAAGTTTCTTATGGATAATATTCTCCCAGTTTATCCTTTGCCTTCCACTATTATTTTAGATAATTGTACTTATTTGAAGAATAAATCAATTGAGTAGTTTTGTGATACATACAAGATCAAACATACATTATCTAGTCATCATCCATAGGGATAAACATAGAGATGATTAGCATAATTAGTTATATCTAGCCTTATGGCAATATCAAACAAGTATTGAAACACGTACAGGGGAATCTCCATAATCACTTGTGTATCGAGCAAAAGTAGTCATTCCCCTTGAATTTTAGCTCCCATATTTGAAAGTGTCATTACGAGGTATTATTGATGATGCTAGTTACTACAAAAAGAAATTACACCAGTTGGAAATGCTTGATAAGAAAATAATTTAATTTATTGAAAATTTAAGAGTTTATCAAAATCATCTCATGAATGCCCACACAAGAATATTAGATCAATATACTTCAATGTGGGTGAGTAAGTGTTGAAAAAACCTAGCATAATGCTAAAGCAGAGTGTGATCAAAAGGAAAATGTTTAAGGTGAATTAGATTGGGCTATGTATTTTTATGGTAAAGTTTAGATCTAGGACGTATCCCCTTACTATTTTAAAGACAAGACTTCAAAGAACCCAGTTAACATCATGCAGATAAATAGGTTATATGCATGAACTTTGTGTTATCCTATGTTATCTTTGGAATATGTTTGTTTAATTTTATTTATTATATTTAATGTATTGCCTTTGATTGAGATTATTGAATGGTAAAATTTATAGATTTTAAAGTTTTAATTTCTTACTTTTCCATTTGGCTTTATTTGCTTATCTTTATTTTCATATCATGACTTTCGTAGTTTTGTACTTTGCACAATGATTACACCTTTGTCCTCTTAAATATTTGTTGATTATTTCTTTTTCCAATTTTAGTGATCCTTTTGGATCTTGATTTGATTTACAGTCTAAAATGTCTTCTCACTTTTTCACATGATATTCCTTAATTGTTGGATAATTAACCTTAATTTGGGTCCTTCTTGTAGGTTTATAGGTTTATCCTAAGTATTATGTGTGTATGCATTTATTGTATTTATAAATATATTTTATTCTAACCTTTTGAGTTGTCACTCACCTCTTTATCCCACTTATTATATTTGGAGTTACTTGCATGTAACTCATATCCCCTCACATGTCACATGCATCATCTCCACTTGTAAGAAGATCAAAGACATATGGCACGCATGTTGAAGCTTGCACTTGTAACTCCTTTTTCTCTCTTAGATTTTTATAAAGAGATATCCTCTCATTTTCTTCAACACTTGTTACTAAAGTTTCATAACACTCTTGTTGATCTAATCTTGTTCTTGCATCTTCATTCTCTCTTGGCCTAAAGCCATTCTTCTCCTAGCTTCTTCTTATTATTGTAATTTAATATTTTTTTTGCAAACTTTTAATATAACTGTGGGGTTTTAATCCACATGACATTTTTCCTATTCGTCACATTTGCCTCAACTTTGTGGTTTGTGCTCACTTCAAGGGAACTTTATTCTTTAACTTTTAGTATTTATTCATTGTTATTTAGTGTCTATTTTGGAATAAATCTTAATATGGTATCTTAATCTTGATTTTAGTTATAATATAGAGAAAACCTTTTGCAAACAAACAAATGAGTTGATATTACATAATACTCCCCCTTAATATAAAGTTCCTTCAAAAGAAATTACAAAATATTGAGAAAGAAAGAAGAGAAGGTGTTGCCAAAAGTTACAATGAAAAAAGTGTGATCACTAAGAATATCCTAGAATCCTCTTCGAACAATGTGGTCGATCCACAATAGAATAAAGACCAACAAGAAGTAATAATCTATAAAATTTGCAATTCAAACAAGTTAACACCGATCTTTCAAGTTAAATAATTGATACGCTAAAAATATAATCTACGTACATAATGTAATAAAAGTATATGTATTGATTTAACCTTTAAGGGTTTACTTATGTACAGGGTTAATTTTAAGAGGTCCTACAAGAAAACCCCTTGGAATTCTTTGATAAATCTATGAAAAACTGATTCATAACTAAGGCAAATCCTCTATGTACGATGGTGAAACCATTAAGATTTGGGAGGAGCACAAGAAATTAGAATATTCATTTTTTTAATTTTTTCTGCACTACCATTTGATTGCACTAAAAGACAAACATCAAATGGCTGAGCCAAATAGTTTAGTCAAACAACTACACTGAATGGTGTTTCTAGAAGCTTACATAGGATGGTTCTACCAAATGGTTGTGCTGAATGGCAGTGCCAAATGGTGGTGTTGAATGGCAGTGTTAAATGGTGGTGTTGAGTGATGGGTTTGAATGGTGATGTCGAATGATTACACTAAACGGTATTGTTGAACGTTGGTGTCGAATTATGGTATCAAACAACAGTGTTTTATGCTAAAGTCAAATGAATCTATCAAGTGCCCCCTATTAAATGGTGTTATTGAGTGACACTATACTATCGAGCAATGTTGCCATCTTGAGGCTATCATTCAGTATGGCCAATCGACATGGGGCTTGTTTGGCTATGTGTTCATTATTCGGTATTATTTGTGACCCGTACAACTGGCCAATTACCTATTTTTCACCCACATCCTATAAATACCCACCCTTTACCCTCATTTTAAACCTTTTATAAAATATTTTTCTCCTCCCCCATCACCCCACCCATAGCAATTCACCTACTCATGTAATCAGCTAGTCAACCATGGAAAGAAAATACATTTTCAAGAATTTTTTGTGCCCAGATCTTTTGAAATGGGTACAATGACTAAATGCCTTTAATGAATGGATTCTGAAATGAATCTTTGGTGGCCTACTCTACATACACCATTATGAAATAGACCATGGGCTGCTAAAATCATTATTGTCTTGCTATGACATTAGCGAGATGAGGTTCATAATAAACATCGAATCTACATTGATCTAATTTGGTCTTTTGGTAGCATAGATTAATAATTTTACAGGGCTTCTATTCCATAATGGTAACCCTATAAATCCAAAAGCAATGTTGATAGATGATGATAAGAAATATTTGGAGTCAAATTTCAATTTGCAGATCGATCAAATCGATATGCAAATTTATTTTTATATTGAAAATTCAACTTTTGATATTTGTCATCCTTTTGATTCATTCCTATTTTTTCACTTTTGTTTTAGATAGTTACAAGAGGGGCCTCTACATGGATGATATTTCTAACCCTTTTCTTAAAGTAATGGTTTAATTTTTTATCACAATAATAGTATTACAGGGAAGACCAACAAACATTCCCTATTGGGCCATTGTTTACATTCTTTGTACTCTTTTTAGTTTGAGATATGACTGGTGTAATTTTATTTCTTCTAAGATTTGGTTAGATTTGAATTAGGCTTGTACCAATCCCAGTTCCACAGTTTCATGTTCAAAATTTATTCTAGCCTTGTATTATGAGGCCTTATATGACCTTCAAAAAAATATGATTTCAACTGTGTTACATCCAAAGATGAGCATAAATACTTTATTTGTTGATGAGTAGGAGGTTAGTTTACCATTCAAATGAATCACCTTAATGATTTAGTTTAAAAATTGTTACAAAATTAAGGGTTGATATTTGTTTGTTTGTTATAGATAAGATTTCATGCCTTCATGACACAAAAACAATATGCCTCAAAAAGATAGCATACAGTTGAAAGATGTAGAGATTTTGAGTCTATAGAATCATCCTTGCATTCCTTTCATATTTTGAAATGTCCAAGAGTTTCCTTTGCATCGTCTCTACATGCAGGTTTTGTATTTACAACTTTCAAATTACATTTTAACTTTCAAGTGCATTATCTTATATATTTGTTTTATTTTTTTAGTTGACTCAGAATCAACTAAGCTTGGCATGGAGATACCTCAACAAACCTCAACATTTCATCTGTCGGTAACTTCTCAACCCTCTATGTAAGGTATTTTACATTCCATATTTTGGTTTTTTAGTTAAAGATTCATTGATTATAATTTTTTTTGACTGGAAGTTTGCCTATTATAGTTCAAACTGCCCCTATCATTTAGAATTAGATTAGAGGAAATATTATCTCTAAATACAAATACTAAATCTTTAATTTCAAATTAACACTTAGTTTTATTTTTTAAATATACCATTTTTTAATATAATTTATTATTACAAGGTACCTTCAATATTTGAAGAAAACTAAGTCGTTGCCATCACGCCCAAATGCAGTTTGCATTAGGGGGAAGAATCTTTCATTCTCAACAGTGCCAACACCTAGTTGAGGAACACTACAATTGTCAAGTTTCAAATTCCCCACTTTCTCTATCATAAGTATCTCTAGTCCACAGAGATTACCCTATTTATAACAAATTGATCTTGACAAGGAATATCTTAGGATTGAAAATGGAAAATTTGGTGTTGTTATTTTTAATCCATCTGATTTTATTCAAAGTGTAGATGTAACTGCTCAGGAGGAACCTTGTACCTATTCACCCCTCACCCCACCAACTAATGTTGACTTGTTTGACGATGTCATAACAATTTTTTCATTAAATAATTTATTATCAGAAAGTATTATTTCAAGTCTTAAAGAGGGAGTTATAAACGAGTTAAAAAAGTATTAGTTTGGGAGTTTTGGGCAAAGGCATTGATTAAAGAAATAAATGCCTATTATCACAACCACTCTGAGAGAGAAAATTTGTTTTCATTAGTTCAATATGAACCCACAAAGATTGTTGCTTTGTTTAGTCAAGCTAAATTTAGGATTCATTATTGTTTCTAATAGTTACAATGAATATCTTTTGAGTATTATGCTAAACAAGTTGGAGAATTTGAATGCAGAAGTCAAAGCATATTTTAATAAATGGGCAAAATATATCAACTTTGTTATTATTTTAAATGTCGAGAAGGAAAAATCTTTTGTAATGTATCATCATTTTTATCAAATTTCATGTCATAGTTATTTTAGTTTGTATCTAATTAGATTTCGTTTGTAATTGCAAGCAAAATATGATAATCTAAAAAAAGAAGGCCAAGGTCCTCAATGTGTATTTAAAAAATGCACGAAATTTTTTATATTCTACCATTAAATTCAAGGACAAGCTTGTTCTATTGAATAAACATAACAACACACTCAGAAAAATCATATAGGAGCAAGGATGGGATCTTGATGCTTTATTGAAACAAAAAATAAATACCGAATCAAGTCTACTTTCTTTAGGAGATGCTGTGAAATAAGAAAAGGAAAATTTTACTCATATTAATTATTCATGAGGAATTTTTCCTTCTTTATTTCATGGATATATATTGTACATGAGTACCTTATTAGGCATAGTTGTCAAGACTTATACTGTGGATATGCCACTATTTATTTTTTGGCTATTATTAGCCCCTAGCTTCACTTGTGGGAGGGTGTTACATTATGTATTTCTCATGTTTGCTAGTCTATCAACTAGGTGTTTCATCCTTTTGGATTACACTACATATCTCATTATGAATAATCATTTGACTTGCCTTGTTTTACATCTCATTTGTATGTAGCTTCAAGTGTCATGTTCTTGTTGCTAACTCTTCATATCTTAGCTTTTTGGAATGTTTTTACCATTCCTATCATGGTACTATAGCTTTGAGGGTTGCAAAATTTTACATTACTAAAAATTTACACAAATTGACATCTATACAACCAAAGTGCATTTCACAAATCCTGCAACCTAGTTGAGCACCAATGAACCAAGAACATAGAGGTAATATGAACTTAATTCATTAGCACATTTAAGATGGATTTCTTAGCTTGGAGTACCTTCTAATTCAACAACAAGATGCATACATCTTCATAAAGCCTTTTTCATCATCTAGTTTCCTTGAGTTGCATGGCATGCTTGAGATTTTAAAAGTTATCCTTGGGGGGTGTTCATGACAACATCTCCCTTCTTCATTTCAAAGATGCATAATATACATGAGTACCTCATCAGGCCTAGTTACGAAGACTCATACTGTGGATATGTCATTATTTATTTTTTAGCTATTGTTAGCCTCTAGCTTCACTTGAAGGGGGTGTTAGAGTATGTATAACTCATGTTTGCTAGTCTATTAGCTAGGTATTTCATCCTTTTGCTAGTTTATACTATACAAAGATTCATCTCACATTGCTTAGTTAGGCTAGTTTTTTGTTTTGCCTTGCCTACTTATACAAGGGCTTCCTATTATACCAGTATCTCATTCTAAATAGTCATTTGACTTGCCTTGTTTTGTATCTAATTTATTTGCAACTTTATGTGTGATGTTCTTCTTGCTAACTCTTCAGATCTTGGCTTCTTAGAATGTTTTTACCATTCCTAACATTAATTTTACAGCTAAGGATCTTGAAAAGGTAGGTATATTTAATGATGACACAAAGGTACTGGAGGTAGGGATTAGTGAGGACAGTGATAGAAATGTGGATGTTGTGATTGAGAAAGTGGCTAAGCGGTGAGGTGTTTTTCTGAAAAACCAAAAAATTGATAATTTTTGATGCTTTAAACTCTCTTATATTTGAAGACAACATTATATTTCAAAAAAAATATTTAATGACAATTTTAAGTTTGGATTTATAATGATCAGTTTGCTAAATTTCAATTAGTCTCATTTTACTAAGTAACGAGTTATGGTTTATTTATCATCTTACATGTGTATTCTGTGTTGATGTAGTTCAATAAACATGGTGATGTGGACTGCAATTGTTTTTTTATATGGATTTAGAGTGAACATGAATTTGAATTTTATGATGTTGTAAACTCATTATTAAATTTGAAAAGATAATGTTATGTTTTAAAAGAAAACAATTTGAAGTGACAATATTAAGTTTGACTTTACAAATATTAGTTTATACAGTTGATGTAGTTCAAACAATATGGTGATGTGGACTGAAATTATTTTTTTCTTTGGATTTGGACTGAACATGGATTTAAACTTGAGGTACTTTCATCTTGTTCAATTATTATCATTGTTTTAGAAAATGGAAAAGCTATAGTTATTATGGATGTAGAGTTCAGGCAATTTTTTTATTTTTTTTTTAATTTGGTCATGTTGTTCAATAGGTTTGTCATGTTCTATTGCCCTTGTATTTGACTTCAAAATTCATATTTTAAAGCTAAAATTTAAGGTTAAAACTATTAATATGGTGCCACAATATCAAATTTATGTTATTTCAAAAGTAATAAAAATATGTATTTAACAATACAATCTTAGAAAATAGAAAATATTATGACCCATTTGAAATTATGAAGAACCAATTAAATAAGAGGGAAAGTTGCATGATGAATGGGAAAAATATTTCAAATGAAAATGCTATCAACAATTAGAATGAATCCAGTATTTGAAATGTTTTACAATTTCAAAAATGATATGAAATTGGAATCCAAAATATGATAATTGTAATAAATATATAACTAATACTCGGGTAGTTGAAACAATCCTACACAAACCTGCTAACCACGAGTGACATTTGCATTTGTCGTGTCAGTGGCATATTTAGTGTCATTATTTACATCCTCTCTATGTGTCATTGTATTATTGATGCTTTTTTCATTTAGAGAACTCCATGTTGTCAGAGCTCTTTCATAAGGAAACATGTCCATAACATAACGTGAAACATATAATTTCAAATAAGTTTCTAAATTTTTATCTAATTTGTTTCAAAGTTTTGACTTAATGAAAGATAATGCAATGAATACTCTTTCATCTTCCATTGAGCCTAGAATAATTCTTTGACAAAGCTCATATAATTACATAAAATCACTAAGACCTTCCTATAAGATGTTACTAGGATAATTTTTTTTCTATAGCCATGTAATTGCCCCATTTTCTATTGGTTTGCTTAGAAGGAGATATTATTCAAACATTGTAATTTCAAAATGAGTTGATTGAAATGTCATTAAATATTTTTCCAAAATACCTTTTATTTCAACTCCATTAACCTCTACAGATTTACTGAAATGCTTAACAAGAAATCTCATGTATTTTTGAAATAAATTGTTGATCCGTAAACTACACTGAATCAACTCAAAGTGAAGTTTTAATTACGAATACTGAATTTCTCAAAACTTAACAAATTCTTGAAAAACTCAAAAGAACTTGCATTTCAATGTTTTGGCATAAAAACGTTCTCAGTTATTGAACCGATTTTTGTTTTTTTACATCAAATGTCGTAAATTATCGAAATTTAATCTTTGCATGATTTCATAATAAAAAAATCAGAAAAAATTGAATTAAAAAATGCAAGCAAATGACAAATTGCCATCCGACATTGATAACGGAGTTCGGCTCAACAAATGATGCCTACATCTCTGGGTTCTCCAAAGAAGTGGACCGTTTCCATTAAGGGCATTTCAAAAACTTGGAAACAATAAATAACTTTCCTGCAAGTTGATCTCTCAATGCGAAAATTTACCTTCACCGTGACTGATAATCAAGCCTGGCACCTTCGAATTTTGTGAGTCTTCACACTTGCAAAGTTGCTTCAAAAGTCCTAAAAATTTCCTCTATGGGCTTAATAATACTCTTCCAATATGCAAATTGGATAAAAAGAGTATTAAGACTGAGTATTATGGCCAAAAAATGGATAAAAATCCATTACATAAGCTTTCTCAAAGATTTTACAAAGTCTCAGCCTCTTAAAATAAAAAACACAATCCAGAACTTGTTTTAAAACAAATACAAATTCATGATTTTATAATCAATTTGAAGCCTGTGGCGTAGTGGCTAAGTCTCCTACCTTTTTGCCACAAGGTGAGGAGTTCAAAACTGGCTACCCTCTTTTCTAGGCGCGTAGGCATGCATTTGAATCGGCCTCCCTTCTTATTTTGGCGCTTAGTCTTGAGGTTGTCCCACATGCATGGTGTAAGAAGAAGTCAAGGCTTTAAAAACACTTCATCTGCCCACTTATCACGTGGCTTTATCCACATGCTGCATGCTTGGGGAAGGGAAGAGCTTGAAAGGGTCTTTGGCTGCCCACTTTCCACGTGGCTTCGGCCACACGGCTCAATTTACACAATCTTGGCCTTAGGCTACAGATTCTCCAAAGGACTCGCCTTAAGACCCCGTGAACTTGTGAAAGCTCTAACTGCTCCCTCGAACCATTCGCCACCTTGCTCGGGCTTCATAGCTTGAAGTCTCTTTTAAACTATGCCACATGGCTCAGTCAATGAGCTTATCTTTGAACTTAATCATGCCACGTGTCAACCTCTTATTGGTCCACTTGTTGTAGGTAAGTAATGCCACGTCACTTTACAACACCAAATTTTTACCTGTCGAACCAAAACTTCATCAACCTATAACTTTTGCATACGGTATCCGTTTTGTAAACCATGAAAAGTGTCAGAAAGCTCTCGATGAGATCTATAGTGTGGCACCATTGAAACTCTAACTTGAACCCTTTTTTAGAACCCAATTTCTGATCACACATCCCCAATGGAAGGCTTTTGGTCTCCAAAAGTCTAATATCCCCTGTAATCTTATAACTAGTCTACTGCATCCATGAAAACAAAACCCAATCATAACAAGAGGTATAAAAAATTGCATTAAAAATGATTCTCAATCATACTAAAAATATGCCTAATCAAAAAGCATGAGTAAGTGAATCTACAACTGCAAAAGTGATTACAACATATCAAAACTGTCTACCCATGTCACATCCTGTAAAGCGGTGAACTGTCAATAACTGAAACAATCCCCAATGTAACTACAAAACAAGTTTATAATGCCGACAACATACAATAAATGTTGTGGACATGTTGCAATACAATGCCTTAGTATGGGACATATATGCTAAGCAAATGCAAACAACACAAAGTGTATATTGCCTAACATCCAAACATGCCCAAAGGGTCTTAAACATGCATCTATACATCCATGTGCCAAAGATACATTCAAAATAGCAATCAAATAAGTGTTGCAAGGAATCAACTCAACCTACAACATGCTTTCTGCTATTATCTCCAACTGATCAAATGAGTTCAAGTCCTCTAGACAACTCACACAGCATAAATAGGAGATTCAAAAAATTAGAGTTATCAAAAAGTGAGAATTGAAAAACTTCATATGGTAAACCTGCCTTGAAGTGTTCCCACCAACTCTAATCTACATCTTATCAAAGCTTGTTCATTCCCTTAGGTGAATTCTTAACCATGCTTTGCAAAAAGAATTTAGTGATAATCCACGTAACCATTTCTTTCTTCCTAGTGAAATTGATTTCCTTAGTGGATTCCTTATCAATTGCATATTGTTGACTTAACCTCTTAAATGGATTTTCACTTGTAGGTTTTACCTTATCCTGGGTTGTATTGTCAACTGCATTATGGATATAATTAGCTTCATTAACCTTAGTGAGAGGTTTGTAAATCATCTTAGTTCTAACATTACTTGAATGTGAAGATGCATGAAACTTAAAACATCTATCAATCCTATGT
Organism: Torreya grandis; assembly: GCA_037957365.1. Classification (NCBI taxonomy): domain Eukaryota; kingdom Viridiplantae; phylum Streptophyta; class Pinopsida; order Cupressales; family Taxaceae; genus Torreya; species Torreya grandis. The sequence continues at coordinate 4,055,797 of JARHVA010000074.1, read as the reverse complement.
CCACTCACTTTACAATGAGTACAAACATCCTTCTTAGGTGAGGGTCCCATTTTGCCAATTCCCAATTTAACATGAAAATGCTCTTTTAAACATCCAATCTGCTTCAACAAAGCATTTCGTTTCCAACAGGTCTTAGCACTGTGGTTATTCATCCCACCAAAAGTGCATGGAAATGATTGCATTATCCTCTGTCCATTATATCCAAACTTCTTAAAAGTATCAATTGGATCAAAAGATTTAGTGTAAGAATTAGGAGGTGGAATCTCAATACCTCTTTTACCTTTACACCTTTGAACTAGTGGCCTAGAACCTTCGCTATTGGAAGCTCGTCTTCCTTTAGCCATGGAAGAAACTTCTCCATCATCCACCTGCACACTAGTATAGCCCAAACTTGCACGAAGAGGTCTATGTTCAACCTGAATTGGGTTAGATATACCTTGGATATCTCTACCAAGTCCTCCTCCATTATAACCCATTTTAAACAATAATTTAGATCCTATGCCCTTAGTGTATCTTTCAAAGTCACCAAAAACAATATTACTAGAATCTGAATCTGAAATGGTAGAAGAAGATGAAGATTCATGTGGTGAAAAACTTACACTGCACTTAGTCATAGTTTATGCATCTAAAGTTGAAGGCTTTACCTTTTCACACTCACCACATTACAATCTAATCAAGAGCTCATCCTTGGATTCAAGCTCCGATTTTAACTTTGCCACTTGCAATTCAAGTGTAAATTTTTGGCATCTCAAGATTGCATTTTCATCTTTGATGACCTCAATCTGTGACAACTTGCCCATAGTTTCCTGCAAATAACTGATTCCACACTGCACACTGCAATATAATCAATATGCAAACTAATAATCCAACTATTCTAGAAGCAATTGTCAATACACAACTAGAAGCAACCCTTGCATTCTAACCGCTCTGATACCAACTTGATCCGTTAACTACACTAAATCAACTCAAAGTGAAGTTTTAATTACGAATACTAAATTTCTCAAAACTTAACAAATTCTTGAAAAACTCAAAAGAACTTGCATCTCAATGTTTTGGTATAAACGTTCTCAATTATTGAACCGGTTTTTATTTCTTACATCAAATGTCGTAAATTGTCAAAATTTAATCTTTGCATGATTTCATAATTAAAAAAATTAGAAAAAAATTGAATTAAAACATGCAAGCAAATGACAAATTACCATCCGACATTGATAACAGAGTTCAGCTCAACAAATGATGCCTACATCTCCATGTTCTCCAAAGGAGTGGACCGTTTCTATTAATGGCATTTCAAAAACCTGGAAACAATAAACAACTTTCCTGCAAGTTGATCTCTCAATGCAAAAATTCACCTTCACCGTGACTAATAATCAAGCCCGACACCTTCGAATTTCCTGAGTCTTCACACCTGCAAAGTTGCTTCAAAAGTCCTAAAAATCTCCTCTATGGGCTTAAAAATACTCTTCTAATATGCAAATTAGATAAAAAGAGTATTAAGACTGAATATTATGGCCAGAAAATGGATAAAAATCTATCATATAAGCTTTCCCAAAGCTTTTACAAAGTCTCAGCCTCTTAAAATAAAAAACATAGTCCAGAACTTGTTTAAAACAAATACAAATTCATGCTTTTATAATCAGTTTGAAGCCTGTGGTGTAGTGGCTAAGTCTCCTACCTTTTTGCCACAAGGTGAGGTGTTCAAAACTGGCCGCCCTCTTTTCTAGGCACCTAGGCATGCATTTGAATTGGCCTCCCTTCTTGTTTTCACGCTTAGTCTTGAGGTTTTGTCCCAAATGCATGGTGTAAGAAGAAGTCAAGGCTTTAAAAACACTTCATCTGCCCACTTATCACGTGGCTTTATCCACATGCTGCGTACTTGGGGAAGGGAACAGTTTGAAAGGGTCTTTGGCCACCCACTTTCCACGTGGCTTCGGCCACACGACTCAGTTTACACGGTCTTGGGCTTAGGCTACGAATTCCCTAAAGGACTCGCATTAAGACCCCGTGAATTTGTCAAAGCTCTAACTGCTCCCTCGAACCATTTGCCACCTTGCTCGGGCTTCGTAGCTTAAAGTCTCTTTTGAACTATGCCACATGGCTCGATCAACGAGCTTATCTCTAAACTTAATCATGCCACGTGTCAACCTCTTTTTGGGCCACTTGTCATAGGTAAATAATGCCACGTCACTTTACGACACCAAATTTTTACTTGTTGAACCAAAACTTCAACGGCCTATAACTTTTGCATACGGTGTCCGTTTTGCAAACCACAAAAAGCATCAAAAAGCTCTCGAAGAGATCTATAGTGTGGCACCATTGAAACTCTGACTTGAAACCTTTTTTAGAATGCAATTTCTGATCAATTGCTAATCAGTGTTTGATTGTTATTATTGTTCTAAAATATGGGATTCACAATTGTCATGGCCTCCAAAAAATCATCCCTTTGAAAATGATATCTGATCTCTACAAATAAGTTTTGTGAAATTATACTCAATTTTATCTGCATTTCAGATATAAAAGTATCATACAGAATACTTGTTATAGACAATTCTTTAGATTCAGCTCTTAGAAGATTAGGTCTTCTATAGAAAGTGTGCATTAGTATCTCCTTGCCATTAATGATGACACAAAGATGATCATTGATATTCAATTTCAAATAGTTTCAAGATTCCTTAAATCTATCAAACATTGCCAATTGCTAAAAATAGGGCCTTGAAACTTTTCATTTGAAATGTATAATATATTTAGAGATTGACATACTCGTATTTTCAATCGTATGAAGTCAAAAATATAAATGGTTCCCTCTTGAGCATGTTTCATTAAACAATTCATTTCCTTCAGCATTGGGAGAATTCCACATAATGTCAATTATGTTTCCAAATCGATTAAACGATACAACAAATTTTTTGCCATGTCAAATTCTCTACAATATTTATACATAAAACCTAATAATGATGGATATTATTTAAAAATTTGACATACAGTTCATACATAGAAATCCATCCTGTATCAACATCTTTCAACAGTTTTTTATCCTTGATCACTCATTGAATTTTTTTGGAACTCTAAAAATATTTTCAGACTCTCTTGACATATAAGCATGTAATCCAAGAATAAACTCTTCCACTTTTGTGACATTAGCAAATTTGCTAACTATTTTGTATGCAAGATTCATCTTTTAAGCCATGCAATGAATCAAAATTATATATAGGGAAACTTTTGTTTACAATCAAACACATAAACCATTTATATGCCCCTATATAACTCAGGCACCATCAGCTCCAACACACACCAACTTTGTAGTTATTACATAATCATCCATCCCAGCGTTATCTTTCAAATTAGATACAACCAATTTGTGAAGTTTTTCAACATTGTAATTTTCGACCATTCTATGAACTACTAGTAGATAAGGTTGCTTTGAAGATTTCTCAAAGGTATAAACATGCATGCAAACCCAAGATGTATTGTCAATTGATGTAACCTTATTAATGGACAATGAGATGAATAGTGAATTTTGAACTTTTTGTTTCAAGTCCTCCTTCTCAACCATTGCTAGACATTTTGCCATTTCTCGAGCATTGTTATCTGACCAATGTGATTGTGGAATATCAAGAAATCCATTATGTTGAAATAAAATGTTATTATTTTAAAAATTAGAAATAGGTATGCCCTTTTTTAGAATGTGGTATACATTAAAGAACTATAATATTTGGCCTTTAGATGGGACTGCATGACTTTTCTAAAATTTGCTTTGATTGTTCCCCCTTCTTTAATAAGATGTTTTTGACGTTTTTTATCATTTTCATAGTTGCATCTCTTACATGCATGCATTATTTTGAATTTTTACACCTATGTGTTCTTGTTATCTGTCCATCTAGGTGCTTCATTGTCACGTATATTTTTCCACAATATTTTTCAATTTTATCCAACTTCAGTTGCATTTTATGTTCATTTCCTAGTTTCTAGCTACTTATTGGGCATAAGCATTTTGTTGGAGTGTCATCAGCATTTTTAGGCTCTATAAGTTCAATGCAAGGAAATTTCATTTCCCAGTCTACCTTAAAGGACCTTCCAATTGTCCATTTACCTTTTTACTTCATAAATATTTTTGAGTGGAGTTTTTAGCTGAACTTTATGTTTGATGAGAACTAGCAATCTCTCCTGCCACTTGAGTGTGATGATCATTGTCATAAAAAACCAAAGAAGCATCTTTGAGTGGTAGTATGTCATCATCAATATAATATTTAGGGGTTGACATGTTATTCTGATTATATATTTCTTGTGAAATACCATCATAATCAGTGGGGATTTCTACATGTAAAATTATTTTGATATTACTGAACAGTTAAACTCAAATTCAAGACAAACTAAAAAATCATTAAGTACCTATATTTTGAGTGCATTATGGTTATGTGATTTTTTTATTAGCTCTTTAAAATAAGATAATATGCTCAATTTTTCATATAATTAGTGTGTCCTTTTACCGTTCCCACCAGATGCCATGATAATCAAAGATGCAACACTTCAGTTCTACCATTCGATTATAGCGTAGATGTTATCATTCAATTATGTCATTTGATTGTAAAACCATTCTGTGACTTGGTTCAACCATTCAATACTATCATTCAGTTTTACCTTTCAATGATGCCATTCAGTTCTATCATTCACAATTTTAATACTATCGTTCAATATTATCTATCAATTTTGTAGCTTGAATGCTATTATTCATATTTTCATTCAGTGTTGTAGCTTGAATGCTACCATTCGACTGCGGTCTTTTGGTTGTAATACAAGTTATATTGATCTATTTCAGCTTTTTGCCTTTTGGGTGCTTGTTTAATATCATGGGGTGGTTGTTGAAAGTATATTTTGATGGTTACCCATGGTAGCCTATGTATTATATATATGTGGTGAATTGAAGTGTAAACTAAGAAATTATTGTAAATGGTTGGTGAGCTAAATAACAAATTTTCATGAATTAACAAATATGTGCTACTAAAATTTACCCTGACTATGTAAATCCTATGTTTATATTAAAGGGCTGAGATGCTTAAATTAGTTAAATGAATTGTAATAATTAGCCACTAATTTATTATGGCATTTGACCTTGAATTTTTAAAAATAGTAATAAATAGGCATAAATATAGACTTATCTAAAAAGTGACTGTTGTAGATGATCTGAATTATGAAAACTAGGTTGTAGATAGTTCTAGTGTCATCAATAGGATTATGGAGTGTGTTTGCTCACTAAATAGTAGTGCCCCATATAGATAGTAACACCCCATATGGACATTAGCACCATGTTGTTGTAGTGTCCTCAAAGTGGCAATAGTGTCCCCTTCATGAGACTATTCATGTTTTATAGGAGCACATGTGCCTATGTTTTTAGGTCCTGTTCCTGCTCGCATGAAACCTGGAGTTCTATGTTGTGCCTAAAAAATATGATTTAGTGTGCAAACTCTAATCCTCCTTATAAGTATGGCATGAGAAATAATTGTATATTCATTATTAGGATAGGCTAGACAGCGTCAACACCCCACTATGAAGAGAGTTGTCTATATACCAATACTTTAAAAAGGGATCAAGCCCATTGTAGTTCTCCCACCTAGTGTTTGATGTAAGTGCAAGTGAATTATAGAATGAGATTGGACTTAGATACCTTGAATGTGCTTGAGATTTGAAATCTTTAAAAATTGGGCTTAGGGCTATTGTAGATGGTAGTATGCAAAAGTAGGGTAGAATAGGGATCAAATACCTTAATTTTGCTAAACTTGTCTTTGATTTGAATGTGATCTTGTATATATTTTCCATCTAGTGAATACAGGTCAATTAAACTTGTATTTATAGAATTATGTAGCTTGTGTAAATAATAAAATATTCATAAGTCAACCTTAGGAAGGGCACACATTTGAAAAAGTATTCATTGGGAAGAGCTAGGGTTAAGGATAGTAGCGCCTAGTTGGGGAAACTAGTGTCATATGACTATAGTGTCCCAAATGTGGTGATAATGTCTATTTGGAATCTGACAAGATAGTTCTAGAACTGTGTTTTGACTAACTATAGGTGACTGTGGTCTACTCAATGACTACAAAAGTGTGTCTAAGGCTCTAGAATGGGTTTAGGGATAACCTAAGAATAAGGTAACTCAAGCAACACTCTTGGCATATGATTACCACTTTTAGGTGATTATATTTACCCCTTTTATGCTAGTAATGCAGTGAAGTGAAATAACTATTGTAAATGAAAAATAAATGTACCTGGACTTATTTTGGAAGTTAATCCCATGTAGTTGAGTCTGAGTATGCAAATATGGGTCTTCATATGTGAAACATGATCCAAAACAATGACCTACAATGAAACATGCTAACAAATTGGTCCTTACTTAAGAGATGATAAAAAACAAAAGACTATACTAAAATAATGTAACTAAGTAAATTTGGGTAAGAAGAGAGGAAAGGAATGAATACACTCCATTGGATATGCAAACCAATGCATAAACTTGGTGGCAACATGTGTGTATGAGTATACATAGTGATCATATCTTTGAATAGCTTGGACTGAGCTGATGGCTTGCTCAATCCTCATATGGGTGGATCAAAAATCTAGGTAGGCCATGACCCCATCATTTCCCACCTATGTGAAGTAAATGCATCTATAAATGAACTGCATAAAGTGTGACAAGTATCTAATTGAGCAAATATAACTGTGTATGTCAATTTTGTGGCCACTCAGATATATTAGGCATATCTAGGCCACTCGAGAATGCCAACCATTGTAGATGAAGTAAGGAATGAAACTGGTGACAACCTAAAATATGATAACAAGTGTATATAGTGTAGAAAATGACGTGGAGTTTGTCATTCCATAAGATCAAACTATGTGTAGCTAAGTATATAGAAACTATGTGTTGTGCACATGCCCCCAATCTGGTATATGAGTATACAAAATCCGAACTGAGTATGTAATAACTAAATCTGTGTAACTAAACTGAATGTGGGAATGATCATGTCACATATGATACCCCTAAATTTGAGCAACCAGTATGAATATGAGCTAAAATGAATGTATCTAAGTTAAATTTATAGATATCTATCAAACATATGACTATATTTATATAAATATATATTGTACCTGGTGTATTAGTATGAATAATATAGATTGTCTTGAAGTTGGGGCTACTAGACAATAGCACCCTGTAGTGGATAGTAGTGCCCTATGGTGCTAATGTCTTAATCTGGGTGCTAATGTCTGCCTAGTTTGATTTTTGAGGGATTAAAACTGAATTTTAAGTCTTTGTTTTGCTCTGTGTTTGCCCTATGTAATAAAATGTATTTATGAATAACAATGTAAGAGCCTGATCTCTATGACAAACTCCTATGAATGCCCCCTCTTTTGAGGGTGGTTATGAAATTTGTGTAAGAATTGCCCTCTAAATAAATAGCTATGCAAAATGTGTTATCTGGATCATGTCAATGATATTCCAATATATTGCACAAACATAACATCAGAATGTAAAAGTATTTGAGCACGAGTAAGTAATGTAAAATGTATGTTGTAATCTAGCATTGCACAAAGGTGTGAAGTTAGATGTAATCAATGTATATAATAGCAAATCTGAGTAGATACCTAAGGGGATGGGGCATGTTTTCCATCATATCACACAAATAGGAAGGGTAGATGCATGAGGTTCCTCATGGCATTGAAAATTGGTGTGTTTTTAACAATAAAATACAAGTGTCATGGTGTAGAAGCATACAAGGAAACAAACATATAAACATATGAGGCACATAGAAAGCAGGTCAAGGGGCCACAATACAAGGGACATGGGCACATGTCATTAAATCTAAAAATAAATACATACAAGGACATGTTCAAATATCCACAAATGCAAGTAACAAGTAATTTAGCTTAGAGCCACATAGAAGGACATGTTTAAATGTCCACATATAGAAGTAAGAAAGCACACACAAGGGACAAGAGTACATGTCCAAAGCATAAAAATAGAGAAGTAGCTTAAATCTAAAGAACAATGGCATATTTAAATTCCCTTGAAGATGGAATAAGCATAGTAACACAATGAAGTCTAATCTAGGAACTAGAAATGAAAACATGTATAACTATGTAGTACAAATCTATGTAGAGGCTACGATGCATGCATACTAAGTCTAAATAGTGATAGTGGATAAAATCTAAGTGATTAGGAGTAATGATCATTATCAATATAAAGCAATGCATAAACTAAATGTATAGTATGTAAAGATAGACCCTGGTAGTATTAACTGTGTATGAGATGCCCATGAGTGGGTGGATGTATCAAATGTATAAACTTGGATTGCTATAAATTTCCCTAATGGGTAGATGATAACTCATTTGGTCAATGTAGTGGACCAAGGTCCTATATGTAATCTACAAACACTTGATAAGAACAAGTGAACCATATGTGTATGATAAAATTGACTATCCTAGTATAGCTATCAATATGCAATATCTAGCAAGTAGTAGAAATATAAACATAACAATGCATACAATCTATAAAAATGTATGTTTTTGAAATATTTGAAAGTTTTTGTATTTTGAAATGTTATATTATTTTTGTGTTTTTTGAGTATAATCTATGTACAAGTAAATTAAAATAAATTATGTACAAGGAGCGAGAGTGAGAAGGAAGTATGTACAAGGGTAGGAACTATACTAACCAATGAGTCTCATGGGAGACTCACTATCACCGTGACCTATGTCAAATAGAGGGATTGTGATTGTGTGTGCAGTATAGAAGGACAATTATGAGCCCATGATCTATGGTGATGTAGAATCTAAGTTTGAAGTTGTCTGTGTATTGATGCCATGATGTTGTGGCACTTACTGTGATGCCTTGTGAATTGTAGGTGTCTTAGGGGCCCATCTGGTATAAGTAAAAGTTATAGATGATGTAGGTGCCCTATGATGAGAACCCTTAGACCCTATTATAACTGATCTTGGCATAAACTAAGTAGAGGAAGGCCCTCCAAAATTTGTGACGTATCTCTGATGCAAGGGTCTCTTTAGTAATGGTTTATGTGGGAGAGTATGTGTATGTGTAGATATCGTAGGAGTAGACCTAGTTTGCATTGATGACTCTACATAACATTGTGATGTATGCATAATATTTTCACTCTCTACTATAATTTATAATCATGTAATATCTGGTAATGATGCTGGAACTGTAACTAGTGTCTGTGCTAGAAGTGTGACTGGAATCTATGCTGGAACTACCTATGGGATGGGTAGAGGATACTCATATGGGATACCCTCAACTTTAACCACCTGATTAACATGTATATACTTTAGGCATTAGTGTATTGTATATGGTATGGCTTAGATTTGTTGTAAACATGGCCTACCCAATAGTATATCAAATACACTTGCACTAGGTACTACTAAGAACCAAGTGGCTATGTGTGCTAGTCTAATCTATAATTGAGGCACAACCTCCGTGATGGATTTTTGAACATGGTCACTAAAACCACTAATAACTATATCTATGGATAATATATCCTTCTCTATGTAGCTTGAGTGTTGTAAGAGTGTCATGGTGTACATGATTATGCTTGACTCATTATCAACCATAACATTGTGAACAGTATGGTGGTCTATGTATGCTCGTATGAAGAGTACATATAAATCTATGTCATCATCCACAATCTCCTACTCTGAAAATGTGATAAGTGGTTTAGGTGTCACTATAGTTTGATACATGGTAATAATCTTATGTAGTGGATGTGTCTTCTCTCTAACTGTGTGATAGGAATCTAGTGGTGGATACACCTAGTGTGTATAGTGAACACCTGATGTGCCCCCTGCCTCATTAGTTGTATACTTTGGGAAAGGATCTAAAAATATCTTTAGTGTCTTTTCTTATTTTTGTTGTTATTTTTGTGCCTCTATGGGTGTTCCCATATCAATAATGTTAGCCTCAATAAGATCTGGTATCTTGTGCTTTAGGATAATGCATTTATTTGTCATGTGGCCTAGTGCCTTATGATAAATGTATAATGCATTTGAATCATAACTCTTTGAAAGAGGTTGTGTCATATCAACCTCTTTAAAGGGAGGGGGAGACATGACATTGCATTCTAATAGTTATTGTGGAACTCATGTTGGTGATTCTAGAAGATTAGTACAGACTCTGTACTAAGAAGCAGATAAAAGCAATATGGGAGAAGGCTCGAAAGCTACATTGATTGTGCCCTTTTGACCACTTTTATTTTTTGTGTCCCTTACCTTGTATCAAAGTTTGTTTGTACTCTTAATAATTTATTTTGATCCATTTGTGTACTTGAGTTTGCCCATTGTTAAGAGCTTAACCTCTCTTTCTTTGACTGTGTGGCACATATCGGTAAATGTGGGAAAATTATTGAATAATATAGCTTCATGTAGTGATATTAATAGACTCTATTTAAATATATCTTGAATCTTTTTATCTATCATGGGGCTAATCAATTTTGATAATATTGTGTTGTATCATAAGACATAATCGACAATAGGCTCATTTGACTTTTACTTTAACTATGCCACTTGTGCATATGATATTTTATCATTGATGTTGATACCAAAGTATACTAGGAACATATTGGCTAAAGGATTGAATTTTGTGATAGATTGAATTGAAAATAATAGAACCATTGGAGGGCATAATCCTTGAGATTACATAAGAATAGCTTCATAATAAGTCAATCGTTGGACACATAGTCTAGATATGTTATGTGAAAGGCTCTAAGGTGATGTTTTGGGTCACCCTTGCCATCATATAAAGTGAGTTTGGGTGCCATGAAGTTAGATGGCAAAGGAGATATCACTATGTGATTTGCCAAAGATGTACACAAGAGAATATTAGAGTCCAATGAAAGTGAAGGCCTAGTTGCTCCCTTCTCAAAATGTATTGCCTCAGACTACAGAGTAAGAACCTCTTGAATAAAGGATTTTACATCTAGAGTAGAGGAACTAACCAAAAATGGTGTAGTTATCACTGATGGTTCAATAACAATCTTGGGTTGTGCTTTCTGAGTTAGTTGAGTTAACCCCATTGGGGCTGTAACAACATTATTAATAGGAGGAGTTGAAGATTCACCATTGCATGTCTTATTCTTAATTTCTAATATGGCCTTTAGAATCTATGCATGGTCAAGGGGTTGATCGCAAATTCTATCTCTGAAGCCTTGGAATACCTCATCTTTATTCATAATTATGTCATTATCGTTAAGTTGAGGTAGTGTGTCTTGATTCTCAATATGGACCTTATCTTGGTCATTGTTATATTGTTTAACTCCAAATGCATTGTCATGGAATTCCACACAATCGAAGTGTGAAGGAAACATATCTAGAGTTGTAATAGGTTCCTTGTCCTTTATATAGGTTCGAATATTAGGAATCTAAATATGCTCTATAAGATTACCACCTAGTCTAGCACTTCTTCTTAATGGAATAGATATAGCTTTTTTAGATGACATACAATAAACAAATTAAAATAGAGATAATAAAATATAATATATGAATTCTAAAAAAATAATAGCAATGAATGAAAATAGGAGAAAAAAGGATACAAATCCTAAAAACATATAAGGTTAGGGTTTTTTCATCTAAGGTTTCTTTGCACCAATTTAAATTACATATAAAATAAATTGAAACCCTCATATGAAATTGATTTAATTTAGCTAGGTTGTCTAAAAAAAAAAATAGAAGTAGGCAACCTTAAATTATTGCATTAAAATTTTGGATTAGTGCAAGCTAAGGTTTTAATCAATATTTGAAGTAAGACGGGTTCACCAAATGATTTAACTTTTTAGAGTTTAACTATATAAATTTTATGTTTAGATTAAAGGGCTGAGATGTCTAAATCAGTTAAATAAATTGTAATAATTAACCACTGATTTGTTATGGTATTTGACCTTCTTTGAATTTTTAAAAATAGCAATAAATAGGTATAAATATAGACATATCTGAAAAGTGACTATCGCAGATGATATAGGTTATAAAAACTAGGTTCTAGGTAGTTCTAAGTGTCATCAACAAAGTTCTAGAGTTTTTTTGCTCATAAGATAGTAATACCCCATATGGATAGTAGTACCATATTGTTGTAGCATCCTCAAAGTGGTGGTAGTGTCCCCTTTTTAGGATTGTTCCTATTTTTAAGGAGTATTTGTGCCTATGTTTTTATGTCCTATTCTTACACGCATGAAACCTATAGCTTTGTGTCATGCCTGAACAACTTGATTTAGTGTGTAAACCCTAATCCTCCTTACAAGTATTGAATGAGCAATAATTATGTGTTTGTTAGTACGATAGACTAGACATCCTCAACACCCTATTGTGAAGAGAGTTACCTACATACTAGTACTCCAAAAAAGAATCAAGCCTGATGTAATTCTCCCATATACTACTTGATGCAAGGGCAAGTGAATGCTAGAATGAGGGTGGATTTAGATGCCTTGAATGTGCTTGAGATTTAAAATATTTGAAAGCTGGGCTTAGGAATGCTATAAATGGTAGTATGTAGAAGTATGTCAAAATAGGGATCCAATACCTTAATTTTGCTCAACTTGTCTTTGGTTTGATTATGTTTTTGCATCTATTTTCCATCTAGTGAATAGAGATCAATTATACTTATATTTATAGAGTTTTGTAGCTTGTGTAGATAAGAAAATGTGCTTATGCTGACCTTAGGAGGGGAACACATTTGAAAAAGTATCCATTGGGAAGAGCTAGGGCTAAGGATAATAGCACTCAATTGGGGGCACTAGCGCCATGTGGCTGTAGTATCCCAAATGTGTTGCTAATGTCCATTTGGAAGACTACTAAACAAGTTGGTTTGGGATTTTAGAAGACAATTTTAGGATTGTATTTTGGCTAACTATAGGTGATTGTGGTTTGCTCAATGACTGAAAAAATGTGTCTAAGGCTCTAAGATGGGTCTAGGACTAAGCTAGGAATAGGGTAACTCAAGCGACACTCTTAGCATCCAATTACCATTTTTACGTGATTACATGTATGACTAGGCAAATTAAACTAAATATAACTCCTATCATAAAGTGCAAAAACTTGCACAAAAAAATGTTAATCAACATAATCAAAGCACATTTTATTTATAATAAAAAATCAGGAATGCATAGAAGTTTGAGAGTATCAAATTGGAGATAAAGAAGATGCATCACTTGTAAGAGATATTCTATTTAAAATATTAGAAGAATTATCACAAAAATACATATCAGATTTTGTAGAAGATTTATTTTATTTAAGAATCCAAAACGTTTTACCCTTAGAAGTAGGATATTTAGTTATTTTCTAAAAATTCAAAGTGTCGTGCATGGATTTACCACAATATTTATATGGATATAATTTCTAAAATTTAGCTATGTGATACCCGTGTTTTACACAATGTGTATAAGGTTTAACAATTTTAACTGAAACATGAGTATTAAAAATATTATAATAAAAAAAACTACATTATAAGTCCTTCGATGAGGAAAACAATAAGATGTCACATTTTCATTAGAAGCATGTGAAGCATTATAGCCAATACCTTTAGAATTTACATTAAGTATCAGTAAAAGAGGTTCAATTATACCATTTTTGTACTTACTAAGCCCACCACTCCAACAATCCATATTTTGCATGATTTTAAATCTAGGGTTGATAGAAGGAATGTTCAAAGGAATGCAAATTTATTTAGAAGCATAATTAAGATCATCAATAGAGACATTATAACATGTAAAAGACACAATTTTTTCATTTAGAGCGTCAATAGAGTTTTGTAAAGTCATCATTTTCCCATTAAAAGATTTGTGCAATGTGTCATTTTGATAATGAATTTAGATTTTAAGAGTAACTATTTCATAATTTTTTAAAACAATATGATGTGTAAGCTTATTAAGGACTAAAAAGATAGCTAATTTAAATCCCATTGATGTAATGTGTTTTAAGCTTACAAAGAAAAACCATTAATACTTAAAACGATACTTAAGTCAGAAAAAAGTTTTGTAATACTAAACTTTGTATCAATTCATGTGTAAATATAAGCTCACACCAAAATATTAATGAAATGCCACGTGGTACTATAATTGTAGTTTTAAAAGAATTTTTATTTAATGTTTAAACACCAAAAAAATCACAACTTGATTTGAAAAACTTTACCACTGAAATGGAAAGGTTAAAAAAACATGATAATGAATTAACATAACTAAAAAAACTTTCTATGAAAATTTTGAAAGTAAAGCCTTTAAATTTCTATAAAACACTAAATAAATCTTATGGAATAAAAAATTTCACATTGGAACTTAAATTTAAACCTATGATTTTAATTAGTTTGAAAAAGAAAAAAAATATTTTTTGAATTTGAAAAAGGTTTAAATTAATTGTAAAAGTCTTTTTTTTTTTTCAAATAATAAAAAAAATTATTTTAAAAGTCAACAAAATTTTTATTTCAACCCCCTTCTTTGTTTATAAAAGATTTCCTCTACTTTTGTAACCCCAAATTAAGCTTAAAGTGGAATATTAAATAATTATTCTTAATTTGGATCCTTCTTAGAGGTTTATAGACTTATTCTAAGTCTTGTGTGTGTGCATTTATTGTATTTATAAATATACTTTATTTTAACCTCTTAAGATGTCACTCACCTTTCTAGTCTACTTGTTGGATTTAAAGTTACTTGCATGTAACACCTCTCCTCCCATATATCACACACATCCTCTCAACTTGTAAGAAGATTAGGGACACATAGCACACATGCTGAAACTTACACTTGTAACTTATTTTTCTCTCTTAGTTTTTTATAAAGAGCTCTCATCTCTGTTTGTTCAACACTTGTTACTAAACTCTCACAACACTCTTATTGATCTAGTCTTGCTTTTATATTTTTGATACTCTCTTGGCCTAAAACCATTTTTCTCCTTGCTTCTTCATACTATTATAATTGGAGATTTCTTATGCAAGCTTTTAATACTAGTGTGGGGTTTTTCTCCGTATAATGGTTTCTCCACTTGTCACATTTGTCTTAACTTTGTGGTTTGTGCTCACTTCAAGGTAACTTTGTTCTTTAAGTTTTATCACTTATTCAACATTGTTTAATGTCTATCTTAGAATAAATCCTAATATTAATTTTGTTGTTTGACAACCCATATGCTTGTAATTATATCTACAATATTTGTCTATTCCATATGTGTTGTGGCTAAGATTACTTTTGATACAATATTTTCATGTTATATTTAGAGTTTTCATCTTTTCATGACACAAATTTTGGTATATGATTTTATGTCTACAAAGTTGTAATGATTACATATTATGTGTCAATATTTGTATGATGTTTATCATGCAAATGTTTATCTATGTTCCATGTACTACTATCTTACATTATATATTGATATGTTGAGATGATCCCTATCATTCAAATGATTGCTTATATTGCCTATGTTATTATGATCTCTATCATGCATCTATTGAAAACTTTCTTTACTTTGCATATGCATCAAACTACTATATCTCTAAATGTGTTATGATTTAGAGTATATTATTATGGTTATCATGTTCCATGTGACAACTATGTTATAAACCCTCATGGGGTAAAATATATATTTGTGTATTTCGTCAATGATATATTTTTACATGTTATGTTAATTAATGGCATGATATGCCACATTACACATGTTACATTTAATCTATTTATTTTGAGACTTGAGCTTCATAAGTTCATCTCAAATCTTAAAAGGGGGCTTATATCATATTCATTGTATTCAGAGCCATGCTTCTTTGATGTTATGTTGAGCTTATAGTACCAGAGGAGAATGTGGAATATCATATATAATATGATGAAATAAGAGGCCCTTTCCCTGACATATGGGTCTCTAACTTCAATTTCCAAACAAAAGAACATAAACAACCAAACATAATCGTCATCTCAGATTTTAGTTGATAATCACCTATTAAGAGTGTCAAGGGAAGTCTCAATACTTGTTAAAAGTATTGGGAGGACCCAATACCTATCAAAAGTATCGAGTCAAGTTAGTATTAATATTAAATTCGAATTAAATCTAAATTTATAATCTATAATCATCTTAATTTCGACTATACATTTTAGATTTAAATTCAAACAACATATCTTTTACAACATCATATTCAAGATACACCTTCATAACTTTATATATATTTTTTAAATTAGTTTTAAAATTAATTGAACATTATTATATGAATTTCATATACTTGACACAAATGTTAATGCTTATTTAAAAGAAGCCCATTTAAAATTAAAACGTATACCAACTATATGGAATACACAAGTCTACGATGTGGCCCACTCGCTGAAAGTTCAAGTAATCATTCCGACATAAAAGTGATAGGTATACCAAATTGGGTTGAATATACCAACCTTACAAGTTTCCCCCTCTTTACACTTTATGTGGAATTGGAATTTCTATCATATCTTGATTAAGATGTTTAAAAGATGATTGAGATCACATCTTTCTAGATATGAAATTCCAAACTTTGATTTGAATAATCTCCAAGTAAAGTAAAAGTTTCCCCCTCTTTACACTTTATGTGGAATTGGAATTTCTATCATATCTTGATTAAGATGTTTAAAAGATGATTGAGATCACATATTTTTGGATATGAAATTCCAAGCTTTGATGTGAATAATCTCCAATTAAAGTAAAAGTCTCCAATTAAAAGGGCACACATTGGGGAATGTCTAAGCAATCTTATTCCGATAAGGATACCGATTTCCGGTGTCTTCAAAACTTAGCCATACAAATTTCTAACAAAAGTACAATTAAATTTGTTTGAGTTGGATTGAGTAGTAAATTCGAAATATCGCTACGTAATTTTTTTAATTTATTGGTTGGGGGATTGAACATATATATATATATATATATATATATATATATATATATATATATATATATATATATATATATATATGGGAAAAGATAATTAATTTAATAAAAAAACTTATTTGTTTTAGTTAAGTAAATATTAATTTTATTGTAAATTTCAATGATTTTTATGTTAAAATGAATTGTTTTTTAAGTGGGCCTCTTAGCTTCTTCTTTTTTTTAATTTGGGGAATGTTTCAGCGTCTTTTTTCTGTCTAAAAGATGTTTTTGTATTGCTTTTTAAATATTCTTTTAAGTTGGCTATATTTGAATTTACGTTTGAAGATTTAGAGCTCTTCTTGGGCCACATAACTCTGTTTGGCAAGCATTTAGGAGCCCATCCGTCTATGGATGAGCTTTCACTGTGAGCTAACTCTGCTTGGAATTCGGTTATGACTCCCTCCTTCCCTCTCCTTGGTGGGGTTTTTTTTCATGTTGTTTTCCTCTCACATGAGGAGAGGGATTTAATTTGTTTCTCTGAACCGTAGTTCTTTGGCAAATTCAACATTTTTCTTTGCCCCTGATCAACTTTTTTTGAAAAAGCTTTGGTGCAGATTACTATAGCTCCCATCTAGATTAGATTGTACCATATCCCTCCCATCGTGCGAAATAAAGATCACATTAAACTTTTGGTTAACAAAGTTGGTTCTTTTGTGAGGATTGATGAAGATTCCCTGGATGGCAAAGTTGTCAGTCTGTGCTCTTTTAGACCTGTCAAAGCCTCTATTTTACTCAGTGTTCTTGACTTCCTCCTGTGGTAATTGGACTCAATTCCCCAACTATGAAGGTCTTCCAAGGCAATTGAAGGCCTAGTTGTTCCCTTCTCGAGATGTAATGCCTCAGATTGTAGAATAAGAACCTCCTACATAAGGGATTTTACATCTGGAGTTGAGGAACTAGCCATAAATGGTGTAGTTATCACTGATGGTTCAATAACAATCTTGGGTTGTGCTATCTGAGTTAGTTGAGTTAGCCCCACTGGAGCTGTAACAACATTATTAATAAGAGGAGTTGAAGACTCACCATTACTTGTCTTATTCTTAATTTCTAATATGGCCTTTAGAATCTATGCATGGTCAAGGGGTTGATCCCAAATTATATCTCTAAATCCTTGTAATACCTCATCTTTATTCATAATTATGTCATTATCATTAAGTTGAGGTAGTGTGTCTTGATTCTCAATGTGGACCTCATCTTACTCTTGGTTATATTGTTCAACTTCAGATGCATTGTCATTGAATTCCACACAATTGAAGTGTGAAGGAAACATATATATAGTTGTAATAGGTTCCTTGTCCTTGTTATAGGTTTGAATAGTATGAATCTAAATATGCTTTATAGGATTACCACCTAGTCTAGCACTTCTTCTTATTGTAAGAGATATATCTTTTTTAGATGACATACAATAAACAAATTAAAATAGAGATAATAAAATAGAATATATGAATTCTAAAAAAGTAATATCAATGAATGAAAATAGGATAAAAAAGGATACAAATCCTAAAAGCATATAGGATTAAGGTTTTTGAATCTAAGGTTTCTTTGCACCAATTTAAATTACATATAAAATAAATTGAAACCCTAATGTGAAATTGATTTAATTCAGCTAGGTTGTCTAAAATAAATTTAAAAAATTAGAAGTAGGCAACCCTAAATTATTGCATAAAAATTTGGATTAGTGCAAGCTAGGGTTTTAAGCAATATTCGAAGTAAGATGGGTTCACCAAATGATTTAACTTTTTAGAGTTTAACTATGTAAATCTTATGCTTAGATTAAAAGGTTGGATGTCTAAATCAGTTAAATAATTTGTAATAATTGACCACTGATTTGTTATGGCATTTGACCTTTTTTGACTTTCTAAAAATAGTAATAAATAGGCATAAATATAGACATATCTAAAAAGTGACTGTTGCAGATGATCTAGGTTATAAAAACTAGGTTCTAGGCAGTTCTAAGTGTCATCAACAAAATTCTAGAGTTTATTTGCTCACTGGACAATAATGCCCCACATGGATAGTAGTAACATCCTCAAAGTGGTGGTAGTATCCCCTTTTCGAGATTGTTCCTATTTTTTGAGAGTACTTGTGCCTATGTTTTTATGTCTTATTCATACACGCATGAAACTTATAACTTTGTGTTATGCTTGGAAAACCTGATTTAGTGTGCAAACTCTAATCCTCTTTACAAGTATGTCATGAGTAATAATTGTTTGTTAGTAGGATAGGCTAAACATCCTCAACACTCTATTGTGAAGAGAATTGTCGACATACCAATACTCCAAAGAGGGATCAAGCTCGATGTAATTCTCCCATATATTGCTTGATGTAAGGGCAAGTGAATACTAGAATGAGAGTGAACTTGGATTTTTTGAATGTGCTCGAGCTTTGAAATCTTTAAAAGCTGGGCTTATGAATGCTATAAATGGTAGTATGTAGAAGCATGTCAAAATAGGGATCCAATACCTTAATTTTGCTCAACTTGTCTTTGGTTTGAATGTATTTTTGCATCTATTTTCTATCTAGTGAATAGAGATCAATTAGACTTATATTTATAGAGTTTTGTAGCTTGTGCAGATAAGAAAATGTGCTTAGGATGACCTTAGGAGGGAAACATGTTTGAAAAAGTATCCATTGGGAAGAGGTAAGGCTAACGAGAATGACGCTCAGTTGGGGGCACTAGTGTTATGTGGTTGTAGTATCCCAAATGTGGTGCTAATGTTCATTTGGCAGACTGCTAAGTAAGTTGGTTTGGGATTTAAGAAGATAATTTTGGGACTATGTTTTGATTAACTGTAGGTGATTGTGGTTTGCTCAATAACTGAAAAAATGTGTCTAAGGCTCTAGGATGGATCTAAGGCTAAGCTAGGAATAGGGTAACTCAAGCAACACTCTTAGCATCCAATTACCACTTTTAGGTGATTATGTGTACAACTAGGCAAATTAAACTAAAACTAACTCCTATCATAAAGTGCAAAAACTAGCACGAAAAAAAAGTTAGTCAACATAATCAAAGCATATTTTCTTTACAACAAAAAATAAACAATGCATAAAAGTTTGAGAGTATCAAATTAGAGATAAAAAAGATGCATCACTTGTAAAAGATATTTTATGTAAAACATTAGAAGAATTATCATAAAAATATCCATCAGAGTCTATAGAAGATTTATTTTATTTAGGAAGCCAAATAGTTTTACCCTTAGAGGTAGGAGATTTAGTCATTTTTTAATAATACAAAGTGTCGTGCATGGATTTACCATAAGATTTGCATGTATATAATTTCCAATATTTAGATATGCAATACCTATGTTTTACACAATGTGTACAAGGTTTAACAATTTTAACCGAAACATGAGTATTAAAAGGAATATAATATAAAAAAACTACATTATAATTCCTTCGATGAAGAGAACAATAAGATGTCACCTTTTCATTAGAATCATGTGAAGCATTATAGCCAAGACCTTTAGAATTTACATTAAGTATCGGTAAAAGAGATTCAATAATATCATTTTTGTACTTACTAAGCCCACCACTTCAATAATCCATATTTTGTATGATTCTAAATCTAGGGTTGATAGAAGGAATGTTCAAAGGAATGCAAATTTATTTAGAAGCACAATTAAGATCATCAATAGAGACATTATAACATGTAAAAGACAAAATATTTTCATTTAGAGCGTCAATAGAGTTTTACAAAGTCATCATTTTCCCATTAAAAGAGTTGTGCAAAGTAGTTAAAGTGTCATTTTGATAATGAATTTAGATTTAAGAGTAACTATTTCATAATTTTTTAAAACAATTTAATGTGTAAGCTTATTAAGGGCTAAAAAGATAGCTAATTTAAATCCCATTGATGTAATGTGTTTTAAGCTTACAAAGAAAAACCATTAATGCTTAAAACGAGACATATGTCAGAAAAAAGTTTTGTAATACTAAACTTTGGATCAATTCACACGTAAATATAAGCTCACACCAAAATATTAATGAAATGGATTTAAATGCCATGTGGTATTATAATTGTAGTTTTAAAAGAATTTTGATTTAATGTATAAACAACAATAAAATCACAACTTGATCTGAAAAACTTTACCACTGAAATGGAAAGCTTAAAAAAACATGTTAATGAATTAACATAACTAAAAAAAATTTATAGGAAAATTTTGAAAGTAAAGCCTTTAAATTTCTATAAAACACTAAAAAATCTTGTAGAACAAAAAATTTCACATGGGAACTTAAATTTAAATCTTTGATTTTAATTAGTTTGAAAAAAGAAAAAAAAAATTGAATTTGAAAAAGGTTTAAATTAATTGTAAAAGTCTTTTTTTTTTTAAATAATAAAAAACTTTATTTTAAAAGTCAACAATTTTTTTATTTCAACCCCATTTTTTGTTTATAAAAAGTTTTCTCTGCTTTTGTAACCCCAAATTAATCTTAAAGTGGAGTATTGAATAATTAATCTTAATTTGGATCCCTCTTATAGGTTTATAGACTTATTCTAAGTCTTATGTGTGTGTGTATTTATTGTATTTATAAATACACTTTATTTTAACCTCTTAAGATGTCACTCACCTCTCTAGTCTATTTGTTGGATTTAAAGTTACTTGCATGTAACACCTCTCCTCCCACATATCACCCATATTTTTTCAACTTGTAAGAATATTAGGGACACATGGCACACACACTGCAACTTACACTTTTAACTTATTTTTCTCTCTTAGTTTATTATAAAGAGCTCTCCTCTCTCTTTCTTCAACACTTGTTACTAAACTCTCACAACACTCTTGTTGATCTAGTCTTACTTCTGTATCCTTGATACACTCTTGGCCTAAAACCATTCTTCTCCTAGCTTCTCCATATTATTGTAATTGGAGATTTCTTATGCAAGCTTTTAATACTAGTGTGGGGGTTTCATCCATATGATGGTTTCTAGACTTGTCACAATTGTCTTAACTTTGTGGTTTGTGCTCACTTCAAGGTAACTTTGTTCTTTAAGTTTTATCACTTATTCAACGTTGTTTAATGTCTATCTTAGAATTAATCCTAATATTAATTTTGTTTTTTGACAACCCATGTGCTTGTAATTATATCAACAATATTTGTCTATTCCATATATGTTGTGGCAAAGGACAATATTTGTCTATTCCATATATGTTGTGGCTAAGATTACCTTTGATACAATATTTTCATGTTATAGTTAGAGTTTTCATCTTTTCATGACACAAATTTTGGTATATGATTTTATGTCGAACAAAGTTGTAATGATTACATAGTATGTGTCAATATTTCTATGATGTTTATCATGCAAATGTGTATCTATGTTCCATGTACTACTATCTTACATTATATATTGATATGTTGTGATGATCCCTATCATTCAAATGATTTCTTATATTGCCTATGTTATTATGATCTCTGCCATGCATCTATTGAGGAAACTTTCTTTACTTTGCACATGCATCAAACTAATATATCTCTAAATGTGTTATGATTTAGAGTATATTATTTATGGTTATCATGTTCCATGTGACAACTATGTTATAAACCCTCATGGGGTAAAATATATATTTGTGTATTTCGTCAATGATATATTTTTACATGTTATGTTAATTAATGGCATGATATGCCACATTACACATGTTACATTTAATCTATTTATTTTGAGACATGAGCTTCATAGGTTCATCTCAAATCTTAAAGGGGGGCTTATATCATATTCATTGTATTCAGAGCCATGCTTCTTTGATGTTATGTTGAGCTTATAGTACCAGAGGAGAATGTGGAATATCATATATAATATGATGAAATAGGAAGCCCTTTCCCTAACACATGGGTCTCTAACTTCAATTTTCAATTATCCAATTTTTGTTTAGAATTGGAGACCCTTTCCCTGACATGTAAGGTTCAAACTCCATTCCAGATTTGCATCTCTACAGAAAGTATGATGAACCTATTGCATTGAAGCCAACAAAGGTATTTTATTTCAGTATTTCATAGTTTAACATTTATTATTATTTTTCACTTATCCATGCTTGTATAGAAAAGATAAGTTGTTTTGTAAGTTCTAAGATGTGAGGGCTCTACCGCCTAGGAGATCCAAATTTACAACTATATCCTTTTTGTATATCAATTTTCTACTTTGAAATGTCTGCTCACACCTCTTGTATTATTAAGCACACACTTGAAAGTGGGAATAAATAGAGACACCTAAAAAAGGCCTCATAATATTTATTTAGTTTGTATTTTATCTGTGTTTGGTGCACTTGACTATATGTTGATTATTTGACTGAATTAAGTGTTATTGATGTGTATTGATGAATCCTAATGACTTTCTTACCCTTTTTTGTATCCATGTTTAGTTCTCCCAATTCTTGTGCCTTATTAGCTCCATGTTAGGAGTGCCACCAACAATCCCAATGCCTGTTATGAGTGCCCCAAATGGTCTTGGTCCCCTTGATTGCTTTCCTTTAAAGTTAAGCCCTCTTATCCCCCTTTGTATACCTTTATCTCTCCTAGTTGTAGGAGGTTGGTGTGTGTTGGTTGAATATTTTGTCGATCAACATACTGATAAACAAAATAGGTCTGATCAGCCAAAGTAGGAAGATTAGTCGTCCAAATGTGTAGGTTTACCACATCAGAAGGGGATTGATCTCTCCTCTCATCAAGGGGAGGTTCCCTATATATATATATATATATATATATATATATATATAAACAAAAAATAATACTCAAGGGTAGGACAAACCATCCATCTCTCTTTTTTCAGAGATGATGCGTGCAAATCAAAGGAAAAACTCAAGAGAAATGATAGAAAGCACTCCTCTTCTTTCAGAAGTACTATTCAGCAAACCACAAGAATACTCCCGGTAGTAAAGGCAAAATGTAACCAATGACGTAGTAACCAACAAATTGAGATGCAGCACAAAGTCTTCACATGAATTGCCCAAGAATAAGATACGAAGGACAATGAGGACACAAAGTCGTCCCAAGGTCCTTTACACATAAATGAAAAGAAAACACACTAAAGGCAATTATGGGGGCACAAAGTCTCTCCACAATTGACTCTTCAGGGCACCTTTCTGACTACTGTCACTAATTCTGCTTGTTGAATTAAAGGAACATAATATATATTAAGGAAAAAGACATAAGAATAGTTTCCTCAACAACAAAGATATCACAACACAAAGTCTGAAAAATCACTTGCTTTCTTATTCCAATAACAAAATATGATCAACAATCTGAGATCAAAGTCTTAGTAATGCCATTCAATTTGGGCAGAGTTTCATTCTGATTGTCAAAAAAGAGATCCATTTACAATAAAAGAGAGTCCCTTATATAGTCTCTTTAAGGACTCAGGGACAATAACGCATCATGTTGCATTGAAAACTATTAGGAAGACAGGCTAGAAATTAGGGGCATCTACCCATTTGTTTTTCTCAATGCAAAGAAACAAGTCACGCTATTGAAAGTTTGCAACTTTCAATATCCACCTGGCAATCTGATCCTTCTTCATCGTTCCTCCTTTTTTGGTTAAGTGAATCGGGTCTTAGATTCAATTTGTTGTTATGTTCCTTCCTTGCTTCCTGTTGGTCTTGGCCTTAAAGCCTGTGAATGCATTCAAGTCTGTAGATTACAAGGATCAACGGCTATTTTATGAGCTTTGAAAATGGCGTTCGCGCGCCCGTCACTACGTTTTCAATGGCTAGTTCGTTGTCTTGAATTTGACATCTTCGGGCGCGTCACCCCTTGGTCCTTCTTTGGATTTTATGGTTTTACATCTTCCCGAAGGGAAGGTGACCCTTTAGCTTCGGGAAAATGTCCTTCAAGTTGGTAGCTGAGAGTCCCCCGCAAGGGCACCTGCCCTTCGGGGTCCTTCGGCGGCCTTTTCCTTAGAGTCTTCACGGACATTTTCTGCGGAGATTTCCTACAGATAATTCCCACGGGTATTTTCCCCGAGCTTTCTCAGCAAACAAATTCCCGTAGACAAAAGTCTGCAGACATTTCCCACGGACAAAAAGTCTGCAGAATTGTTCCGTTTGCCTTGGTCTTTGCTTCTTTGGAAATTTCTTCGGGCTTTCTGCCCGCAGCTGCTTTTTCGAATTCATTCGGACAAAAAGTCTGAAGGAATTGCTTCTTGTCTTAGTCTTTTTTAAATTCCTTAAACAAAAATCTGAAAGAATTACCTTTGCAGCGTTCTTTGAAAATGACCCTTCCGAAAGGTACTTTTGTCAACCAAGTGCCCTCCGCAAGGGCACTTGTCCTTCGGGAGGCTCTTTTAAACAAATCTACGATGTGGCCCACTCGCTGAAAGTTCAAGTAATCATTCCGACATAAAAGTGATAGGTGTACCACATTGGGTTGAATATACCAACCTTACAAGTTTCCCCCTCTTTACACTTTATGTGGAATTGGAATTTCTATCATATATTGATTAAGATGTTTAAAAGATGATTGAGATCACATCTTTTAGATATGAAATTCCGAACTTTGATGTGAATAATCTCCAAGTAAAGTAAAAGTTTCCAATTAAAAGGGCACACGTTGGGGGATGTCTTACCAATCTTATTCCGATAAGGATACCGATTTCCGGTGTCTTCAAAACTTAGCCATACAAATTTCTAACAAAACTACAATTAAATTTGTTTGACTTGGATTGATTGGTAAATTCGAAATATCGCTACGCAATTTTTTTTTTTTTTAAATTTATTTCTGGGTTATTGAACATATATATAGTTTTGGGAAAAGATAATTAATTTAATTAAAAAACTTATTCGTTTTAGTTAAGTAAATATTAATTTTATTGTAAATTTCAATGATTTTTAAGTTAAATGAATTGTTTTTTTGAGTGGGCCTCTCAGCGTTTTTTTTTTCTTTGCGGGATATTTCAACGTCTTTTTTCTGTCTAAAACATGTTTTATTATTGTTTTTTAAATATTCTTTCAAGTTGGCTATAGTTGACTTTACGTTTGAAGATTTGGAGCTCTTCTTGGGCCACATAATTCTGTTTGGCAAGCGTTTAGGAGCCCATCCGTCTATGGATGAGCTTTCACTGTGAGCTAACTCTGCTTGGAATTCGGTTATGATTCCCTCCTTCCCTCTCCTTGGTGGGGTTTTTTTTCACGTTGTTTTCCTCTCCCCTGAGGAGAGGGATTTAATTTGTTCCTCTAGACCGTAGTTCTTTGGCAAATTCAACATTTTTCTTTGCCCCTGATCAACTTCTTTTGAACTAGCTTTGGTGTAGATTAATGTAGCTCCCATCCGAATTAGATTGTACCATATCCCTCCCATCGTGCAAAATAAAGAGCACATTAAAGTTTTGGTTAACAAAGTTGGTTCTTTTTTGAGGATTGACGAAGATTCCCTGGATGGCAAATTTGTCAGTCTGTGCTCTTTTAGACCTATCAAAGCCTCTATTTTACTCAGTGTTCTTGACTTCCTCCTGTGGTAATTGGACTCAATTCCCCAACTATGAAGGTCTTCCCTTTCATTGTTTTCGGTGCAATCACTTAGGGCATAGAGCGCTGATGTGGTCAACAGAAACTCGTGCTTCCTCTTCCTCTTTTCAAGTTTGGAGGAAAAAAGAGGGACCTCCTACTCAAGAATTCAGAAAATGCAATCATAAGGTTTTTGTCCCAGGTTTCAACGTCCTCTAGTTTGCCACCTTCAATCATGGAGCCTTCTCCCTCAGCTTGGTCAACCCCCCTTTGTTGACTACCTCTCCCCTCTCCACAACCCCCCTTCCCCTATTCGTATTATGTGTTCCCCCCTTTGCACCCGAACAAACTCAACGCTGATGTGGGTACTACTACTAAGAAGAAAGGCAAATGATATGAGGCGGAAAGACTACATCAAGAGGCGACATATTTGGTGCAGAATGGCTCTCAATAGATGATGGAACATCTCCTCACTCGGTGTGAGAGAAGACAAACCCTTACTTACGGATGAGAACCTATTTGTGCCTCACCTGTCAAGGTTGTTTTTACTATTGAGTATTCACTAAAGACTTACGGATTCAAATCTATTTTAGGTATTGTTGTTGTTTTTAATTAAAAGATGGTTTTTAAGTTTTTGTTGTATTTATCTCTATTGTGGTGTGCTTCCTTTAGTGAGGTGTCTTGTTTTGTCTTGGTCCTTGTTTATTCTCCTTGTCTCACTAGTGTTTTTTTATGTTGTAAGGACTGGGCCCCTTGTTATCTCCTAATACCAATTCATAACTCCAATTAAAAGCATTTTATCTTATCAAATTAAAAAAAATGTTAAAATGAATTAAAATATAAAATAATAAAATTTTAAAAAGAATTATAAGTTTAAAAAAAATTATTAAATATAAACTATGTTTAAAAATATTTAATCGATGTTTCAGAACACACATTATAATTTATTATAAAAAAAATACCAAATAATCTTTTTCCAAATTTATATTCAGTTATCTTTCATGCACTTAAAAACATATAATCTATAATTTTTATTGATAGTTATGTCATACAGTCATTTTAGGGTGTCATACTTTAACTATAAAATTGGAAACAAATAAAAAACTAAAAAATGTTTCGCTCGTCTCAAAACTTGATGATTTGTACCGAGCATTTAAAATGAGAACTTTATGAATGAAACATAATAATACATTAAACATAGCAGAGTACCATGTCTCTGAACCATGTAAGTTTATAATGGTATGGAAGTTTTTTTTTTTTTTAAATGTAAGTTTATAATGGTTGAAGATATGAAATATTTTATAGATAGGTCATGTAGATATCAAAAGTCATTTTGTGTTCATTTTATTTATGTCATTTAATAAGGTTTTCTTTGTATTGAAATTTTGAAATAGTTAAGGATATGTTATGTGTTGTGGGTAGAATGTGAATACCTCCTTCAACCAACCCTTGGTTTTATAGAATCAAATTGAAACTTTCTTAAATAATATATTTTTATTTATAATATGATGCAAACTCGACGTAATTTTTTTAGTTCCATTTATTGTGCGAAAAGTTAAAAAAATACGTTTTTATGGTGTTAACGTGTTATAACACCAAAACTAATGTGTGCATACCAAAGGAATAAAAATGCTTAAATTTTGGCATCGAATGAAAAAAAAACAATTAATTTCTCGCATAAATTTAAACTGATTTGCATTGAAAAATACGGTAATGTAGTAGTGTAGTCGTAGTGAATTGAGAGTGAAAAATGCATCCAGACGTGATGTTGACCTAGAAAATTCATGTCATACAAAGAAGTTTTACATCCATACATGATCTACATCTACGATGACCATTAAGTTTCACTAGGACCATACAACCACTTTGGATAAAAATAGAGACAAGTCAAATCTGACTTGATGATTGAGTTTACTTGGTTTTAGTATTAAAAAATCTCCCCTGTATTTTTGCAATTTCACTCCGATCGCTTTTAAAATTAAACTTATCACTTTTGCCCCAATCGTAGCAATGCTTAAAAGTTGTAAGGTGAACAAATTATGTTTTGGGATCCACTTTAAACCAAAGAATAATAGAACTATCTTGATATTTTTCAACCCCTAAACAATACTAATATTAAAAATAACAAACCTCAATGATAAAAAAATTATGCAAACGAGTGTATTATGATTTGTTTAAACATAATTTTTTTTGCTTCAATGAATGCTCTATGTTCAACGTTTTAACTTTTTATGGGTAATTATTGTAATATTATATGTGTATTTAGTTTCTTTTGATGAAAAACAAATATGCAAACAAGTGCATTACATAAACTTTGTTGCTTCAATGAATTCTCTATTAATGAATGTTTTACTTTCTATACGTTGTTTATAATTGCTCAATAGATTCATATGAGTAAAATGGTTTCTCTAGATTTTCTCTTCTTCAATCTTGAATGAACTAGAACGTATGTATATTTATAGACATATTAAATTTAAACTAGGACCTTAATAGTGCCCAGACTGACCTCCAATGGTCCAAAAAATAAAAATAAGGTAGGAACACTAAATGTATACACTTAAGTTAAAAGGGGTCACAAAAACATACATAAGGAGATTTGTACACTCTTGATAGGCTCGAGCGGCATACAAACAAGTAAACAAACACTCTTGGTATGTGTTTTAATAGTGCTTTTTTGCTTATATTCTTTTAGTGTTTATGCTTTTTAATTTTTTACCAACATACAAACACTTCGGACAAAGGGATTATAATAGAAAAAAACTTAGAGGAGAGAAAATAGGACTTTGAGGACATTGAAAGAAGGATCAGGTTCTGGATCAGAAGTTGACAAAATAATTAATAATGCTTAATTTAGACTAATAATCAACAATTACGTAAACATATTGATATCATATAATTTAATAAATAATAAATAGATAAGAACCATTTTAAATTGTTTAAACTAATAACTCATATATTAACCGATTTGTTCAATTTTATTTTAAACCCTTGTTATATAATTATTGTTTCATTAACAACTTAAGTTATTATTCAAAATTCGTAATTTATTTATTTGATCATAATAATATTTTTCTTTAAATACTTTTAATTTAAAAAAAAAAAACTCATTTCTAATTAGAAAAGATTGTAGTCTATTTAATACGAATAAAAGTAAAATACAATATCACGTTATTTATCAAAGTACAAATTTCACAAAGAACCAAAAAAATTAAACTAAATACAATTCTAAATAAATTACTTAAATAAAAAACTTGTAACCCAAAAAAAAAAAAAAAAACTTTTCGAAAAATTTTAAAGAAAAATGGTGGAAAAAAACAAACAAACAAAACACTTTTGAACCGAGAAAAGAAAAAAATCTTAAAAATCAAGAACTTCAATTATCCACATATGATATGAAATGGTGATGTAACATTTATCATTTTGGTAAAAGATTTCCTTTTTACTTCCCACTTTCTTTGTTGGTAGCCCCACTTCCCGTATTCCTCAATCCAACTGACTGTTTACTCCTTTGGAATTTACATTAATAAATACATTTTTTAAATTAAAAAATGAAATAAAAGTAAAATATACATAAAAAATAACACAAATAGGGTAGGGATGGATAAACAATGTGAAGGTTTTTATTATAAAGTTTAATTAATAAAAAATAAAATTATTTTAAGTTTTATAGTTGATTTATTTGGTTTTAATATTGTGTAGAGGTAGTTTTGATTGTAGATTTTATTCTTAATTTATTTACAGTGTACGATGAGGACCTACTTTGTACCGCAAAAATTATAGAGAGCTCGTCTTATATTACAATTCTTCAACTTCGAGTCACTTGATTAAACCCTCAATTCATCTAATTGTGTGTGAGTGTGAGTGTTTGAAAAGATATAAACAATTTATATACATTATAATTTTATTTTATGGCACAACTCCCTTTCACCCAATTAACATATGGTTCTATAAAATCACAAACAAATTTAAAAGAGCTATATAGTGGCATGCCCTTACTCTTAGGTTGAGATAAAGTCGATAAATAGCAAAAGAATTAAGTTCACTCAGCTGTTTAAAAGCCATGGCTGTTGACTTTTTCGATCATGGTTCTCAACATTCATAAGCGTAGTGCTTGCTTTAGAACAACACAACACTTTGGTGACATATAAAATGGGGAAGTTTTAGAGTGTGTTAGGCTACGTGAGAGTATGCTTTAAAAAGTTTGATTATTTATAATAAAAATAAGTTTTATTGTTTACTTTAAGTTAAAAAAAAACGTCGACGCACTTTTTTTTTTAATATGTTAGAAAGGGTTTTATTGGGACCCTCACCGTTTTAAAAAGCAAGAAAAAGAAAAAGGAGATGGAAGAAGTAACAAACTAAACATAAAAGAGGAAGAAGTGAGTTTAGATGCTATATTTTAAAACAAAAATGTCATGACTGGTATTTTGAGATATTTGTGTCCTTTGTGTATTTATCTGTAATTTCTTCATCCTCTAGTAAAACAACATGGGAGTTTATCGAGAGCTCAAGACCAAATTGACCCTTTGTGCAAAGGAAGCTCACATGTTGTACTTGGTGATAATTTGATTCAAGGTTATAAAATACATCTTTGGCGGCTAACCTAAGTGACAGATCATCCAATTGTTGTTATCAAATTGGCCCACTAGTTTGGGATTCCTACAACATATAAAACCCAAGCTAAGTTTGTTCTTTAGCACCTGTGAGATTAGAAAATGTTTTGCTAGCTTGCCATTCTTTCTAGAAGTGGGATGATGGTGGCCTACACCAAATTATTTACTCAGTCTAGATTTTAAGGTGTCTATCTTGGCTAAAATAAGGATGGAAGAAAATGCATCATGTTTCTCAGAGTTATTTTTCTTCAATTTAGTCTTCTAATTCAATGTGCTCACCAAATCCTCTCTTGTCCACTTTATTGTGTTCAGCAAGATGTTGTTATCAATTATGGGGGAACAATATAAATCCCTTATCTATTTAATAACTTCATCTTCATAGTGTTTTTTGGATAGGAAGACCTACTCCAAAATATATTTAAAAGCAGGAAACACAGGCATGACCAGTGTCAAAGCTAAGATTATGTCATCTATAATCCCTTCAACTAAGTAGGGTGAGTTAGATGTAATCATACAGACTGATAATGAGATCCATGTTACTTACACCAATTGTTCATCACAGTTGAAGTAGCTTCAAATGTCTTCAGAGGTGATTAGTGGCTGAGATGAGGAATTAAATTGAGCCATTGTCGGTACGTGAAAGTGAAGGGAAGCTAAGGCACAAAGAAGAGTAGGGGAGGGGGTGGAGGTAATGAAGAAAATAAGAAGCCAAATATGATTTGAAATATGGGAAAAGGTGTGAGCAAGAACGTGCAAGCAATCAATTCTTTAGGTTGTGAGGACAAAATTAGTGGAGAGTACTTGGAAAACTCAAATAATGATGATGGGGTGGTGATTACCCCATAATGAATACTTGAAGTCCTTCAAAATCCATGATTTGGTCACTTTCAATGAGTCTAAACATGTCAAAATTGACTTCTAGATTGGCTAAGTGATCAACAACATTGTTGGCTTTTCTATATCAATGTGAGATTTTGATTTCAGAGAATTCTTTTGAGTGAGAATGTAAGTCTTAAGAGAGGTTCCAAATTCCAATTTGAAATCGAACCTTTGTTCAAAGCAACAAGAACCAATTATGATTCCCATTTGAATTCTAGTTTTGAGATAGCTTGAGCATAAGCCATTTTCATTCACATAGTTATAGTTGAAAAATCTACTTGATTATTGGAAGATTCAGAGAGTTGCATTGAAAAGGTTGATAAAAACATGCCTTTGTGGTCATAAAAGACACAATGAACCTTAACTCATCTTATATTTCCTTTTGAATCTCCATTGAAGTTAAGCTTAACCCAACTTAGGTTTGGTGGGTTACATTTGATGTTTTAACATGAAGACTTATTTACTCGAACCTCATGCACAAGGGTTGGGGAGATGGAATGTCATTCCCTGAGGAGAAAATAATAGTTGTTTGAGAATGCTCTATTTGTTTTGTAGAGTTTGGAGGTCACCCATTCAAAGATATTCGCTTCAAGATGAAGCATGAAACATTAGCAAGGCAATGTTATGTTTTGGAAGATTTTTAGTTCCTTTGAAGCCAGATGTTCCAAATTATCATTGCCATTGCTATCAGTTATAGTGGGAGTAAAGTTAAGGAGTAAGGGGCACGACGTATTTGCATAAGAGCTCATAGTATGGGAGGAAAGAACCAATTGAAGGAGATTTTTTCATTAAGCCAAAACCAAACACTTCTACTCCATGTGTAGTTTAATAGCAGATGCTTTGTGGATTCTAGGGTTGCTTTGGATAGAATGCATCGGTTGGGGTCATGGGGTCCTATTTTTTCCAATTTATCATAAGCGACGATTTTTTATAGCAATGTTATCCAAGAGAAGGTAGAGACTTTAGGGAGGATACGGTTGAACCAAATTTTCTTACTCAACCAATTCCAATTCATATCAAAGTCCTTGTTAATCAAGTGTTTATATCCCTCTTTGACTATGAAGGAAGCACTCAAAGAAAAAGCCCATATCAAGGCATCTAGTTATTATGTGGGGAATATTTTAAAGCCTTTGTTGATGTTATCCATGATTCTTGCCTGATCTGTGGGCCTCCTACTGAAAATATGTCCTTCTAGGACCCATTTTTTAAGGGATAAGGAATGGCTATCATTTATTATCCAAAGAGACTATTTTTTTTATTTATATTTGGCAAGCTATTTAATATATTGCAAGTCTTGCCTTGTTTTAAGCATTGGATTACCCCATTGGGAGTATTCCCATAATAAAATTAACTTATCGTTGCATATGTCCCATGTGAGATTGTCTATGAGAACCTTTTAGCAAGACGTGATGAAGTTTTAAATGTGTGATCCTTTGGCAGGGATATCCATTGTGAAAACCTATTGGGATACATGGAACTAGAATACTTATATCTCTGTATATAGCTCCATATGTGCTCGTGGAAACTAAATGATCTCCATAGTAGTTTGGACCTTAGAGTTGTATTGTGGTGTTCGAGATTAATCAGAGCTTTTCCTCAAACTTATTTGGGATGACATGTTTTACTCCAACTCATGAGGGGGATTATTCGATCAAGTGAGGCTCCTTTCCAATGAAATTTCCTCA
This sequence comes from Torreya grandis, assembly GCA_037957365.1. Lineage (NCBI taxonomy): Eukaryota > Viridiplantae > Streptophyta > Pinopsida > Cupressales > Taxaceae > Torreya > Torreya grandis. The sequence continues at coordinate 4,022,287 of JARHVA010000074.1, read as the reverse complement.
TTTTTTGGGCCATAGTTTTACATGCATTCATATGAATTCTAAGAAGATAAATTATGTAAGTCGGGAGACCCTGTAAAATTGATCTAAGAATCATAATTTAGCCTGCTAGAGACAACCATCTTCCTTTCCAAGATGTGATTTTAGCATCTTTCATTTCTAGGACTTCCTTCCAAAGATATTTGTTTCATGTCCCTTGAAACAAATGGGAGTAAGGAAACAAAAGAACATAAACAACCAAACATAATCGTCATCTCAGATTTTAGTTGATAATCACCTATTAAGAGTGTCAAGGGAAATCTCAATACTTGTTAAAAGTATTAGGGGAGGACCCAATACCTATCATAAGTATCGAGTCAAGTTAGTATAAATATTAAATTCGAATTAAATCTAAATTTATAATCTGTAATCATCTTAATTTCGACTATACATTTTAGATTTAAATTCAAACAATATATCTTTTACAACATCATATTCAAAATACACCTTCATTAATTTACATATATATTTTTAATTAATTTTAAAATTAATTGAACATTATTATATGAATTTCATATACTTGACACAACAGCGAATGCTTATTTAAAAGAAGCCCATTTAAAATTAAAACGTATACCATATACCAACTATATGGAATACACAAGTCAAGTAATCTGTCTGACAAACATAAAAGTGATAGGTGTACCATATTGAGTTGAATATACCAACCTTACAAGTTTCCCCCTCTTTACACTTTATGTGGAATTGGAATTTCTATCATATATTGATTAAGATGTTTAAAAGATGATTGAGATCACATATTTTAGATATGAAAGTCCGAACTTTGATGTGAATAATCTCCAAGTAAAGTAAAAGTTTCCAATTAAAAGGGCACACGTTGGGGGATGTCTTACCAATCTTATTCCGATAAGGATACCGATTTCCGGTGTCTTCAAAACTTAGCCATACAAATTTCTAACAAAACTACAATTAAATTTGTTTGAGTTGGATTGATTGGTAAATTCGAAATATCGCTACGCAATTTTTTTTTTTAAATTTATTTTTGGGTTATTGAACATATATATATATAGTTTTGGGAAAAGATAATTAATTTAATAAAAAAACTTATTCGTTTTAGTTAAGTAAATATTAATTTTATTGTAAATTTCAATGATTTTTATGTTAAATGAATTGTTTTTTTGAGTGGGCCTCTCAGCGTTTTTTTTTCTTTGCGGCATGTTTCAGCATCTTTTTTCTGTCTAAAAGATGTTTTATTATTGTTTTTTAAATATTCTTTCAAGTTGGCTATATTTGACTTTACGTTTGAAGATTTGGAGCTCTTCTTGGGCCACATAACTCTGTTTGGCAAGCGTTTAGGAGCCCATCCGTCTATGGATGAGCTTTCATTGTGGGCTAACTCTGCTTAGAATTCGGTTATGACTCCCTCCTTCCCTTTCCTTGGTGGGGTTTTTTTTCACGTTATTTTCCTCTCACCTGAGGAGAGGAATTTAATTTGTTCCTCTGCACTGTAGTTCTTTGGCAAATTCAACATTTTTCTTTGCCCCTGATCAACGTTTTTGAACTAGCTTTGGTGCAGATTATTGTAGCTCCCAATGGATTAGATTGTACCATATCCTTCCCATCGTGCAAAATAAAGAGCACATTAAACTTTTGGTTAACAAAGTCGGTTCTTTTGTGAGGATTGACGAAGATTCCTTGGATGGCAAATTTCTCAGCGTGTGCTCTTTTAGCCTTGTCAAAGCCTCTATTTTACTCAGTGTTCTTGACTTCCCCCTGTGGTAATTGGACTCAATTCCCCAACTATGAAGGTCTTCCCTTTCATTGTTTTCGGTGCAATCACTCAGGGCATAGAGCGACGATGTGCTCGACAGAATTTCGTGCTTCCTCTTCCTCTTTTCAAGTTTGGAGGAAAAAGGAGGGACCTCCTACTCAAGAATTCAAAAAGTGCAATCATAAGGTTTTTTTACCAGGTTTCAGCATCCTTCGGTTTGCCACCTTCAATCGTGGAGCTTTCTCCCTCAGCGTGGTTAACCCCCCTTTGTCGACTACCTCTCCCCTCTCCACGACCCCCCTTCCCCTGTTCGTATTGTGTGTTCCCCGCTCTGCAACTCGACAAATTCAAAGATGATGTGGGTACTACTGCCAAGAAGAAAGGCAAAAGATATGAGGTGGAAAGACTACGACTAGAGGCGAAAGATTTGGTGCAGAATGGCTCTCAATAGATGATGGAATATATCCTCACTCGTTGTAAGAGAAGACAAACCCTTACTTATGGATGAGAACCTATTTGTGCCTCCTCTATCAGGTTTGTCTTTTCTATTGAGTATTCGCTGAAGACTTACAGATTCAAATCTATTTTAGGTATTGTTGTTGTTTTTAATTGAATAATGGTTTTTAAGTTTTTGTTTTATTTATCTCTATTGAGGTGTGTTTCCTTTAGTGAGGTGTCTTGTTTTGTCTTGGTCCTTGTCTCACTAGTGTTTTTTATGTTGTAGGGACTGGGCCCCTTGTTATCTCCCAATACCAATTCATAACTCCGATCAAAAACATTTTATTCTATCAAATTAAAAAAGATGTTAAAATGAATTGAAATATAAAATAATAAGATTTTTTTAAAAAAATTACAAGTTTAAAAAAGATTATTGAATATAAACTATGTATAAAATTATTTGATCGATGTTTCAAATCACACATTATAATTTATTATCAAAGAGAATACCAAATAATCTTTTTCCCAATTTATATTCAGTTATATTTCATGCACTCTAAAAACATATAATCTATAATTATTGTAGATTGTTATGTGGATGTGGTAGGGAAACACTCATTTTAGAGTGTCATACTTTAAGTATAAAATTGGAAACAAATAAAAAACTAAGAAATGTTTCGCTCGTCTCAAAAATTTGATGATTTGTACCGAGCATTTAAAATGAGAACTTTATGAATGAAACATGATAATACATTAAACATAGCAGAGTACCATGTCTCTGAACCATAATAATAATGCCTAATTTAAACTAATAATCAATAATTACATAAACATATTGATATCATATAATTTAATAAATAATAAATAGATAAGAACCATTTTAATTTGTTCAAACTAATAATTCACATATTAATCAATTTATTCAATTTTATTTAAAACCCTTGTTATATAATTATTCTTCCATTAACAACTTAAGTTATTAATTATTTTTTGAGTATATAAATTTTTATTTTATAATTATAATTATTCAAAATTCGTAATTTATCTATTTGATCATAATAATATTTTTCTTTAAAATACTTTTAATTTAAAAAAAAAAAAAACAACTCATTTTTAATTGGAAAAGGTTGTAGTATATTTAATACGAATAAAAGTAAAATACAATATCACGTTATTTATCAAAGTATAAATTTTAGAAAGAACAAAAAAAAAATTAAACTAAATCTAATTCTAAATAAATTACTTAAATAAAAACTTATACCAAAAAATAATACTTTTCGAAAAAAATTAAAGAAAAATGGAGGAAAAAAACAAACAAACAAAACACTTTTGAACTGAGGAAAGAAAAAAATCTTAAAAATCAAGAACTTCAATTATTCACATATGATATGAAATGGTGATGTAACATTTATCATTTTGGTAAAAGATTTCTTTTTCTCTTCCCACTTTCTTTGTTGGTAGACCCACTTCCCGTATTCCTCAATCCAACTTATTCTTTACTCCTTTGGAATTTACATTAATAAATACATTTTTTAAATTAAAAAATGAAATAGAAGTTATATATAGGGTAGGGATGGATAAACAATGTGAAGGTTTTTATTATAAAATTTAATTAATTAATTAAAAAAATAAAAATGAAAAATAAAATTATTATTTTAAGTTTTATAGTTGATTTATTTGGTTTTAAAATTTTGTAGATGTAGTTTTGGTAGTAGATTCTATTTTTAATTTATTTATGGTGTACGATGAAGGCCTACCTCGTATCGCAAAAATTATAGAAAGCTCGTTTTATATTACAATTTTTCAACTTCGAGTCACTTGATTAAACACTCAATTCATCTAACTGTGTGTGTGTGTTTGAAAAGATATAAAAAATATAAATATATTATAATTTTATTTTATGGCACAACTCCCTTTCACCCAATTAACATATGGTTCTATAAAATCACAAACAAATTTAAAAGAGCTATGTAGTGGAGGGAGGCTAAGGCACAAAGAATAGTAGGGGAGGGGGTGGAGGTAATGAATAAAATAGGAAGCCAAATATGATTTGAAATATGGGAAGAGGTGTGAGCAGGAATGTGTGAGAAATCAATTTTGGAGGTTGTGAGGACAAAATTAGTGGCGAGTACTTGGAAAGCTCAAATAATGATGATGGGGTGGTGATTACTCCATAATGAATACTTGAAGTCCTTCAAAATCCACGATTTGGTCACTCTCAATCAGTTTAAACATGTTGAGATCAACTTTTAGATTAGCTAAGTGATCAACAACATTGTTGGCTTTTCTATATCAATGTGAGATTTTGATTTCAAAGAATTCTTTTAAGTGAGAATGTAAGTCTTAAGAGAGGTTCCAAATTCCAATTTAAAATCGAACCTTTGTTTAAAGCAACAACAACCAATTGTGATTCCCATATGAATTTTAGTTTTGAGATACCTTGAGCATAAGCCATTTTCATTCCCATAGTTATAGTTGAAAAATCTACTTGATTATTGGTAGATTCAGAGAGCTGCATTGAAGAGGTCGATAAAAACATGCCTTTGTGGTCATATAGGACACAGTGAACCTTAACTCATCTCAGATTTCCTTTTGAATCTCCATTGAAGTTAATCCTAACCCAACTTAGGTTTGGTGGGTTACATTTGATGTTTTAACATGAAGACTTATTTACTCGAACCTCATGCATGAGGGTTGGAGAGATGGAAGGTCATTTACCAAGGAGAAAATAATAGTTGTTTGAGAATACTCTATTTGTTTTACAGAGTGTGGAGGACACCCATTCAAAGATATTCGCTTAAAGATGAAGCATGAAACATTAGTAAGGCAATTCTATGTTTTGGAATATTTTTAGTTCCTTTCAAGCTAGATGTTCAAAATTACCATTACCATTGCTATCAGTTACAATGGGAGTAAAGTTGAGGAGTAAGGGCCACAACATATTTTCATAAGAGCTCGTAGTATGGGAGGAAAGAACCAATTGAAGGAGATTTTTTCAATAAGCCAAAACCAAACACTTCTACTCCATGGGTAGTTTAATAGTAGATGCTTTGTGGATTGTAGGGTTGCTTTACATAAAATGCATCCGTTCAACCTTTTAACTTTTAATGGGTAATTATTGTAATATTATATGTGTATTTAGTTTCTTTTGATGATAAACAAATATGCAAACAAGTGTATTACATAAACTTTGCTGCTTTATTGGCTCTTTAAAATAATATAATATGCTCAATTTTCCATATAATTGGTGTGTTTTTTTACCATTCTCACCAGATGCCATGATAATCAAGGATGCAACACTTCATTTATACCATTCGATTATAGCGTAGATGTTATCATTCAACTATGTCATTCAATTATAATACCATTCAATAGGATGGGATTATGATCTACATCTACGAGGACCATTAAGTTTCACTAAGACCATACAACCACTTTGGAAAAAAATAGAGACAAGTCAAATCTGACTTGATGATTGAGTTTACTTGGTTTTAGTATTAAAAAATCTCCCCTGTATTTTTGCAATTTCACTCCGATCGCTTGCAAAATTAAAATTATCACTTTTGCCCCAGTTGTATCAATGCTTAAAAGTTGTAAGGTGAACAAATTATGTTTTGGGATCCACTTTAAACCAAAGAATAATAGAACTATCTTGATATTTTTCAAATCCTAAACAATACTAATATTAAAAGTAACAAACCTCAATGATAAAAAAATTATGCAAACGAGTGTATTATGATTTGTTTAAACATAATTTTTTTTGCTTCAATGAATGCTATATTAATGAAGGTTCAACGTTTTAACTTTTAATGGGTAATTATTGTAATATTATATGTGTATTTAGTTTCTTTTGATGATAAACAAATATGCAAACAAGTGTATTACATAAACTTTGCTGCTTTATTGGCTCTTTAAAATAAGATAATATGCTTAAGTTTCCATATAATTGGTGTGTTCTTTTACCATTCTCACCAGATGCCATGATAATCAAGGATGCAACACTTCATTTATACCATTCGATTATAGCGTAGATGTTATCATTCAATTATAATACCATTCTATGAATTGGTTCAACCATTCAATACTATCATTCAACATTATCATTCAATTCTACCATTCAATGATCTCATTTGGTTCTATTGTTCATAGTTTGAATGCTATCATTCTATATTATCTATCAATTTTGTAACTTGAATGCTATTATTCATATTGTCATTCAATGTTGTAGTTTGAATGCTACCATTCGACTATGGTTTTTTGGTTGTAGTACAGGTTCTATCTATCTATTTCAACTTTTGCCTTTCGAATGCTTGTTTAATATCGCGGGGCGGTTATGGAAAGTATATTTTGATGGTTACCCATGGTAGCATATGTATTATTTATATGTATGTTGAATTGAACTGTAAACTAAGAAATTATTGTAAATGGTTGGTGAGCTAACTAACAAATATTCATGAATTAACAAATCTTCACTACTAAAAATTTACCTTGACTATGTAAATCCTATGTTTAGATTAAAGGGCTGAGATGTTTAAATTAGTTAAATGAATTGCAATAATTAACCACTAATTTATTATGGCATTTGACCTTGAATTTTTAAAAATAGTAATAAATAGGCATAAATATAGACTTAAATATGATCAACAATCTGAGCTCAAAGTCTTAGTAATGCCATTCAATTTGGGCAGAGTTTCGTTCTGATTGTCAAAAAAGAGATCCATTTACAATAAAAGAGAGTCCCTTATATAGTCTCTTTAAGAAGGACTCAGGGATAATAACGCATCATGTTGCATTGAAAACTATTAGGAAGACAGGCTAGAAATTAGGGGCATCTACCCATTTGTTTTTCTCAATGCAAAGAAACAAGTCACGCTATTGAAAGTTTGCAACTTTCAATATCCACCTGGCAATCTGATCCTTCTTCATCGTTCCTCCTTTTTTGGTTAAGTGAATCGGGTCTTGGATTCAATTTGCTGTTATGTTCCTTCCTTGCTTCCTGTTGGTCTTGGCCTTAAAGCCTGTGAATGCATTCAAGTCTGTAGATTACAAGGATCAACGGCTATTTTATGAGCTTTGAAATTGGCGTTCGCGCGCCCGTCACTACGTTTTCAATGGCTAGTTCGTTGTCTTGAATTTGACATCTTCGGGCACGTCACCCCTTGGTCCTTCTTTGGATTTTATGGTTTTACATCTTCCCGAAGGGAAGGTGACCCTGTAGCTTCGGGAAAATGTCCTTCAAGTTGGTAGCTGAGAGTCCCCCGCAAGGGCACCTACCCTTCGGGGTCCTTCGGCGGCCTTTTCCTTAGAGTCTTCACGGACATTTTCTGCGGAGATTTCCTGCAGATAATTCCCACGGGTATTTTCCCCGAGCTTTCTCAGCAAACAAATTCCCGTAAACAAAAGTCTGCGGACATTTCCCACGGACAAAAAGTCTGCAGAATTGTTCCGTTTGCCTTGGTCTTTGCTTCTTTGGAAATTTCTTTGGGCTTTCTGCCCGCCGCTGCTTTTTTCGAATTCATTCGGACAAAAAGTCTGAAAAAATTGCTTCTTGTCTTAGTCTTTTTTAAATTCCTTAAACAAAAATCTGAAAGAATTACCTTTGCAGCCTTCTTTGAAAATGACCCTTCCGAAAGGTACTTTTGTCAACCAAGTGCCCTCCGCAAGGGCACTTATCCTTCGGGAGGCTCTTTTAAACAAATCTACGATGTGGCCCACTCGCTGAAAGTTCAAGTAATCATTCCGACATAAAAGTGATAGGTATACCAAATTGGGTTGAATATACCAACCTTACAAGTTTCCCCCCCTTTACACTTTATGTGGAATTGGAATTTCTATCATATCTTGATTAAGATGTTTAAAAGATGATTGAGATCACATCTTTTAGATATGAAATTCCGAACTTTGATGTGAATAATCTCCAAGTAAAGTAAAAGTTTCCAATTAAAAGGGCACACGTTGGGGGATGTCTTACCAATCTTATTCCGATAAGGATACCGATTTCCGGTGTCTTCAAAACTTAGCCATACAAATTTCTAACAAAACTACAATTAAATTTGTTTGAGTTGGATTGATTGGTAAATTCGAAATATCGCTACATAATTATTGTAATATTATATGTGTATTTAGTTTCTTTTGATGAAAAACAAATATGCAAATAAGTGCATTACATAAACTTTGTTGCTTCAATGAATTCTCTATTAATGAATGTTTTACTTTCTATACGTTGTTTATAATTGCTCAATAGATTCATATGAGTAAAATGGTTTCTCTAGATTTTCTCTTCTTCAATCTTGAATGAACTAGAACGTATGTATATTTATAGACATATTAAATTTAAACTAGGACCTTAATAGTGACCAGACTGACCTCCAATGGTCAAAAAAATAAAAATAAGGTAGGAACACTAAATGTATACACTTAAGTTAAAAGGGGTCACAAAAACATACATAAGGAGATTTGTACACTCTTGATAGGCTCGAGCAGCATACAAACAAGTAAACAAACACTCTTGGTATGTGTTTTAATAGTGCTTTTTTGCTTATATTCTTTTAGTGTTTATGCTTTTTAATTTTTTACCAACATACAAACACTTCGGACAAAGGGATTATAATAGAAAAAAACTTAGAGGAGAGAAAATAGGACTTTGAGGACATTGAAAGAAGGATCAGGTTCTGGATCAGAAGTTGACAAAATAATTAATAATGCTTAATTTAGACTAATAATCAACAATTACGTAAACATATTGATATCATATAATTTAATAAATAATAAATAGATAAGAACCATTTTAAATTGTTCAAACTAATAACTCACATATTAACCGATTTATTCAATTTTATTTTAAACCCTTGTTATATAATTATTGTTTCATTAACAACTTAAGTTATTAATTATTTTTTAAGTATATAAATTTTTATTTTATAATTATAATTATTCAAAATTCGTAATTTATTTATTTGATCATAATAATATTTTTCATTAAATAATTTTAATTTAAAAAAAAAACTCATTTCTAATTAGAAAAGGTTGTAGTCTATTTAATACAAATAAAAGTAAAATACAATATCGCGTTATTTATCAAGGTACAAATTTCACAAAGAACCAAAAAAATTAAACTAAATACAATTCTAAATAAATTACTTAAATAAAAAACTTGTAACCAAAAAAAAAAAAAAAAACTTTTCGAAAAATTTTAAAGAAAAATGGTGGAAAAAAACAAACAAACAAAACACTTTTGAACCGAGAAAAGAAAAAAATCTCAAAAATCAAGAACTTCAATTATCCACATATGATATGAAATGGTGATGTAACATTTATCATTTTGGTAAAAGATTTCCTTTTCCCTTCCCACTTTCTTTGTTGGTAGACCCACTTCCCGTATTCCTCAATCCAACTTACTCTTTACTCCTTTGGAATTTACATTAATAAATACATTTTTTAAATTAAAAAATGAAATAAAAGTAAAATATACATAAAAAATAACACAAATAGGGTAGGGATGGATAAACAATGTGAAGGTTTTTATTATAAAGTTTAATTAATAAAAAAAGATAAATAAAAAATAAAATTATTATTTTAAGTTTTATAGTTGATTTATTTGGTTTTAATATTTTGTAGATGTAGTTTTGGTAGTAGATTTTATTTTTAATTTATTTATGGTGTACGATGAAGGCCTACTTCGTATCGCAAAAATTATAGAAAGCTCGCTTTATATTACAATTTTTCAACTTCGAGTCACTTGATTAAACACTCAATTCATCTAATTGTGTGTGTGTATGTATTTTTGAAAAGATATAAAAAATATAAATATATTATAATTTTATTTTATGGTACAACTCCCTTTCACCCAATTAACATATGGTTCTATAAAATCACAAACAAATTTAAAAGAGCTATGTAGTGGCATGCCCTTACTCTTAGGTTGATATAAAGTTGATAAATAGCAAAATAATTAAGTTCACTCAACTGTTTGAAAGTCATGGCTATCGACTTTTCCAATCGTGGTTCTCAACATTTATAGGCTTAGTGCTTGCTTTAGAATAACGCAACACTTTGGTGACACACGAAATGGGGAAGATTTAGAGTGTGTTAGACTACGTGAGAGTATGCTTTAAAAAGTTTGACTATTTATAATAAAAATAGGTTTTATTGTTTACTTTAAGTTTTAAAAAAAAATGTCGACACACTTTTTTTTTAAATTATGTTAAAAAGGGTTTTATTGGGACCCTCGTCATTTTAAAAAGCGAGAAAAAGAAAAAGGAGATGGAAGAAGTAACAAAGTAAACATAAAAGAGAAAGAAGTGAGTTTAGATGCTACATTTTAAAACAAAAATGTCATGACTGGTATTCTGAGATATTTGTGTTCTTTGTGTATTTATCTGTAATTTTTTCATCCTCTTTTAAAACATTGCAAGTCTTGCCTTGTTTTAAGCATTGGATTACCTCATTGGGAGTATTCCCATAATAAAATTAACTTATCGTTGCATATGTCCCATGTGAGATTGTCTATGAGAACCTTTTAGCAGGACGTGATGAAGTTCTAGATGTGTGATCCTTTGGAGAGGATATCCATTGTGAAAACCTATTGTGATACATGGAACTAGAATACTTATATCTTTGTATATAGCTCCATAGGTGCTCGTGGCAACTAAATGATCTCCATAGTAGTTTGGACCTTTTCTTCTAACTTATTTAGGACGACATGTTTTACTCCAACTCATTTGAGGGATTTTTCAATCAAGTGAGGATCCTTTCCAATGAAATTTCCTCATTTTCTGGGCCATAGTTTTACATGCATTCATATTAATTCTAAGAATATAAATTATGTAAGTCGGGAGAGCCTGTAAAATTGATCTAAGAATAATAATTTTGCCTGCTAGAGACAACCATCTTCCTTTCCAAGATGTGATTTTGGCGTCTTTCATTTCTAGGACTTCCTTCCAAAGATATTTGTCCCTTGAAAGAAGGGCATTCCTAGGTATTTGATGGGGTGTTTTCCAATCGAAAAACCCCATTTGGTTGTCGACTTATTTTGAAGTCTGAGGGAGCTGTTAAAAATGAAAATTTGGATTTGGCATTATTCACGTATTGCCTTGAAGAGAGAGAGCAATCATTGAGGATATTCTTGAATGCTCAAACATCTCTGGAAAAATCCTAGCCCAAGAATAAGGTATCATCAGTGAAGAGTTTATGTGTGATTGGATTGATTCTTTATGAGATTTTAACTCTGAGTATTCTACCTAATTGGGCCTCCCCTTTAATTGTTCTTCTTAAAGCTTTTATAAGAAGAATATAAAGACAGGGGGAGAGTGGATCATCTTTCCCAAACCATTTTGTGGAGGAGAGAATCCGTAGGAAGATCCATTGACTAATACCTAGAAATCTGATATTGAAATGTAGTAAAAAATGATTGCTCATAAATCCTCTAAGAAACCAAAGTACCCAAGTACTTTGAGAAGAAAGCCACACCTTACATTATCAAAATATTTTTTGATATCAAGTTATACTATCACGCCTTTTACCTTTGAAATCAAGAGAAAGTGTACAACGTCATGGGCTAAAATAACACTGTCAAAATTTTGTCTTCCTTTAAAGAAACCTACTTTTTCTAGTGAGATCAAAAGGGGGAGAAGTTTCTTGAGTCTTTTAGAGATAGTTTTCCCAATATATTTATACAAAGTGTTACACAAGGAAATTGGTCAGTGGTCTACAAAAGAAGAAATATTATTCAATTTTGGCATGAGAGAAATATAGGTGCAATTTATTTCCTTGAGAAATTTATGTGAGCACCTCATTTCATTGACAGTTGTGGTCACTTCTTTGCCAATGAGATCCTAAAATACTTGATAAAATATTGTTGAGAATCCATTCAACCTTGGCGCCTTGTCACCTATCATGCTAAAAGTGTTTGATTAAACACAATCATTGGTGAAGGGAGTAAGAAGGCCCTTATTTTGACTAGGGGAGACTAAGGAGGGAATGGATTTAAATAATGCATCATGAAGGTTGTCTGAATTCTCTAAGGTGTCAGAGAAGAGATGTTGAAAGAAAGTTCAACTTCTTAACGAATGATATCAAGGGATTCTAGGAGAAAATTATCTTGATTGTGAATTTGATTGATCATGTTTACCTAACACCTATGAACGGTTGATCTATGGAAGAATTTAGTATTCTTATCACCATCTGAATGTCAAATTTCTCAAGATTTCTGCCTCCAAAAGATTTCATCCTTTGAGTAAATGTCATTGAGCTAGATCTTCCTGTAATTTTTATTTGAGAACAAAAATATTTCAGGAGGTGTATTTTCAGTCCCTCACACATTTTTTCAGATATTTTAGCTTTGACATGTAAATAAAATATTTTGTGCCATGAATCACTAGGCTATCTTTCCACCATCACTTTTCCAAATTTGAGAGGTGTTTATCTTTTTACCACATCATTTCAAATTTAAAGGGGAAAACTAGAGGAGTGGAATCATAGGAGATGTCCATACTTACTAGAAAGTGATTGTAGCCAACCAATTTTAAAATGAGAACTTCAAAAATCCATGATTCTGCTAACCAGTCTTTGAAGACTAGAAGTTGGTCAAGGTGTTTTGTGATGTTGTAGAACCCTATGGCCCATTTGGTCCAAGAAAATAAACCCTCTTTAGGATAAAGGTCTATTAAATCATTATTGGCTACAAAGTTAGACATGTCTAGTTATGATTAAGTAAATATGTTAATGCCATCGTATTTATTGTGATAAGAGAAGATTATGTTGAAGTCTCCAACTAGTAGGATTTTTTAGAGTTGATGTTGGTTAGTATCCAAGAAGGAATGGATTTCTAAAGGAGTTTTATTTTTGAGGAGGATGTGGTTGGGACCATATACATTGAAATATGAAAAAAGTGGATTGATTCACTATAAGATTTGATGTTGGTGTAAATCTAATTTTTTGCTAACGTGAGTACATGCGACTAATAGTTTCCTTATATCTTAGGCTATCCCTATGCCTCTATAATGTCCATTTTTGGGAAAAACGAAACAATTTCATATTTTTATCTAAACCCTCTATGGTAAATTTTTGAATTTTGATTTTTATTTTCATATGCAAATATTAGACTAGCACATGTAACACTTAATATTGAAACCCCATTTAAATCTTTATTGAATTGAATGGAAAATATGGATGTCTACACAAACTGATCATCAACAATGAAAAAGCTTTTTATTCGATATGAAACCTTATTTTATTATTAGTATCTAATAGCCTAACGCTTACAAATCCAGTGTTGGATAATATAACTTGAGTGATTTTTATGATTTGACTATTGTATATGAAGGTAGGACTAACTATGAATGGATTACATTAACTATATAAATTGTAGTAATCTCATGGACTATATACAATGATTGTATAAACTACAATGATCTCCCTTTCATCCTCGACAACCCCTCACCAAGGCTTACGTAGCAATCCTAAAAGATGAGTTTTGAGATGTAGCTGTCTCCAAAAGGTATGGCACTTCACCTAGGTTACAACAACCCTTTTATTATAGAAAAAACCTGATTTTTTGATCCAATAAACCCTCAAATTTTTTTGGGAAATTGACAATCACTTATAGCCAACTGAAATCTGAAAATAACTTGATTTGTTTGTACAATTTTGATCCATGGATGGAATCAACTCAATGGGTGAGAGGGTTTTCATCCTCTACATTTGTTCATCGGAGGGTTTTCATCCTCTGATGAAATAAAGTTGAATATATAAGCTCCAATATAAAAACAGGGTTTTGATTTCAAAGATGAATAATGAAAAATCACTTTTGAGCCCAACTCCCCTTTTTATAATTTCACTTTTCATTTCAAAAACCTAAAAGTGTTTGAAAACACTTTTAATAAAACATTACTTTAGAAATATTATTTTTTGACCCATTTAAAAAATATTACCATTTTGGCCCACTTGATAAATATTACTTTTGGCTCCCTTTTATTATAATAATAATAATAATATACACAAGTATCTTTTTCCGTGTTATAAAATAAAGTGAGTCTTGACAATTTAAAATATTATTATTAAATTATTTCCATAATTAAATATTTTTAAAAGGGAACACGACAGTCTTCCCTTTTCCAAATTATTTACCCTCAATTAATTACAAGCCCATCTCTGATTCTCTCCCCAACTGACCTTTTATGTAATACCTGAATCTCATTTCATCTTTCGGGATTTACAATTCCAAATTTGATTTTTCATGTGCTTCCGTGATCCTAGGAGCAAATGTTTAAACACCATAATACACTTATTCTAGAAAAATTGAATACCAACATGATGTTTTTGTGGATTTTGCATAGAATAAATCATGTGAACTTAATATCACCATCAACTTTGAATATCAATGTGTCACTTGGCTTCAAGTGAAAGTGTTATTGAACTCCAATTTGTACTTATCCTCATATTAATTTTTGACATGCTCCAAGATTAAAACACTCATCAACATCACCATTCTGAAGGAACTTCTCAGTGTTAGGGTGAAAACTACCAATTTGAAGAGCATCCTTTATACATAGTACAGTTGGAAATTCTTCATACTCAACTTTTACTTTTTGAGATGCAGCCTTTGTATTTTCATGTGTATCAAAAACCACGATACCAATTGCTGATCCATAGAGACCATAAATTCAGATGTAAAGAACTCCTCATCATTTATGACAAGTCCAATATCATTCCCACTAGGTAAATCCTTTGTTGTGAAAAACCCTTCAAAATCAATAACAAAATTGGCAACTGAGTCATCAATAAAATGAATTGTTGTGTGTGGCTTATTGCTCAATAACAGTGCAGTATGTAATCTAACCAGTGGCATTGGTACATCATCAACATATTCTACTTCACTAGTGACCTGAATCTTTACTGCAAGATGCATGATAAGAAGACCAACTAATGTTCCCTTCTAGCAAATTTCATAACTTTGAATTCCATAAGAGGATGGCCTTTTATAAGGATACACAACAAACTTGTAAGAATCTGGGAAACCTATCAAAACTTATGATTTAGACTGAATGTTATATGATATCAAAAGGGAAATTTTGAAAAAGAAACTTGTTATTAATGATGGATAAAATTCAACCATGCCTCCACGTGCATTTCCTAAAATAATAATATCCTTTTGTAATACTTGTAATACACCCTACAATGTCTGAAATGTCCATTGTTTCCCCTTGATAAATCTCCATGTAGTCATCTAAAATGTCATTTGAATGCAATAAGTGTCACTTGAGACCACCATATCCGTAGCTTAGCCCTATACCTATCTTAGGGCCTTTTTTAATCCTTTTCTAGCTTATATGTGCACTCAACCCTTGACCAAAGATACCAAAAGCCACATTAGGCCATCTCCTAAGCATTCAAGACCCTTTTTCACCCATTCTAGCCATTTGGACAATAACTCAACCCTTTGGTCTATAGTGCACTGTAATATTGGCAAAGGGACAACATTATTGACCCTCAACCTTATTTACCCCTAATGAATACCTTTTTGCTTCCCAAAACATTTTCGGGTCAGTCTAGACTCATTTAATGTCTTGACATGCACTAGAACACTATATAAAGACCTCTCTCATTTCTTTTTTTGGTGGATGGAAAATAGATGCAACTCTCATGAACAATCTTAGAAACAGTTGTGTAAATCATGGTCATTGATCCCTATTCTACCCTACTTCTACATACACCCATTTACAACAGCCCAAAGCTCAGATTAATCAGGTTTTTAGTTTCAATACACACTCAAAGAATTCAAACTGACATTCATACTAGAATTTAGTTGCACTTGCACTAGCACTTAGTTTGGAAGAACCACATCGGGTTTGATCCCCTTTCAAGGTATTGGTATGTAGGCAACACTCAACACATGAGGTATTGAGGTCATGTCCAACATACCTTATTAAAGCCACTCTACTTCTTCTTGTGTTCCTTAAAACCCTAGTAAGCATGGATGATTAGGATTTCACATCAATATCAATCAAAATAGGGAACAAACATCAATTTATGACTCGGTCACATAAACACAAGATTCTTAGAATAAGGCAAATATCCTCCCAAAAACTCATTGTTTTATTTGTTTAAGGTCATCAGTGCGATATAAGAGGACACTAGCATAGTGTACTATTGGCAAAGGGAGTGCACTACCATTCAAAAGAAACTTTGACACCTATTTCCTATTGATGACACCCTGTACTATTCCTGCACTAATTTTTAGCTTGTCACTTGTCCATCTTATTAATTTTTCTAGCTAAGTATCTATTTTGTAATTTGTTGCTATTTATAGGCTAAGCAAACAAATCAATTATTATACAAATCAATGGCTATCGATATTGATATATTTATTCCCTGATTTATATACTCAGTTCTTTATTTACGTAGGGTTTTACATTCAGTAATTCCTAAAATAGTTAAATCATTTGGTGAACCTGACTTAATTCAAATAGTATTCAAACCCTAGCCTTATATGCTCTTAGGGTTTATATCCTTTTGTTTCCTATGCTCAATAATTAAATTCAAAATCTAAGATCTGTTTCCTTATTCTATTTCATCAATCTTTCATAGATTTAATTCTTAAAAGGTTTAAAATATACAACTTTTTGTTTTCCTACTTCCCAACCAACAATGGCATAATTCAATAACCAAATTGATGAGACTAATAAGAGACAATTGTAAGATTTAATTTATAAATTTTTTTTGACTACTACTACTATAGACTCAACTTATGTACATCTCTATAATTACAGATTTGTACCACATGTCATGCATAGTTTCATTTCTAGCTTTACTAGTTTAAATTTGATTGTCTCTTTGCTTTTACATTTACTCGAGGACATTGTTCTATGGCTCTATGCCAATTCTTTTCATTGTGTGTATGCTTTGGACATGTGCCCATGTCCTTGTCTGTGCTTCTTGATTATATATGTGGATATTTAAATTTGTCCTTCCATGTGGCTCTAAGCCAACCTTGCTTGCATTTTGCGTATGTGGACATTTGAACATGTCTTTGTATGTGTGCCTAAACTTAGACTTAGTGACACGTGCGCATGTCCCTTGTATTGTGGCCTCTTGGCCTACTTTATGTGTCTCATGTGTTTTTATGCATGTTTTCATGTAAGTGTCATGGCCATGACCCCTATCTCTTGCTTACTTATTCACACCCAGTTGTGATGCCATGAGTGACCTCATGCATCTCCCCTTCCTCCTTGGGTACCTTAATGGACATCATGCCCCATCCCCCTAGGTAGTTTACTTAGATTATATTTAGTTTTATTATATATATATATGCTTACATTGTTATATCTATTTTGATAACCTTGTGAATGCCAGATATAACATACATCATAGATTACCAACTTATGCTCGGACCATTTTACATTTTGATGTCATGTATACATATTATATTGGTTTATCACACATATATCATGTGTTTTCAGTCTAACACACATGATGCATATATTTTATTTTGAGGAAAATTATTGTAGAAGTTCAACAACTCGCCTTAAAATAGGGGGCATTCATAGGGGTTTGTCACAAAGATCAAGCCATCCTAGTGCAATTAGAGGATAGTTTTCAGCATGCAAACATAGATTATAGAGCTCATATTCAGGAAAATATAGTCACACCTAGATTAGTCTCAGTTTTCCTTATAAACAACACATTTGGTCAATAACACAATACAATGGTCTATAGTGTAGTGTGTTATTGGTAAAGGGGTTCGTGATACTATCCAATAGCCTCAAACATAGAAAATTCTATAATTGTTAGAAAGGTACAATAGTTACAGTTTAGGTTTGCATAGTCTCGATCATAAATTATCAGATAGGTTTAGTTTATACTCAATTTTTACACATATTACATAGGTTTTCTCAAATTAGGGGTATCACACATGACATGATCACTCCCATTTTAGTTTTAGATATGCACATACACAAATTATTTTGACTTAGTCTATAATCCATATACACATATATCAAAGTTGGGGGCATGTACATGACACATTGTTACTATATGTTTAATTTGGCACTAGTTCTCTCAGAAGGAATGATAACTCCATGCCATTCTCCACATTGTATACTAAAAAAACCATATGCACTAGTTTTACACCAGGATCACACTAGATTGATGCCTCATTTTGTTTATAGTGGATGGCATTTTTAAGTGGCCCATAGCTAATTTTACATTTTAGAGTTTTTGTGTGGCCTAGAGCCATCTTACACAGTTTCAGTTACATCACATAGTTCAATGTCAGATGCATTTACTGCACATGGGTAGTCAATGATGGATTCACAACCTATTTGTGTTCTTGAGCCACCTACATGAGAGGGTTGGATAACTCATCAGTCCAATCCAAGTTATTCATAAATTATAATCCACAAAGGAGGGGTGGGCAATGATGGAGTCAAAGCTAGATCAAGTTATTAAGCCACCTACACATGGGGATTGGGCAAGCCATTAGCCCAATCCAAGTTATTCATCGTTTGATCACCATATACACATAAAGAGGATGTCACCATGTTTTAGCATTGGTTGGTGTACCTAGTGAGGTGTATTCATTCCTTTTATCTCTCTCTCTCTCTCTCTCTCATCATATATTTATTCAATTTTGTCTTTACTTTTGATGTTTATTAAGGATTGATTCATACATGTTTCATTCATAGGACATGCAATTGAGCATAGTTCATAGACTCAAATCCACATTCATGGGCTTCACCTCTTAGGTAAGTCTAGGTACGTCTCTCTTTCCTTTATCCTAGTCATTTCACTTTGCTACATTTTTAGAATCAAGGGGAGAAAATGTATTCATCTAAATGGCATTTGAATGCAATGTTAGTCTTAGACCTATCTTAGGGCCTCTTTTGATCCTTTTCTAGCTTATGTGTGCACTCAACCATTTACTAGATATACCAAAAGCAACATCATGCCATCTCTTAGGCATCTGGGACACTTTTTTACCTATTTCAGCCACCCAGACAATAGGGCAACCCTTTGGTTTATATCACACTACACTATTGGCAAAGGGGCAGTGTTATTGATCCTCAACCTTATTGACCCCTAATGAATACCTTTACACTTCCCAAAGCATTTTAGGGTCAGTAAAGACTCATTTCATGTTTCAACAAGCACCATAAAACTATATAAAGACAACTCTCATTCCTTTATCTGGTGGATGGAAAATAGATGCAACTATTATGAATAAACTTAGAAATAGTTGTGCAAATGAAGGTCATTGATCCTTATTCTACCCTGCTTATATACACCCATTTATAATAGTCTAGAGCTCAGATTACTTGGGTTTCTAGTCTCAAAACACACTCAAAGCACTCAAACCAACATTTATACTAGCATTCACTTACACTTGCACCAACACTTAGATTGGGAGAACCACACCAGGCTTGATTCCCTTTTGAGGTATTGGCATGTACGCAATGCTCAACACATGGGGTGTGGAGGTCATGTACAACCTACCCTACTAACACCACTTTACTTATACTTATGCTCCTCAAAGCCTAGCAAACATGGAGGCTTAGGGTTTCACATCAATATTAGTCAAAATAGGGAATAGACAGTGATTTAAGACTCAATCACATACACACATGCTTCTTAGAACAAGGGGAACATCCTCCTAGAAAATCATTATTTTATTTATTCAAGGTCATTAGCACGGTACATGAAAACACTAGTGCAATGTGCTATTGGTAGAGTGATTATGCTACTATCTGAAGGAGACTCTGACACCTGCTTCTTATTGATGACACCCTATATTAATCTTGCCCCAATTTTCAGCTTGCCACTTATCTATCTGTCATTTTTCTAGCTAAGTATCTCTTTTATAATTCATTACTATTTATAGGATAAGCAAACAAATCAATTACTGTACAAATCAATGGCTATTGATATTATTATATTTATTCCCTGATTTATTTACTCAATTATTTATCTATTTAGGGTTTAACATTCCATAATTCCTAAAATAATGAAACTGAAACAAGCCCATCATAGACAATAGATGCATCAATAACAAACCATGTATGACCTTTATGATCAAGGAGAAGCCTCATAGTTGAATTTACAAGAGCAATGTCTTCATCTCTATGGTACAATTACTTAAACTCCTTGACATATATATTTCATCTTGTAAATGGTAAGAAAATTGACAACAATACTTCTCCACTTCTCAAATCAACCTTATGGTAGCCTTTGAAAAAATCCATGGCATAAGCAGTCTGCACATTTCCTTTGATGTCAATTATGTTAAATTGTGCCTTTGTTGCCATCCAAAGATGATTTAAATTAGATATTGGGATGGCTCTGTAGATATTTCCACCAATAGAAGTGACATTTCATATTTAACATCCAACAAACCATCTAAGCTACTCCATAAATGTTGAGCATTCTGAAGTCTCATGTTCATCATGTTGTGCCACACATTGTGTTAAAATGTCTAGAAGTTTAGTCAATGTAACCGATCCACCTATCTCTAGGCCATGGTCTTTTAATCTAAAATATTTAGCTTGGGCACATGTGTAGCATTGATGATAACTTAATAAGACATGTTTTTTAACCAAGTTTTTATACCGATTTTAGTATTGCCAACTAATAGATGTGCTTTAGGATACTTTGATTTCAAGTCTAAAACATCTTGAAGCTTCAATGGGTGAAACCATATCATGCCCCATGGACCTTTCAAATATAAAGGGTAAGGATTTATGGAAGCATTCCTATCATTTCCATATCTCGAGCTGAAATTATAAGGGTGCTTACCCTCTTTGGCTGAAGTAGGAACTTTTGAGATATTTATTTAAGCATTGGAATCGAATAAAACATTTTATTTAATTGCATGCCTATTAGCATGATTATTCTGAAATTTAGGCTTATATGGTAGTGGCTTACTCTTTGGTAGATTTTTTTCAATTATGGACATTTTAAATTTAATGTGTAATGTTTGCTTCTTCTCATCTTCATTAATAAAAGCATTTTGTTTATCAGAAGTCATACCTTTTTCTATTGAGGACTCTTCACCTTCAACTTGAATGGTGAAATCTTTCTGTTATTGCTCATTGGTTTGTTCAACTTTTTCTTTCTTTAAGGATGCATTCCTAGGTTCTTGCTCCTTGATATCTTTCTTTAATTTTCTACTTCTACCTTCTTCTAACATCTTCAAGAATTCTTAAAAGGTAAAGTCAAACTTTTCATCATATATGGGAAGCTTGCTCGAATGATTTTGAGTGATCTATCTTCCTCTTCTTCTTGGTTCATGCCTCCTTTTTATGTCTCAAAAATTTCAAAGGGTTATGTCAACTTAAACTTTAATGCTTAGATTATAATATTCTTCACAATATGCCTCATAATCAATTCAGATATGTTGCTACCATTCTTCTTCTGATTATTTTCCGTCCATATGTACTTTAATTGATGCCACTAGATCTAGAATGTTATTATGATATTCTTCTAAATTCTTGTTTATTTTATCTATTACCTTGTAGGCTAGTAGGATCATATGCTCTAATACCATTGTAATGTCCCTTTTTTGACTCAAAAAAAAAAATTCAGATTTGTTCGTAAACCCTTTCTGGTAAATTTATGAATTTTGATTTTTATATTCACATACAAATACTAGACTAGCACATGCAACACTTGATATAAAAACCCCAATTGAAATATTAATTGAATTTAATGGAAAATACATATGTTTACACACGCTGATCATCAACAACATAAAATCCTTTAATTTTATATGAAACCATTTTTTATTATCAATATCCAACAACCTAGCACTTACAAGAACAATGTTGGATGATTTAGTTTGACTTATTTTAATGATTTGACCATTGTAGATGAAGGTACAATTGGCTACAAATGGATTATAATAGCTATATAAATTATAAAAATCTCCTGGACTATGTATAAAAACTGTATAAACTACAATGATCTCCCTTTTGACCCTCACAACCCCCCACCAAGGCCTACATAATAGTCCCAAAGGCTAAGTTTTGAGACACAATTATCTTTAAATGGTATGATGCTTCACCTAGGGTACAACAAACCTTGTACGATAAAAAAACCCTAATTTGTTGATCTAATAAAACCTCATAGATTTTTTAGAAATTAATAATCACTTATAACCAACTGAAATCTAAAAATACCCTAATTTGTCAGCATAATTATGATCCATATATAGAATCACCTCAATGGGTAAGAGGGTTTTTGTCCTCTACACTTGTTCATCGGAAGGTTTTGATTTCAAAGATGAATAATGAAAACTCACTTTTGAGCCCAACTCCTCTTTTTATAATTTCACTTTCCATTCTAAAAACCCTAAAAGTATTTTAAAACACTTTTAATAAAATATTACTTTTTAGAAATATTATTTTTTGGCCCATTTAATACATATTACCTTTTCAGCCCACTTAATAAATATTACTTTTGCCACTTTTTATAATAATAATAGAGAAGTGTCATTTTTCTATGTTATAAAATAAAGTGACTTTAGACAACTTAAAATATTATTATTAAATTATTTCCATAATTAAATATTTTGAAAAGGGAACATGATAGCCTTCCAAGGTTCCGTCTATGTTTGAACCTATAGCTTATTAGAGAAATTGTTGCCTTTTTACCAATAGTGTGAAATCAATTGCAAACATTTCATTTTCCTATAAAAATAAAATATGGGGGTGATGCAATAGACATTATTTTTTTATAAACTTTACTTACTAGGGGCCCATGTGATGCACTTCATTGAGACAGTGAAGGGATCTTCCCCTTCCGTCATAATAAGTAAGCATTGATGGTTTGTTGGTCTTCTTTTTCATTTTCTTCATAAGACTCTTTGTATTGAGTAAGCTGGGATTTCCTTCATTGAAACCACAACATTTAATGTTGGTAGAACACATAGAACTATGGTGGCATGAGACACTACGCTTGGGCAAGTCTTTGGAGGGTCCATCCAACTTGAAATTTGGAGAAGAAGCATAAATAGAAAGAGAGCAGAGTGCATGGGAGGGGGAAGTAACATCACAAGGAAAGGACGAGTGAGGCAAGGAGTGGCTAGGTGGAGGAGAAGCTAGAATGGGTGGTGGGAAAGTAGGAGTGAGAGGGTTATGACCAAGCACAAAAATGGGTGAAAAGATGGGGGAGTTATCTTAAAGGAAGGAGGCAAAGTGGGGAGGAGATAGGGGGAATAGCGGGGGGAGAAGGGAAGGGGGGAGGGGGGAGTGAGGAGGTGAGGGGAAGGGGTGGAACCAAAGGAAGAGGGGAAATAACTTTGGATGATGGAGTGGACTAAGACAATCTTTAGCAAGATGTCCAATGGCATGACTTTGAAAACAATAAAAAATAAGGCCTTCAAAGTCAAGAGAAGGTTACCAAGTACCTAGAGATGAGCAAATAGGAATATGATTAGGAAGTGGGTAGGAGTCGTTGATCTAAATGCAAATTTGACATAGGCTACAACAAGTGGGTCTCTTACATTAAGTGAGACAAAGGAATCAATTTTTGAAGTGATGCCTTTGAGAATAATTGACCTACAATAGAAATGGGCAATCTGTATGGTCTTATCCATATTGGAGATAATATGTTCTCCTTACTGGTTAAAGATCAAAGTAAGGTTCCCAAGAACCTATACAAAGCCATAAATTTTGAGGAACTATGACTGTCCCTTGATTACTTCTGAGCATGAGAGTTTCTTTTGGAAAAAAGACCTGGAAAAATGGAAATTTTTGATGATTAATCCAAACTTTGCCTAGGACAAGAAGACCCAATCTTTCAATTTTGACATTGAGGGCCACAAACTAATGAATCTATAAATGATAGAAGTTTCCTCAAGGGCCCTTATGTTAAGGAGGAGGAAGGTGTCATTTATGTGCAAAGAGAGGAGGGAGGAAGATTGACAAAGTGAAGTCAGGATGGGAGGGTGTCGATGGAGGGGATGGGATAGAGGGGATGGGCTATGATGGGCCAAGATATAAGAAGGTGGAGGGTGGGGTGGGTCGAGATGACAACCAAAAAGAATAGAGTTGGGAAAGGAAATAGGAAGGGGGATAAAAATGGAGGGGAGATTGGAGAGTCGGTGAGGGAGTGACCAAAGGAGTGAGGGTGGGAAGGAGAATGATGACGGGGCTTAGAGGGGTCTCTTGAGATAATGGCCATGTTAATGAAGATTATGCTAGGCAAACCATGATGTTGCCTTGGAAATGAATGAGGTGACTCATGGGAAGGCATGTTGTCGATTTATATGATATTGAGTTAAGTAAGGTTATCTGCCTAACTTATTACTTCTCAATTACACAAACATTTGAACCTAGGATCATCCCATAATCTTGGCCCGAATCTCCTAGAGCTGCCATCAATACCTGAATCAGAGGCTTGATCTTCTCTCATGTCTATTTTGTTCTTGCTTTATGTTTATATTTGTCAACAATCTTTCTAATAAAAATGTTTTAATTTTGATTGGTGGCAACATTGATGGATAATTGATATTTGAGATTTATATTTTAAATTAATAACAATAATAAAAAAACATGATTAATATACTTTTCGATGAATATTTTTAGTTTTCATTGGTAATAGTGCCAATAGATAATTAAGATTTGAGATTTATTAATTAAATAGTATAAAGACTAATAAAACAAAAGAAATGTTAATAATAAACTAAAGCTAATATTATCTATATAAACATATCAATCTATTATATCTTCTAGTTATGTTGTAAGGATATTATTTCTAAATCATCATATTCTTAGTAACGACCTAAAAATATCTTTAAATATAATTTATATATTTAGTGAAGTTTTTGTGTTGATGATATAGTATAAATATGGTAAGAAATTGTTTCCCAATTCATAGTTTTGGTTATAAACATTTACTCTTAATTAAAAATAAATACTATAAATATAATTATGTTTTTTAATTGAAAATAGTACTTTTATTTATAAAATGAGATAAAATACAACGTTAGTCGTATAAGAAAGATGGGTGGAAAAGACACACCCCAAAAGTCAAGCCACATTGAGTTATACAAGTCTCGAGAGGAAAACAAAAAATAAGTCAAACCAAGCAACAATAAACTAGAGGAGTAGAAAAACTATAAATGGTCAATTTTTATATCCATAATATGGCTTTTTTTGTCCTTTTTCTTTTGAACCTTCGTCGAACCCTTTAGACTACTAATAGCCATCAGGTTAGCAATAACTATTGAAAGCACAAGAGTATGTTGAGGCTCAAAAGGGGGTTGATATTTATCAGATTCAGAGGTGTCAGACTCATGCAATCTCTTGATTCCTCCACTCAGAGCATTATCTGCAAATACCATTTTACAAGAGGAATCTATCACAACCATTTCTTCAATAAAATCTGTGTATTTTTTCTTTTTTGTGCCATCTCAAGATTTTTTTGTGCCGTTATTTGAAAGAGGGTGATCATATAGATGCTACCACTAGGATTAAAAGATTGGTCTTTTTTCTTTTTTGGCTTCCTTGCATGAGGACAAACCCCTTGGAGATGGTCGATTTGATGGTAAAAATGACTTCTAAAGGCAGTATTTAGATCCAATGAAAGGTGTTATGCTTTAAATACATTCTCTTTGGGAGACCTTTGCCAAGGTCTACCTCCACACAAATACGAGAATAGGTAAACAACCCTTGCTTAGACCACTCATTGTCCATCTTTATGAATCTTCCAAGAATGTTTTCAATGTCTTCACATACTGAGAGGGCCTAGAAGGGAAGAGGGAACTTTGGGAGTCAAACCCAAACTGGCATTATGATCACCACCATTGTTGAGGGATCAAAATCAAAGAACTAGGAGGTAATAAAGTGCCCGACTCTACCCCAAAACCATAGACCCTCCTTAAACACACTCTAATGATCCTTACGTAAAAAAACTATGAAGAACTCTTTAGAACATAATTAGATTTGACAATTGTTGGTCCAAGTGGCATGGATCCAATGATGTAATTCCTCTGATCGAGGCCAAAACCTATTAAACCTATAAATAATTGAAAAATTTGTAAATGCAAAAATTAACTCAGATACCTCAAGATAAATGATCACCATTATCGATACTTCATTTGAATTTTCCACAATATATGGATTAGGAAAAATTGTAGGGGAAATCGGTGTTGAAGGAGCCTTATGGCGAGCAACATCCCTATAGGATGACCTAGAACCCTACTTTCTATCATTAACTACATACAACCCTGGTGCCATACCTTGCTTTAACTCGTGTTGTTGTAACCCCTGCCTACATAGTGCCAGGCTAGCTCCCGTTATTGTTGCGACTCAGTCGCTATAGGAAACTCTAATCATGTTCATCTTCCTTCCTTCGCATCCCCAATAAGCTTTGTTATACCTTTTTTTTCAGACCATAATTATAAAGTATGATAATAATAGATTATAAATATGGTTCATGACTCCAATTAAAAATATTTAGTGACAAGGTTTGTTTTGCTCTTTTAGGGTTTCCTCCATGCGTGCCATTGAGTTGACCATTGATTTTCTATCTATCTAGCTTGTGCCACAGCATGACCTTAAGTTGCATGTAGGACTTGCAATTACTACCATTTAGGGTTTCTCACTTTTGGGTAAGGTTAGCCTTTATAATGACTTCTCCCCATTCTATCATGACTATTTCAGTGGTAGAAAAGAATGACGAAGCATCGAGCAATGACCCCCTACAAGCACTTGAAGAAGTTTGTACCAAAGGTTTACCACGAGGTAATGCTTCAAAACTTGATGTTATATTACCTATACCTGAATTTAATTTTGCTTGTCAATGGTTAGAGCAATTTTATTTGATAGGATATTTTGTCGGGGGAATTCCATCTAAAATTATGTATGGTATTGGGTTCAAACCCACTAGATAGCTCACAACATTAAGCTAGAGAGAATCCAAAATATGACTAAGGGTTTTTTTATGTTACACTTTGTTGACCCATCCCATGCAAGAGGAATACTCCATAGGTCAGCCACTTAGTATGTCAGGAACTCGCTCATGGTTTTCCCCTTAGACACTAGACTTTGTGGTCTTAGAGCACACTTCTCTTAAATTCCTGATTTGAGTTGAATTTCTAGGTCTCCCGCTCCCCTACTGGCACTTTATTCACTAGATAGTGTCCTCCATAGGTCAGGTGGTTTGCCATGAATAAAACTAGTTCTACTCTGCTAGACCACAAAAGCGAGTTTGGGTATAAGTAGACCTTTCCCAAGACCTCAAGGATTTTGTGTAAATTCAAGTTAGGGATGTGAGACACTCATAATGAGTACTATATATCAACATGCCTAACACTTGCTTTCATTGCTAAGCCACAAATCATAAGATTCAATATTGTCCCCTCCAATTGGTCTGCAACAATGTGTCCAATCGTTCATCCTCTCCCCCAAGCCCTCTCCAGAAGCTATCAAAAACCTAGTTGAGGATGGATGGACTATGGTAGGAAAGAAGAACATCATACCAAAGTTGAAAATGTAAATGTTACTCCCAATGAAGGAAAGTCGTCTTCAAGCAATGGCTTGCATGAGCAGGCTCTTATTGAGAAAGAGCCTTCTTAGGTCGAAGCCTTGAAATTAGTAGAAAAACCTAGGGTATTCAACACCCCTCTAGTTGCTAACATCTTGTCCTAGGTTCTCGAGGCTCCTTTGCCCAATTCTTTTGAATTTTTACATTCATAGCCATCCACTCTTCCACTTACTACTCAACGGGTATACCCAAACGCTCTTACAACCCTCCTCGAAGGAGCGATGAAGTGGAGGAAGGAGAATATTAGGTTGACCCTATTGTGAGGAAGCAATTTGATGATTTTTTTTAATGCCAATAGTGGGCATTTTCTACATAATCAATATGATGCCTTGGAATGTTTAGACTTGGAGGACATGTTCCTCGACACTCGTCATATATGAATTATTTTTAATGGAATATTTGGGGTCTTATAGACCCAAAATGCAAGTTCATTATGTGTGATCTTAGAAGGAAGTTTTCTAAAATGGACATTCTTTGCTTGCAAGAAGTCAAGGTGGTAGATTTTTTATTGATGGTTGTTAGTAATTCCATCTGGCATGACAATATCATTTTACATAGCAATCATGAAGTAAGACATGGAGGAGTGATCACATTCTTTTCTCCAAGGTGGTGGACGCACTTAGTGTAATTTGGAATAGACCCCACCAATCAATTAGTATGGGCCCTTTTTAGCATTGAAAACCACTCTATTGGTTTTATTAACATTTATGCCTTAAATGATGCCTTGGAGCGTACCTATTTATGGTGATGGATAGCGGATGATCTCCCCGATGCCCATTGGGTCTTATGTGGTGACTTTAATATAGTGGTGTCTCCCGAGGACAAAGTGGGCCACTTGTCAATGCAGTGGGCAGTTGGTGAAAGGGAGGCATGGTATTATATGTGCACTAAATGGGGATTTTATGACCCCAATTTAATCCACTAGCCTGTAAATGGAGTATGGTACATCTAGAGTAATCTCAGGGAGGGCCCTGCTCAGGTTCTAAAGCGCTTAGATAGGGCAATGATGTCTACCCAATCATGGCACATATTTAGAGAGTATGGAATTTGGATCTGCATCCTTCCCAAGAATCTAGTTTAATTCTTTGGTGGGATGATGTCATCATAATGACATATCACTTTCTATGAATCTATGGCCACCAAATTGCTAAAATTTGGAGACACTCTTACTCTATTGCTTCCTCAGAGCTGAGTCGTACAACTTTAGCTCTAGAAAAGGATCCCTTTAATGAGAGATTATAGGTCAGAGTATCCTCCTTATGGCATTGCATCTAGATTTTAGACATTACAATGTGCCAGGAGCTCAAGTCAAAGCCAAGCTTCACTGGCTCAAAATAGGGGACAAAGCTTCAAAGGAGTTCTTTCCAATGTTGCGAGCAAAGAACTCAAAGTAGCAAATTCAAGTAATCTTTGAGGCTGGCAACAGACTCATAGAGACCCTGCATATTATTCAAGCCTTTGTCTATCACTATCAACAAGTCTTCAAAGCTTAAGCATCCTCAACTGAGTGCAAAACCATCCTTCAACAATGTCTCACAGTGGTGCCATGTAAACTCACTCCTGCCCAATGGGTGGTTTGCAATAGGCTCCTCACTGTCGATGATTTGCATGAGGTAGTGTCTCACATGGAAAATGACAAAGTGTCAGGCATTGATGGATTTCGCTGTAAATTTTATAAAACCCTCTAGGACCTTGTCGGTAGTGACTTGCATAAGGTTTATCAAGAAGCTTGCCTTTCGCATGCATTATCTGGGAAAAAATATAAATAAAGGAAATATTAAGTTCATACCTAAACAGGGAGATCTCGAGTTGATCTGCAATTGGTGGCCCATCACCCTCCTGAATGTTTCCTACAAAATCATTGCCAAGGCTTTGGCGATCAAGTTATGCAATATGTTACCTCTCATTGTGCACCCTGAACAAATAGGTTTCATCAGAAGCTTATATATTTTGGACAATATTATAGTAGTCTGAGAAGAGATAGACTGGGCCAGAAGGTCTAAGCAACATGCTATATTCATTAAAATTGACTTTGAAAAAGCTTATGACCGTATCAAATGGCCATTCATTATGGCCATGCTTAGAGCCCTGGGCTTTGGGCCTAACTTCATCCAAACCATCCAAATGCTTTTTACATATGCCTTGGCTATCCTCTCCATTAATGAAGTCACCTCTAAGCAATTTGGTTTGTTCTTCTCTATTCATCAAGGGTGCCCTCTGGCTCCCGCTCTTTATGTGCTTACAGCTGAGGGTTTTGGATATCTTCTTAGCAATGTCCAAGCTAGGGGCCTTGTTAAGGGAATTTATTTCCCTTCAAATGCCATGAATCAACACAAAGATATGCAATTACTTAATGGTCACTTTACGGATGACTCTTTCCTTACTCTCATTGAGGATGAGACCAATGTGGATAATGCCTTGCAGTGTCTCAACACCTTCTGCTTGGCCTCTAGCTCCAACATCTAATGGTAAAAAACTCATTGCTATAGGCAATCATACCTCCCTTTGTCAGCATGGGCTGCTAAATATGGATGGAAGTGGATCCAACATGATGAAATATTCAAATTTCTTGGCATCCCCTTGCTTTTTATGCCTTGTCACCCTTGTTGTGGCAATATGTTGTAGATAGAGTTGCTAAGAAACTGAAATACTGGGTGACCAAGTCTCTTTCGTTAGCAGGAAAATTTCAAATCTGCTAAAAAATACTTGTGACCACCCTTGTGTACTACTCTTCATGTTCGATGCCTTTCTAGAAATCTTACTAGAAATTGGAGAAATTGCTCAGGGACTTCTTTTAGGCCAATTCTCCTCATGGTAAAGGATTCCACAGGGTGGCTTGGGAATATTGTTGCCTCACGTGGGGTGTCAGAGGGATGAGGCTCATTGACGTAGCTCAGTAAGGATTTGCCTTATGTGTCAAATGGATTGTGCTAGCCATTGAGCGCAAACAAGTTTGGAAGGTGTTGTTCTGACACTGCATCTCCTCAAGGTTGCTTAAGGGCAAGAAAGCTTGGAAAGGGCTTAGCTTCTCTAATTTACTAATAATAAAATCTCCTATTCAAATCACAAGGTCCTTTGTGGCTAAAAGCATCTGGAAGGCATGAGAAAAGATCAAGCCATGTCTTCTCTAGAATGGCTCAGGGTTTCGAGATGGGTTGTTTGTTAACACCCACTAACTCTAGTGGTCATTTGTTATTAATTTCAACAAAGTTCCCCTAGCAGAGGTCCCTTGGATTAACGCTCTCAAGTTCTTTCGTAGGGGTATTCATACTATATAGGATATTTACTACAGGTGTTCTCACTCTTGGCAATCCTAGGAAGAGGTGAAATCCAAATTATGGTTAGCCAATTATGATCAAGAATCCTACTAGGAGATATTTAACGCCGTGTCGCCCACCATGTTCCATGAACTTTATGTACATTCCACTCATCCATGGTAGAAGGACTGGAAGTGGTATGTTGAAACTCCCTTTTGTAATTACACCCCTCAGCTTGGCTATAGATGGCTCACCCCCCATTTGCCCATGGTGGACAAGCTCAATTCCCATTGGGGATTGCATTCTTTTATTAGTACATGGAACTTTTGCTTTAGCACGGTTTGGGCGGCTTACATGGAGCCCAAGCTAGCTCATTTTGCTTGGTGTATACTGCACCAAGGCTTACCTATTGGCAAAAGGCTCGTTTAGCTAGGAGTTCCCCTTCTCACTTGCCTTTTCTGTGGCCATCTCGAGATACTTTCTCATCTTTTTTGGTACTATTCCAAAACTCAAAGGGTCTAGACGTGGATCCACAATCTCTTTAGGTCTTTTCAGCGCAAATTTTTTCTTTCAAAACACATTGTCCTTGGAGATAAACATGTGTTGTCCTTTAAATACACCCAAGTCTGGCATACTTTCAGAGTGGAGATTCTCTTCTAGCTTTGGAAAGAAAGAAATAATGTTGTGTTTAATAATGCTTCTTCAGATTGTAATGTTTCTACTTTGATCAAGTCCTCTATCATCTCAAATGTTCTTTTGCAAATTCAAGTTCAAGCCAACAAAGTTGCTATGGAGCTTGGGCACCTTTAGGATCTCCTCTCTCATTAGGGAGATGCTCCTTGTGCAATGGCTCGGGTTCTACCATCTATGCCTAGGGATCCCAGATTGGAGGATAAAATTGCTTTGCCACCTTATGGTGGGCACCATCGTAGCCATTCTCGGCATTGCTCTCACAGAGGTACCCCGTACTAGTGCATGACTCCCCTATAGCAACAACGAGGGTGGTAGCCTCCACCTCCTTCCCTTGTTGGGCAGGATGGTTGGGACGTTCCTCCTCCTCTATCCCTGGATGCTTGGGGGGCGCTACTTGGAGGTCGATTGGACATGCTAGACAAGTTCCCCAGGGTCTCTCTAGCCATTTCATCCACTTGAACATAGGAAGAAGAAGATGACAAGGACACTGCTCAAGCTACTGATTGGGAGCCTATTCCAGATGGCAATGACTTGTCAAGCTCGAGCTGGGGTCCTGATGATATGGATGCTCTGCCTTCTAGCCTTGTTCTTGGTGCTTAAAATTATCTTTTATTATGACGTTATGACTTGTTCCAAGCCGAGGC
The DNA here is from genome assembly GCA_037957365.1 of Torreya grandis. Taxonomy (NCBI): domain Eukaryota; kingdom Viridiplantae; phylum Streptophyta; class Pinopsida; order Cupressales; family Taxaceae; genus Torreya; species Torreya grandis. Next base: position 3,989,948 of record JARHVA010000074.1, on the reverse strand, counting down.
CTAGTTGTATATGGTGCTTTTATTTTTGGTTCCTAGGCTTTGCCTAGTGTGACTGTGTGGTGTGCTCTCATACCGCCTTTATTTTTTTGGTGAATTATTTTGTGTATTTCTTTAGTTAATATATGAATATATTCCATAAAAAAATTAGAAATATTTACCTTTAATTATTTTTAAAAAAATATAATTATAAATTATGGGTTGTCTGTTTGTTGTGAGTTCATTTTTAGAAGTCACAGTTAGAAATTATTTACCGTGAGATTGTTGTTGGTTCACTGTTAGAAAGCATATTTTATGTCATGAGTTAATGTTGGTTTATATATTTTTTTAAAGCTATTTGTTTTTTAAGTTTGTTTAGAAGGTATCTTGATAGACGAGTTGTTTGGTGGTATTACTAACATTGATTTTAATAAAATTTATTTCTTATAGATATAAATATATATTTATTCAAGATTATAAATATGGACAAAAAATATAGACATTATATAATTTAGTGATTGTCCTTAAATACTTAAACATTCAATTTAAAAAAAAATCGATTTTTTAGGCATATTTTTCGGAATATAATATACATAAATCGCTCTTATAAAACCGTTAAATGAAAACATTTTCCAAGCCGGGGCTAAAATGCGATGTAATTACCCATTCCCAGCCATGGCGCGAAGGATAGGGTGGTAATAATAAAATAAACAAAGGCCAAATGTTTTTGTTCGACAGTATTCAACGGCCATTTATCGTTAGGAGTCAACAATTAACAGCGACCAACAGTTTCTCCGTTCCGACTGGGGAGGTCCTTCCTGTCAATTCATCTAGAGTAGTTTCGGTTACGTGGGTCCCGCGGACTACTCTACGACTTTGTCTCTTTGTGCATGCCGATTGTCTCCCACAGCAAGGTCAGTGGTTGTAATCTCCTGGTGGCTAAGGTGTCTGCGTTTATATAACAGTGGGCCGTTGTAGAACTAATTGGCAGATATATATTTTATTTTTCAATAAAAGATAAATAAAATTTCCTCGTCCAATCGACAAAAGCTGCCGCCGTGCGTTGATCTCTGGTCAGGTGTGCAGATTTGTTGTTTAGCTCTTGGATCTTACTATATTTACTATGTATACGTCAGGATGCATATTTATTGTGTATGTACATCATCAATAAATGTTGCTATGGATTTGAAGGATCTATTGTAGATCTAGGGTTTGGGGAATGGGGCATTTGGCGATGTCGGAACAGAAGATCTCTGTGGAGATGGTGAAGGACGCCCACGGCCTTGACATGGTTACACTGAATTATCCCCGCGGGCCTTCTGCTCAGGTTGGATAAGTTTTATTTTTCTTTAATTATGTTTATTATTTGTCTGGAAGATGTGCTCTTCTGGTTGGTTTGATTGGCAGAATCTTTAATCGGGCTTAGTATTTGTCTGGAAAATTTGCACTTTCGGCTGGTTTGATATGGAGATTCTTTATTTATGCGTATTATTTTTATTTTGGGAGAATCTTAAATTATGATATTTATTTATGTGGAAGATTTGCTCTTCTGGTTGGTTTGATATGTAGAATGGTCGTCACGGATTCAATTGCCGTTGATTCACAACGAGAAACACTTATTTTAACAATTTAACATAATTCATGATTTAGTTCAGTGTTTTATTATATTTCCCTGTGCAGAGACGTAGTTTGATGTGATTTGTTCTGTGAAATCGCTTTTGACATGCAAGATCTAGATTAAGATGTATTTTTAAGTCAAAATTTTATCTACGTAAGAATTGAGTGAGTGGAAAAATTCGCAAACCAATTGAACTAACAGGCCTCTAATTACAGTGGATTCACAACGAGAAACATTTTTTTTTAATAATTTAACTCCTGACCTAGCGCAGTTTTTTTCATTATATTTTCTGGTGCAGAGGCTTAGTTTGATATAATGTTTTCTGAGATTTGCTCTTTTAAATTGCTTTTCCGTGCAAGATCTAGGTTAGTGCTTATTTTAATGTTCACAATTTTAAATGGAAATTGAGTGAGGGAAGAAGTTTGAAAAATAATGGTACTAGCAGGTTTTGAAAGGAAATTCTTCTTTGCAGACCAGTTGCCGTGGATTGACAATGAGAAATGCTTATTTTAATATATTGACATTGTTCATGACATAGCTTAATGTTGTATTATGTTTTTTACTGATGCCGAGACTTAATTTGATATAATTAATTATGAGATTTCCACTCTTGATTCACCTTTTCCGTGCAGGATCCAGGTTATAAGTATTTTCAGTACTGTTATTTAATTTGTATTTTATGTTTGTTTACAAGTCTTGAAGATGTGGAATTATGGCTGGTTTGGTTGGTACTTGGTAGAATGGTTGTCACGAGTTCATTTGCCACAGATTCACAATAAAAAAATGACTATTTTAACAAATTGACGTTTATAGATCGAAGACCTTTTCAGGAAGACATATTGCTAATGTTTTTTCTGGATAAGCTGCATAGAAGCCCTTAACACTTTTGAGCAGAGGAAGCATTGAAAATTTTACATTGTTCATGACCTATCTTACTGTTTTATTAGCTTTGCTTTCACCGAGACTTAATTTGATGCTATCAATTATGAGATTCCTTCTCTTGATTCACCTTATCTGTATAAGATCTAGGTTAGGGTTTGTTAACTTAGTCAAATGTTTAACCAAATATAAATTGAGCGAGCGGAGAAATTGTAAAGTGATTGATTTAGCATGCATTTCATAAGTTCACACTTTTTGACATCTTGGTGCAAATTACATCTAGGTAAGATTTATATATATGACATTAATTGTGAGACAAGGAAGGCTAGTAAGGCAGTATGCTCAATAAAACTTTGCCAATCTGAAATCACAGTTTAAGATGCAAGCTCCCTAAAACCAGCAGATTCACAAATAGAAACACATTTTTTAACAAATTGACATAATTCATGACCTTGGCCAGTGCTTGATTATCTTTGCTAATAGCGATTTTCAGTTTGATATAACTATAAGATTTCTAATTTTGAATGAATTTTTCCTTGCAAGATATAGGTTAGGGTCTGTTTTCCTGGTCAACTTTTTAACTAAGTGGAAATTGAGTGAGAGGAGATTTGTTAAAATATTGACCTAGCAGTTTTTTAAAGGAGTCTGCTTTGCAGACCAAATCACAGGTTCACACCTTCTAAATTTTAATCTATCTGCAAGGATTACAAGGCTATATGCAATAAAACTTTACCTATTTGAAATCAGCTTTGGGATGCAAGCTCCTGAAAACCAGTGGATTCACAATGAGAAACACTTATTTTAACAAATTGACGTAGTTCATGACCTAGCTCAGTGCTTTATTATCTTCTATATTAGTGAGTCTTAGTTTGATATAATTAATAATGAGATTTCTACTCTTGATTGAATTTTCTGCCGCAAGATCTATGTTAGGTTTTGTTTTCTTGGTCAAGTTTTTAACTTAGTGGAAATTGAGTGATGGGAGAGATTTGTTAAATGATTGAACCAGCAGATTATCAAAGGAAATTCTGCTTTGCAGAGCGAATCATAGGTTTGTACCTTTTAATATATCTGTGAGGATGAGATCTAGGCCAAGTTTTTGTATTTGACAATAATTTTCAGACACTATAAGGTATTATGCTCAATAAAAGCTTTGGCAATCCAAAATCAGGTTTTGGTATGGAAGTCCTCTGGTTCATTCTGCGTTAATGTCTACCTATTTTATTAAAAAAAACCTCGCAAATTTTGTACCACTAATTGATCCTTAAGGCACTATATCAATAAAAGCTTTGCCAATCCGAAATCTGGCTTTGAGGTGCAAGTCCCCTGGTTTTGTTTGACATTAATTTTTTTTATTTTTGTATTTACATGAAGATTGGAAATTTTGTCGCTAATTGATCCATATCAATTATGGTGCAGTTCACTAGCTATTAAATTATTTTTTCAATCAACTGATTAATTACACATCTTAAATATTGTAAAATAATATTTTGAAGCTTTGTTGGACTTCTATGTCTTGTGGATGCTGGAAATTCACTTTTTAACAGGTCATTGGATGTCACCCACCATTGGGCATGTGGGTATGCGGGGAAATGTAACCCGGGCATTCTCGATCAGCAGGTAGTCCCCAGTGTGGTGTTCCACCCATGTTTCAGGGTTGGGGGAAGGAATATTTCTAGCCCTTACCCTGTCCCAAAAATGCCACGGGACATGGGAAATGCATCTTGAATGTCCAGGAATGTGTACGACATGAAACACTGGTGCTTCGAGTTTCATCTATCTCATGTAATGTATGCGCCAGTGTCAATTGTTCATTAAAAGTTAGCTTTGATGGAAAATTTCCAGCTGACTGCTTTTATCCAACTTCACCTCTCGTAAGGAAAGAAAGAAACCAATTTGGATCTGATATTTCATCTACAACTATATTTATGTTTACAATATTGTGGGTAGGTTGCAGATCAGGAAGCTTGTAAGTTTCAGATTAATCACGATACCCAACAAACAGGTTTTTCAACATTTATCCCCCATTTTGTGCCTCATGGTGTGCAAAATCAATTCAATTGCAATTGACCCAAGGATTTTAAAGCATTTTATGTGTGCTTGTCACCTAGAAGAATATTTTTCCAGTGTTATTTTCTTAACTGCTTTTTTAGTGTTCTTGTTAAATATGTAAACAAGAGTATTCACCATTTCTAGCCAATTTTGTTTTTGCCTCGTGACATACTTTGTGCTCATCTTCATGATTGGTCCATTCTCACCTCTCTACTACTCCATTCTGTTGGAACTGTGTATTGTTGTATTTTCCAAGCTTTGCAGTAGTTTGAAATGCTGATAAGAACTCACCTTTACCATCCATGCAAAGGATTTTTCTATTCTTCTTGATCGAGTTTCCACTTCTGCTCTAAATTGCTTTAAAGCATCAAATAAATCACATATAGATATAGGCTTTAAAAACAATGAACATATATCTTTTAGGAAAAGAATCAAGAAAGAGTTAAAAGTAACTAGCACCTGCCATAGAGGGGGCCTTTACGACACCATACACATCACTATGTGCAAGTTCCAAAACTCCTTTACCAATCCATACATTGTTGTCCCTATGTTGCTTCCTCACCAAGAAAACCTCACACAGCTTAAAAATTCTGGGCAAGCCATCCTCCGTTCTTAATAAATATAACAAATTAAGATTGTTAAAGCTGATATGGCCGTACTTTTTGCTTTGCTTTGCTGTTGTAGCTTCAAATCTGAACGTCCTTTAGAATTAATCAGGACTTCAAGATTGTGATTCTTCCTAAACCACCATCTGAGTTAATTTTATACTTCAAAGTTCAAACACTAATGTAAAGAAATCCGGAATGCCTATAATCTTACAATCTGACAACTTCATCCTTAATTGAATCTAATTTTTGCTTACTGTCTATTTAAAAGAAGCAAACTGCTTCTTATCAGTACTGGAATCAAAGTACTAGGCATATTTTGACATACTGCTGTCTGAAACAAGAATAATAAATTCTTCCTTTTATTTACCTTATCACCGTGGTCCATTATATCCTGTTTATGCTGCTTCTTATTCTATTTGTTTTGTTTTTATATTTGCTCTGAAGATCCTGCACTCTCTATATCCTATCTTTTCAAAAGTGACATGGTTTTCACTTTTCTGCAATGGTAACAACACACTTTACTAATAGTTTTGTTATTACTTGATAATAATGTACACCAAATTGCTTTTGCTGGAAACCATCTATTTGACCTCCTTGCCTCTGTCTTACTCTGCCTTTATATTTTGGTGTAAAATCATCTTTTGAAGTATTTCATTATCAAATTGTTAATCCTGTTGTTCTCTTTGCAGCTGTAAACTCATCAGACTTTTGAAAGTAGCAACAGATTCCGAGTTTAATATTTAAAGCAGTCAATTTTAAAAGACTCTAGTAAATTGTTAAGAACAGCAGCCACCAAAGTATATCAGTCATTGCCACAGTAAAACTGATTTTAATATCCTTCCTCCATTAGATGATTGGAAAGTGACTCTCCCTCATCTTTGTGGAAAGAAAGAAAGAAGGAAATTATACTATGCACACAAAAACCAAAATAGGTCAATGGGACTCAAAAAGTACAATCAGTAACAAGTTAGAAGTCCTAAGATTAAATGACTCTAGGTTTGAAAAGTAACTAAACTCAAAGCACAAAGGAAAGATGAACAAAGCAAAGGGGTAAACCTAAAGTGGTTAAATCCTAAGTCATAAGACATGGTACAAGTAGAACAGCAGAGAGTTATAAAAATTAAACTCTGTTCTGTTCGATGCCATATACATTGCCTTCAATCCTACGTTATCGGATGTGCCCCTCCACCTGGTCCGATATGGATACGATATGTATCCGATACGGATAGGGGGCTGGATATGCAGGGGATACGGGCAGGATACGTCCTGCCCCCTGTGGATATGCCTGGATATGTTTTGGCCCTTTGGGATGTATCTGGATGTATCCGCAAGGGGCAGGACGTATCCTGCCCATATCCCCTGCATATCCAGCAGAAAAATTGTTTTTTTTTTTCAATTTTGCTGAATAAAAAGTCACACACGGACTTCAAAAAACAGCTAAAAACAAAATAAAATATGAAAACCTCTCTGCAGTTTCAATGGCTGGCTGTTTTTTCAAAACGTGAGCCTCAGTCGATTTATCTGTATCTTCATTAGGGCTGTATACAACAGCTATGAAGGTTGCCAGAGCAAGTCAGCAAGTCTTCCAGTTATTGGATCGTGTTTCAGCCTTGCCAAAATAGAGGAAATAAATGTCTGTAACATGATCAAGACGAGGGAGAGGTTGAAATCAACAATGTTTTTGTTTTGCTTATCCTTTATGTACCAAAAATATGGTTCTCCAGGACTCTTTTTGTGCAGTGCATATGGTAAGATCATTTGCACAGGTATAATGCAAAATCTCAACTCGTGAATAAGCTCAAAGAAGAGAACAGGCCATAGTGTTAAGTTGATTTAACACCAGGTCATCTCATTGTAATCTTCACCAAACTGCAGACAGTGCATTTTCTTTTGTCTTTATTTTTGTCCATACATGGTAATATTTGCATTATGTACTTGTAAGAAGACTAATCTAAGTTCAACAATTGAATATTATGATATTTGGCATTGAATTATTAGTATGTTTTGTGGTTATTTAACTCATTATGTTTCCTCTATGCATATTATGTGGTTAATTTTGCTTATATGGCTATATATTTTATATTTTTAATTTTTTATATATATTTTTCTACGACCATAACCAAAACGTATCCAAGGCCCCCCCAAAAAAATTCCCGTATCCATGTATCCAATTCACATACCTGTATCTGTATTGGTAACATAGCTTCAGTCTGTCCCATACTTCATTAGAAAAGGTTTATTCTGCATATGACGAATTAACACATTAGCAACTAAGAAATTGACATGATTGTCTCTTGTTTTTTGTTGTCAATCCTTTTCTATAGGTGCAAATCCAGTCTTTTTACTTTTCATGTGACAATATCCAACAATTTCCTGTATATGATTATGGTTGACTTTTTTTGCTGAGATGTGGCATATTTTTTCTGTTTAATTTTACCAGTCTGACAACGTAAAATTTCTTATATCTTCCATCATTTTCCCTCACCTTTATTTTTAGTTCAGTGTACCACTCTTAACAGGTCTGGCCCTCAGCCACCTAGGGAGTTCAACAAATTAAACTTCTGGCTTGTGTTTGCCCCTTAGACTATTCACAATAATAACACAAGACTATGGTTATCTCCATATGATCACAAATTTCTATTTCTGTCAAGACTTAAGAAGTTAAGATTATAAGTCTTTCTCCTGATGACGGATCAGTTGATGATCCGAAATGGCAAGTTAAAAACAGGCACACAGTTATTCCAAAAGCTTCAGATTTAATTTAGCCCAAATCTTATTAACTCAGCTTCAATTATAACAGTGGCTACTGCTGGAGGACAAGTCATTTACGGTTGTCAAAATTTTTAAAATTACCTTATTCGTACTTGTACACAAAGTTACTATTAGTATCGACAAAACCCAAGATCCCAGGTAAGAGCACCCAATGTCAATTACTGAATATTGTTTTTAAACCAAATTCCATCTTCGCAAACACAAATAGTATGTAGATCACCCTGCTGTCATTTCAATCAAATACCATATACAATAAACCTCACGTGACGACTAGAAAGGCTAAAAAAATGACAACCCCTTACAGCTCCCAAAACTGCTAAAAGCTCTATTGATAATATGATTATACCCTGTACATTAAATGGGCGGGGAGAGAGAGGGGAGACATTAAGTGGAAAGTGAGCACAATGAGGAATATTCGACAGGGTAAGTTAACAAGCATGTAATCAAGAAGGCATCACAAAGACAACCACAAGGCAAAATAACACAAAGCATGCACAATCATTAAGTAATATTAGTACTGGATTTCATTTTTTTACAAAAACCAATTTAATTAAAACAAACCTCAATGTTATGAAGTTTTTTTATAACAGAAAACGTTGTGCATCTGTCTTCCACTACCTGGAAACTTGGAAGTTTTCCCTAATGCTTTGATTCTTCTCTGGATATTAATCTAAAATCTAAACCGCATTGACAGCCACCATACTGCCCTTTATATCTTTCATTTCACCCCATTAACTATTTGTATTGGCTATGCTACACATCCAACCTGGTCACAACTCCTAGAAGTTTCCTACTCCCTGTTGTCTCTGGATGTGTCACATATACTTGCGTGCTTGCTGTCGACGTCTCATAATTTAAATCTTTAAATTTTGTTTAGATTTGAATGTATCAAGTGCCTTCTAAACAGTCATTAATGCCTCCCTAACATTTTCCATGTAGCTGGTAACTCCACCCACTAATCAGATGACTTTTGCACATGTATATTCTCTAATTTTATATGTGAGATAATCAACCAATGGCTTCATGGGTATACTTACATGTACTAACTTCTCTCTGAATACAATTATAAATCATTTGATATGAACTTTGAATTCAATCTATGAGAGTCTGCATTTCATTTTTGGTATTTTTTAACAGCAAATATGCTTCCTGACACCCTTGGCAGTGGCCGTTATGTCTTTATAGTGAGATTTTTTTTCTGTGTGGAGGTTATTTCTTAGTATGCAAAAATATAAGTTTTTAATAACAGTAGATTTCCATTTTTAGGCACTAAATAATTACCGGGATTCAGAAAATTTCAGAACTCTATTTTCTTTCATGCCTGACATCCGTGCAAAATCCATTTCACAGCAAAAACGACACCAGTGTTGCAGAGAGAATATTAAGATACGTCTCTTAATTCATTGACCACAACGGTTGTACAATGTTAGATCAAGCTATTAAAACCAGACAACTTCCAAGCTAACTAATTTTGAGAGACCTATAATCGTGACATATTATGTCTTATTACATATCTTAATGTCCAAACATAACATCTAAGTCCTACATTTGATGGTGAACTATTACATAAGTACAATATGAGCATTAAGAAAATATAATTTTAAGTAATTTCTAACAACCATTTGTGTTCATTTTATTTTATTTCTGATTAAAGTGCCTTCTCATGCTTGCACTTATGTCTCTTCAGATTGAAATGAATTTTTAAACTTCTATCACTTGAAGAAATTGAATGATAACTTTCAACTTTCCTGTAGAAGTACTTTTAACTTTGTTACAAGCTAAGTTTTCATGAGGGTGAGAAGTTCTCTTGAAGTCCTCGTAGGTTTGCAGGTACATCTTTTTGGAGGACATGTAACATCTTGGAAGAATGATAAGAGAGAAGAACTATTGTTCATGAGTAGTAAGGTATGTAATCTTGGCATGGAAAAAGCACTTTGTATTAGTTGGATGTCTTTATGCATTCAAGCAGTGCATAGTTACTTATCATGATTAGTCAAAAGAGATAGGAGATAAGAGTACACTGGAGTTTAGTTTGCTTATGCTTTCTTCGAGAAGGCAAGTCCTGAATCTTTTGTACTTTCTTTAAAATAATCTTTGATGCCATCTGATACATTGGTTCATGTCACATTGATTATTTTGAGAAGCCTTGTGCTTTTCTTTGTGAGTTTTTTCATGGTCCAGACTAGTATGAGTCATTGTTAAGTCTGTTATGCATTTGAAATTTTGATGGCTTTGCAAGTCTTTAGAGAAATATGCCCTGCCACCAGGTCTGTTTCATCAATCATTGCCATATCTTGTCCTCTTTTTTGGATAGGTCACAAATTTATAACGGCTGGTTGGTTTTAATATACACTCTTGATCAAGAGTGTGAACTTAAGCGAAATAAGCCTTATCATCAGGGCTGTTTCATCAATGACCCATATCTTGTTCTCTTTTCTGGATAAGATACAAATCTGTGTTGACTGATTGAGTTTGATATACACTCTTGGTCGTGGGTGTGACTTTTGCCACCTTCATTATGCTTGTCTGGCAAAATTATTTTCTGGTCCTAATAATTCTTGTTTTATGGTATTGTTTTCTTGGGCCCTTGGTTTGCTGCATACAGACTTTTTGACCACCCTCTATGTCTCAGATGTTTGCCTATTATTCTGCATGCTCTCTGCTGTAGGTCACAGCAGTTAGAGATATGAACCTTAGAGTTTATGATACCTATTATATATGCTTTATGCAGGCCATATTTAAACCGCCCAAAGCTATAAGAGGAGGGATTCCAATTTGCTTTCCTCAGGTACACCTTTCCAAAGTTCTTTTTTATCTTCAAAGTTAAGAGACTTCAAATCCAGTAAAAATGTTTATTCTTAGTTCATACATCTTGTGTGTAACAGTTTAGCAGCTGTGGATCACTGGAGCAACATGGCTTTGCAAGGAACCGGTTCTGGAGTATTGACAGCAACCCTCCACCTTTACCAGGAAATTCTGCTGAGAGCAGGGGTGTAGTCGACCTAATTCTTAAGCCCACTGAGGAAGATTTGAAGATATGGCCACACAGGTAATACCCGGCATATCAGATTAATCTGGTTTTGTAACGTATAAGGTGGAAATTTATTGATCATTGTTTATTATATGTTCCGAATATTTTCAGTTTAGATCTCCTGCAGATAGTTTTGTTTAAAGTGGTCAGGATTTCTAAAATGTACAATTTATATGCCATTTTGAAAATTATTTATTTATTTACTTTTTTATGTTGGAACATTCAATGCCCTGGAATATGCAGTTTTGAGTATAGGCTTCGTGTGACTTTGGCTCCTAGTGGAGATCTTATGTTAATTTCTCGCATAAGGAATACTGACAGCAAGCCATTTACGTTCACATTTGCTTATCATACATACTTTTCTGTTTCTGATATCAGGTATGATTCGTTTACTTTTGTTTTTAACTTTTTTGATCTTTTAATTTTGCTATGTCATATAGCTCTAGTTGCATAAGTTTATATCTACTTTTGCTAGGCAGTTTGTATTAAGTCTGAGCTTGTAACTTTTTTTTACACATCAGTTACCGATTAGCACCCATTTGTTGTATCTCATTTGATGAATTCAAAGACAAGTAAATACAAAAAAATTATTACGTGTTTGTTCATTGCAATCGAAGCCAAAAATGAGTCATCTTGTAAGCTATTAAAGTTATTATGAGGAATTATTAAATTCAAATTATGTAGTGCAAGGGACTACTGTCCAGTGCGGCAAGTAGCAGTAACTTTTAAAGATTCAGGACATGTTTACTCTAAATGATATAAAATTGAAAATTATAGGGACTGAGATGCTTTGTTTCCGGTCCATGTTTACAAAGTAGAAGAAAAGCATGCCTGATCTGCGCACAAGCACAGAGAGTCTATATACTTGCAATCCTTTCCTAAGGTGTTTCTAGGCGAGGCTTCTGATGGAAGGAATGGATGCACCAGTCACCTGTGGAAGCATTGACAGTATAGATGATACTCATTTTGTTGGTTAGGTTTGATACCATTTGGTATGAGGTAAATAACCATGAAACAATAAATGCTAGATCTAGCTCGAATTACGTGAAAATGTAATGCCCCTTTCTGGTAATTTTATGAATTTTGATTTTATGTGATTTCTTTTCAATACTGGAACATCAACAAAATACTAAATAGCACATACAACACGAGTATTGAAGACCCAATTGAAATCTTTATTGTATTGAATGTAAAATACGGATGTTTACACAAACTGATTATTAATAGCAGAAAATCCTTTTATATGATATGAAACCCTAGTTTACTATCAATATCCAACAACATAACACTCACAAGAGTATTGCTGGATAGTAGCTTACGGCAGGGTTTGATGACTGATTTTAATGTTATGACAGCTGTAGATGAAGGTACGGCAGGCTGGACTTTGTAACAGCAGTTGTATAAATTGAAACGGTAGCTCCAATGTCACGACCTACTGTTTGAGATGAAACTCAGCCCACTAGGTAAACTTCCCCACCAATCGATAAACAACAGTCAGTAATTTCCTAGGATTTGGACCTTTCTTCATGTACGGCAGCCTCAATGATGATACAACAGTGCTGTATGGGGGACGGTAGCAGCAGGTGGGCTGCTTTGGGGTTTGAGGAAGCTTCCAATGGTACAACGGGCACAAATGTCAGCCCACCAATATATCCATCTTTGCCTTGAGTGGTATGGCAGACTATGAACCTCAATGCAATTACAATTTGCAGCGTAGTAGTGGATGATAAACAATACCAATCCCTCACACAATTCTGGGAATTGATAGTAACCTCCAACCAAATTGAAAACTGAATTTAATCCCGATCTATTAGCACAGTTGTGATCACTGGATGGAATTACCTCAATGGGTTAGAGGGTTTTGTCCTCCACACCGGCATATCAAAAGGGTTTTTCGTCTTCAGATGAAAATATTAAACACACTGGCTCAAGTTCTGGATTAGGCTTTGATTGTCAAAGTTGAATAACGAATAATATTTCTTTTGAGCCCGACTCTTCTTTTTATAACTATCATTTTCCAATTTTACCCGAAAAGTATTTAAAAATACTTAAAATTATATATTATTTTTCATCCACTTAATAATATTTACTTTTTGGTTCCCTTTAATAATAATAATACATAAGTGGCCTTATGTTATTAAATAAAAGTGACTTAGGACAACTTAAATTATTATTAGTAATTATTTTCATAATTAAATATTTTGAAAAGGGGACATGATGGTTTGCGCTTCCTAAAATTACTTGTCCTCAAGCAATTGCAAGCTCAACTGCTTAGACTCTCCTCATCTGACTATCTCTGTAATGCTTGGATCCCAATTCATCATCGGGAACTTGTAGTCTAGATTGTCTCTTCTAAGATTGCACCTTTAATGCTTGCATCAAGTGTTTTTTGTTTGCAATTCTTGGTTGCCTCAGAGAATCTGAAACTATACTATAAATCAGAATTCATGAAATCAAACTGATTGCCAAATTCATGTTGTAAATCAGAATTCCGTTTTCCTTGAGAATCACATGACCTCCTTTGTTTATCATGTTCCTTTGTAGTGAAAGTGCTTAATGAAGCTTCAAATTTACTTGCAAATTGTTTGTTGCCCGTATCTAATACATGGAACAATGATTCATTTACCCACTGAAATCTGACTTTTAAAATTTCTCTTTCATGCATCTTGGGGTGGCTAGCATGTTTGGAACCTGAATCCAAAGTTATGAGGTGTTGGGTTACTTCACCTGGCTGCTATGGGGACAAATAACTAAACACCATTCTACTTATTCAAAACACTGTGAATATCAAAATGGTGTTTATCCAATTTACAATGCAATAAGAAGGTACAAATGCCTTCTAAAGCCAAGCATCTGGCTGCCTTTGCTACTTGTCCTTTATGAAATGAACACTCCATCCTCCTGGATGTGCAACTATAGGGACTCCATTTGCAATACCTTGGAGCACTACTTTTCCTTCTGATTTGAATTTCAGCGCCATACTCTGATAATTTTGTATGAATTCCCCAAGGGAATGTAACCATTGCACCCCTGAATCCATATTTGTTTCTCCTATGCTCACAACATGGAAGTCATCACGCACCCTGTATCTACCAAGTGTAATCTCCAATTGTTGAATTCTCTTCATGCAAGGAATAGTAAAACCATCACCTACAATAACATTGAACCCATAAAAGACCTTTGTTTTCAAACCTCTTCTGGCTACCAGTCCCTCATCTATGAAGTTGTGGGTTGCCCCACCATCAATCAACACTATTAATTTATGACCATGCAAAACTCCATGAACTCTGAAAGGGTGATATCTGGGTGCACCAGAAAGTGCGACAAGTGTGTCTCTTGAAATAAGTGTGGCAAGAGTGCCTACTGAATTATCTCCTTTTTTCTTTCTTTCAGGTTCTAGTTCTCTCACCTTAATTTCTAGTTTAGGTTCCTCTGCTTCTGACTCATCATCTGATATCACCTTTATGTAATGTTCTTGACCTCGCCCAATACATCTATAACAATGCTCTCATGGATCCTCGCAAGAGAAACACAATTTATTTCTTTTGAGCTCGTTTCTAGTCTCTACATTTTTACCTGATCTCAATGGCAACTCTTTATGCCGAGAAACTCCTTGCTGAAATGGTTTCGTTCGCTGCCCCAAAGCCGACGTCTCTTGTTGCTTGCCAGGTGGCGTCTCTTGCTGCCCAATAGGTGTTGTCTTTGAAAAGAACTTGTTCTTGGTTGCTGAAGATTCCAAGTTTAAAGCCCTCTTAATAGCTTTTTGCAAAGACATAGTGTCAAAGGCTTTTGTTTAGTTAGCCTTTTTACAAATAGAACAATAAGTCTTCTTTCTGTCACATTAAGAACCATAACTGATAAACTTTGTAATTCTACAATATAGCTGTCCATAGTTCCATGCTGCTTACGCTGAGGTGATTCCCTGAAGTGGATCTTAGGATGTTTTCTATTAAATATCTACAACACATACAACACGAGTATTGAAGACCTAATTGAAATCTTTACTGAAAATTTTATTGTATTGAATGGAAAATATGGATGTTTACACAAAATGATCATCAATAGTTGAAAATCC
Source organism: Torreya grandis (assembly GCA_037957365.1). NCBI lineage: Eukaryota > Viridiplantae > Streptophyta > Pinopsida > Cupressales > Taxaceae > Torreya > Torreya grandis. The sequence continues at coordinate 3,974,937 of JARHVA010000074.1, read as the reverse complement.
TTTTATATGATATGAAACCTTAGTTTATTATCAATAAATAATAGCATAACACTTACAAGAGTAGTGCTGGATAGTATAGCTTACGACAGGTTTTGATAATTGATTTTAATGTTATGACAACTGTAGATGAAGGTTGGACTTTGTAAGAACAAATGTATAAACTGAAACGGTAGCTTTGATTTTCGTTTTCGTCCCCTTCTAGAACTGTTCTTCATTCTTAAATCACATAATTCTCTAAAAGTCAATGTATCTTGTATTGCACGGTTGAGTTTTGCATATTCCTCATGATATGCTACAACGTCATTACCTATGCAAGGTTGTTGAAGCTCTACTTCTTTTCCCTGTTCTTCTCTTTGCAGAAATTTTGCTCTGAAGGTTAAGGAAGGAGGATGGTTTGAGACTCGTTCATTCGTTGAGGAGCTTCCTTCTCCTTGATTTGCTTTATTCGGGTTAATACCCTGTATGGCTCGGACTAGCTTTGACATGGATTTCTTCAAAGTCTTTTGGATTGTCTTTTCCAAATCCTTTTGACCTCCGCTGATTGTTTCATATAAATAACTAAACTCATCTGAAGACATGCTCTCTTCTCTATCACCCATGTCTTCCTTTTCTATATCAAGTGGTTGAACTTTTCTTCTTTCTCTTTGATACTATTTTAATTCTCTTCCACTAATACCACTGACATGTATGTGATATTAGCATATTATTACATACAGACGTTAACTTTCCCAACAGGGTGGCAAGAACAAGGCTCTAATACCATTGTAATATCCCTTTCTAATAATTTTATGAATTTTGATTTTGTGAATTCTTTTCAATATTGGAACATCAACAAAATATTAAACAACACATACAACACGAGTATTGAAGACCTAATTGAAATCTTTATTGAAAATTTTGTTGTATTGAATGGAAAATACGGATGTTTACACAAAATGATCATCAATAGTTGAAAATCCTTCTATATGATATGAAACCCTAGTTTATTATCAATATATAATAGCATAATACTTACAAGAGTAGTGTTGGATAGTATAGCTTACATCAGGGTTTGATGACTGGTTTTAATGTTATGACCGCTGTAGATGAAGGTTGGACTTTGTAAGAACATATGCATAAACTGAAACGGTAGCTCTGATTTCTTCTTCCCCTTCTAGAACTGTTCTTCATTCTTAAATCACAGAACTCATTAAAAATCAATGTATCTTGTACTGCACGGTTGAGTTTTGCATATTCCTCATGATATGCTGCAACATCATTACCTATGTAAAGTTGTTGAAGCTCTACTTCTTTTGGCTGTTCTCTTTGCAAAAAATTTGCTTTGAAAGTTATGGAAGGAGGATGGTTTGAGACCCGTTCATTCGTTGAGGAGCTTCCTTCTCCTTGATGTGCTTTATTCGGGTTAATACCTTGTATGGCTTGGACTAGCTTTGACATGGATTCTTTCAAAGTCATTTGAATTGTCTTTTCCAAATCCTTTTGACCTCGGCTGATTGTTTCATGTAAATTGTCATGTCCTCTCTTTAGCTCTATCTAGCAGAGACTTGAGAGTTGGCCTATCATCCGGGTTCTTGTAGGTCAGCGGAGTGGTTAGGGGACCTATCCAGAGGCAGTGGAGCTTGGTAGGGAGCTTTATAGGCTTTTCCAGACAGTTTGCATCAGTGTCCTATTTTTTAGGAAGGGTTCCTATTTTTTAGGGTTTGACCGAGAGTTGACCAGGAGGCATCAGGGGACCTCCGGGAGCATTTTGGGAGTTTTCTTATTTTTTAGGAAGGGTTCCTATTTTTTAGGGTTTGATCGAGAGTTGACCAAGAGGCATCAGGGGACCTCCAGGAGCATTGTGGGAGTTTTGGTCACAATTCCTACTTTTTAGGAGGTATCCCTAAATTTTAGGAAGGCACTGTCAGTTAACCTGCCATGTGGCGGCGTCACTAGTAGCATGGGCTCCAGCAGTTTTTAGTTTAGCTTGGCCAGGCGATGGACTTGGAATAATTATTGAATATTAAAGTGCGGCTTTAATAGTTAATAAAAATAAATTAAAGTGATTAATAATATCACTTTGTAATAAAATTTAATAAATGGACCCCTTCCTAGTTAACATGTGTTAAAAGACGGACATTTTATTAATGAGAAGTTGGCCCCTCAACTTGGGCGCCCAACTTGGGGGACTTTAAATAAAGAAAAGAATCATTAAAAGATTCCCTTTTGATGCCACTCTAACTCTAAAAGTGGACGCCCATCTTGGAAAAAGGATAAAGTGCATTGGAAGTTCTTTTGGAGGCATCTTTGCATATTTTTTTGAATCTTCATTGCATATCTGAACTCTGAGGAAGAGGGCAGCAGCATATAATCTCTTGGGAACGGAAACTCTCTGGGATTTTGATGAATCATACGACAACCCAGTTCATACTTGTGGGAGGCCTACCCTAGGTCTTCTTTTGTGCATCATTGGACAGATTCTTGGGCATTATATGACAGATATAAGCTTGCAGCAATACTAAATCAGCATTATCCTACATATCCTTCAATTCCAGTTGCATGCATAGCCTCTCCTAGGCCAATACCATCTTTGTATGCAAGTGGCGTTGCAAAACAAGCTTTACAATAAATATAAAATACAGATCTGATTGGTATGTGTTTCAAATTCTTAGTTGGTGCTTTTCTATCATTTAATTGTTAATTTTAGCTCACTTTTATATGAGATCGCAGTTGCATGTATATCTATTAGCTATCTTGGCAAATACACATTTCAAGAAAACTAAAACCCCTTCTGCATCTCCTCTCTACTCTAAAAGAACACAAAAAAAAAATTAATAAAAAACATAAAACAAATAAAATCACAAAAACAAATACTTCATTTCAGCAAAAAGATGCATCAGGGATCTTTCAGTGGTATTAGAGCCCTTGACCTGCCACCCTCTGGGGTTCAGAGAATTATTTTCTATGCATACAGACAGGTATATACACGCAGAAGAGCCCAACAAGAGCTTGGGGTTGGTATGGCAGAGGAACCAGTTATGGCAGAAGAACAGAGGAATGTCAGGAGGAATCAAGGTGATGAAGAGAGGGAAATGATGAGAACCCTCATCAACACTCAGCGTAGGATTGCTCAGACCTTAGACAATATACAGGATGCCTTGGACCGATTGGAATTAGATAGAGGCAGACGGAGCAGATCAGTATCTGTGACGGGAAGTCAGCGTAGTCACCAGTCACACGCATCAGACAGGGGCCCCCTTCAATCCCCTAGGCGTGGACAGACCAGGGATAGACCCTTACTTCCTCAGCTTGCACCAGGTGAACGACTAGTACAGGTAGAGCCACCAGAGGTGGAATTTCAGGATTCAGTCATGGCAACTACAATTGAGTGGAGAACCCCACCCCCCGAGGTCAGGGATGTCTTTCCTTTTCCACAGTATTGTGCATAGCGCAGAGATTCTGCCACGTTCAGAGGAGACCGAGGCACTAGACTTCAGCAGCAGAACTATGACCTCAGTAGAGCTATTGGGAAGATCACGTTGGCTACATATGATGGTACGGGTAATACGAGTGCATGTGCTTGGGTGCACAAGCTGGACATATTTTTATCCTTGAGACCCATGCCTGAGCGTGAGGATATTGAGTTTGCTGTCTTACATTTAGATGGGGTTGCCTACGATTGGTGGCATCATGGATTGGTCACCCAGGATCATGCCTTAATTCATTCCTATGCAAAGTTCACTGAACGACTCATTACTCGGTTTAACCGTAAGGACACAGAACTCTACTGTAGGGAGTTGGCACATCTTAGACAGACTGGACAGGCAGAAGCTTATGTTAATGAGTTTGAGCGTATTGCAGTTATGGTACTTGATATGCCCCAGAGGCGTAGCGTGATGTTATTCATTGAGGGATTGCAGGATAGGCTTAAGGGATTGGTACGTGCCTTCCAGTCGACCACTCTTAAGGATGCCATTGATGTGACCTTGAGATTGGACACCACTCCCACTTATCAGTGAGATAAGAGGCCATTCAGGTAATCACGGCCTATTCAGAAGGACAATACTTCACAGTTTAGAGATGGACAGTCAGCTAGACCTAGGATGGATTAGGAGTCACGGAATGATTTGAGGAGGAAGAAATTATGCTTTCCCTGCAAGGAGCTTTGGGAGCCCGGACACCGCTATATGGGTAAGGGCAAGGTTCACTTGATTGAGGTCACATCCGAGCTTGGGGATGAAGAGATACCAGACACCGACACTGAGGACAGCTCTGAGAAGGTTATTCAGGAGCGATCCCAGCTAGAGATAGATATTCTTGATTCATTGGCGGCAACCAAAGTGACTATAGCTACACTATCCAGTTATCCCGAGTTCCATGCCTTTCGGTTGAAAGGTACATTACAAGGACAACGAGTCATGAGCTTGGTTGACACAAGGGCCACGCACAATTTTATTGATCAGAAATTGATTGAGGCGTGGATTACAGTCTGAGGTGTTCGAGGGTTTTGGAGTTAAGGTTGCGGATGGTGCAGTGTTGGGTTGTACTAGGAGGACCTCACAGCTCAGCATTCAGATGGGGGATTTTACCTTGATGGATGACTTTTATATCCTACCCTTAGAAGATTATGATGTTATTTTGGGTGTGCAGTGGTTATAGGGTATTGGGAGATATATTATTGATCACCACCGCATGCAGTTAGAGTTCCTATCTGGTGGAAAGAAGGTGATCTTGAGGGCAGCATCTGACGGTGCGCCTAAGGAGGTATCTTCTCGCAGGATGGAGTCTATTATTAGACATGATGATGTGATTTGGGCCACACGTTTTGTGAAATCCAAGACACCTACTCCTCAGGATGGTAGAGCATTTCATGTTGACACACAGTCTTTGATTGATCAGCATGGCCGATTATTTGGTGACATACCTCCTGGTGCACCTTCGGATAGAGGGTTTGAGGATGGGATTGTAGAGGCTGTGAATGATGCTCTTCAACTTTCCAAAATGTTTGGCATACCGGTGACTGAACTTGGGAAAATTGCAGTGCTATTTACTTTTACAGTGGTTTCCACTTTGGTTAATGCAATAGCAGAAGATTCAGGTTTGCAAGTTAGATGGTTAGAGAAACAATGCAGGTTGTGTGGGAATGTGGGACATCATGACATGGAAATAGAGGCACATGAGGTAATGGTTGAGGAAACAAGCTACAAACAATCTGATTTTGTACATCATAGCATAGAAAATGGACATTCATAAAATGAAGAAGATGCACCTGATATCTATGGAGCTACCATTGAAAGGTATGTTGCAAATGTTGATTCCATGATTATAAGCAGTGTCAGGGAACCTAGAACAATAAACAGGCTCTGATCCCACTGTGTCAGGATCTTGCTCTACCAATTAGAGCACATATGATTACTTCTTGTATTAGCAACTAAACACGGAATTTAACTAGAATCAATAAGTAACTAGAAATATGAAACAACACAAGAATTGAGAGACAATACACAATTGTATTAATAATCACTCAGAAGAATATACAATAAAGAAGATGCCACTTCTTCTTCCACCTCAAAGGTTCGCCACACCTTAAGACCTTCCCTCTCTTGGTCACAACAATCAACTCCAATACAGAATTGATGTTCACCTCTCCAACCAGTCAGTAACACGCTGCCAGTTCACCAAGTACACAACCGTACTCCAAGTAGATCTCCTGCTCTCTGCTGCTACCTGCAAATCACTAGACCTTACTCACTATTGTAGATCTCCTATAGAAAGTCATGCACACATGCTGACCAAGATCATACACACACGAAGAACCCTTCTAATTCTCCAAACCAGTACCCACCTTGGTACTGCGGCACTAGGAGGAACGCACCATTACTCTCTTTTCTCTGAAGGAGTTTATTGCTCTCTTACTCACTAGCTACAAATTTACAATACAGCCCATGAGTCCATATATAGATTTCATGCTTACAATAATTAGACTAACCTAATTACAATAATTAGACACTCAACTCAAGACTAAGACTAGCCTTCAACATGCAAACTAACAGTCTCAAAATAGACTCTCCGGACTCATCATGCAAACTGCTTGTTCTCGCACAAGCTATCGACGTCGGCTCCTCCATGATCGATGTCGGTCGACTGGTGACTGACGCCGGTTGCTTCCTCACTGCCATCTGATCGACATGGTTGATCAGACCGACGTCGGTTTCCTTGCAACTGATTCTGCAACTCCCCGCAACTCTGCATCCTCCGTAACTTCTCATGTTTGCATCCTGGTGAAGCTTTTAGCTCCACAACCTAACAATCTCCCACTTGGAGATAAATAGCTGCACCTGTACCTGTACCTGTACACTGTCTAAATTATTCTCTGGCTTGTATCCCTCTTCAAGATCAATCCTGAAGACCAACCACCACACACCCTGTGATGCTACACCTATCATCCAAGTAACCTGCCACATCCGAACCTACATATCCATGTAGTGAAGAACTTGACCCCACATAACAAGAATCCCTACTGCTAGTCCCACTGAACTGCCCTTCAGTACTCCTTCCCTGAATTGGCTCCATACTTTCTGACAACCCCCACTACTTGGGAAAAACATAGGTCTACACTAGACCTCATGTGATTTCGAACACTTGTTCTAAGCTCTGCTTAAACTGTCCAGTCCTTGGTGTGCTTTCTGATTCTGCATCATGCATCATGAAACCCGCCAACACCGTCTTCACATCAGCTCCCACTGGAGATAAAATCTCCATGTCTCTTATGCCAAAGAATTTCGTTGTTCCAAATTCTTCCTGACACACCTCTGAACTAACCTTACCCTTAGCTCAGCAAATCCCTGTATGTACAAAACCTGCTAGCAAATTACCCACATACAGTAACTTGGATAATGTCACGACTCATCATCCACCTGGTAAGACAAAACCACAATAGTTACACTAACATTGACTGAAGCCATGCTTAGTCATCCACCTGTCAAACCTGTACCACTGTCTTGCAGCTTCCTCAAGACCATATGCCTTGGCCTTCCGTCTCACGTATCCATCCACTCTCTTCTTTAACTTGGGAATCCATTCCGTCTCTCAGTGCTTACTTCCAGCTGACAACTTTACCAACAAATACCTGTTTGGTTTTTCTCCAAGGACTCACACTCCTCATCCATGCCAAGCTCCCACTGTATCTGGATTCTACCTGCATTGCCTCTTCCATCTTCCTGGTTCTTGACCATCAATAAGCAATATAAAGAAGGTGAAAAATGAATATGAGGTTCACTTACCCTTTTTGACCTCCATATGAGCGTTTGAGACTTGCTGTCCGCCCACTATCCATTCCAGTGACTGATCTCGGCCATCTCCCAGTCTGTTTTCGACCGATGTCGGCTCCCTGTACTGACCCTGACTGCCGACGTCGTTTCCCTGGCCGACGCCGGTGTCCCTCCTGCCGACGTCGGTTCCTTCATGACTGACGTCAATCTTCCTCTTGCCGACGTCAGTTACTGTCTGACCGACGCCGGTACCTGTGTTCGTCTATGAGTGATAACTTTTTACCCGCGAGCTCTCCATGGATCAAAATCCTAATCAAATCAACCCTGCTCTCCTCAGAATAATTCAGTTCCCTCACCTGATCTCTGTCCGTCATCTCCTCCATGAACACCAAGGCTTTCCAGTTCTTTAGCTTGTCAAAGACATCTGACTTCCACTTCAAAACCTGCATTCTCCTTCTACATATGTGACTAAGCCTACGAAGCCACATCTCTGCAATAGAAGGTGAATCAACAATATAAGTAGATAGATAAAGGATACCTACTTTCTTACCACCATCTAATTCAAGTGTATCCGCTGTGAGAGTTACAGTGCATCTCTCATCACCCAAATTTCCTAAAGAAATTAGACTCATCTCCAAGATTGGTACCTGCATGACTTCCTTCAACCACTGTGTGTTATCCGCCTGTAATTTCAGCTTCACTTCCCCTTCGTCAATAATCTGACAAGGCTCTCCAACCCCTAAATAAATCTCTCCAAAGTCTCCAAAGACATACCCATGAAAAGATGCTCTATTTTGGGCTGCATGGAAAGAGGCAAAAGAATCTGTAAACAAAGATTCCACTTTATCTAGAACATCCTATGCAACATCACCTGCAACATATGCTTCTACGCGCTGATCTTTTACCGACCAATAATCTCTTTTTACCTGCTCTTTCTTTCCATCAATCAGACCATTCGTGCTATTCAGTTTTTCCATTCGTAGCTTACTTTCTTCTGCCATTGCTATACTCCCACTCAATCTGAAACACCTATGAGTGACCTGTAATCAAAAACACTACCAGATCTGAAACCACCTGTTAGTCAACCCAACCAAAAGCTCTGATACCACTTGTTGGTATCAGCTCTTGAACCTACAACCTAGGCTCTGATACCACTTGTCAGGGAACCTAGAACAATAAACATGCTCTGATCCCACTGTGTCAGGATCTTGCTCCACCAATTAGAGCACACATGATTACTTCTTGTATTAGCAACTAAACACGAAATTTAACCAGAATCAATAAGTAACTAGAAATATGAAACAACACAGGAATTGAGAGACAATACACAATTGTATTAATAATCACTCAGAAGAATATACAATAAGGAAGATGCCACTTCTTTCTCCACCTCAAAGGTTCGCCACACCTCAAGACCTTCTTCCCTCTCTCTCTCGATCACAACAATCAACTCCAATATAGAATTGATGTTCACCTCTCCAACTAATCAGTAACACTCTGCCAGTACACCAAGTACACAACCGTACTCCAAGTAGATCTCCTGCTCTCTGCTGCTACCTGCAAATCACTAGACCTTACTCACCATTGTAGATCTCCTATAGAAAGTCATGCACACATGCTGACCAAGATCATACACATACGAAGAACCCTGCTGATTCTCCAAACCAGTACCCACCTTGGTACTGCGGCACTAGGAGGAACGCACCATTGCTCTCTTCTCTCTGAAGGAGCTTATTGCTCTCTTACTCACTAGCTACAAGTTTACAATACAGCCCATGAGTCCATATATAGATCTCATGCTTACAATAATTAGACTAACCTAATTACAATAATTAGACACACAACTCAAGACTAAGACTAGCCTTCAACATGCAAACTAACAGTCTCAAAATAGACTCTCCGGACTTGCTGATCTAAAATATTTTATGGCTAAGCATAAGCAAGTGTTCGTAAATCCAAGCTACATACAAGGTATGACAGCCCATAGTAAGATTGACATTCCTTGTTCCATACACATGATCACATTTGGGAAACACATGTTGAAGTTATATGAGAGACATTTTATTGAAGAGCTGATTATAGAAACAAAGGGATTGCCTAGTAAGAAGATTATACAGTTTGATAATGTTTGGTTTATCATGGGCAGTACACCATGGAGTTGGTTGGAAGTTATGGATAAGAATGCACCGTAGGACATAGCAGCTAAACAGGTGGAGGTACAGATCAGCTTTGGGACAGCTAATGTAGTTAGAGGGACATGTGACTTTCAACTAGATACACCTCTTAGACCAGCATTTATGGATGAGTGACCTACCATTGAAGAAGATGCAAGAAAGGACAATGAAGACACCTCAAAAAGCTATGATCACGGATCTGATTTTGTGAGTACGAACAACAATCCTTTGTCTTCACATGATCATGAGATAGACGAGTGGCATGAGGATGATAATGGTAAGAAGTTTTCCATTGTTGACACTCAAGATTTGAGGGATAAACCTCTTATGATGATCAAGCATGAGGAGCAATTAGAGTTGCAAACACTTGATGAGAGATTTGTAGAAGAAAAGATTGTGCATACATCCTATGGACCAACAAACGATGACGTGGAGAGATGTATTCGTGATTCAGATTTGAAGGAGTCTACTTGTATTTTGACATCATATCCTAATGAGGGTGATTCTTTGGGTAGACACAATGCTGTCCTAGTTTCAGGATTTGAGTTCTCTAAAGCAAGGACTGATTTTACATCCATAGACATCAGGTTACTCTTTTGTACAACTGGCAGCTGTGAGGTAGAAGCTATGACAGCATTTGAGGATAGTTTTTAGTATGGTACACACCTTGAGACAACAGCCTATGATGACATCTATGAAGGCAAACCTGGGAGGGAGAATCCATTTTACAGCATCCGGCTCTGCTGTTGCTTGTGGGCAAGCATCTCCGAGAGGGGAGGACTGTCATGTCCCCTCTTTAGCTCTGTCTAGCAGAGACTTGAGAGTTGGCCTATCATCTGGGTTCTCGTAGGTCAGCGGAGTGGTTAGGGGACCTATCCAGAGGCACTGGAGCTTGGTAGGGAGTTTTACAGGCCTTTCCAGATAGTTTGCATCAGTTTTTTATTTTTTAGGAAGGGTTCCTATTTTTTAGGGTTTGACCGAGAGTTGACCAGGAGGCATCAGGGGACCTCCAAGAGCATTTTGGGAGTTTTGGACATAATTCCTATTTTTTAGGAGGTATCCCTAAATTTTAGGAAGGCACTGTCAGTTACCCTGCCATGTGGCGGCATCACCAGTAGCACGGGCTCTAGCAGTTTTCAGTTCAGATTGGCCAGGCGATGGACTTGGATTAATTATTGAATATTAAAATGCGGTTTTAATATTTAATAAAAATAAATTAAAGTGATTAATAATATCACTTTGTAATAAAATTTAAGAAATGGACCCCTTCCTAGTTAACACATGTGTTAAAAGACGGACATTTTATTAATGAAAAGTTGGACCTTCAACTTGGGCGCCCAACTTGGGGGACTTTAAATAAAGAAAAGAATCATTAAAAGATTTTCTTTTGATGCCACCCTAACCCTAAAAGTGGACGTCCATCTTGGAAAAAGGATAAAGTGCGTTGGAAGTTCTTTTGGAGGCATCTTTGCATATTTTTTTGAAGCTTCATTGCAGATCTGAACTCTGAGGAAGAGGGCAGCAGCATATAATCTCTTGGGAACGGAAACTCTCAGGGATTTTGATGAATCGGACGACAACCCAGTTCATGCTTGTGGGAGGCCTACCCTAGGTCTTCTTTTGTGCATCATTGGACATATTCTTGGGCATTCTATGATAGATATAAGCTTGCAGCAGTACTAAATCAGCATTATTCTACATATCCTTCAGTTTCAGTTGCATGCATAGCCTCTCCTAGGCCAATACCATCTTTGTATGCAAGTGGCGTTGCAAAACAGGGTTTACAATAAATATAAAATACAGATCTGGTTGGTATGTGCTTCAAATTCTTAGTTGGTGCTTTTCTATCATTTAATTGTTAATTTTAGTTCACTTTTATATGAGATCGCATTTGCATGTATATTTATTTGCTATCTTGGCAAATACACATTTCAAGAAAACTGAAACCCCTTCTGCATCTCCTCTCTAGTCTGAAAGAACACAAAAAAAAATTTAATAAAAATCATAAAACAAATAAAATCACAAAAACAAATACTTCATTTCAGCAAAAAGATCCATCAGGGATCTTTCATAAATAACTGAACTCATCTGAAGACATGCTCTTTTCTCTATCACCTACGTTATCGGATACGCCTCTATGCCCCACCTGGGATGGGTATGTGGAGTTTTGATATGGGTGCAGGGGCGGTATGCCAGCTCTACGCCTAGGGTACGCACCAGCCCCTGTGGATACAGTTGAGTACGTCCTCAGACGTACCCAGCTGTACTCGTAGGGGCTGGGGCGTACCTTGGGCATAGAGATGGCGTATTGAGCCAAAAAAAAGCATATTTTTAAATTTTTTCCGCCTTATTTCGCCAGTCAAAGTCAAATATGGACCTCAAAAAACATTTTAAAGTGCATTTGCAACCCTAAAAGCATGAATCACTCTCATTTTATCAAAAGATAACAACACATTTACCTTTCATTGCATATTTGTTCACTCTTGCTATTGCAATGGCTGGCTGTGTTTTTAAAATGTGAGCCTCAGTCGATTCATCTGTATCTTCTTTATTAGGGCTGTATATAACAGCGATGAAGGTTCCCAGAGCAAGTCAGCAAGTCTTCTAGTTATTTGATCGTGTTTTAGCCTTGCCAAAATAAAGGGAATAAATGTCTATAACATGATCAAAAATGACAGAGAGGTTGAAATTAATGTCTTTTTTTGATTATCCTCTATGCCCCAAAAATATCATTCTCTAGGACTCTTTTTGTGTAGTACATACAGTAAGATCATTTGCACAGGTATAATACAAAAGCTCAACTCGTGAATAAGCTCAAAGAAGAGAATAGGCCATGGTCTTAAGTTGATTTAACACCGGGTCATCTCATTATAATCTTCACCAAATTGCAGAGAGTGCATTTTCTTGTCTTTATTTTTGTCCATACATTGTAACATTTGCACTATGTACTTGTAATAAGACTAATCTACGTTCGACAATTGAGTATTATGATATTTGGCATCAAATTATTAGTATTTTTTGTGGTTATTTAACTTATTATGTTTCCTCTATGCATATTATGTGGTTAATTTTGCTTATATGGCTATATTTATAATTTTATATATATATTTTTGTATGGCCAAACCCAGCCATACGCAAACCCCCCCAAAAAATCCCACGTATCTATGTACTCGATTTTTGTACTCGTACCCGTATCGGCTACTTAGTCTGTCACCCACGTCTTCCTCTTCTATATCAAGTGGTTGAACTTTTCTTCTTTCTCTTTGATAGTATCTTAATTCTCTTCCACTAATACCACTGACATTTATGTGATATTAGCATATGATTGCATACAGATGTTAACTTTCCCAACAAGCTGGCAAGAACAAAGCTCTAATACCACTGTAATACCCTTTCTGGTAATTTTATGAATTTTGATTTTATGTGAATTCTTTACAATACTGGAACATCAACAAAATATCGAACTACACATACAACACGAGTATTGAAGACCCAATTGAAATCTTTATTGTATTGAATGGAAAATACAGATGTCTACACAAAATGATCATCAATAGTAGAAAATCCTTTTATATGATATGAAACCCTAGTTTATTATCAATATATAATAGCATAACACTTACAAGAGTAGTGATGGATAGTATAGCTTACGACAGGGTTTGATGACTGATTTTAATGTTATGACAGCTGTAGATGAAGGTTGGACTTTGTACGAACAAATGTATAAACTGAAACGGTAGACGACTTGTTGTTTGAGATGAAACTGGGCCCACCAGGTAAACTTCCCCACCAATCGATGCACAACAATCAATAATTTCCCATGATTTGGACCTTTCTTCAAGTATGGCAACCTCAATGATGATACAACAACGTTGTATGGGGATGCTAGCATCAGGAGGGTTGCGTTGGGATTTGAGGAAGCATCCAATTGTATGGCAAGCACAAATGTTAGCGACCAATATAGCTATCTCTGCCCTGAGTGGTACGATAGACTATGAACCTCAAATTACAATTTGTAGCACAATAGTGGATGCTAAACAATACCAAACCCTCACACACTTTTAGGAATTGATAGTAACCTCTGGCCAAACAGAAAATTGGAATTAATCCCGATCTGTTAGCACAATTATGATTTATGGTTGGAATCATCTTAATGGATTAGAGGGTTTTCGTTCTCCACACCTGTATATCAGAGGGTTTTCGTCCTCAGATGAAAGATTGAACACAATGGTCTAAGCTTTGGATTAGGGTTTGATTGTCAAAGATGAATAATGAATAATATTTGTTTTGAGCCCAACTCCTATAACTTCCCTTTTCCAATTTTACCTTGAAAGTATTTAAAAGTTCTTTTAATAAAATATTACTTTTCATCAACTTAATAATAATTACTTTTTAGCTCTCTTTAATAATAACAATACATAAGTGTCTTTTTTATGTTATAAAATAAAAGTGACTTAGGACAACTTAAAGTATTATCATTAATTATTTCCATAATTAAATATTTTGAAAAGGGGACTTGACAAAAAACAATTTCTTTTATTACTTTCAAGTTTTTGATATTTGATTTTCAGTTTTTTTGATGGATAAATGGGGGTTGGCCCCTCACATTGCAAAAAAGAAACCAACTCCAGGCATGCCTCAACAAAATTAAACTTCTATAAAGCACAATGTTACTTTTGAATGTTGGGCATTTATTTCCTCTGTCGATGTGCTATTGTAATAGAAGTAAATGACTTACATTAATGACCATAATGTTAAATATCCTAATATGATAATCATCAACAAACAATACCAGTCACCTGGGAACGATCCCCAGGACACAACTATTAAACTAAAACCATCAAAATGTATGGCCTCAGGCTCAAAGTCTTCCACAACATAAGAAGATAGTTTTATGGCCCCAGGCCCATACTTAGAAAGAAAAAAAAGTTAAACTGTATGTTGGCATCATTAGTCATCAGAACTCACAATGCTCAAACCAGGTTGTGAGAATATTTAATTTCAGAGAGTCCAGTTGGTCCGTGGCAGTGCCCTTCTGCCACTAGTTGCGCATCCGTCTTCCACTGCTCTTTCAGCTCCTGCTTGCACGGGATGTGGATCATTTCATCCAAGGTTGTTGCAGCTTGAGCCTTCTTGAGTTCCGCTGCTGCTTTGGCGGGGAGTCTATGCATGCGTTTATTTGATGCTCCTCAGCCACTGCAAGAGGGGGAAGAGGAACTAGGCATTCGGTATGTAGGAGCAGAAAATGCCCATCACTGATAATATGGTTAGTAAAACAGTTGGGCACGATTTGGAGCTTCATCACAAAGTTGTGGAGGCTTCTCTGATGATCTACCATGCAGCAAAGTCATGTTCTATGCTTCCCAGTTTAGACCACAGTATCTCTACTTCTGCTTTAACTCTTCTGCTAGATGCCGATAATTTCTTCTTCCCTGCTCAGAATAAGATATGCTTCAGAATTGCATGGGATTGTCTCCCTTTAACCTTCTTTTGGATAAGCCTGCTAAAAATCATCATGCAGCGAGTCCATGTTGTGTTTGATTCCCATATGGTTCCATGAGATGTCTAGCCGGAGCACAAATTGCACGAATTAAAGTGCTTTAGCATTGGCAATGTTGAAAGCCATCTTCAGCAATTGATCCGGTACAGGTTCTCCTTTTGCCCGATTCCTCCATGGCAGCCCTTTGGGCTGAGCTTGGTGCCATTGTTGTCTAGTTCCAAATGAGTGTTTCAAGCCACAAGATAAAGAGTGCCGGTAAAACATAAATCAAGAAGAAATATGAATGCTCAATGGGGTGGCCTTGGTGCTCCCACCCTGCCAAGTGATTTACTCTTAAAATTGATAAGACAGGTGTTTTTATGGAAGGTGGACTATATTTATGATGAAAAAGTGAAATAGGCTTATAAGTTATAATTTTAAAGTGGCTTAGTGTCCTCAGTAATGAGGGCCTCAAAACCATCCCAAGAGCTAGGAGACATGCTAGATGTGAACCCTTCTCTCCACACCATGATTAGCGAGGCAATCAGCTGCCTTATTAGCTTCCCTAAAACAATGTCCCTAGGAGATTTATTCAAAATGTTGTAGAAGGCTTCCTCTTCACCAAGGATGTTGTCAACTTTCGATTTGGGGCTTGCATAACCTTGATGATAATTTGCAAGTCTCCTTCAGACACAAGCCTACAAATACCAAGGGACATTACTAAGTGCAAGCCCTCAAACAAACCAACCGCTCCGGTGTAGTTGTTAGTGTTATTACTGAGGTTAGTTCAGAAAGCACTAGGGAAGTTACTTTTGTCATCTCTAATTATGCCGGAGGCATCTTCTATGCTGAAGCCTTTCCTATTTTTCATCTAAACACTTATTAGTTGTTAAATATACTCCTAAACACATTAATTATCAATAAACTAATATACTTTATTCATAAGCTTTGCAATAGTTAACCGACTGCCCATAAAATCCACCCATATGATTAAACCTTCGGAGGAACCGGAATAACATGAAGATTTAGTGCTAGGGTAAGGAGGAAGCTCAAAATGTGCCTCATCCATTATGCTAATTTTAGAAGGGACATTACTCTAAGCATTTTTGTGAGTCCATAAAACCGAATCAATCGTGCTGTACAGACCAATGCCGGTACTCAAATTGTTTGTTTCCATGGCATATTGTTTTAACTTACATATGAAGCCCATTGGATTCGATGTATGATCTGTTAAGGGAAAAGCCAATT
Source organism: Torreya grandis (assembly GCA_037957365.1). NCBI lineage: Eukaryota > Viridiplantae > Streptophyta > Pinopsida > Cupressales > Taxaceae > Torreya > Torreya grandis. Next base: position 3,958,786 of record JARHVA010000074.1, on the reverse strand, counting down.
GTATATAAAGAGGTAGATCGTTTTTGATGAGCTTACCGTTGAGACACAGAAAAAAGAAGTCGAGATTGGCTTGCTAAGTGTATGACCAGCTGCACTGGGACTAAAACAAAGAAATTAGGATATTCAATTTTGTCGTGCTCTAATTACAGATTCTATGTGGCCTCTAATTTGAGAGTTTATATGTTTTCTAGAAAGTTTACAGCCTAAAATTTTACTGCCTTCTTTTTTCACTATCCATTTGACAACTCAAATTCCATATGGGACACTCATATTTTCTTCCAGTCACTTTAGAATAAAATCTCTTTACAAACTTTAGAGCAACTCACTATCCTTTAACAGAGGCATAGGTCTAGTTGAATTTAATATAAAGTGGCATTATAAATAAAGGAAATAAAATATATATGTGTCATGTGGAGAGAAAGGGAAGTTGAAGAGTCACTTGGAAATTTGAATAGTAATTTAGGAAGCCGAATAGATTTCTTGTTGGTTATTTAGAGAAGGAAGTGAAAGAGTGTGAAAAAAAGCTTGTATGGTCAAGAATAAGCAGTTTGTGGCCTCTCGGCCATGGGACTGGTTTGGAAAAGCTTTATAACGAAGATATTCTTTTGTTCTTGAGCATTCTTCTTTATTGAGAGTTTAATGTTTCTTTTTCATGAATGTTTCCTTCTGTATTTAATTCCTGTAATGTTAGCATGCAAATCTTGGCCATTTTATACCATATTATATTTTTTTCTCAACATTTGGTGTGGCTGCTGGTTGAATGTGAGCCCAGTTCAAAAACGTGGGAAGATTGGCTGGTTTTAGCAGTGGACTGTTGACATCACATTTGACATAAGGGTTTGAGCAGTGAAGTTGTGGAGAGACGAAGGAAAAAATATGGGTGTAATGTGCTAGAATAATATCCATATTTGGCTTCTGGTTGCATCTACATATCGGCTTGGTATGAAAGATCTTTGGATGTGGAGTCCTATGTTGAAGCAGACTGCTCTAGAAGGGACTGAATACAATCTCATACTTCTAGATAGCGAAGGCATAGATGTGTTAAGAAATATGTTTGTAGTATTTATATGGAGCAGGCAGTTGTACGACGTGCAAATGGTGGTGATGGCAAACCTGACAAATGTGGAGCTAGGATGGTATTGGACACCTCTTTTTCAAATTTGTTTGATCTCGTGATGAAGCTGGTGGATGTCTATAAAAATCGCCTTCTTAAGTTTACAGTTGAAGTGGCTATCCTGTACATGCATTGGGCTATCCAAAAGAGAGTTAGTTTTAATATAAAGGATCTAAATCTTATTCAGATAGCTCATTCCAGTGTTGCTTGGGCATGCAACTGAGGAGGTATTCGTCCAACCACATGTTTGAGGGTGTTCATGACTCTGCACATCCCCAATTCTACTATTGATTCAATGTCTATCTTCTTCTATAATGTCCTTCACCATCCACATAAATTTATTTTGATGCAGGCTTCATTTTACTATTATGCCATAATGATGTGCCAAAAACTGCAATATTGGTAACGACAACTGGCAGCGGCAGACACTCAAGGAACATGTAGAAGTCAGAGCTATTGTTTCATAATTGTTACAGGGAACACCTCATGGTTGGAATGGTGATGGAAATTTCTAGCGCATGTGAAAAAGCTTTGGGAGCTATTTTGGCTTGTAAGACTTGATGCTTGTGGTCCGGTTGAAATACCACTCCCATTGAAACCACTATCACCAGTTGATCTTCACCTTACTAGGGAATTTCAATGTGGGAGGGGGCACCTTTAACAGAGTATGGTTTTGTTGGTGGTGATGTAAGGGAATAATTTCGCAAAAAGGATCTTATTGCGAAGAGAAGAATTGCCGAGAGAAGAATTTTTGAGGGAGGAAATGCGTAGGGGGGAAATCAGGAGGGAGGAGATGTTGATGATGTAAAGGGAACTATTATGATATCGGGAGGAAGCTACCAGGGGAATGGTTAGTGCTGATTATATTCCCTAGGCTCCATTACCTGGATATGGCCCTGATACACTTGTTTCTGAGAGGAGACATTCTTCTCATAAACTCTGCTAAATTTTTATTTGCATGACAAAAGTGAAGTCCTATATTTGGCAAATTAGAGGAGGTCTAAACAAGCAAAAGTGTTTATAAATTTGTAAAATGATAAATGCATAGTCACAAGGTTCGCTGAATTTTTACCAAAAAATTTGGAATTCAGCGAACTTAATGCCCTTCACTAAAAATTCGCTCAAGTTCGCCCTGTTTGGCGAATTTCATGTTCGGATGGCGAGCCCTAAAACCATAGTTACCAGATTCGGCCGCATCTGGTCGAAATCCAAAACTTTCTGCATTTTTGCGGGCTTCCGGATTAAAAATGTAAATCTAGTCCGAACCCAACAGTATATAAAGAAAATAAACATTTAAGTATAAGTTTACATTTATATATGGACATTTAGTTTCTTTATACATGTAAACTTAAAGTATATATGGACATCTAGTTTCTTTATACATGTAAACTTAAAGTATATAAATGTAAACTTATACTTTAAGTTATATTTTAATAATATACTTTCAGGGTGTTTGAGAGGGGTTTCGGACCGCTAGGAGCTATAATGCAAATTCTAGGTTTTGGAGGATCCTATCATATTTCAGAGTTAGTCAGATTCCAGGGTTTCAAACTTAGCCATATTTTAGGGTTTCAAGATTTCAAGGAGACATCATAGGAGGTATGAAGGTTGCATGAAGGGATGTATGCGTGATAGAATAGTATGAGAATATCTCTCGCAAAGTGCTACAAGCTGATCCCACCCCATTCCCAGTGCACCCCTTAAGGCATGCACTCTGTGAGATTCAATGCACCGATGAGCCCTTGTGAGAGAAAGTGTCAGTAAATGAGATTGTGCCCGCGAGTGGTCTCAACAACCAGCGGCAAGCTATCGCCATCTATCGAGGGAGGAGAGTTGTTCGGAGAGTGGCGATCGGTGACCCAACGGCATGAGGTAGGTTTGTTATTTGTTATGATTTTTTTAAAAAACATAAAACTTTATCGTGTAATGATTTTAGGGTTTTTATTTTCATTTTTATTTTAATGATTTGACATTTAAACTTTTTGTTTCCTTTTGTTTTAAGGGCCGAGAAGGAGGGGGATTTTGTTTCGTTTATTTTTTTATTTATTATTTATTTTTTCCTTCTTTTTGGGTTTTAACGTTTTTTGTTTTTATTTTTTATTAAACTAATTTTTAATTATTTTAATTTTAATTTTTATTTCCTTTTATTTTTAAAATTTATTTACAATTATTTTTATTTTCCATTTTTTAATTTCGTTTTATGTTCATTTTTATTTTATTTATTAAATTAATTTAATTTAATTTATTTATTTATTTACAATTATTTTTAATTTTTATTGGATTTCTTTTTGACTTTTTTAAAAATATTTTTTATGTTTTTATATAAGTCGAACTTAATGGCGATTTTTTTTTCGAACTTTATCTATTGGCGAACTTGAATCGAATTTTATCCTTGTCGAACTCGAACTCGAACTCGAATCTGAACCTTGTGACTATGGATAAATGTATGAGGTTGTATAGATAGTTAAAATAGCAAAAAAGGAGTTACGGCATGAGAGGCTGAGGAAATTAGTTAGTTGTAGAGGAGCTTGGAGTTCGGGCATGAGAGGCCGAGGGTAGGAGTAGAAGTCCAATAATTGAAGCCGAGACTAGTTAGAGAGCAAGGGATTATAGTAGTTAGGTCGTTTACCGCAAATGCATTAAAATGGAACAAAATTGTAACACTTGATTATATATAGGTCTTTACTCTAAGTGTCTCAGGGCGAGACAACTATTTTTGTTTGGGTAAGTGTTAGCATAGGCACAGGTCTAGTTGAACTTAATATAGTGGCATGATAAATAAAGGAGATAAAATAGATATATGTGTCATGTGGAGAGAAAGGGAAGTTGAACTTGGAATCTTAAAGAGTCATTTAGGAAGCTGAATAGATTTCTTGTTGGTTATTTAGAGAAGGGAGTGAAACAGTGTGAAAAAAAGCTTGTATGGTCAAGAATAAGCAGTCCATGGCCTCTCGGCCATGGGACTGGTTTGGAAAAACTTTATAATGAAGATCTTCTTTTGTTCTTGGGCATTCTTCTTTATTGAGAGTTTAATGTTTCTTTTTCATGAATGTTTCCTTCTATATTTAATTCCTATAATGTTAGCATACAAATCTTGGCCACTTTATACTGTATTATATTTTATCTCAATATCTTTTATTTATATTTATCCTCATATTTCTAATATTTCAACTTATAAATTACAGCTGATTCATTATTTCATGAGAAAAGCCAAATCGGATTGAAATTATATAGTTTTAAGAATTTTCTATGTAATAATGTGATAAAAATATCAAATTACAATTTAAATGAATGTAGCTTTGCAATGTTGCGTTCGCACTGAAATGTTAATCAGTACTTCGATGTTTGGGATCGAGGATGGAACTGCCTATTTTTAGATAATGAAAATAATCAATTAATTTTATTTAATTGATGTACTCTTAAAATTTTCAAATTAATGTGTTCAGAAGAGACTCAATTTGCTTCGTTAGAATGTAATTTAATAAAATTTGTACCAGTGACATTTCCATCTTATTATTGTAAGGTTATGGTGGAACGATTGGAAGTGGTATGTGGATACTCCTATTCTATATTATTTCTAGCAAGGAATATGAGTGGCTCTTCCCTCGATTGTCAATGATTGACAATGTCAATGTTTGATGCGATCTCTAATCCCCTGTTCATATGTAGAGTAGAAGATTTCAGATGGTTTGGAGTTTCATCCTTGACCCAAACCCTGCCCGCTTTGCTTAGTTCCTACTTTATTAGGGATTATCTTTGCGGTGCCCCCTTATACATATAGGCGACATTCTACAGACCAAATGTCCATTTTGTGACCATACTGAAACTATTAAGCACTTTTTTTGGTTCTATTATTAAAAGCTCTTGGAACTTCAAATTTGTGAATTGTTCAATTTTCGCAAAGGAGAATTAAAATATGCCTCAATTTGATAAAGAAATTAACGAACAAATATCGATTTCTGGAAAGAAATGCCAAAAGATTCAGATTAGAGTTATTTGAAAAGACGAGAATAAAAGGGTTCGAGAGTTGTTGACACAAATCAATAAGAACTTGGAACAACCTTCTTTAAAAATTAACAACCAATCCCTCATTTTATACATCATCATACAATTCAGAAAAATGTAACAAATTATGATCCCATAAACACTTATTTTTGTCTACTTAGTTTTAGACTTGTCTGAATTGACACATGGTGAATTATCTATGTTTTTAAAGACGTTGGATATCTGACCCCTGTTTTCATTGAGATAATCTCTGTTTTAATCATCTATTGGGTAATTGAAAAAGCTAGGTGGAAGCTACAAATTGCATTTACAAATGTGACATGCCATTGAACTTTGTAGGTGTATTTACCTGGGCTTCTTTGAGTCCATCCTTGTAATACCCTATTATTTCTCTTCATCTTCACCACCCAACTCACCTTGAAACCTTTCACCACTTACATGTTTTGTATGGCCTTACCTTTCCCCACCACTTTGCCATTGCTCAATTTCACCGTGAAGCAAAACGTCTCCTCCCTGCATAGCGCATTGCCAGACCGTTTAAAGGAACACACAAGCTCATTTTCCACTGTCACCTTCAAAAAAATATTGGATTGTTGTTTCGTAGTGCTTGGTGAACAAAATGTGAGACGGGGTCAGTGGTCATGGGTTTGAGTGCGATTAGATTGCAGATGAAACCGCCATAGTGCTTGGAGAGATCATGTAGAAATTGGTGGGGATTTGAACCCTGGTCCAATAAGCTACTTAAAATTGGTAGTGCTTGTGGTCCTGATGGCAATTTTACCTTCCATTCACCAAATAAAGAGAAATAAGCACTATTGTTACAAATACGATAGCTATTGTTAATGTTATTGAGAATGAGAATGGAAAAAGCTTGAAAATATCTGTATCCATATCTATTTACATATGGCATCGTGCTTCAGTGGATTAGATTATATAAGAGGTGTCTTTCACTGAAGAAGCCTTTTCTATTTTTTGTCTTTCATTGACATGTTTAAATTGACACATGGTGCATTTTATGTGTTTAAAGGAGCTATTGGATATTTGACCCCTGTTCTCAATGAGATGACACTTGTTTCTATCGTATATTGGGTAATTGAAACCATAGTAGCATAACGTGCAATTTAAACACGATTAATTCTTATACTTGGCCCAAAACGCTTTTTTCAACTTGATTTTTTGGTTTTTTTTTCAGCAAAATAATCCGCAAAGCCTCGTATGATGGGGCAATTTGAAATGTTTTCTACAGTTAAAAAAATTTAAACACCTAAAATTTGAAAAAACTAAACTTAACCCTGACCAGTAAACCTAACCTCCTTTTGTGATAGATGTTATATTTGACATTCATTTGAACATATTTAGTATTTTTAACAATGAAATATGGTGGAAATATTTCTCATTATAACTCCTTAATAATTTACTCTTGGATTAGTACCTCGTGGACTAGATTGCAGGTAGGGGAAATGTTCATGCCTTCTTTAGCTCTCGTACTACACATGGAGTGCAAACCACGCTAGAGTACAAGTTGGAAAAATATTGTTCACGGGTAGGGAAAGAAGGCAATCTCCAAATTTTGGTACAACTCTAGCATATGGTGGATGCAATTGCAATTGCAAGTTTTGGGTTCACTGCCTCATCATACGAGGCTTCGGATACTGATTTGTTGAAGGATGTTGTATAGGTTGTGAGCGATGTTCTTGCAAAACATTGTAAGAAATAGAAAAAATTAGGTTGCATTATAATGTCAGATGGATGGATAGATGAAGCCACACACTCATCAACTTGTGTTATGTGACATTGGCACAGTTTTTATTAAGAGTGTCGATGAATCTGAGATTATAAAATCGGGCAAGACACTCTTTCATTTAATTGATGAGGTTGTGATTGAGGTGGGGCCACAAAATGTGGTCCAATCCATTACAAATAATGTTTGCGTGGCTGCTGGGAGGCTTCTTATGGACAAATATGGAACTATGTTTTGGATTCCATATGTGGCACATTGTCTTAATTTGACCTTGGATGGTAGACAAAATTCCATGAGTGAAAGAAATTTTGAAAAAAAATACACATAGAAGTGCTTAATATAATGCACACATTTATAGATGGCAAGAAGCTTCTTCAGCGAGGGGTGACAAGGTTTACAACCCATTTCCTTGCATTGCAAACTGTTTTTCAATAACAAATAAATTTAATATGAATGTTCATTTCAACTAAGTGGGTGGAATCTTTTTTTGTGAAATATATGGAGGGAAAAATGGTCGCTGACTATGTTTTATCACTATCTCTTTGGGAAAAGGTAGATAAAATTATGTTATTCTCTGAGCCTCTAGCTCAAATTTTGAGACTCATTGATAAAGATAAATCCTTATGAGTTATCTATATTAGGTAATTGATAGGACCAAAGGTGCTATTAGGAGCAGATTGGAGAATAACAAGGCCAAGTACATGCCATTATGGGAGATAGTTGATAAAAGATGGGATCAATATATGCATTTTCCTCTCCATGCAGCTAGATATTTATTGAATCCAAAGTTGTTCTTTAGCATCTAATTTCAATATGATGCAAAGATCATAGAGGGCCTATTTAAGTGCAAGAAGAGAATGTTTCTTAGGGATCTTTTGAGGCAGCTATGGGAGAGTTTTAGATGTACAAGCAAGCAAGGGGTTTCTTCTCTAGTAAGGCAACCATCACAAGGAGGAAGACTTTCAAACCAGGGAGACAATTTTTATACATACGTACGGTGAAAATATTAAATTTTGATTGAATTGTGCATGTTACAGTGTTGACAAAATCTATTTTTACAGCACAATGGTGAGATTTATTTGGCAAAGAAACCAAACACCTTCGATGGATGACAATGCACATTTTGAGCCAGCCCTGCAATTCACCCGCTTCCGAGCATAGTTGGAGTGTGTTCAAACATATATACTCCAAAAAAGACAATCGATGCATTCAAGGACGGATAAATGATTTGGTGTTTATCCACTACAATCTTTACTAGAATATGAAGAAAACTTAAGGTTAAAAAATGTTGCATTTCTAATTCTCAATTCATATGAAAAGTTGATTTAATTTTCTTCTAAAGTATTATTCTCCAAGTCACTAACATATGTATTTTATTTGATAATGTTAGGTATCATCGAGGAAGATCTGTGAATTAAACTTGACAAAATCAATCCAAAATCCGAATGGCTCAAAAATAATGATGACCCTATTTATAATGAAGTTGACTTTGACTTGTTGGAGAAGGTTGGGTATGACACTGAGGTTGTCTCTCAAATTAAGAGAGGCTCTAACCCTAGAGCTTCAACATCTACCCTTATTGATATCTAATCTATTTCCTTGCCATTGGCTCCCTCCCATTTTTTGTCCCTTTGTAAATGGCAATAATATGCATTTTGAAATGCAAATGTAATGCTAATTAAATAGTCTAGAAATTAATCAAAGAAAACAATTCGTTGATTTTGATGGCACAATCTCATTTAACTTCCTCTCATAATTTGTATCTATTTTCTATGCAATTGAAATGCCTCATATGTATTTCTATGCCTTTAAATTTTAATTTTTTTTTTTCTTTTTCCACATTTTTTCGATGGTTTTATGTTTTTCCGATTTTTATTCTCATTAATCACGATTTTTTGAAAAACACTTACACTTTTGAAAAAACAATTTTTTCCCCAAATGATTTTTGCTACTATGATTGAAACAATTTGGTGGAAGTTATAGATTTTATTGACAAATGTGACATGTCATTGAACTTTGTATGTTTATTTTCCTGGGTTTCTTTGAGTCCATCATTGAAATATTGTCATTGCCTCACACCATCGCCACTCAACTCACCTTGAAATCTTTCACTTCTTGCATGTTTTGTATGGCCTTGTCGTTCCCCACCACTTCGCCATCGCTCAAATTCACTGTAAAAAAAAACGTCTTTTCCACACAAAGCACATTGCCACACTGTATGAAGAAACACACAACCTCATTTTCCACCATCACCTCCACAAAAAAATCAGATTGTTGTTTTTGAATGCTTTGTGAACAAAATGTTAGACGGGGTCAGTGGTTATGGGCTTCAAGTGTGATGCGACTCTCAATTTACCCTCTTTTGCTTTACAAATCCCTACTTTACTGAAACAAAAACTAATATTCCTTCCGGCGTAACTTGTATCTTTAGGGCAACTGCTAGTTATATCTGGATGCACAATCAAAATTCAGTTTGTTTGAGCCCAAGGGGTAGTTCTTACTTGACTTCTCCTCCTGTTTTTTATAAGGAGGACATTTGAATTACAGTGTTGAAGCCAAACTAAAAAGGAATAAATTTGGCACACTTTAATTATGATCAGGGGGCAAAACTCCACAAACAACTTTTATGCATAAACTTTTCAATCGAGAAACAATATTGACTTTAGATATGAAGGGTGGGAGTGGAGAATATGATCACAAGGCATACATTTGTCACCGACATTTGTGGTTTCAGTCAAGTCCAGGTTAATAACTCACTATTCGAATTTGATAGGATAAATGAAATGGTAAATCTGAAAACTTTACGAATACATGTAGTAGCACCAGTTGGAGATTCAAAACATATGAATCCGGATTGAATGTATTTAGTACTTGATAATGACACCTTCAGGGCAGTAGTTCTTAGTGAGTTCTTAAGGCAATCATTCTTATATCATTGGACAGATAACATAAGTGGTAAATCTAATAACTACAGCTATACATTTACCAGTGAAAGATGCAAAACACATAAATCTGGATTGAATTTTATTTAATTATGGATAATCCCGACTTTTGTGCACTGGTAGCTATTACTATGATCTTACTACTCAGCTCTATCTTTGTTCAGATGCTGTTAGTTTTAGTGCTGTATTTAAAGATTGCTCGTTGTTGGATGGCATTTATATCCTTTGCTTTGGGAATATAATCTCCATTAATCATTTTGGGCAGTCTTAGGTTCTTCTATTATGCTCACGTAAGGATGTTATATTTGATTAGTAATTTGGAGCTAAACTCATGGCAGAAGGGGAGGTTGAGTGTGTAGCAACCATTAATTTAATTGTTCACAGTCCTGACTACAGGGGCAGAGAGACTGCCAATTTCTCTCCACATATGAAGGACCATTTGCCTTGGATATTAGGAGAGCCACTGGGAGGAGTTCCCTGCTTCCTTCCGGGATTGTTCAGCCAGGCCATTTCCTGAGGATATCATTGAATTATGTGTCGGTCATTTCCTGGTGATTTGACAAGAATGCTGATCTTACTCCTGCTTCTGAGTCTGATGCAGATTAGAGCCTAGTTCTCTATTGGAGTCCTCTTGGCTCTTTGTTTTCTATTACATGGCTTTATGTATATACTGACTTAATTAGGATTTTCCTCTCTTATTTGGTTTTCTTGCTCAGTTTTCGATTTTAGTTCCTTTTTAGCACTCCTGATTAACAATTGAAACTTACTGTACATTCATATTCTCTTTAAGAGTATTTTCATCCAATATTTAGCTGTAGTTTATGTTCTCTACTTTTATCAATAATCTCTTAGATGCAAATAAAATTTAGTGGATAATAGACATTTGCAATGGAAAATTAGGCTGCAGTTCTGAGGTAACCTGTTAAACTTCTAGTTTATTTTCTGGTGGGAATAGATTTGAAATTTTATTGGTGTCTAAGAGATTTTTTTGAAATTTTAAATATCGTGTGCATGATACTACTTTTCTCTCTGATCCTACAGTGAAGTACGTGTAGAAGGAGTGGAAACATTAGATTATCTGGACAATTTACGTGATAAAGAACGCTTTACTGAGCAAGGTGATGCAATCACCTTTGAATCTGAGGTAAGATTGAGCACGAGAGAAGAGCATGGGCAGTGATTGTTGAGGTTGCATTGATGGCTTAAGCTTCTGAAATAATTGACCCTAATGAAATGAAATCTCTATGGATGAAGGTGGACAAAATCTATCTTAGCACCCCAACGAAAATTGCAATTCTTGACCATGAAAAGAAGAGGACATTTGTGTTGAAGAAGGATGGCCTTCCCGATGCAGGTAAGATAAATTTTCTTCAGCTTATTAAATAAGATTGATACGGTCCAATACCATGATCAATTTGTCTTACCATCAAATATTTACATTTTTAAAATCTCCAATTGGTAGTTGCGTTACTTATGTGTTAAAATTATCTTCACTTAACTGGATATGGAATATGTTCTTTCAGTTGTGTGGAATCCTTGGGAGAAGAAAGCTAAATCTATGGTAGATTTTGGGGATGATGACTACAAACATATGCTGTGTGTTGAGGCTGCAGCTATAGAAAAGCCTATTACTCTAAAACCAGGCGAAGAGTGGAAAGGTCGTCAGGAGTTGTCTACAGTACCATCAAGTTACTGCAGTGGTCAATTGGATCCCCTGAGAGTTTTAGAAGGTTAAAGAAAAGTATGGACATATGACCAGATACTGCATGTTGTATTTATACAAAATGAACTTATTAGTGAAAAATGGTGAAAAATAGCTGAAAAATCTTAATTGTACTAAATAATGATATTTGTGTCCCACAAAATAGCTGAAGGCGTGCCTTCTTACATTGTACTAAATAATGGTATTCGTTTGAGTTTCACAAAGCACAATGTAGTTGTGTAATCAATGAACACGGATGATGGAAGCTAGGAACAATGTATGTTTTTGTTTCTTTTTTTTAATTAATATTAGTTTAGTATACAATAATTATTATTTCATGGATTATGGAGTGACAGAATTGTATTACAGTGAGGACAGACCGTAATTTTTTGGTAAAAAGTCATATGTGAGGCCAATCTTCTTTCAAAGTAAATCATATCATGATCTAGATAAATATTTGCATTAGACGGGCTCCACTTATTATTCCTAACAATAATTCTGTAAGGTGGAAAGTTGGTCCGCATTATCAGGAGGGAGATTACTAGTTCTGGAGGCCAGCCTTGGCTGATATGAATGGATAGTGTCATTAGTCTAAGCAAGCTGTTAGGTGCTAGTTGTAATTGCAGACAATTTTAAGTGGCTTTGAGTTTGTCATATTAACTTTATGTGGGCATTTTCAATAATAAAAGAAAATCTCTAGGTATGCATCATATCGTTCGACTCCCCTGCAGACTGGGAACGCCAAATCTTCCATGTCAATGACAACTATTCCTTGTTTTTCCACACCTGTTGCAACATGTTTTGAACTTCACATATTAAAAATTATTATATTGAAAATAACATCTTCACTTGTTAACACTTAATGTTCTTGAACTTCTCCCAGATCAAGGTTCTTGAACTTCTCTTACACCAAGGTTCCTGTGACTAAGCTGGCAGAATTATAGATGAAAATCAGAATAATTAAGGCAAGTATTTTTTTTGTTGACCCAACTGCTAAAGGGACGAGGATAAACTGTCATTTGTTGAGAATGACATGCTATGACAAGGTCTTCAAATTTATCATCTGTGGCTTTACAGGCAGATATCCAAGCACGTTTTTGCAGTGTGACCTTTATGTTGTGGTATTTAGAAACTTGGCCTGTGTAAATATGGCAATGAAACGCAGAAACTGGCTAAGACTGGATTATTGATTAGAATATGGTACTAGCTAGTCTGATGCAGTGAATTCCTGATAAAGCTAAAATTTATTAATTCAAAGATCAGACGGACTTTTTCCCATGAAAAATTTATGAATTGCATCTTTGCAACATCACAAATGAAGTAATAAACAACTTAGGAGCTGTAGGATGTTCTCTCAAGATGGGAAGTCGAGAAATGACCATATCCACAACATAAAGCATTTAATTGTGTAATGAGCAAAGGAGCTTATTAATAATAGAAAAAATTAACACAATGTTAATTAAGACGTGTTGTATTCAAATTGCCATAGTTTTGCCCAGCAACAAATTTGTTTAGGCGTACCGAAAATTTGGTCATTTCAAGATGCAAGGCTTGTTGTAGATAATGTTTTTGGAACTATATACATTCATAAATACTAGCTATTGCACCTTTAGGTCCAAGCAGTTATTTTTTTTTTTCAAATTGCAAATACATCAGCATATTTTTTAATCAAAAAATATAGAGACGAGTCCAAGATGATTTACAAGAAAAGGGTGTTCAATTGGTATTCACGGCCCATTATAAATGATAGCCAGCAAAAAATCATGGCTAAGCACCAAGAGCCTAAAAACAATTAGCAAACAAAGCAAATAACAAACAATATGAGATATCATGCACAACCAATGACACTAGGAGTAGGGGAAAATCATCCTTGAAAGGCAAAGCAACCCAAGTAGAGGACTCTCTCTATGGCCGATGGGATGCCACCCAACCATCTTAAACATTATATTGCAAACCCATAAGCACAAGCATTCCCCACCTAGGTGGTAGAAGAATGCAACATCCATACCATCACATGGAGGGGAAGTGAAATGAGATGATCCAACCCATGTGGCTTAGGACGTTGACCCCTCCACATGGCTTAGGGGTCCATTGTTGTTTAGGTGTCAGTTGTGGAGAACCTTGTGACAGGATATTAGGAGGGACCCTATGCATAGTGCATGGAGCACTCCCCCAATGGTTGAACAATGCTTGCAAATGTTAAATTTGTAAGGTCATTGTCATGCCTTGTGCTTGAATTTGAAAGAAGGTAGATGTGAGCACATAGGCTTTATCGGTAGTGTAAAAATTGTTGCGAAATATCATCATTACCAAAAATAATAGCATTTGTAGATTTCCAACGTTGAAAGAGAATGAAAGTTCTGAAAAACTTCTAAATAAAAGTAATGTACGTTGGCCACTGAGCATAGTCTCCAAACAATGTCATCCTCCAATTGATGGGTTGTGAGTGGAAATGCAAGAAAAGATTGTGAATCCATAGCCAAGGTCTTCTAGGACTTGAGCAAGCCCAAAGTATTTTAAAGTCTTGCTGCTAAATGTAGGGCACTTAGGATGAGGAATTCTGATGTGAATGAGTCTCTTTCCTAGTGGAAGACCTTGATAGACCACCAAAGAAAATGAGTAAGTTTAAGCTCAACCTTAGCTTTCAAGATTTAGTTAAGATGGACAAGGCATGCATGCGGTGAAGAGTTGAGAATCTATCAGTTGTTCAACTTCTCAAGAGCTAAAGAGAAGGGACTCATAATTTGATAAAATAGAGTCGGAGAAAGATGTTGAAATGATGTATCACAATTATAACACCAATTTTTCCACCATGCAATTGTTAGTTGAAGCCCCAATTTGTGTCTCATAACAACTGGGATAAGATCTTATATATGCATGATAGAAGGCATGCTAGAAGCTAGCAACTTATACTTTCTATGCAAAATGGGCCATGGAGTCCCAATTTCAAGAAGAGAAAGATCCCACACAGTGCAAATGCCTTTTTTGAAAAGACGAAAAGCTTTTAATACTAGGAGTTTCAACAAGTGGAGACCACCAGAGGTTGTAGTCATTCAAGGAAAAGCCAAATCTAAATCTATCTTTTGACCATTTGAGATACTGTATTAATTGTCTTAAAATCTTTCCAAATACTCTTAGCAACAAAATACCGCTCAAATGTGATAGGAGTGGAGGTAATGAGCAGGGTTTGTATCCCAATATTTTTTGAATTGGGCTGGCCACAAGGCGAGCTTGTGGTTATGTAGTGCTGAAACAAAGCTTTCCAAGCTTTGGAGCCCCTAATGTAATGAACAACTCATTTGGCACACAGAGCAATGCTCTTCTTTTAGTGTCAATAATGCCCATGCCTCCTTTTTTTGGCGGGAGATAATAGACTTTCAATAGACTTCCCAGGCAACCCTACAAAAGCCCTAGGTTTGTTTGGCATTGGCCCATATAAAGTCTCTAAGCAACTTGGCAAATTTGTCATAAGATACCTTAGATGGCATCCGACAAGAAGATCAGTAAACATGAGTGGCAATGAGAACCTTGAGCGCAAATATAGAATTTCCTTGCCAATGACAAGTGCTTAATGATCTTAAAGGCAAATTTATTTTCAACTCTTTGTAACACAAATTGCCATAGCTCAGAGCGGGAGCTATCAAAGGCATAAGTGATGCCCAAGAATTTGAACCTCTCCCCTTGGTTGAACCATTTCTATTTAAAATTATTCAACCAATCTGGGATTGGCATCACATTCAAATGGTGGCATTGAGTTTTGAACCACTAAAGACTTGAACCAAAGGCTTTGCAAAAAGTCCAAAGCAAACCAAAGCATTGTGGAATGAAGCTTCATTCTTGGTGAAAGTAAGAAAGGAGTTGTCAACAAAGTGACTATTAATACGATGAATCTTCCTATTTGGAAGCATGATTCCTATGATAAGCCCTTGCTCTGCTTTGCATGCTTAAAGATATCCAAAAGCTTTTGCAGCTAAATATTTAGTGCAGGAGCCTTGTCTGATAGAGCAAAACATACCAAAGTGCTCAGACTTCAAGCATTAATGGTTGAATCAAGTCGAGACATTGGAGAAGAGAGTTTGCACAATTGAGGAAAAAAGTCTCCAAACTCTAAAGCTTTTAACGTGGTGAGGATGAAGGACCATTCAATACAATCAAGCTTTTTCAAAGTCTAGTTTAAGAAATAGAGTTTGTTGCTGAGAAGCACGAGGACATTCCACCCCCTCCCAGATTGCAATTATATTATCAAGTCTATATCAAATTTTGATAAACCTTATTTGTTCTGGTTTGATTATTGCGGGGAGAATATGATGCAAGTGGAACACTGAAGCTTTAGCAAGAATCTCTTACAAGGTATTTAATATTTCCTTGATTGATAAGTTTCTCTAAAGATTTTTTCTACATAGCTTTTGACGTAGGAGCATCCACAGACACGGGCAATCTTGCATCGCCAAAAAACAAGTGTGTTTTCTGGTTCTTTGCTTGCTACGTCTTATGTTTTGGATTTTGTGTTTGGAGGAAGTTGTCTTGGTTCGTGTCAGGTTGTGCTTGTTCTTGACCTATTTGTGTTAGAGACATCAGCTTGTGTTCTTGTCATTCATCTCTCATGTGATCAATTGTTTTAGTGTTTGAGGACAAAGACTTCATCTTCAAAGTTGCAAGTTCATCTATTTCTATATTGATAGCCTTTTCTCCTTCTTAGCAATCTTGGTGCCTCAATTGTGGAGGTGATTCATCAGGTGAGCTTCAATCATTTGCATGGATGGCATTGGCTGTGGACGGTGTTATGGGTAATTTGTTTGGCAGGATTCTTTTTAGCAAAGTTGAGGCAAGGACCATGTTCAATGTCTTTATTTTATTATTGATCATTCAAGTTGGGACTTCGTTGATTTTCAAGGAAGAGTCCTTTGGTCTTGCTAGTATCACGGGAGTGAAGATTGTAGAATGTCCGAATGGGTAAGGAGGTTGGTATTCGATTCAACAGTGGTGAGCGAGAAGCAAAGCCCGCCTACAACATAAACTTTCCACAGTCCCATCGACATGGTCAGGCGCGACTGGGTCATAAACCGTTTGAAATGTTCTTGGCACCATGCAAAACCCGACAGGGTCGTTACCTTTACATAAAGACTTCTCACAAGCCTGTCTACGTCATTGGTTTTCAAAAGCTTTTACTCTCTATGATATTTGCCATTAACAGGTTCGTCATATGTTAGAATTGTCTCTCTTCAAGTTTCATCGTTGTTGGTCAATGAAAATCCGAATTGGTCTTGTGCAAGACCAATATCCCATTCTTGTTCTCGGCTAAAACATCCCTGCTAGGTAATAAAGGCAAAGTGCATTTTCTTATTAAACTGGGTTTGCCAATAGGAGCTCGACAGGGTCGTTACAAGGTGGATGATGCTTAGAAAATCCCGAAAGGGCCTTCTGTTTCCTTAAAGTGCGTTTATTAACATTTTACTCATCCTCAAAAACCTATTTACAACTATGTTGCCTGACATTTCTAATGAATTCTCTGGTGAGTTAAACGCTTGGGATGAGATCGGAAAGTCCTTGGGATATGAAGGGGGGACTTAGAGGTCGAGGATCCCCGTCCATACAAGTAAAATATTATTGAATATTGAGTTTTCGACGCTGGAAAATTAAACAGGAATAAGACTAGATTTGAATTGTTTTTGTGTTTTTGGGTTTGAGTAATAATTGTAAGATTGCGAAAGGAAGGCATTGGTTTGTGTGTAGACCTATTAAATGTTTGTATTATTTCCTCCTTGCAATGTATTGTTGAATAACCCAGATTGTGACATAATTGGAATTGTAATCCACTGCATAAATGAAGTATTTGAATCTCTGTTAGAATGTCGTCAAAGTGTTTGACAAAATCCCTGAGTGTGTCTATTTGATTTGTTGAACCCTGCAACACAGACATTAATGGAAAGCCTTAAATGGTTTCCCATGTCTTGTGCTTGCACCAAGTGGTATCAGAGGCTAGTAGGGTTCTTGCAGTAGTGATTATGGAATAAAACTCCTCATTGTGGTTATGGGTTGTGAGAAAGAAGCCTACATAGAGTTGTAAGTTGTTGAGGAATGCTTGCATAGGTGGTTGCAAGTGTGTGAGTCTTGCAAGAGTGAGTGAGTTTGTGAGAAACTTAATTTGGAGTCCATTGTAGGTTACGAAAGAGGATTTTTTCGTTTCATGGTGAGAGATGGCACACAAGAGAAGGGCACATGAAATGGGTGAGTTGACAGAGATGGCGAAAGAGATCCAGGCAAGACTGGACATGATGGATAGGATTGCACAAGGTGATGGAGTAATTGAGTGTGATGGTGATGTAGAAGAG
The DNA here is from genome assembly GCA_037957365.1 of Torreya grandis. Lineage (NCBI taxonomy): Eukaryota > Viridiplantae > Streptophyta > Pinopsida > Cupressales > Taxaceae > Torreya > Torreya grandis. The sequence goes on along the minus strand of JARHVA010000074.1, from coordinate 3,940,950 downwards.
TTGATGGTGGGGTTTTTGTCCCTACACGTACATATAGATGCTTTGGACAGAGGCGAAGCAAGCGAAGGAAAAGAGGCTAGTAGACGAAACAGACCAACCGAGGTGATGATGGAGAAAAGAGGTAAATCCCTTGATGAAATTTCTTTGTTTTGTGGACAAGATAATTTAGAAAAGCTCATAACTTGGGTAGTTGAGCTAGAGTTGCATTTTGAGCATATGCATATTGTTGACCCCATGAGGGTGAAGGTTGCGTGCAAGTGGTTGAGTGGAGTTGCAACAATATATTGGAAAGATCTCCAAGTGAGGAGACAAAGGAAGGCTAAGTGGAAGATTAGTGAGTGAGAACAAATGGTTTCCAATATGTTGGGGCATTTTGTGCACCCAAAGTTGCAGCGAAGATGGTTGAAGAAGCTTTGTGTGAAGAGGCTTAAGAGTGGATGTGAGAAGCATATTGCCAAGAGGGGAAATATAGATGGAGAGCTGCTATGTGAGTAGCCAAGGACTAATTCAATAAGTAGCATGGAGGTGTTATCTTGGAAGGCAACAAGGAGAGGCTTTTATATGTAGAGCCTAGTTCTGATTTTCAAAACAGTGGTGTGAAAATAAGTTGTGAGCAACCCATAGGAGGTGAAATCCCTACGAAAGATGATGGAGAGGTGATATATTTTTCATCAAAATTTGGAGACCCATTATGTGATGATGGGCAAGCGGTTGTGAAGACCCATGAATGGGCAAACACTGATTTGACCTTGATTAGAGATGGCAATGAGCTTGCCAATTTTCAATTGGATGGTACTGGAGTTGAGGACAACCAAGGAACAACACATGTGATAGAGTTGAATGAAGATGGAAGCCATGTATAGTTATAAATGGATGAGAGAACAACCAAGTAGAGTTGCAAGTTTCTTTGGAAGAAAAACTAGATATAGATGTGATGCAAGATAGTACACACATGAAAGATATGATTGAGGTTCAACCATGTGTAGATGCTGAAATCAAAGGTACAAAAGAGCAGAAAATAGCCATGAGAGTTGTGGATAATGGGCCATGGGCATCCCATAGCGTGATTGAAAGATATAAGAAGCACACAAGCATTGGAGAAGGGTTGGACAACATGCCTTTGGAGCATGATGAAGTAGTTGTTGAGTTGGTGGAGCTTTTATTTCCCTTAACATGGTTGTATAATGTGTAAGTCCATCTATGGAGATTGTGGCGAAGAAGAAGAATAAGTGTGGTGCAGTCTAGCATGCTCATATGTATGAGAGATAAAATGAAAAAGCTGACCAAGTGAGTGATATGGTAGCAATAGATGGAAAGCTAGTTGGTGATGTTCTAACCATAGAGGAGTGAGCGTCTTCAAGTTAATTTGGAGACAAGAGAGGGTGATAGAGCATGGGAAAAAATTTGTTCTCAAATGGATGTGCATGTGAATGTTCATTTGCAACAGTCTGTGGAAGAAGAGTTGTCCCAAGAACAACTGAACACTGTCTTAGAGAGTGGGCAGAATAATGGAGAAGGCTTTGAGAAGCCCAAGCTTGACATGAATCAAGCTTATAGCATGGAAATAGATGAGAGGATGTAATTGAGTTTGAAATCATCTCATGCATATGATGAGGAACTTGATGTTAAAGGTGTGGAGAGTAAGACCCTTGAGCTCACCAAAGGTATAGAGGAATGGTTGATTTGTATGGAAGCCATATCATATGTGGATGATGAGGTTGCAGCGATGAGAGAGCAATTGCAAACATGGATGTGGGATCCAACAACTGGTTGGACAAGGTGTGAACAAATCCAAGTGGGCTTTAGGAGGAGGTGGTCAGTCTATGGTGGGTTTGATCCCACATGGGAAAGTGAGGTGCACGCTAGAGCATCTTGGCGGTGGTGGATAGTCCAGAGTGGGTTTCAGACCACATGTGATTTGAATGGAAGATGTTTATGCCTTTATCAAAGGAGGACGGATGATGGTGGGTCAAAGCTCACAAAGGAGAGAGTTGATTGGTGTGGATCTAATACCTTATGGAGAGAGAGAGAGCATAAATGAGAAAATAGTAGGTTTAAAACCCACATGTTGGAGTTAGAAATGGCACAAGAAAAAGAATAATAAGTAGCTGATTTTTTTTGGTTTGTTGGAAGAGGAGGCCATTTTCATCATACTTCATGCCCAGAAGAGTGGTTTGGCCACTCAACCTGTCCATGTGAGTTGGAGCTCACATTTTTGAACCTCAAGTGTGTGATGCAAGGGTATCTGTGGACTTGGGCAATCTTGCATCACCAAAAAAAATATGATTGTTTTTTGGTTCTTTGCTTGCTACATCTTGTGTTTTGGCTTTTGTGTGTTTGGAGGAAGTTGTTTCGATTTTCGTGTCATGTTGTGCTTGTTCTTGACCTGTTTGTGTTGCAGACATCAGCGTGTATTCATATCATTCATCTCTCATGTGATCAATTGTCTTAGTGTTTGAGGACAAAGACTTTATCTTCAAAGTTGTAGGTTCATCTATTTCTATGCTGATAGCACTTTCTCCTTCTAAGCAATCTTGGTGCCTTAATTGCAGAGGTGATTCATCAGGAGAGCTTCAATCATTTGCATGGATGGCATTGGCTATGGATGGTCTTATGGGTAATTTGTTTGGCAGGATTCTTGTTGGCAAAGTTAAGGCAAGAACCATGTTCAATGTCTTTGTTTTATTATTGATCATTCAAGTTGGGACTTCATTGATTTTCAAGGAAGAGTCCTTTGGTCTTGTTAGTATCACGGGAGTTAAGATTGCAAAATGTTCGAATGGGTAAGGAGGTTGGTATTTGGTTTAATAGTGGTGAGCGGGAAGTAAAGCCTGCCTACAACATAAAAATTCCACAGTCTCATCGATATGCTCAGGGCCAACTAGGTCATAAACCATATGAAATGTTCTTGGCACCCTGCAAAACTTGACAGGGTCATTACCTTTACATAAATACTTCTCACAAAACTGTCTACATCATTGGTTTTCAAAAGCTTTTACTCTTTGTGATATTTACCATATACAAGTTCGTCATAGGTTGGAATTGACTCTCTTCAAGTTCCATCGTTGTTGGTAAATGAAAATCCAAATTGGTCTTGTGCAAGACCAATATCCCATTGTTATTCTCGACTAACAAAAGCTCGCTAGGTAACAAAGACAAAAAGTGCATTTTCTTACTGAATTGGCTTGCCAATAGGAGCTCGACAAGGTCGTTACAAGGTGGATGATGCTTGGAAAACCCTGAAATGGCCTCTGTTTCCTTAAAGTGTGTTTATTAACATTTTACCCATCCTCAAAAACCTGTTTACAACTAGCTTTGCAGGGAAAAACGTGTCTGACATTTCCAATGAAGCATCTCGTGAGTTAAACGTCTGGGATGAGATTGAAACATCCTTGTGATATGAAGAGACATTGGGGGGGAGTTAGAGGTCAAGGATCCCCATCCATATAAGCAAAATATTATTGAATTTCGAGTTTCCAGCACTAGAAAATTAAATAGGATGAAAACCATATTTGAATTGTTTTTATGTTTTTGGGTCTGAGTAGTAATTATAAGACTACCAATGGAAGGTAGAGGTCTGTGTATAGACCTATACACATTTGTATTATGTCCTCCATGCAATGTATTGTTGAATAACCCAGATTGTGACATTATTTTAATTGTAACACACTACATAAATGAAGTATTTGAATCTCTGTTAGAATGTCATCAAAATGTTTGATGAAATGTCTAAGTGTGTCTATTCAATTTGTTGAACCCTACAACACAGAGATTAATTTCAAGCCTTAAATGGTTTCCCATGTCTCGTGATTGCACCAGCTTCAAGGTAAACTTGAAGCAAGTCTAGCCCAACAAATTGCCATGTCGCTTTGTAGAACTCACAAGGGAACCCATCAATTCTCGATGTTTTATCAAGCCATGTTTACATTAAAGCTCATCAAGAGAAAGTGGATCAACATGAAGCCATTGAGCAAAGGGGTAAAGCTTGCGAGGAACCACATTGATACACTCTTGCAAATATTGAGCATGCTTTAACGAATCCTCCTAGGCCTAAAACACTATTTATAGTGGTTTAAAAATGCTGAAGATATCTTAGGGAGCTCAATAAGGCAGTGATGAGCAACCTCAATCATTTTAATTTGCTATTTGACTTGCTTGGTCCTTGAGGATTTAAAAAACTTCATAGCTTTAATGTGCACTCTAACTTTGCTTGGCCATCCAATAGTTAAAATAATCTTTTGAGGCACAATCTCCAACTTTGAGCCAGTGTAAGTGAGCACAAATTTAAGTGCCTTTAGAAGCATGGCCTTACAGAAGTTTAAGTTTGTAGTTTGAGCTTAGCATCCACACCCTGAAATTGAATATCAAATAGGGTTTGTTTGAGTTATGTCGTGAGCCTTTGAAATTATTTGGCCAAGGAACCATTACCCTAATTTTGAACCCTTGCCACTTGCTTTTTGTAGTCCCTGAGAAAGGTGGCTATGTGAGTGACCACATCATTCCACCATTCAATCTAGATGGCAACATGAGACATACATTGCACAAGGTTTCACACTCAGAAAATGAGTCGAATGACACCTTCAAGATTAAGAAGTGTAATGTTAAAATAGAATAGAGTACAGGGTGTTATCTATAGGTCACCTCATCACTTTAATTATAAAATGAAGGGATTATGGTTGGAAAGGATAATCTCAGGGTGGTGGATGATAAGTTGCCCATCGGTATTGTGGAAATTGAACATGTGTTAATTATGAGCATGACATGGCCAAGCCTTTAGAGAATGCAATTAGGGCTTGCATGAAAATTAGATCACATAAACCAAGGATTTGGGTTTAATGATTGTCACCAAAATAGATGGTTTGACAATCCCTAATGGTTTTTGAAATAAAACTAGGCTTCATGCTCACTAGTGCACCATCGCATCAACAAAGTGTTTGGCCCTTATTTTGACTAAGTATGGATCAGTTCCAACTCAATAGACATCTTGGTGCAAGGTAATCATTTGGCATGATTTCTATTTTGGTATCTTTTATGCCAGTTGGAGGAATTGACGCATATCTTGCACCAATTGGCAGGTGATTAATTGGCGCCTGGGTTTTGAGGGCATCTTCAAGAGTGGCTACACATGGTGACCGCAATGCAAAGGATGCAAGGTGATGGAACCGGTGGAATGATCAACAAAGGCTCCAACTCAGCACGCATCATGCGCTCTCCACCCTGGCAAGGATATGTCCCTGTGTGCTATAAAACCGAGCTCGAGCCAATTAGCAAAGAGATGCAAATTTAGGTAATGAAGCTCTGCAGAGTTGGCTCTGGAGAAATGGAACTATACCATTAAAACTGCCATTTGTATTAAGAATAACATGGATATCGTTGAAGCTCCAAATTTTAGTGCCCAAGCTCGTTTGTGAGCCTCTGAGTCGTTAAGTAGTTTAGCTAAGCATAGACTTTCTGTAACTAAGATTTTATGAATGACAAGGAATGGTCATGGTAGACACGATGTTATATGGTTTATGTCTTTACATTTTGGTTTAAATTGCGAATATAATGTTGTGCATTTGCTTCAATTATGTTGGGAATGTTGTTTGCAAGCTTTTGGTTTATGTCATTAATGGCATCCTTGTGTAAAAGATGACGTCAACATACTCTGTGAACTAGCCTAAGTATATAGATCCCATGCGCTTGTGTTCCTACCTTTGATAGATGCATGAGCTTAGAATGATCCCTCAAGTTAAAGCATCTTCTTGACCCATCTAGTGCCTATACGTTGCTAGACTTAATTTGATAAAGGCATGCGCCCTTATGACTAGAATTAAGTCCCCAAATAGGTTGCGCCTATAGACCATCAAAATTAGCCAAAAAATGGTCTGCACTATTAAATCCACCAAAAGCCTTCTCTCAAATGACCAAGTCTTATATGTGATGCGTTGCGCCATGACACAAATAGTCCAATGCGGGTCCTGGTTCTTTCTCTACTGTGCTTTGGGTGAGTGCATAAGGCTTGCACCTTATGTGAATTGATGCCAGTGCAAAAGAGTGATAAATGTTGAGTGATATGAAAACATAATATGGTTGCCCCTATTTATAATGAGTCCATAATTGACTTGGACAACCAGATAAGCGCCTAATTCTATATTTGATGAGTAGAAACCCAAATATTCTACAACATTTTGGTTCCATTGTCAGGACCTGTGTTGAATTTTGTTGTTGCAATGGTACAACAAAACAATGCTCTGACTCTCCCTCGAAAACATCGAGCGCTGGTGCAATAGGTGGAAGACAACTTTGCACTGAAGCATCCAACTTGTAGAAGACAAAAGGCAAGAAAGTGGGTTCAGAACAACCCTGGTATGATGCTCTATATGGGGTATTCTTTTGTGAACTACCTGAGCATGTGTACTGATGGTTGGCTAACTATGCGACCCATAAAAGACAAAGCTATGGACAACGCCTTGAGTGGATAAAAGAACACTTAGAGAGACTTGAGACTCTAGACACCACTTGGACTAGAGCAGTAGACAAATGGTGGCAAGGAGTGATGAATAGTTACATGCTTGAGTATGTTATTTCCACATACTCCTACCCTGAGGAAGTAGAGTATCAGTTCTTGTGCGAACCGAAATGCACATTTGTGAGAGAGTTCAGTGCATATTTCAAGAAATTAATGGTGGATCATGGATTTGAAACTGTAAGAATGGAAGGCTAAAGCCCTTTCGCGTATTAACAATGTAACAAGGAAGAAGGGGATGTGTAGGTGAAGCACAATGGAAGGGGATGAGCAGATTGACCCTTGAGAGCTCAGGAGACAGACTTATAACAAGAGAAGGCACACGCTGATGGAAGATCTGGAACCCGAAAGTGCTGAGAGAACCTGTAGCAAGCGGGAAGGGCATGGGGAAAGATCTCTTAAATTGCAGCAGTACGAGGAGAAGAGAAACAATGAAGCCATAAATCGAGCTCAATAGTTGATGGGTATAGAATGCACTAGGTCCCTATAGAATTTGGTAACTGAAGATGCGTTGAAAGTTCCTATCCCTTTTGAACCTGCAACACAAGCTCATGCACTAGATCCCCTATGTGAAGGAATAAGAGTGATAACTGACCCTACTGTCAACAGACTTTGGACATTTTATAGATTTGGAGTATAATTTTGTAATTGAACAAATTATTTCTTAGGAGTTGAGTGAGGATACCTCTAGACCATTGGGTGCTAGTTTGCCAAAATAGAAAGAAAGCACAAGCATTCCAATTCATCCAATGTCAATTGTGTAGACTGGGCAACAACCCACAGGAAGTGGCTTGGCACCATAAGTGAGTAGTACAAGGCCATCATCATCTACGGTGCCAACAGTAACAATGGGACCAATGCCTAACCCAGTGGCTAAAGGCATTGGAGGACCATCACCTAGATAGAGGCAAGGAGGACAAGCACCTCATATGCCAACTGCACCCCATTGTAAATTTACTATGAAATGGCCATGTACTTGTCAAAATACCACGACATGGAGAATGCCATAGAGCATGTGCTAAAGTGTGAACTACAATGGCGTGCTTCGAGCATCACCTAATTAGAGCGCAAGGCAACCCAGTTCATCACAACTTTACTAGATCTCACCCATACCTGAAATAGAAAGTTTGACCCTAATTTGGTAATGATTAACTACAACACCTTGAAGGAAGCATTCTTCAAGGAATTTGATATTTCAGAGTTTGAACAGTAGAACATGACTGCGCTCAAGGAGATTAACTACAGACTCTTAGAGAGCATGTGCCTGTATGATGCAAGGTTCAAGACTCTCCTTTCCAAGCTTCATTATGATATTCACCCCTCCCAGCATGTGCAATGGTTCGTTGGAGGATTGCTAGTATCGTTCAAAAGAGTGTTTTCCATGAAAACATTCAAAGACTCTCACAAAGTGCTTGAAGCCATGCTCAGAGTTGAGGTAATCGAAAGCACCGATACTAGGATCAACGCATTCATGGAGGTGCAGATTGCATCCATGGACAGTCAACTCCAAAATCTTATTGCTAGTTCATCACAAGATGCTTAAAGTGGGTTATGATACATTGATTACAAAATAGAAGGCCATAACAGGATTAACTACTCACGAAGGAATGTGCGCACATTGCTTTTAAGCTATGAGGTTTGTCATAAAGTGAATGATGTTCACAACTACCCTTTGTTGCATTGTGCCAATCAGGTTAACACAAACATCTATTATCGATTGTGCGATGCCTACACTCATACCACAACTAATTGAGTGATTGATGAGATGCACGAGAACATGGAAAGAGGTGCATGGTAGGCCACTGTAGTAGTCAGAAGGCAAGCTAACCAAGGAAATGAGGGCTACGACCAACATAATGCAGGGTATGGGATGTAATGAGGTGCCATAGGGTGAGGTGGAGGATGTGGTGGAGGAAGATTCCCACCATGATCATGCTACAAGTGCGGATTGATAGTGCATTATCAGCATGATTGCCCTACACATCTAACATGTGGGTATTGTTGAGGAACACATAAGGTCAAGGAATGCCCTGATTTATACAAAAAATTGACCCATGATAAACTTGATCAGGGGTGAGCTGAAAGTGGAGAAGTGGGTTTTGAAGGTGAAACCAAATTGCATAGAGATAGTCAAGGTGCAAGCGATTATTTGCAGTGGATTCAAAACTAAGCCACCAATTGCACCAATGCATGAGTTGCACCTAGAATATGGGTAACCGAGTTGCACTGAGTGCATCACATGACCTAAACCCAAAGTTGTGCCTTACCCAGACCCTACACGCCAGAAATATGTATTACAGTAGGCCACGAGCATCATTTAAAACCTACAAGGGGAGCTCCAACTGACGCGAGACCTAGAGGCACATGTTTTTGCCTCCTGCAAGAAACAAGATAGCCAGGAGGCTAAGATACAAGAATTAACATAGATCATATGCCTCCTACATACAAAAGGAATGCTACCCCTATTGAAGAATTTTCTTTTGAAACATGCAGGGAAAAAGGCGGTTGAAGTTTCCACACCACACATAGAAAGGGTGCGATAAGTGAAGCATACACAGAATGCAAAGTATGATCAAGAACTCCTTGTGAATGCCACCATTGATGGATGGTTTATATGTGAGGTCCTTATGGACACAGGCACTGAGGTCAATATATTGACCAAGAATGCATAGGAGAAGATGGGGAGACCAGCGTTGAGGCCTTCCCCTCATGTGATTTTTATGGCCAACAAGACTCGAGCACAACCAATCAGAATTTTGAAGAGCATCGTTGTAGATATCATGGGCACCGAGTTCTACACTGACTTTGAAGTGATCGAGTTGGTAGAATAAGACAATTATTTAGAACTTTTGGGAAGACCATGGTGCTATGCAAATAATGCAGATATGCACTTTAAAAGGCGTTCTATGAGCTTTGAAAATGGCAAGGAGAGGGTAGTAATCCCCTTCTAAAGTGACCAAGGACCCCCTATGTAAAGAGTGTTTATCTTGAGGATGAAATCAACCATATATATAACATCATAGTGATGAGTGTCGTTTAACCCTTCATTTAATCAATCTTTCAGATTGATGTCTATCAAACCGGGGTTGGTGTCCAAATATATTTGCAGTAAGATTTATGGTGGTAGATCTATAAGTTGGTCTTGGGGGAGTTTTGATGATTATAATCTAACTTTTATCAATGAAAGAATTCTTCTAAGCTAATTGCTTCACACATTTGCTGAAAGAAGAGATTAACCATTACACTAACTAATTCAATCATTTGGTTGAAATTAAAGTGCATTTTCACACTTGTTTGAAATTATAAATTTAAATCTATTTCACACTTGCTGAAACTGTAAATCTAAATCTAATTCACACTTACTGAAACTGTAAATCTAAATTTAATTCACACTTGCATGTAAATGTAAATCTATATGTAATTCAAACTTGCTGAAACTGTAAATCTATATCTAGTTCACACTTTGCTTAAAAATGTAAATTTAACTCTTCATTCACAATTGCTGAAAAAATGAAATACTATTGAAATGTAATCCTAGAATTTATTATTTTATGAATGACTAAGACATGCAATGATTGAAGATACTTTGATTATCTAGTAATGCAAAATTAATTCAACATAAATATAAATACCGTACAAAAATTCATGGTTTCAAAGATAGTGGGCCCTTGCTCTTCTTAGAGTTAGGAATGTAATCTACTCAATACTGAAAATTGGAATAATTCTGCATTAACTTATGAAAGCTGAAAAGTTTACAATATTCTTATAGCTCAAAATGTAAATATATTCATTATTCTTTTACTTCAGATGAAAACGTACATATTTATACTCATACCTCGAGCTAAAAACAATATGCAAAAAAATAGAACTACTAGTCAATTTGTTGCTCCCCAAAGATAGGAGATTTAGATTAATTATAATCCTAGAGAATCCAACTATTATCACAAAACAGTTATACTATCCCTATAATAGTTTTATGGTCCAAATATGTACAAAGTGTATCAAAATTGAATCATTTTTAAAATAGAAAACAAATATTCTTTTGGTGTGTACCAGTTTTAGCCATCTTTCTTTCCTGTAACTCCCATATTTCTCAAATCTTAGATCTTCAAAGTCCGTAGAAATAGACCTACAGAGTCTGTAGATTTCGAGTCTGTAGTGTTCGTAGAACTAGTTTTGCAGAGTCCCTAGAAGTGGTTTTGTAGAGTTCGTAGATGTTGGTCGAGTGAGTCTGTAGCTTTAGAAAACTTGAGCCACAACTAGAGCTTCTTCCAAATGTTGCTTTTGTCACCTTCCCTGTGCATTCTTTCAATATCAACACACTAAAACATGCTTCATTTATTCAATCTTTCAGATTGATGTCTATCAAACCAGGGCCAGTGTCCAAAGCTATATGCAGTAAAGTTTATGGTGGTAGATCTATAAGTTGGTCTTAGGGGGATTCTGATGATTATAATCTAACTTTTACCAATGAAAGGATCATTATAAGCTAATTGCTTTACACACTTGTTGAAAAAAGAGATTAACCATTACACTAACTAATTCAATCCTTTACTTGAAATTAAATCACACTGTCACACTTGTTTGAAATTATAAATTTAAATCTAATTCACACTTGCTGAAACTGTAAATCTAAATCTAATTCACACTTGTTAAAATTGTAAATCTAAATCTGATTCACACTTGCAAGGAAATGTAAATCTATATCTAATTCACACTTGTTGAAACTTTAAATCTATATCTAATTCACACTTTGCTTAAAAATATAAATTTAACTCTTTATACGTACTTGCTATAAAAATGAAATACTATTGAAATGTAAACCCATAATTTATTATTTTATGAATGACTAAGACATGCAACGATTGAAGATACTTTGATTATCTAGTAATACAAAATTAATTAAACATAAATATAAATACCGTATAGAAATTCATGGTTCCAAGGAGAGTGGGCCCTTGCTCTTCTTAGAGTCAGGAATGTAATCTACTCAATATTGAAAACTAAAATAATTCTGCATTAACTCATGAAAGTTGGAAAGTTTACAATATTCTTGGAGCTCAAAATGTAACTATATTCATTGTTCTTTTACTCCAGATGAAAACGTACATATTTATACTCATACCTCAGGCTAAAGACAGTATGCAGAAAAATAGAAATACTAATCAATTTGTTACTCCCTAAAGATAGGAGATTCAGATTGATTATAATCCTAGAGAATCCAACTATTATCACAAAACAATTATATTATCCCTATAATAGTTTTATGGTCTAAATATGTACAAAGTGTATCAAAATTGAATCCTTTTTAAAATGAAAAAAAAATATTCCTTTGGTGTGATCCAGCTGTAGCCATCCTTCTTTCTTGCAACTCCCATATTTCCCAAATTTTGGATCTGTAAAGTCCGTAGATTTTGAGTCTGCAGTATTCGTAGAAGTAGTTTTGTAGAGTTCATAGAAGTTGTTCTACAAAGTCTGTAGATGTTGACCGAGTGAATCTGTAGGTTTAGAAAATTGGAGCCACAACTAGAGTTTCTTCCAAATGTTGTTTTTTTCACCTTCCCTGTGTATTCTTTCAATATCAACACACTAAAACATGCTTCTTGTTAGGTATAAATGACAACATAGTAACTCAATATTTGGTTTGACATAAATGAGATAAAGTATCTATTTTTCATGTTATAGTAAACTAAAATTCTATCATTTGCATAAGATTATATCCTTAGAGAGATGAAATGAAAGAATTTTCATGTCAATAATGAGAAATATTTTGGGCTCATCATCTCCCCCAGACTTTACCTTTTGCAAGTCCCATTGTAAAACTTCAGCTAGTGTCATCACTTTTGAATCTATCTTCCATGCCTTTGCTTAGATCATAATCATCAAATTCATCTTCAATATGATTGTCTTCATTACTGGTAAAACGTTTGTACATTTGAGCCATTTGTTTCCATATATCAAATTATTCATCTGATTGGGTTGTCTAGTTCTGCCATCCTGGAATGGGTATAATTAACAAAGAAGGTCGGTAACTCATTCCAATCCATAGTTTTTTTTCATTAGAATTCAATGTTGCTACAATCTCATCAAGGACTACTTCAACGCTTCTTTTGCTCCATCTCAAATTATTGGGAGATATAACCTCACGTCTCTTGAGATAGATAGGGAATTGATCCCATTTTTTAACACCAGCAGTGAGAACTGACTCAAAGTTTTATCTTATAAGGAGATCAAATGAAACTGTACAATTGTATAAGGCTTCCAAATAATTATATTTAGCAATAGGCTTGTAATAGGCACTCATGAAAGCTTGTTTGATTACTCTAGAAATGGGATAAGCTGGTCTAATACATAGTCCTATGGTTTTAGCATGCCTTGTATAGTTTTCAAATCTACCTTTTCAAGCCAATTGATTTTTAAAAGTAGAATGGAGGGCTCTCAATTGGACTTCCCCTACATGTAAATTGATCAAGAATTTAGTGTGTTCATGTTTTCCTAATATAAAATCATGTAGGTAGAACTCACAAAGAAGATCTTGATTATCAGACTCAGATTTGTAAAATATTTCCAAGAATGTAGCAGGATCCAAAATCTTGTAAGGAAGATGACAAGATATTTTGAGGATCTGCCATCTATATAATTATTCAAACAAAAATAAACTATATGCAGAGGACAGCTATCTATAGGCCAGAAGAGCTTCTCCCAATTGGCAAACATTTTGCAAATCTTCCTCTAAAGTTTGGTGTTTAGTTTCTAATTACTATTTTTCATCTCCCAGTACTCTTTTTGAAGAAATTAAATATTTATTCTCTTGCTTGAGTGTTTGAAACTCCTCTTGAGCTAGATGTAATATTTATAGTGGAGGAATGTATGGATAAATGGCATAACATCCCTGATCAACAAACACTTTAGGAGGAGTAGGTTGACTATCAATTTCAGAAATAACAAGAGTTGTTTGAGAAGATTTCACCAATTTTTGTTTTAACAATCTATTTTCTTTCTCAAAAATCTTTATACATATCCATGTATTGACCTCTTCCTCTTCCTTCTATTCTATTGTTTGTTTTTGTTCCTTAATTTTCAAATCAAACTTTGAAGATATCATTTCCAATATTTGTACTAAGTCAGAATTACGCTGATCCTTAGTGTGTAGTTTGCTAATTATGTCTGCAATATCATCTACCTATTGTTGGATCCATGCTTGGGATTCAAAAAGCTCTTTGATTAACTGCATGATAGGACTCTTTGGGCTAGATGATTCTCCTTTTTCAAATGTACATGGAGTTTTGCATTTATCCAATGGAGCTTGTTACTCTTCTGCTGTATTGCTTTGCTCAAGTTCTATTTTCTATTTTTTTATTGGAGAGTTTCTTGATTCCTCCAATGGTTGCATGGTAGGGCTTTCCCCCTGTTCTTCTATAGGAGCTATTTCAGGAGCCTCTTGTTCTCTTATAGATTGTTGTACTAATGATTGAGATAGATGTTTAATACTATCCAAAGTGTTTGTTGCTTCTTGTTCATCTTCATCTAGAAGGATCAACTTCCTTCTTCTTTTCTTAGTTTTTTGAACTTCATTTTATTGTTCTTCTATTGTTAAGTCCTTATCCTTATCAGGTTCTATTGAGGGACCAGAGTGGAGGGTTGTTTCCTCAATTGGTTCCTGAGGTTCTTGTGGAGGCCTTGTGAGGTTTTGAGCAACTCGAGACTTTGTAATACTAGTTGAAGAGGGAGGAGTTTCTTTGACAAATGCTCACTATTTTTGTGATTAGTTTAATCCTGATGTCCTAGCTTGTTCCTGTATAGGTGGGGCTAGAATTTGTCTCATGACTATGTTTTCAAAGGCTTTCGAAACTTCTTGCCCCTCTTGTAGGAAATGATGTTAAATAATCAGGTGAATGAGGCCATGATGCCTGAGGGAAGCATTAGGGGTGGTGGTTATTGCTTGGAGGGCACCATACAATAAATATGGAAAGTTAATTTTGTACTGGAGATTTTGTTTGCCATATTTTAAATGTAGTAGGATTTTCATGGCTTCTCCTCCCAAAAGGCTATATTGCCCTTCACAAGTAACATTTTTAATTACCCATGATGCAATAGATATCCAGGGCTCTAGAAGTGAGTCTCTACAGATCCCCTTAGCTTTCCCTTTTGAATTAATTAAACATGCAGCTTTAGTTCATTCATTAACATCAAATTGAGCAATTAGATCATTAAATGGAACTCTTCATGTTACTTTCATTCCTTCATTTGGAATTTCAATGATTTCACTGATAACTTGACTAGATACTGGAATAACTATTCCTTAAACAGTAGAAAAATTAGGAGTAAGGTTTTTCACAAATTCACTTACCAATGGTTCATAGAAGCCCTGAAACTTCTAGATGAATGGTAGCCAACCATTTGCCTCAAATACTGCTATAGAATCTCTATCACTAAGAAACTTGGTGGCCTTATTTGGCTCTGACCTGATCTTTTGCCCCATGCTTTTATGTTGTGAAGATGGCAACTAGATTGCTCTCTAACTGTGAAAATATTTTCTAAACGCAGGCAAGGTTTTGTATTGATTATCCCCTTTTGAAATCCACAGAGAACACTTCAAACACACTCCGTAGTTACCTCTATGGCATGCTATGTGTGTAGGGTTAATATACAATAGGCTAGGAACAACATCATCATGAATTTGCACACATTTAACCATGTAATTGGCATCTACGGAGTGGAACTACTGACTATTATTATGACTTGGCCGATGACATGACTGCTAAGATGATGACGTGGCATGGGGTGGTTTAATTACTCACGTGGGGGGACGGTGATTGTGTTTGACACCATAGGATTTTGCCATATAATGATTAAACCATTTTGATTTAATGCTATTGATAAGATGATGCCATAATCTCATCATAATGATAATGGTTCCAGGGATTATGTTTGATCAATTATGATAGGTGATCCTCCACTCCTCACTCTGCATGCTATGATTACTCCTCTTTAGAGAATAAATGATTATCCCTTAATACTTTTTCATCTCCGTAAAGTGAATCTTATTTAAATCAAAAAACTTCTAGGGTACTAAAACATGAGCAAATAAAACTTTATAATTGATTTAGTCATACCTCAGATCTTGTCTATCTTGTGCCATTTGCCCTGTACAAGCAGATTTGCATGAATTAGTTAGCATATTTTAAGGATCAATTTTGAGATATATTACATGTGGAGTTCAGTCATGATCTGCATGACCTAAGTCCCTATTTTTCAATTTTTGCCCCATGGCCAACCATTACTGGGTTTCTAACCAAGGCCCTTTTATGTAATACATGATCAACCAACAGGTTGGTTTTCTAGTCATGTACTATCAATAGTGTCCTTAAAAGGATTTTCACTATTGATTTTTTTTACTATGATCCAAAAGAGTAACATCAAAGAACAATTTTCTTGGAAGAAACAAGTTCTTCTAAGAAATTTACCTGGCATTGCATAGTCTGGTCAAATTCCTCCTTGTTGAGAGGCTTCTGGTAAAGTTTTAGTCTATGTCCATTGACTAGCAGAGTCCTCCTACTGTCATCAACGGGAATTAACTTGACAGAACCATTTACAAATACTTTCTCTATTTGATACAGTCCTAACCACCTTGTCTGTAGTTTGAAATTTTGAGTCAAACAATAATGCTCAATCTCCTTTCTGAAATTTTTGTGGTTTGATGTGTGAATCATGTCAAATCTTCCTCTGATTTTGTACCAATTCAGTCCTCTGTAATGCTTCAATTCTCATTTCATCAAGTTGATTGAGTTGCATAAGTCTTTCCTTCTGTGATTCTTCTAATTTAATTCTTACTTATGATGTTGTTTTTAATGTTTGCAATTCAAACTCAACAGAGAATACATGTTTTTTACCATAAACCAAGTCATAAGGTGAGAATCTAGTAGTTGTTTTCCAAGTGGTATTATAAGCACAAACTGATTTTGGTACTTTTGTTGCCCAATCTTTCTTGATGGTACTAACAATCTTTGTTAGAATAGTTTCTAATTCTCTGTTTGTAACTTTAACTTGTCCATTAGCTTGTGGGTGGTATGGAGAAGACTTCATATGCTAAGCTTGATAAGTCTTCATGAAGTATTCTATCATATTTGACATGAACTAGGGTCTCTGATATGAAACTATCTCCCTTGGAGCAGCAAATCTCTACGTAATTCTGAAATATAGAAAATTTGCTACAACTTCTTCTCGAACATGTGTTAAAACTTCAACTTCTACCCATTTGATAACATAGTTTGTGCAGACTAATAGATATTCCTTTCCTCTAGACGGGGGATCCACATGTCCTACAAAGTTAATTCCTCATTTTTCAAATGGTTCTAAAACCAGATAAGGATGGAGAGGAATCTCAGTTGAAAGAGTGGGTTGTCCCATTCTTTGACATGCATCACATTGTCTGACATATCTTTTTACTTGTTTGTGAAGGGAAGGCCAATAGTATCCTGCTCCTAAGATTTTATGTATAGTCCTATGAGTTGAGTAATGTCCTCCTAGTTCATCATGATAAGCTTTGATGATTTCGTAGACTTCATTATTGGTTACACACCTATGAAACACATGATCAGATCCAAATTTAAATAATATTCCATTAACTCATTTAAAATAAGAACTTTCTTTGATTAAACATTTTCTTCATTTTTTTTAAAAATACAGATGAAACTTCCCTGTAGCAAGGTAATTATCTATATCAGCAAACCATGGAGATTTTTTTGAAACAACAAATAGTGGTTCATCTAGAAAATCATTCTCCACTGATTCTTCTTCACCTGAAGTGTCAAGTCTGGACAAGAAATGAACAACTGCATTAAATTTTCTTGGTTTATCTATAATAGTTATATCAAATTCTTGTAAAAGCAACAACCATCTAATAATCCTTCTTCCCACTATTGGTTTGTTGGTAAGGTATCGAATCGCTAAATGGTGTGTATAGATAAACACCTTATAGCTTGTTATATAGTGTCTGAATTCATTTATTGCATAGACTACATCAAGAAATTATTTTTCAATTGTGGTGTAATTTATTTAAGCAAGAGTCATGTTTTTATTGATGTAATAAAAAACATACATATGACCATTCTCATCTTTTTATTCCAAGACTGCACCTATTGTTGTATTGGAAGCATCTGTGTATATATGGAAGGGTTGTGCCCAATTTGATCCTCTTAATACTGGAGCAGTGCTGAGATTTGCTTTGATTATTTCAAAGGTTTGTTGGCAATCATCACTCCATATAAACTCACTATCCTTTGTAGGCAAAGCAAATATTGGAGCAGCTATTTTGTTGAAGTTGTTTATGAAGCGTCTATAATAACCAACATGGCCCAAGAAACTCTTAAATTCTATTTGTGTGTGTGGAATAGGGAGGTTGGAGATTATTTTAATTTTTTTTGGGTCTACCTGGATTCCTTTTGTCAAAACATGATGTCCTAGCACTATTACTTGATCCATCATTAACAAGCATTTTTTATGGCTTAATGGTAACGGATGCTCCTCACATCTTGTCAAAACTCTTTCCAAATTGATAAGAGCTTCCTCATAGGTCTCTCCATGGACTATAAAATCATCCATGTAGATCTCTACACAATCATTTGTGAGTTCAGAGACTATTGCTAAAACTGATCTTTGAAATGTTGCTGGAGCATTGCAAAGTCCAAAGGGAAGTACTTTGTAGGCAAAGGTTCCCCAAGGATAGGTGAATGTAGTTTTGTCCTGATCCTCAACTACAACTGTGATTGGTTATATCCACTAAATCCATTTAGAAAAGAGAAATATTTTTTTCATGCCAAATTGTCAAGAACTTGATCAATGAAGGGCAAAGGAAAATGATCTCTTAAAGTGTCTTTATTCAATTCCCTATAGTAAACACACACACACACATGCCATTTTCCATTCTTTTTTGGCACTATTACTAATGGTGAAACCCATTGGATATCTGAAATAGGATAAATAAATCCTACATCTAGTAATTTTTGAATTTCTATTTTAACTGTCTCTTAATGTTGGGTTTATTCTTCTTTGTGGTTGTCTCACTAGTTTTACTAACTCTGTATGAATGTAATGTGTACAAATAATTGGATGAATCCTTTTCATGTTAATATAATCCCAATAAAAAGCCTTGGTGTGTCATTCTAGGACTTCAAAAAGTTGAACCTCCTCATCATTTGTCAACCAACTATTGATGTTCAAGACTTTCCTAGGTAATATCATGAGAGGTTTTGTGTTTAGATATTTGGATTCCACCTGTTTAAATTTATTGATTAGTGATTTGAGAGGACAATGATGGGGAAGTAATATATGGAATGCGGTTACATTTTTGACAAACCCATCTCCAGGAGGAATAGCTCTTACTAATGGATAATGGAATACACTTAATAACTGTGTCTGTTGTGTTTCTGTATAATTCCATACACTTTCTTGGATCATCTTATGATCATATGATGAAGAACCATCAAGAGGATTGGGAGAATAAGCTAGTGGTAAATCTACACAATTCATATATTTTAAACTGGCACAATCCATAGATTTTGGATTGACAAAATCTATAGACTCTGGAATGGCATAGTTCATAGATTCTAAACCTGTTCCTATATCACCCAATTCTTCTAAGTGCTTTTTAACTGTAATCATGGCCAAGTTTGATAGATCATTTGTGTTGTTATTTGCCTTGTCAATCCAAATATTTTATATGTAATTTACTGATGGTTTTGTAGGAGGATACAAGGAAATGCATTTGGATCTTAGACCATTATAAATGGTCATGTCTCCTGACTTGCAATCAATTATTGCAGCTATAGTAGCTATCCATGGTCTTCCTAGGATTAGAGGATATCCCAAATTCTTTGTTTTGGATTTCAGTATCATAAAATCAACTAGATATTCCCAAGAGTCAATAAGTACTGCAACATTTTCTATAGTTCCTTTTAGTTTGGTTACAAACTGATCCACCATCTGGAGAATGGTAGTTGTACGCTGCATTTATGTGAGGGATAGTGTTTGGACAGTGTCAGTTGTCATGACATTGATAGCTGCCCCTAAATCCACTAGAACATTAAGAATTTTATTTCTTCCTATTGTGACTATTATAACTGGACTACCTGGATCTGCATACTTGGGTATTAACAACTTTCTTACTAACAAATCAACTACCTTACCATCAACATGTATAGTTTTTGGGTACTATTTATTTCTTCTAGGTGTTTTGACACACAAGTTGTTGATGAGTTTGTTTAATTCTAGAATGTATCTAATAGCTTGTAACAAAGGTACTTCAATGTTGATCTTTTGCAATTCATGGATCAAGTCTGATTCTTGTTTGATTTCAAACTCTTTCAATCTTTCAGGAAAAGGAATTGCTGACATGGTGGTGTTTTCCTTATGTTTTTCAAAATTTTCATTGATTTCCATTTCCTTGTTGTTTGACAATTTTGTTTCTTCTTTTTCAGTAGGTACTTCAAAAATGAGAATTGGAGGTCCTTTTATTATTTTTCCTAATCTTAGTTGTATATTAGAACAATCAATAGCTCCCACGTTCATTGTGTCCCCTTGTGTGTTGGTGGTCTATTTTTTGGATTAGCTATTGGTTGAGTAGGCATTTGAGGTTGTTTGACTTATTCTTGATGTTGGACAACAGGTGGTGGCATGATGGTCTGCTATTGAGGTGGTCTTTTTGGTTGGTTGTATTGTTGATGTGGAGTCCATTGTTGATTCCATTGAGGATTCTATTGTGGATGTGGTTGTTGTGGAGGCACCCATGGCTGTTGTGGCAATATCCATGGTTGAGGTGACACCCAATCTTGTCCAGGCCATGACATTTGAACTTGAGAAATTTGAGGTTAGCCCCACATGGATAGAGGTGTAAGGACATTCCAGGGTGCTATCCATGGATTAACGAGATCAATTGTACTGAACTATCCTTGGATCTGTTGTTGTGGAAAGAAATTTTGTCTTTGAACATTGTTTACCTCTTCAATGGATTGAACATTTAATTTTATCTAATTTTTTAGAGTAGGCAAAAGGGTACAATGATTTGTATCATGGTCTTTTCCTTCACAGATTACACAAGAGAAAATATTTCTTCTATCCAAGGGAAAATCTCTAAGGGCATGTTTCAACCTACATTTGGGACAATATATAGCCAGTGGTTCTATTATATTGGCTTTACCCTGAAGGCCATCCAATGTAGTGTTTAACTAGACTAACATGTCTATTTTTAGATTATCAAATTCTTCTATTAGTTTTCCCAACTCATTGGATTTTCCTAATTTCCCTTTTCTCAATTTTGGTTTTGTCTGAGAGTAATTGGTATAGAGTTTTGAGATTTGATGAAAGGCTAGTTTATTTATGTCTCCACCTCCCATGAGATTTAATGCATCTTTGACTTCTTCATCTAATCCCTTGAGAAAAATAAGCTTCAAGACTTCCTCATTAAGTGGATAACTGCTTATTTTGTGAATAAACACAAATCTATCCAAATAGTCTTCCAAAGATTCATCATCTTTCTGTTTGATTTTTAAAAAATCTTATTTTGTTTCCCATACCCTACAATAATCTTGATACATGTTTAGAAATGTAGTTTCCATTTCATCCCTTGTGTGAATGGAGTTACCCGACAGGCCCATGAACCATCTCATAGTTGCATCTTTGAGAGTATATGGGAACAATTTGAGTTTTTGATTGTCTGTTGTATAGTCATAAGTTTGACAAAGTACTTTAAATTCAAACAGAAATTGATCAGGGTCTTCTGTAGATATTCTCCAAAATTTATAAAATTAGTAGGAGAAATGTTTTTCATAGAAGTTTGATCATTAAGATCTGAAACAATGGGAAAGGAAAAAGTCCTCCCTTGTACTGCAACTTGCTAGTTTTTTTGTTAAGCCATTCTTCTTCTTCTTCTGATGGTTATTCAAAACTAGGATTAGCTTCTCAATGAATGGTTGTATGGCTGGTTGAAGGTTGTTTAAATTCTTCAAAACTTTCTTCAATGATGGATTGTTCAAATGCTTCTTCTAAATATTTTGCAAACTCTAAATACTTTCTTCTTGAAAATGAATGTTCTGGGTGAATTCTTCTTATAAGACTTGGTTGAGACAATGCTCTAGTCCCAAATAATATTTCAAGAGAATCATAAAGATGAGACTTCATAGCTTGTTCAAGGTTCTCAGATAAAGATGATGAAGGACTTCTTTCTTGGAGTTCTGAAGTAGAGCTTTCAGTTTTTGTTTTTGGAGGCTATTTAGGGACAAACCTTCCTTTATAATATCTGGGTTAGAACATAAATTGATTATTCTTTGTTTGAATTTTATTTGTTTTATGTTTTTTTTTACTATAGATCAATAAGGTTTACCTTACTAACACCTAAGAATTTCTCTAGTAATGGTGCCAAAAATGATGAGTGTCGTTTAACCCTTCATTTAATCAATCTTTTAGATTGATGTCTATCAAACCAGGGCCAGTGTCCAAAGCTATTTGCAGTAAAGTTTATGGTGGTAGATCTATAAGTTGGTCTTAGGGGAATTTTGATGATTCTAATCTAACTTTTACCAATGAAAGGATCGTTCTAAGCTAATTGCTTCACACACTTGCTTAAAAAAGAGATTAACCATTACACTAACTAATTCAATCCTTTACTTGAAATTAAAGCACACTTTCACACTTGTTTGAAATTGTAAATTTAATTCTAATTCACACTTGCTGAAACTATAAATTCTAAATTTAATTCACACTTATTGAAATTATAAATCTAAATCTAATTCACACTTGCATGGAAATGTAAATCTATATCTAATTCACACTTGTTGAAACTTTAAATCTATATCTGATTCACACTTTGCTTAAAAATGTAAATTTAACTCTTCATACGTACTGGCTAGAAAAATGAAATACTATTGAAATGTAAACCCAGAATTTATTATTTTATGAATGACTAAGACATGCAACGATTGAAGATACTTTGATTATCTAATAATACAAAATTAATTCAACATAAATATAAATACCATATAGAAATTTATGGTTCCAAGGAAAGTGGGCCCTTGCTCTTTTTAGAGTCAGGAATGTAATCTACTCAATACTAAAAACTAGAATAATTCTGCATTAACTCATGAAAGTTGGAAAGTTTACAATATTCTTGGAGCTCAAAATGTAACTATATTCATTGTTCTTTTACTCCAAATAAAAACATACATATTTATACTCATACCTCAGGCTAAAGACAGTATGGAGAAAAATAGAAATACTAGTCAATTTGTTGCTCCCTAAAGATAGGAGATTTAGATTGATTATAATCCTAGAGAATCCAACTATTATCACAAAACAATTATACTATCCCTATAATAGTTTTATGGTCTAAATATGTACAAAGTGTATCAAAACTAAATCCTTTTTAAAATGAAAAACAAATATTCCTTTGGTGTGATCCAGTTGTAGCCATCCTTCTTTCCTACAACTCCCATATTTCCCAAATTTTGGATCTGTAAAGTCCGTAGAAACAGACCTACAGAGTTCGTAGATTTTGGGTCTGCAGTATCCGTAGAAGTAGTTTTGTAGAGTCCATAGAAGTAGTTTTACAAAGTCCATAGAAGTGGTTCTATAAAGTCTGTAGATGTTGGTTGAGTGAGTTTGTAGGTTTAGAAAACTGGAGCCACAACTAGAGCTTCTTCCAAATGCTACTTTTGTCACCTTCCCTGTGTATTCTTTCAATATCAACACACTAAAACATGCTTCTTGTTAGGTAGAAATGACAACATAGTAACTAAATATTTGGTTTGACATAAATGAGATAAAGTATCTATTTTTCATGTTATAGTAAACTAAAATTCTATCATTTGCATAAGATTATATCCTTAGAGAGATGAAATGAAGGAATTTTCATGTCAATAATGAGCCATATCTTGGACTCATTACACAGTGCAAGGTGCTGAGATTATCAACCCCAATGATCAAAGAGCGCTTTATTGGGAATATGGATAGTCAACCTCAGACACCACCAACATCACTTGTGACTGATGTGTTAAAGATGTTAGGGTGTGGAGCTAAAAGCTTCAACTGTTGCAGACACGAAGAAGGGAGGTTGCCGAAGATCTAAAAGTACCGGCATCGACAGCATGACCGACGTCGGTCATGACCAGTGCAGAAGGCAATTGGCATCGATAGGGAGTCGGTCGACGTCGGTCAGCACCAGACAGACAGGGACCGACGTCGATTGCCTATGGCGGTTCCAGAACTGCTATTGACAAATAGTCAGTTAAGTGAAGCGAGTCTTTGCATGTTTAAGGACTAATTATAGTCACGAGCTGTGTGTCTAATTATTGTAATTAGAGTTTTATTTTTGTATGCATGGGATTATATTTAAAGACCCATGAGGCATGTATTGTAAATCAAGCAAGCAAGTAAAGCATTGAAGCAAGGAACAAGGTCAAGGAGATCTACAGGTGTAAGGTCAAGGAGATCAGCTGAAGCATTCAAGGAGGGGATAACAACTCAGGTTGTTGAGTTGGTTGTGTTGAGCAAGAGAGAGAGGGAAGAAGGTCTTGAGGTGTGGCAAGCCTTTGAGGTGGAGGAAGAAGTGGCATCTTCCTTATTGTATTTTCTTCTAGTAGTATTTAATACAAGAGTGTGTATTGTCTCTCAAATTCTTTACTGTCTCAAGTTTCTAGTTACTTAATCATTCTGGTATAATTCCATGTTTAATTGCTTATAAGAAAGTAATCAATTGTGCTTCCGTTGGATAAGGGGTTCCTAACAGTTGGTATCAGAGCTACAGTTTGCAGGGAGCAGGGTATTGTTTGTTGATTACAGGTCATTCACAGGGTTTCTGATTGAGTGGGAGTTCAGCAATGGCAGAAGAAAGTAAGCTATGAATGGAGAAGTTTAACGGCAAGAATTATCAACATTGGAGGATGCAGATAGAGGATTATCTGTATCAGAAGGATTTGTACTTACTGTTGGGTGGGGTTGCATGCAAGCCCATAGATATGAAGGATGAAGAATGGAGTGTTCTTGATCGGAAGGCTCTTGGTTCAATAAGGTTGAGCCTTGCATCGTCTGTGATTTCCAACTTATCACAGTGCAAGATAACGAAAGAGTTGATAAAATCTTTGGCAAATTTATACGAAAAGCACTCGGCTTCTAATAAGGTATTTCTTATGAAGCAGTTATTTACTTTGCAAATGCAGGAAGGTGGATCGGTACATACTCATCTTAGTGATTTCCATGGTTTGGTAAACCAGTTAGCTTCAGTCAATATTGTTTTTGATGATGAAGTAAAGGCTCTTTTAATTTTATGCTCTTTACCTGAAAGTTGGGATAGTTTGGTTATGGCAGTAAGTAATTCTGCATCTGCTTTTAAAATCTTAAAAGTTGATGATGTTGTGAGTGTAATCTTGAATGAAGAAATAAGTAGGAGAAGCACAGGTGAATCATCAGGGAATGCTCTAAGTGCAGAAAGCAGGGGAAAACAAAGAGAGAAGATAGATCAAGGGAAATCAACGTCGAAGGTGGGAAGGAGATCCGAATCCAGAGGTGTCACCTGCTGGTTTTGTGGAAAGAGAGGACACACAAAGGAGTGTTGGTTGAGGGATAAAGAGAATCAACATGAAGGTAATGAAGAAGCAAAGGATGCAAATATTGTGGTACAGGACGCTCTCATACTTTCTTTGGATAGTCAGGTAGGATCTTGGGTTTTAGATTTTGGTTCTTCTTTTCATGCATCCCCAAACAGAGATTTGTTCCATGAGTATGAACAGGGAGACTTTGGAGTGCTTTATTTAGGGGATGGTACGCCTTGTCAAATTGTTGGCAAAGGGAAAGTGCAGTTGAGATTGCAGATGGACAACACATGGGTGTTGAACGAGGTCATGCATGTCCCAGTTCTAAAGCAGAGTTTGGTTTCTGTTGGAAGGTTGGGTGACGAGGGATGCACAATAACCCTCACAGCAGATTCTTGGAAGGTTACCAAGGGAGCACTTGTTTTAGCAAGAGGTAAGAAAGTAGGTACTCTTTATCTATCTACTTGTATTACTGATTCTACTTCTGGTTTATCTACTTCAGCTATAGATTTGAAGATGTAGCTTAATAGGCTTGGTCACATGAATAAGAAGGGAATGGACGTTCTTGATTCGAAAGGTATGAGTTCAGATTCAGAAAGCATAGATAGAGTTCATTGTAGGAAAAAGAAATTTGATGCTTTTGACAAGAACAGAGAAGCCTTGGTGTTTATGGAGGAGATGAAGGACAGAGATCAGTCACAGGGCCTGAATGATTCTGAGCAGGGCAGTATGGACAGGGGTTTGATCCAAGATGAGCTTGCGGATGAAGATTTCATTACTTACAACAACACACAGACACCGATGTCGGTCACTTGGAACTGACATCGATCAGGTAGATACCGACATTGGTCATGTGCAGACCAGTAGGGTCGGTAGAGTCAGGCAGGAGAAGTCGACATCGGTCAGGCAGGAACTGATGTCGACAGACGGGACACCGGCGTCGGCCAGGGAAACGACGTCGACAGTCAGGGTCAGTGTAGGGAACTGACATCGATCGGGAGCAGACTGGGAAATCGCTGAGATCAGTCACTGGAACGGATGTTGGGTGGACAACACGCTGTCAAGGAGTCTCAAATGCCCATATGGAGGTCAGAAAGGGTAAGTGAACCTCATATTAATTGTTCACCTTCTTTATATTGCTTACTAATGGTCAAGAACTAGGAAGATGTGAAGAAGCAATGCAGGTAGAGTCTAGAAATAGTGGGAGCTTGGCATGGATGAGGAGTGTGAGTCCTTGGAGAAGAACCAAACAGGTATTTGTTGGTGGAGTTGTCAGCTGGAAGAAAGCACTGTATGAGGATGGATTCTCATGTTAGAGAAGAGAGTGGATGGACACGTGAGACAGAAGGCTATGGTATATGGTCATGAGTAGGCTGCAGGACAATGGAGGTTTGACCATTGTATTTATCTTTACTAGGTTGGATAATATTAGCTACATTATCCTGTTACTGTATTGTGTTGCTTGTTGCAGGGTTACACATACAGGGAGTTTTTTGAGCTAAGGGTAAAGTTGGTTCAGAATTATGTCATGAAGAATTTGGGAGCAGTAAAATTCTTTTGGCATAAGTGACAGGTATTGCATCACAGGTTTTGTGGTGGTTGGTCTTCAAGAGTGACTTTGAAGAGGGATACAGAGCCAAGAGAACAAAGTAGATGGTGTACAGGGACAGGTATAGTTGCAACTATTTATCTCCAAGTGGGAGATTGTTAGGGTGTGGAGCTAAAAGCTTCAACTATTGCAGACACGAAGAAGGGAGGTTGCTGAAGATCCAAAAGTACCGGCATTGGCAGCATGACCGACGTTGGTCATGACCAGTGTAGAAGGCAACCAGCATTGGTAGGGAGTCAGCTGACGTCGGTCAGCACCAGATAGACAGGGACCGACGTCGATCGCCTGTGGCGGTTCCAGAACTGCTGTTGACAAACAGTCAGTTAAGTGAAGCGAGTGTTTGCATGTTTAATGACTAATTATAGTCACGAGCTACATGTCTAATTATTGTAATTAGAGTTCTATTTTTCTATGCATGGGATTCTATTTAAAGACCCATGAGGCATGTATTGTAAATCAAGCAAGCAAGTAAAGCATTAAAGCAAGGAGCAAGGTCAAGGAGATCTACAGGTGTAAGGTCAAGGAGATCAGCTGAAGCATTCAAGGAGGGGTTAACAACTCAGGTTGTTGAGTTGGTTGTGTTGAGCAAGAGAGAGAGGGAAGAAGGTCTTGAGGTGTGGCAAGCCTTTGAGGTGGAGGAAGAAGTGGCATCTTCCTTATTGTATTTTCTTCTAGTAGTATTTAATACAAGAGTGTGTATTGTCTCTCAAATTCTTTGTTGTCTCAAGTTTCTAGTTACTTAATCATTCTGGTATAATTCCATGTTTAATTGCTTATAAGAGAGTAATCAATTGTGCTTCCGTTGGATAAGGGGTTCCTAACAGAAGAAGCTTATGAAACCACTGGTCAGAGGTGCCACTTAGTGTACGCAAAGGCACAAAAACCCATGAAGACTGGCTAGGTCTAAATTGATCACACTCTCAAGAGATGGGTCCCTTGCACCAAGAGGAAGGGAAATAAAATGTTTCACTTGAGTAAAGGCAAACTTGTGGCACTCCAAAGATATGGGTCGAGTAATCTTATGGAAGAGTATGTCTGTGACCTCAAATCATGCATCCCAAAGGAGATAGATAGAATGGATGTACTAGTGTATACTTTGAGGAGCATTATCACTCATTGGTGGATAACGCAATGGCCTAGCTTACCAACTTGGAAAGATGTGAAAGTAACCATATGCACTAGATTCAGGAAAAATAATGAGGACCTGGACATCTCTACCTACTCTGATGATTCTGACCCTGTAACGCATATGCGCTTATGTGAGGAAACATGGATTGTCTATGGTGAGAATGATCCAACAAACCTATGGGTGCACACTTTCTATAGGATATTGAATACATGGGCACAAACATGGTAATTTACCAATGAAATGCACCACGAAATAGCTAATTGGGATGCACTCAAAGAGTGATTTGTGCACACCTTCTCCATTTCTTCACAAAACCTAGAATTGATAGAGCCACTACAAATAGTTCACAAGGCAGTGTTTGAGGACACTGAAATCCTAGAGGAGTGCCTCAAGGACATGTTCAAGGAAAAGGGGTTGGTATTTCAAACTTTATTTATAGTACAATCTCTCAATAGTGAGTTGAGTAAAGAGGATGATGAAACATGGAAGGCATGCAACTGGATGACCTTGATAGGCAAAAAGAAGTTAGTGCACCAAATAGATAGTAACACCCCTAATGAAAAATATCTTACTCATCTTCACATTGAAACAACTGAGAAAACTTGGCATGTTGAGGAATTACATCAGGTGAGGAATGAGCCCTACTGTACATCTCTCAAAACTGTCAAGGTAGACATCAAATCAGAAGGAAAACCAAAGATAGCTACTTTGGGTGTATATTGGTTTGACGCATAGCTAACATGAATTATGAATCTCCTAGAAGAGTTCCAAGACTTTTTCCCTCAAAATTACCAAGATATGAAGGCCACCCACCCATCCCTTGGGAAAATGAGCATAAATGTATTCGACAGTGTAAGACCTATCAAGAAGCACCCTTACTGAATGAACCCCAATCTTCAAGCCAAGGTTAAAACAAATATTGATGGAATGATAGATGTAGCTATCATCTACCCTGTGAAAAAATCTAAATGGGTGAGCCCCATGGTTATTATCATCAAGAAGTATGGATGCATATGTATCTGCATTGATTATAAATTATTGAATGATGCCTGCATCACTAACCCCTTTTTGATTTTGTTCACCAACAACGTCTTGGATGGCATCTCAGGTTATGAAATATACACTTTCATTGATGGGTTCTCAAGATACCATCAAGTCCGGATTGAAGAGGAAGACAAGCCTAAAACAACCTTTACAATAGAATGGAGTTGTTTTGCATACAATGTGATGCCCTTTGGACTTAAGAATGCATCCATCGTGTTCTCTAGAGTGGTGATCACCGCATTTAAGGATTTCATTCACAAGTTCCTCCAAGTGTATTTATATGATTAGATTGTGTATGGGCTCATAAGGGACCAATATGACAATTTGCACCTCATGTTTGAAAGGTGCAGATAATTATAGATATCCTTGAACCTTAAGAAATGCATCTTTATGACACCATTTAGGACCCTGCTTAGGCACATCATCTACAAATATGGTCTTCTCATCGATCCCACAAAGATTTCAATTATTCTACAGCTTCAGACTCCTTCCACATAGAAAGGCATTCACACCTTTCTTGGACACTATGGATACTATCTAAATTTCATAAGGAGCTATGCAAAGATTACAATGCCGCTAGAGGAGATCTTACACAAGGATGGCCCATTCTATTGGGGTATAGTGCAAGAGGATGTCTTTGAAACTCTGAAGCTCAAATTAGCTAGTGTGTCAATACTACGATTTCTCGACTAGATGACTCCATTCCACATCCATGTTGATGCATCTAGCTCTATAATTGGCACCATTTTGTCATAACCTAATGAAGGTAAAATGCATCATCCCATCTCCTTCACAAACAAGTTATCGACCTAAGCAGAGCAAAACATACAACTGAGTGTGAGACACTTGTCATGGTCTACACCCTACATAAATTTAGGAAATACTTGTTGGTAAATCATTCATATTATTCACTAACCATAAGTTCTTAATTACCTCATGAACAAGCCCATTCTCCATGGGCACATTTGTTAATGGATAGTTCTATTTCAAGAATTCTAGTTTTTAGTTGTCATGAAGCCTAGAAAATAGAATTCTAACTCGGACCATTTGTCTTACATCAACTCTGGTGATGTGGTAGTGCCTATTAAGGATGACATGCCGATGTGAAAATCTATAAGGTCCAACACATCCTTGAATATTTGGAGAATATATCCACTTTTTTAACATTTGGATCTATACCCCAGACTATGACAACTAAATAGAAGAAACAACTCACCATTTGCATTGCCCCCTTTCAACTCATTAGTGGGGAATTGTACAAATTAAGCTGAGATGAAGTCCTATGGTGATGTGTCTTAGAACACAAAATGGAATCTATCTTACAAGAAGCATGCGAGGGGATAACATGATGCCAATGTGTTGGAGATGTTATGACATGCAAGGTACTGCAATCAGGCTTGTGGTGGCCAAGTCTGTTCTAAGATGCAAAATATTGTGCTAAGGCATGTGACATTTGCCAGCACATAGGGAAGCTCAACCACTGAGATGAGATGCCTCTCATTCCCATTCTTGTTCAGGTGCCATTCGAAAAATGGGCCATTGATTTTTTTGGGTCAATCACTCTTGTAACAAGGTACACAAGTTCAAGGTATATTTTGGTGGCCACCAATTATTTCACCAAGTGGGCTAAGGCAGAACCAACCAAACACTGCATCACCATAGCTATAAGATTCATATGGGAAAACATCATAAGTTTTTATGGGTGCCCACTTAGTTTGACTAGTGATAGAGGCACACACTTCATCAATGAATTTGCATAGATCCTGTTGATTGAATACATGGCGGTGCATTGTAGGACAACCCATTATCAACCCCAAGCAAATGGCACCACTAATGTGTTCAAAAAGATATTGTAAATGTGCCTCACAAATATATGTGATGTTCATTTCAAAGATTGGGATGATTGAGTGTTAGCAGTGATTTGGGCCTATCGTACTACCTACAAGCAGCTGAACAAGGTAACACCATTTCAACTGGTGTTTGGCAGAGAGGTGGTTTTACCAATGGAGTTCATGGTTCCCTCATTATGCATTATGTGTATTAGTTGTTTGGATGACCAAGAATATTTGAATATGTGGTTGAAAGATTTGGAGCTCTTGGATGAGGTACGTGTCTAATTAAGATGGAGCCAACAGATAGAGAAGATGTGCCAGAAGTTGTGGCATGATAAGCATATAAAGTGCAAGGTGCTTACTAAAGGAGCATTAGTCTTACTCTATGACTCTAAGTACCTTAATCACCTGGGCAAGCTATAAATTATGTGGATGGGCCCTTATATTATCTATAACATATTAGAAACAAGGGCATGAAAGTTATGCATGTTGTTTGGTGAAATGCTCCTTAGGAATTTCAATGGCGATTGATTGAAGCCTTATAGACAATAGGATGGCATTTACACCATCAAACACCAATTTTTTGGTCACAAGTTGGTTATATTGTGATAACCAGATTAAAGTTTGGCACAAGCCAAACATTTCCTTATGATTTGTGGTGTTATTGGTGATGAGTGACTAAGTGAGGCACTTTCAAGCCCGTAAGAAAACTATTCTGGCACTTCCACACATAATTCTAGTTGAGTGAGTTGGGCACATATGCTTTATAATCACCTAAGGCTAGACACCTAAGTTTTTGGGCACGTGGAATTTGCCAAACTTGGAAATATATGAGTACCAAGTGACAAAACGAGGAACATAAGATGATTATGCATAAGAGATAAAAAAAGTGCACAAGATAATCATGTGTAAGAGACCAATAAAGGAGATAAAATCACTGGAGGACCATTTGTATGGGGTAGGATAAGCCAAGGCAAGAGATGAAAACACAAAAAATTGACCAAGACATGGAAGTGTGCTTAAAAGGAGGCACAGTAGGAAGAGAAGATGGAACCAAGGAGGTTGAATTGTGTACATGTGAAACTCTACACCTAGGTTTCCATAAAAAGGGCAAAGGTCATGCCAAGGTGAATGAAGTGTAAGAGGAAAATCATCTAGACAAGCTGGCTTCCACCCAACAGTAGGTGAAAAGTGACTGTTTGGAAACACCTATCACTTCACTAAAAATACCATTTAGAGAATTTAATGTGGTGATGGTAGAGGCACAAAGATCCACATTAAATGTAAATATGGTGGTGTATTTTCATGGATTTCATGGGTTCTAGTGAAGTTTGAGAAATCCATGTGCCACCACACTATTAATCACCTATAATTAAGATGGTAACTGAAAATAAGGTATAAAGGAGTGAACATCTAATTGTAGCAGGTTATAAAATTTGTGCAAATTTGAATGCAAAACTAGAGCCAAACTAGAATCAAAGCAAGAAAATGCTACCACAAAGAGAACTAAGCACTCCTAGCCACCAAATGAGAATGAGGAAATAAAGAGTGAGATTG
The DNA here is from genome assembly GCA_037957365.1 of Torreya grandis. NCBI lineage: Eukaryota > Viridiplantae > Streptophyta > Pinopsida > Cupressales > Taxaceae > Torreya > Torreya grandis. The sequence goes on along the minus strand of JARHVA010000074.1, from coordinate 3,908,690 downwards.
TGTCTTGTTTAAGATTGGAATATAGGTGTGTGGAGAAGGAATTATCAAAGAACCAGACAACAACAAAATTGAGTGATGTCGAGGCCACCATTAATGATGAGCGAAGCTCAAGATTCAAAGTCATAGTCATAGACCTTGTGACTATGAGGAATCACTAAGAAACATTAGAGGTTTCAGTAAAAATCAATAGAATATGCTTCAAAACTAGCTTGTTCAAAATGGGAAAGCAACATATGAGATTTGGTTTGTCGCAAGTGCAAAAGGATGCAAAAAAAGTGCATACAATAGAGGAGATAGTTGCTACAAAGAAGAAGGCGTAACTAGTGGAAGGGGTTAGCATCATTGAGGTTGACCCCTGGGTGCTCACTAAAACATCATATAAGGAAATGCAATTTCCCTTGGAGGTCTTGGTAGGGGAGAATTGGGTGTCTTTCGTGCATACCTATAGGCTGAAAGAATTCAGCCACCACATGTTGAGAAACATGCAAGAACTCAATCAAGACTGGGTGGTTGACATAGGAGCAAAGACAGAGGTGTGCACAACATTGTTCAATGTCTCTATTTGAGATAGGCTTACAACCACCGGTGCAACCCAACTCTATGAGTTGCCATGTTTTGGCAAGCTGAGGGAACTAGTGCAATTCTTCCTCTTACACATCTATGGGGATTGCTTCTACTTTATAGGGAGGCACATATAGATATCAACATGTTTAATCAATAAAATCATTAAGATTATAGACTCAGGAACATACATCCACCCGATGATGAAAGATGATGTAGAGGTGGAGAGGGTTGCAAAACTCCTTGGTTACTACAAGGGAGGTTTCACATTCCCAATAAAAGACCCTGACATGAGGGCTGCATTGTGCCTAATGAGTTCCAAGATTTTCCCCAGTGTAAGATGGATGGAAATTAGTAAGGGCTATTTGTGCATCATCTATCACATGGTACAAGGGTTCAAATTCAATATTGATAAATTCATTGCTGAAGAGATGGTGAAGAATGTGCTTGAGTGTCACAAGGCATGGGAGACCTTTAGATGGGGGTCAGTGTTGATATTAATAGTTATGAAAGATATTGGCATGTTTGATGGTGATGAAGACAATATCTAAGTCTTATTATCAAACAAAGACTCCCTGACATTCAAGTACTAGGGCTTCACCAACCCACCCTCCTCCTAGAAATACAAGACCTAAGTAATAGGGTGGTGTGCTCAATACTCAAGGTGCTTGGGATAGAATGACACATCCCATAGTAGCTCCCCTAGCATATGTTTGGGAAAAAAACTTTCACCTTCATGCAACACTTCTATGTAGTACGCTTATTGCTCACAAATGACAACCCTAATGCATTTTTTGAAAAATACTTCAAGGAGGTGCTAAGGAAGATTCCCAATGTGTAATAACTAGATATCCCAGTGAAAGCTGTGGACATGGAAAGGAGTAGGCTAAGGCACTAATTTGTGCTCCCAAGAGGAAAAGCCACAAAAGATGAGGAGGATGACTCTGATAGAACATACCTCCATACCTCCATCCCCTCCAAAGATAAATCATCACAGGTCACATCTTCAATTGATTTTATAAGATGAAGCCATGAAAGAAGGGCATAAACCCTAGGAAAGATGATGATCTCCCTTCCATAGTGGCAATGACGGGAAGCTAGCACCAGCAACACAAAAGAAGTCTCCCTAAAAAAATCAAGGAAAAACACTTGAGGAAATTCAAGAGCGCATTAGGATAAGGATTACCTCTAGCAAAGAAGCCATTCCTTTAGCTCCAAAGAAGAAGTGTGTGACCTTCATGACAGAGATTGCTTCTTCCAGTAAGAAGCCAAAAAAGAAGTCCAAGGGACCTATTACAATACCAATAATAACCTTCGAAAAAATAGAGGAAGAGGTCTGCATACAAGGAAGGGAGAAAGAGACAGAGGAAGAGGTAGAAGAATGGATAAAAGTCTACATTGTCCAAGAAGTGGGAGAAGAGACCAACATAAAAAAAATTCAAAAGGCCCTCAAAGGTAGCACTATCACCATGCTTAGAGAAGTAGAGAATCCAGTGAGCACCTCATTGGAAGAGCCTTCCACATAACCTCTGAAAACTAAGGAGGAAAAGAGAAAGGTGTGGAGGAAACTAGGAATGAACAAGGTATAAATTTTGAAGGCACTAGCACTAGAGAAGAAAAAGAAAACCATGAAGGAAACCAACATGACCCAGGAAGATATTGAGATAGTGAAGGCTGAGGAAAAAGCATCTAAGGAAAAGAGGGCCTCGAAAGACAAGGCCAAGAAAAAGAAGAAAAATGAGGTTCCAACAAACGTGGAACCAACTGAGAAAGAAGTAGAGAAGGCACCCAATGCCCCCACCAGAAAAGTAGATCAAACTACATAATAGGCATGCCCAAGTAGTGAAGGGGAACCTAAAGAAAAGGAAGGTGATGTTGACACCTTGGAGAAACAATAAATAGAGAGTGTTGTAGAGACCCAATAGAAGCAGGAGGAAGGCAAATCTGGTGCCAAAGGAGTACACTTGGAGGTTAGTGATGATAAACCCCAAGAAGAAGTAGACAAAGGGACAAGTCCAAAGAATAACCCATCTAGAAATAGGAAGAAGTAACCTCTGAGGAAATCACTCAAAAAAGCAATATCACTGATGAAGAGGAAGAAGAGCAAATGGAAGTGGTCATTATAGAAGTTGAAGGCATAGATTTGAGCCTTAGAGAGAAGGCACAAAAGGGGTGAATAGATGAATATTTTTATATGTTTTAATACATGTCCCCTGAATCCATCACAAATAAGATGCATAAACAACTTTCATTTGCATTTGACAACTATATGGATGAGACTCACTTTGAGGCACTACAAAAGGCCATATTGGGTGTGGATAAACCTAAAAAAGGGCATGAATCCTTATCATAAATGCTTGCACCATGAACCTAGTTAGGTTGGCAAATGAACTCATCTAGATAGCCATTGAAGTCATGCGAAGAACATCATCAATGATGTTAGGGAAAATAAATGAAAGAAAATCACCAAGGAGGTTAAAGAAGATGTGTTGGCCATGAAGTTGAAGCTGCAACAACTATGCAAGTGCATAGAGACACCTGAACCATCCCTTTTAGTCGGCATTGATACATTAAACTTCTTGGAGGTTGACAAAGTATGCGTGTTAGTAGAATAGATGCTCTTGAGGTTGAAAGCATAGTCGGTGCAGGAAGAGGAAGAAGAAGAAGATACATGCATCATGATGCAAAAAGAGTTAGTTTCCAAGCTCGAAGAGGTAGTGGACCTCTTCATAAAGCTACAAGAACTAATGCCATCTTCACGAACTTTTACAACCAAGCATCAGTCATAGACACATGCCGTAAGAAGGCAAAGGGGGGGAAGGAATAGCTGATGTCACAAGTGTACTCTACGAATAGGGAAGAGTGTGCACTAATGGGTAAGGTCAACGTGCTGAGCACACAAATAAAGGACTACGATCAGAACTTGGAAGAACTCTTTTGTGCCTTGTAGACTAAAACCTGCAATCAAGGAGCAATCCTAGATAGAGTTAAAAAGGCTAAGGAAAGGCTAGAGGCCTTCAAGAAGAAGTTAAATGGAACTGATGTGTTCATGCTTAGCACCACTTTCAAATAAATAGATAACACCACTGAGGAAATCAAGCTCATTATCAAGGGCTTTGAGGACTTCAACGCCAAACTTAAGGAGAGCGTGCTCGAGTTCTACGTGTCGAAGGCTTTGGTAACCTAGTGCGAGGGCGGACTAGTAATTTTGTATGGGGTAATGTTGGGCCCCCCTATTTTGACTAAGTATGGATTTATGCCAACTTGACAGGCATCTCGATGTGAGGCAATCACTTAGCATGATTGTTATTTTGGTATCTTTTGCATCAAGTGAATGAATCGATGCACATCTTGCACTAGCTAGGAGGCTATTAATTGGCACTTGAGTTTTCAAGGCATCTTCAAGAGTGGCTACATGTGGTAACCATAGTGTAAAGGATGCAAGGTGATGGAGCTAACATAATGATCAACAAAATCTCCAGCTCAGTACCCTGTGTGTGCTCTCCACCCTGGCAAGGAGATGCTCCTATGTGCTATAAAAATTGAGCTTGAGCCAGTGAGTAAAAATATGTAAATTTATGTAGTGAAGCTTTGTATAATTGGCTATGGAAAAATGAAAATGCAACATTAAAATTGCCATTTGTATTAAGAATAGCATGGATGTTGTTGAATCTCCAAATTATAGTGCCCAAGCTCGCTTGTGAGCCTTTAGGCCATTAAGTAGTTTAGTTAAGCATAGACTTTGTTTTTAAGAACTATGGAATATATTTTGTAACTAAGATTTTATGAATGACAAGGAATGGTTATGGTAGACATGATGTTATATGGTTTATGCATCTTTACATTATTGTTTAAATTATGAATATAATTTTGTGCATTTTCTTCAGTTATGTTGGGAATGTTGTTTACAAGCTTTTGGTTTATGTCGTTAATGACATCCTTGTGTAAAAGATGACATCAACATACTCTGTGAAATAGACTAAGTATATATATCATATGCACCTGTGTTCCTACCTTTGATAGATGCGTGATCTTATAATAAGACCTCAAGTTAAAGCATCCCCTTGACCCATCTAATGCCTTTACATCACTAGACTTAAGTTGATAAAGGTGTGTGCCCTTATGACCAGCACTAAGTCCCTAAATAGGCTTGCCCTTATAGACCATCAAGCTTAGCCTAGAAATGGCTTGCGTAAGTGAATCCACCAAAAGCCTTCTCTCAAATGACCAAGTCTTATATGTGATGCGTTGCACCATGGCACAACTAGCCTAATGCAAGCCCCAATTATTTCTCTATTATATTTCAGGTGAGTGTATAAGGCTTTCACCTTATGTGAATTGATGATAGCATAGAAGAGCGATAAATGTTGAGTGCTATAGGAACATATTATGGTTGTGCCTAGCTGTAATGAGTCTAGAACTAACTTGGATAACCAGATAAGTGCTTGATTCTATATTTGATGAATAGAAACCCAAATATTCTACAACACAAAGCGCATTCCTTGTCCTCAGGGTTCTCAACTATAATAAATTATCCATAGATAAGTGAATTGTAAAAAGGTAAATTATCTTCCAAGCACTGCCATCAATTCACTCTTTTTGAGTCGTATTTAAGTGCATAGACATTAATGAAACCCAAAGAACGACCATTAATATCTAGCATGACCCATACTACATAACACATTGGATATTCTTTCGAGGTAATAATTGATGATGTAATATTGGGGGAAATCAATATACTAGTGATGTCGTATCCATCCTTATGAGAGGTGGAGTATTTTTCAACATTTGACCAAATACACTTTTTTATACATCTACATCAAAAAACCTAAAACTTCAACTTATTGTAGACAAATAATATCAAATGTGCCAAGCCATTGACAAGAAGATTGCACACATAATTTTTGAGAAGATTTTATGAAACTACAAACATTACACGAGAAAATATTCACAAGGAATATGTTGGGTCTAACACGCCCCATACTTAGATAATTTCATATGGGGACCCTCTTGCTTTAGCATAGTTATTTTTTTTACACATTCTTGCATACTAGTAAGATTTATTTTAGGAATGCCATTCAAATGACAAAGATTTGGTTTCATTTATAGTCTTTATCTTATGATCCCAACCTGTTTATCACATTCTGGTCTATTTGTGCATCATTAACATATATTATTCATATAATTTTAAATGACAAGTAAAATGTGGAATCATGTATGATAGAATTATTCCTCATTTTTCCTAGCTAGAAGCATTTGCCTTGTAAAACTTTGTTGAGATTTTCAACCGTATTATAGTCATGTTTTATGTGTATTCAGTTCAAATTCTAATTTGGATGATCGTGTTATCCATTTGAAATACTTATTTAGCTAATAATACATTTTATTGCATTCAGAATAATGTTTCATTGCTCTAAGTGTCCGTTAAAAATTAGGTATTATTTATGTTTTGGGTTTTACTGGTAGCACATTTCATTTTGAGTGGAAACTAATTTTGTGTTTCTTATATTAAGTCTGTGTCATTAGATGCTTTGCTCATGTGTTATTCATGCTTTGATATATTTTTATTTTGACTAACTACTGATTATTTCTCAAGTCTACCTTTGTTTTGTCTTTGTTTGTAAAAATTAAAATGTTTTGCAATTGAATATGTTCAAATGACTAAATGTTTTAAATACCCTAATTACTAGGATTATGCCATGTGGCATGATCCTAGTGACCTGATCCAGTGGAGATATAGTGGAATATGTAAATCTTGTGCCCCCAGTATTGCACCAAATGTGACAATCCTAAAAGTTTGACAATCTGGAATTATGCCACCAGTGATAAAGATCATGGCCTCAGGATTGTGTCACATGTCACCATCCTGTTAACCTAGAGGTGATGTCAACATAGTGCCTTATACAAGCAAACAAAGTGGTGAGAGTTGTCCATGTGTCACCATCCTACTGACCTAGAGGTGATGCCAAAAGAGTGCCTTGTACAATCATTGACAGGCAAGTGGGGTAGTGATAGTCATCCACATGTCACCATCCCACTAACGCAAAGGTGATGTCAATAGAGTGCCTTTTATGGTCAATATTGGGCAAGCATAGTAGCGAGACTTGTCCACATGCCACCATATCGTTAAATAGAATATGACATTATTAAAGTGCCTTGTACGATCAATGCCACTATAAGCAAAGCAGTAAGATCCATCCACATGTCACTATACCACTAACCCAAAGGTGACATTAGCATAATTTATTGTATAATGAATTTTGGGTAATTGAAATAGTGAGAGCCATCCATGTGTTGAAATCCCACTAACCTAGGATCCTGGAGCCAGTAAAGTGATGGAAGTATTGAACTTGGGACCACATGGCCTCGAGAAAACCATGAGGATAGCAAAAGAAAATCCTAATGAGCTGAAAGGATGCCCATATAAGCAAACAAAAAGATTGATGGCCAGGGCAAAGATAAAGTGACTTGTTAATGATGGATTGTTTCATACAACCAAGCAAAGAAAATAAACAGAGGAGAGCGGGCAACTATAGTGCATAGACCTAAACATGGTGAACCTAGAATCAGTTGAAGAAAACTTACACCAAAGATCTAGTGAGATGGTTACAAGAAGAAAATGAATATGGAGGTAGCAATGGTAGAGAAGCATTCATAGTAAGGGTGAACCAAAATATTGTTCCATAATAACATTAACAAAATTGAGTAAATTCAGAGTGGCAGAAAATAAAATTGGGAGAAGTGTTTTTTATTCTTTGAACTGAATGCATCTATTTATAGAGTTGGAACAATCCATTATTCCAATATTTCTCAGGCATCATCATTTAATAGGAAATGACACCTTTGGAAGGGATTTTATTGTCTTGGTAAATAAGCATAAACATGTGGAATGGATGAAGTTAGAATAAAGATACAATGGCTTTATCATTGGGATTGGTTTGCAATGAGATATCTCCACCTGTTTGGATCAATCATCAGTTGGTGGGAGAAATTAAATACCAAAAAGTGACTATTGTTGCTTGGATATTGGAGTACGTGGGAGATTGAATTCACTTTCCCCGTAAAAGTTGTATTTACAATTGTGCCATGACTAAATCAATTTTGTCTTTTTCCCTTCTTGATGTGTTATTGTATAAGACTAATTTCTAATCAATTTTTTACCTTTAATGTTCATATCAAGAGTATTTAATTTATGTTTATACACCATAACCATGATGGACTAGAATTTCATATGTAAACAACATTACTTGATTTTGTAAAAAGTGGAGGCAAATTTGATCCCAAAAAGCTGTCAAAATAATGTCAGGATTAACCTCTTTTATTTTTTATGCTTTTGGATTTTGGATTGTCTGCCAAGGTCGACACATTTGACTATCAAAACTCTATTGAGATTGAGCAAGGATTTCACCTTCCCTTCCTACTAGTTTTATCTTGATGGTTTGTCAAATATCTTGATTTGAGAAGTAATTAATGTAAATAAGTTGTTTATATTATTCGTGTGTAAGTGGATATACAATTAGATTGTGTAGCAACTACTTTAATTAGACTTGAGAGCTCATTCTGGATATCTTGAAACTTACATTGGTTATGGTGTGCAAATAGTTGCAAGCTAGTGTAATTGATTTCTTTAAATAGAGTGTGAGATTTCATGTTCACATATTATTCCTCAGAGTCTTACTCATTGTGGTGTTTTCAATTTGTGCAATAACTAGATTTGATGTCTAATGATTAACTAAAAACCCCATTAATATAATTTATGAGTATTGGAATACCTATCTCAATCAAATATTTTTCTCTTTTTTGCCCTACTCTTCCTCTCTTTTATATTTTTAAAATGAGAAACAACCTACCCATTACATTGTAAATAACCCATTAATAGAGGAACCATCGGTAAGATATCAAATATCAGGTGAAAAACATTTAAACCTTTGGTGGAAATAATTATAGCCTATCCATGTTATAATATTATGGAATTTTCTTAACCCTTGGATCACCATCATATACTAAAAATAAGGGAACTTTTGTCCCATGATTTATTGACTTCTTTTGTTCATTTATATTGGTTAGTTCCTATCTGTGTTTGAATGAGTCATGTAATTCCATCCTAACAAAAATTGGAACTAGGAGGCTCCACCAATATTTCATATCCTATTTTTTGATCTTAAATTATGTCAGTTTTGAGCTTATTCATTGATTAAGAATAATAAGACATGTTTATGCTTGTAGTTGTTGTGTGCTAAAAATCATACTAACAAGAGACTAGGCTTTGTCATTCTCGAGCCTTCTTCAAGAGTCACATGATTTGGAATCAAGTTGGGATAATTAAGATTAATTATTTCTCCTCTTCAAACATGTATACATCCTAGATCTAACTATGGTAGACTTAGTAAATTAGTGTACCCAACCAAATCATTCCCATAATTTATCACCAACAGACCAATCCAAATGATTATAGCTTGCCTACTTGGATCATCTATAAACATTCTTCGTGATGTGCATAATTTATCTATAAACCCTGAGCATTATCTTATTAAGTTCACTCCAAACACTAGAAGGATTATAGAAGAGCACATTACATCGTATAAAACATCTTTCAGATTACTCAATGTTGAACATGAGGATGTAGTTTGTAGGTTATTTCCTTTCACCTTGCTTGATCAAGCTTATGATTGATTCTTTAACCTTCTTGAAAATTTAATTATGGGATGTAATCAATTGAATACTACATTTTTATCCCACTTTAGTCAAGTAGTAGATCCAAGTATATTATACCAGTAATTTGTTTACACGAGAAGATAGTCTAATGATCCTATACATAATTTCAATGTACATTTTCATAAAATGTATAGGAGGGTAACAAATTTATATAGGCCAAATGTCCAATTAGCCTTAGAAAAGTTAAAAAATTCCTTAGACCTATGGACTACCACTTTCATAAGGAGATATCCAACCATCATTGATTTACATCTTGCAAATGTTGAAGCAATAAAAGCGGACATGCAACTCAATTCACAGGGACACATGTTGGATCCCATCCCAAATGTTCTCCCAAACGTGCCAATACTAAACTTAATCTCACTTTAAAATTAGAACATGCCATTACCATAACCTCTTCAAATTAAGAATTGGTTGCCATTGGCTCATGATGCCCCTAATCAAAATTTAGGATTCCTAAGTCTAACTGGTAGTGAGGCAATGCCTTAGTATTATTATCGAGCTTTAGTTCCATTAGTGGCCAAAAATACATTGAATCCTTCTCAAGATGCATCCAAACCTATGTTATATGTAAATCAAAGAATGGTCTAAAGATTGAGTAATGATTTTTTGAATTTGCAAAAACAAGTAGTTAAATCAAGTACTAAAAATTTAGCTATGAATTTCACTTATCAACGCAATTATAGACCTTTTAATAGAGTTGGTAAACAACTTGAGTCCACATCCAACAAGTTGCATGTGATTAACATCATAGAGATTGATTTTTCCAATTGATGCTTGGTACACAACACAACCCAACATGAAGAACTTTACTATGTTGAGTTTTGTCTAGATTTTGACATCCTATAAAAAAAATTGATGAATATGAGGTTTTCCCAAATGATCAAAATGTTTCAAGTACTTCTGATGTTTCTAATTCGTTAAAGTCTTTTAATACAACCATGGTTTTAGAAACTCTAGATTTCCCTAACATAGAAGACAATGAGCCTAAAGAAAAACCAATGATATCCGAGCTTTCTAATAGTTCCATAGAAGAAACTATACTCTTAGGAGTAGAGCACATCAACCCTTGACTACCTCAACCCCAATAGATAATCCTACTACACCCCCTGATTCTAGATCCAAAAATGATCCACTCCCACTAAAATCAAGTGAAAATAAACCCCACACAATAAAAATCATTTATAACATCATGGAAGAAATGAAAAAGATTAAAGCAAACATAATTCTCCATGAACTAGCATAGATCATTGAACAAATGGATTTGGTTCTTAAGTCTCTCACCGACAAGAGTAATTAGACTAAATATAAGAACCCAACTAATACCAATGTTGTAATACATAAGACTAGAGCCGAGGTTTCACCATTCCTACTTATAATTAGAATTTTTAATAAGAAGCTTCATAATTGTCTTGTAGATTCTGGTGCATCAGTTAATGTTATGCCTACATGTGTTTGCAAGAAGTTGGAATTAGTTTTTGTGAAATCAATCAAGGTAGTACCATAGTAGTTCAATTGGACAAGTCTGAAGTCAAGGTCCTGGGTGAGTTGTTGAATGTACATATACAACTATAGGTTGAGCCAAGAGTGTAGTAGTTAATAGACATACAAGTGGTTGTGATCCCAAAAGCATATGGTATGCTATTAAGTAGAGATTGGTCAATATAACTTAATAGTTATATGGAAACTAAATTTTTTCACGTGGCTTCCATGGAAAGGAATAACAAATCAAATTAGAATTGGCAAATATCCATGAATGAAATTGATGATAATGAAATAGAATGCAATCAATGAACAAGTTATTTTCACTTCTATAGAGGCAGGTGTCTATACTTTATCAAACAAATCAACAAAGAAGAAAAGATTTAATCATGACAAGGATTCAAGTGTGTGGTCACTGTATTTAGAGACTGCACAATTTAACCAAGGAATTGACGTTGGTATTGTCCTCATTGATCCCAATAGTAAGAAACATGTTACAAATTTTAGATTATAATTTCATTGTACTAACAACATGACAGAGTATGAATCTTTGGTCTTGGGTTTACAATTTACAATCAGGTATGATGTCCATTAATTAAGAGTCTTTAGTGATTCTAAATTGGTTGTCAACTAGGTGCATAATAAGTTTCAATGCAAGTTTATTTATTTAAATAAATATAAACATCGTGCTTGGGATCTAATTAAATATTTTAATGATTTTAACATTTTATCCATCCCCAAAGTTGAAAATGCAATGACTGACTCATTAGCCATCTCAGCTGCTAACCTCACACCATTAGACAAGACTGACTTGTAAAGGTTTGTACTAGAATTGATCTTTTGTCCTTTTTTACTTGATAATGTTAAAAATTTCTATTTTTTTGATGATGATAAACAAATTGTTGATTTCTTGTCTAAATCCAATGCTTTTGATGCATAAGTAAATGATGATAGAGAAAGACTTGATTTTGAAGAACAACAATACAATGTTGATGGAGAACTTTGGCTTAAAGATAATCATATTCTGAAAGGGATGTTGTCACTAGAAATATTGTATGACTTGGACAACGTAGAAGCTAGATCATAAAATTAGTTTTGACTAAGTCAAAAGTCATGAATTCTCAACATGGAAACTAAAGACAAGCCTCCAAACATGGTGGTTAGACTTGAGTGCAACAACGAAAAGATGAAAATATTGAAGAAGATGATACTACGCTATCATGATATCATAGCATGGAGCTAAAAAGACCTGAAGGTGTTTGAACTTCAAGTTATGACACATAACATTCCCCTAAAACTTGATTAGAAACCCTTCAGACAATGTCAAAGGCCAGTTAATCTGGTCTAAGAAATTCTCATTCTAAAAGAAGTCCAATTTTTTTTATCAGTTGGCATTATCTTCTCGATGTGTCATTCAAATTGGGTGGCAAACTAGTACATGTTAGGAAAAAATGGATAAATATACCTTGGTGTATATTTTAAAAATCTCAATCGTGCATCAAATAAAGACAACTACTCCTTACCTTCACTCGATGAAGTTATTCAACAGGTCAGTAGTTCAGAGATGATGTCCTTTTTGGATAGATTCTCAAGTTATAACTAGATCATAGTAACAAAGTAGATAGATCAAAAATAACATTAACCACTAAGTGGGGCACCTGTGCCTACAAGAAAATGGCATCTGATTTGCTTAATGCTGGTGCCACATTTCAACAAGCTATGGACACTAATTTCAAAGGCTTAATTAGTAAATGCATAGTAGTATACATGGATGACTTGACTATATTCTCCAAACGTAGATCTGATCACTTTAATCATCTAGAAAAAGTCTTTGAATTATAAAGAAGGTTTGACATATCTCTTAATCCCAAAAAATATGTCTTATGTGCAACACAAGGTTTGCTTCTAGGTCACATTATCACCAAAGAAGGTATATCAATTGACCTAGAACGAGTTAGTGCTATTTCAAAAATTCAACTATCAAACATTAAAAAGGAGTTGAAATAATTTTTTGGCAAGATCATTTTTATACGAAAGTTTATTTTTGGTTTTAATAAGATCACTAAACCTATGAATGCTATGTTATTATAGGGAGCCAAGATAGAATGGGATACCTTTTCTCAGAAGGTGTTTCAAGAGATCATAGATGCAATTATTCAAGCTCATGTATTGATCATCCCAATTATGCTAAAGATTTCTATCTTTATTATTTTTCTTCTGATCACATGATTACAATGGTCTTGACATAAAGGTTCGAAGATGGAGAGCACCCCATAACTTTTATGAGCACATATTTGAAATAAGTTAAACTAAAATTCTCTATTTTGGATAAAAAATCTTACATATTGGTGAAGGCAATAAAAAAATTACATTAATATATTTAAAAAAAAAGATACATGCCATAGTCTCGTATTTTATAATCAAACAAATGCTAAGACATAATGAGCTGGATGAGAGAAGAGGAAGATGGGTTGCTAAATTTTAAGAATGTGATATTGAAGTAAAACCTGTAAAATTTTTACATGGTCAAGGTTTATCTAAAATAATTTCAAAATTAAATCCCAACATATCCATTGTAGAAGTAGATCAATCTGAAGTTTAGTTTGATCTATGGTATCATTCAATTGTTCATTATTTGATTTATGGAAATCCACCAACCCATTTTGATAGAATGCATAGAAGAGTAATAAGACTAAGGGTTGCATGCTACATGTTGCAAAGAGGAGTTCTATACCATAGGAACCATGAAGGGATATACTTGAGATGTCTATCTGAGAATGAAATAAAACACATAATGAATTCATTTCATAATAAATTGGAAAGTGGTCATCCTTCTGATAATGTCATAGGACACATAATTCTCAGAGCCAACTACTATTAGCCAATATTATTCAAAGATGCTTATGTACATGTGATAACATGTCAATCACATCAAATATTTACTAAGAGGGAGATTCATGCTCCCATGTTGATGCAACCAGTAATAGAAGAATGCCCATATGCTTAGTGGGGATTAGAATTCAAAGGAGTCATAAATCCTAACTCGTCAGTTGGTCACAAATTCATTCTCATCACCATTGATTATTGTATGAGCTAGACTAAGGTAAAATCAACAAGGAATAATACAATTGAAGAAGTTATTGAATTATTAAAATAATAAATTATAACTCAATTTGGGATTCATGTATCACTTGTTTGCGATACTGGACTTGCTTTTCAATCAACAGAGATGACAGAGTGGGCTTATAAGAATGGAATCACATTTAAATTCTACACAAATTATTATCCCTAGGGTAATGGTTTGGCAGAGTCTACCAATAAGAATTTGTTAAATATCATAAATAAAGCAACTGACCAAAACCCACACAACTAACATGTGCTCCTCAAGTATGCTCTATGTGTTGATAGAATAATACACAAAAAAATCTTGAACACTACCCCATTCTTGCTTGTCTATGGAGTAGAGCCATTTTTACCAATGCAACTCAAGAAACTCACTTATCAGTTCATACAAGAGTACATGGAGGTAAATCAGGGAAGACAATCTAGATTTTTGGATCTAATCTAATTATAAGATAAATGGGATGAACCTCTATAAAATTTTAGTAAATCTCAAACTACTATGAAGAGATGGTTTGATAATAAAGCACAAGTGAAAGCCTTTCACATTTTAGATTTGGTCTTGTTATGGGACAATGACATGAGCGAAATGTTCAACATTATAAATTCAGTCCTTTGTGGATTGGTCCTTATCAAGTATATGAGCTTTTAGGATAAAATACATTCAGATTGAAAGATCTCTAGTGTAAAGCATTATCACTACCAGTTAATGGAAAATACTTGAAGCATTACTTCATGGTTGCCCCATCAAATATCAGGTCTGAGTAAATAAATTTAGATTCCTTTGTATATATATTTTTAACATAATTTTTTTTTAGTGTTTCTTATTTTTTTGTATGCTTTAGTTTAGTTTATTTGATTATTTGTTTCGTGTGTTGTTGTTTTCCCTTCCCAATTGGTTTAAGTTGGTTTACGTGTTTCATATTTTGATGGCTTGTGGTGTGTCTTTTCAAGCATTGATCATATTTGTTCACATGTCTATTTTAATAAATCAATACCTAAGAAGATAGTCTTGGCCTTCTTACATCTATTTTGTCATCTTCCTTTGCATTCTTTGTCATGCTTAAATTTTGAAAGAGTAAGGTCTGTTCATAATTAATACTATAAGGCGGTTAAATTTTAAGAGAATGGATAATGGATTTCTACGTAACACTACCTTAAAATAATGGTGTGCCCTTATTCTCCCATAGGCAAAGAACTTCAAATGGTGAACAATAAAATATGATAATTTTCAATTATTTAGAAATTAGAATGTGAATTATCCTTGATCAATAACATAGACTACTGAAATTTCTTTATGCATTTCTAGAATTTGAAATTCTATGATTCAAAATAAAATATGTGAATTTTGGAAAATTTTCATGTTTTGATAAAACCATCAAACTACACTTAATTTCACATTAGAAGAGATTCAAACATTGAATTGATTTGGCTTTGTCTTAATGGTTGTGAATTTTTTGAGTCTATCATTATACCCATGGATCAATTCCCAACCCTCAATGGACTGAATGATGAAATATTTTCAAATAGAAAATAAAATAAAAATTGAAAAAAATGTAAAATCTAAATTATTTCCTCAGAAGGGTGATTCAGGGAATCTCCATCATGGGATTTTTGACCTGATTGGAAATGGAGCAAGGCTATGAATGGGACCAGAGGTATCTTTATCAGGGCTATATACATCTGACTGGCAAAAGATCAATGCCCATGCCATTTCCCCCAAACTGAATATCCAAAACTATCCTCCTAAATTCTAATGGTTTTAGACAAGTTTAAATTTATTTACATGAATGCAAGGGCCATAAAATAACATATCATTTTTAACACACACTAATGGTAGTACACATATGTGAAACTTAGTATGTCACATACTAAGTTAGAATTTAGTGTTTTCATCTTTTTGGTTTTGTCTAAAGGATTGGTTTATGGTTTGGTGTTTTTTATTTGAGTTTGATGATTTGAAGTCTAGGTTTTGAATGTTGAGAAGCATTCTCCCTGCAGAAGTCACCATTTGTTGGGTCCAACACATCCCATACTCAAATATTTTCATATGGGGACTCTCTTGCTTTAGCATAGTTATTTTATTTTCATGTTCTTACATACTTGTAAGATTTCATTTAGGAATGTTATTCAAATGATAGAGATTTTGTTCCCTTTATAGTCTGTAACTTATGATCATGTCATGTATATCACATTCTAGTGTATTTGTGCATCATTGAGCGATATTATACACATAATTTCAAATGACAATTAAAATGTAGATTCATGTATGATTGAAGTATTCTTCATTTTTTCTAGCTATAAGCATTTGCCTTGTGAAAATATTATGAGATTTTAAACTATATTATAGTCATGTTTCATGTGTATTCAATTCAAATTATAATCTAGGTGATCATGCTATCCATTTAAAATGCTTATTTAGTTGTTAAGACATTATATTACACTCAGAATAATGTTTGGTTGCTCTAAGGGCTCGTTAAAAATCATGAATTATTTATGTTTTGGGTTTTACTAGTAGTATATTTCATTTTGAGTTGAAATTGGTTTTGCACTTCTCATGTTAAGTTTGTGTTGTTAGATGCTTTACTCAAGCATTATTCATGCTTTGATATATTTTGATTTCAACTAACCTATTGATCATTTCTCGAGTCTACCATTGTTTTGTCTTTATTCACAAAAATAAAAATGTTTCACAATTGAATTTGTTAAAATTACTAAGTCCATTTAATGCCTCGAGTACCAGGATCGTGCCATGTGGTATGATCCTAATGACTTGACCCGATGGAGACTCAATGGGATATGTCAAGCCCCATGCCCCCAATATTACACCAAGTGTCATAATACTAGAATCTCAGTGACCCAAAACTATGCCAATAATGATAAAGATCATGGCCTCAAGATTATGCCACATGTCACCATCCCACTAACCTAGAGGTGACATCAACAAAGTGCCTTGTATGGTCAATTCCAAGTAAGTAGAGAAGTGAAATCCATCCACATGTCACCATATCGTTAAACCAGAGATGACATCAATAGATTGCCTTGTACGGTCAATGTTGGTTAAGTAGAGCAAGGAGAGTCATCCACATGTCACCATATCACTAGCTCAAAGGTGACATTAGTAGAGTGACCTGTATGGTCAATGTCAAGCAAATGGAGTAGTGAGATCCATCCACATGTCACCATCCTGCTAACCTAGAGGTGATGTCAGTAGAGTGCCTTGTATGATCAATGTTTGGCAATCAGAATAGTAAGAGTCATCCACGTGTCACCATCCTATTAACCTGAAGAAGACAGTAACATAGTTTTTTGTATGATCAATTATGGGTAACTAGAGTAGTGAGAGCCATCCATGTGTTAAAATCCCACTAACCTAGGAGCTTGAATCCCTAAAGTAATGGAAGTATTAAATTCAGAACCATGTGGCCCCAAGAAAACCATGAGGATAGTGAAGGAGAAGCCAGACGACTCGAAAGGATGTCCAAATAAGAAAAAAAGAGTGAAATTTTGATAGCCATGGTAAAGATAAAGTGATAGGCCAATGATGGCTTGTTTCAGACAACCAATCAAAGATAAGTAGAGGAGAGTGGGTGACTACAATGCATAGACTTGAACATGGTGAACCTAGAATTAGTTGAAAGTAACTTGCACAGAAGATCTAGTGAGATGGTTATAATAAGAAAACAAATATGGAGGTAGTAATGGTAGAGAAGTGTTCATAACAAGGGTGAAACAAAATATCATTCCATGACAACATTAGCAAAATTGAGCAAAGTCAGAGTGGTAGAAAATAAAATAAGGATTTTTTTTTTTTCTTTGAATTGAATGCATCTATTTATAGAGTTGGAAAAATACATTGTTCCAATATTACATGGGCATCAACATTTAATATAAAATGGCACCTATTGAAGGGGTTTTGTTATCTTGAGAAATAAGCATAAACATGTGGAATGGATGAATCTAGAATAAAGATTCAACATCTTTATCATTGAGATTTATTTGTAATGAGTTATCTCCACTTGTTTGGATCAATGATTAGATGGTTGGAGAAATTGAATACTAGATAATTCCTATTTTTCCTTGGAGATTGGAGTGTGTGGGAGATTGAATCCACTTCCATTTTGAAAGTTGTATCTGAAACTGTGCCATGACTAGATCAATATCTTATCTTCTTCCTTCTTGATGTGTTATCGCCTAATACTTATTTCTAATAAGCTTTTTCCATTTAATGTTTGTATCAAGAGAATTTAATTTATGGTTTCGCACCATAACCATGATGGAATAGCATATTCTATATAAGTAGAATTACTTACTTTTGTAAAAGGTGGGGTTAAATTTGATCCCAAATCCCTCTCATAATAACGTCACGATTACACTTGCTTTGTTTCTCATGTTTTTCAATTTTTTATTATATATTAAGGTTGACAGATTTGGGTATCAAAACTGTATTGATATTGAGCCAGGATTTCACCTACCCTTCCAACTAATTTTGTCTTAATGGTTTGCCAAACATCTTGATTTGGGAAGTAATATCTGTAAAGCAATTTTTTATATTGTTGGTGTGCAAGTGGATATACAATTAGATTGTGCAACAACTAGTTTAATTGGATTTGAGTAATCTTGTTGGTTATCTTGAATCTTACAATGGTCATGATGTGCAAATAGATATAGTTTGGTGTAATTACTTTCTTTGAATAGAGTTATAGATTTCATGTTCACATATTATTCCTTAGTTTTGCTCATTGTGGTGTTTTTAATTTGTGAAATAGCTAAATTTGATGTCCAATGATTAATTGTAGACCCCAGTAATCATATTATGAGTATTATAAGACCTATCTAAATCAAGGATTTATCTCTTTTTTTCCCTACTCTTCCCTTTATTTTATATTTTTAAAATGAAAAATGACCTACCCCTTACATTGTAAATAACCCATTTGGAAAGGAACTATCAGTAAGATCTCGAGTATCAGGAGGAAAACATTTGAACATTTTATGGAAACAATTATATCCTACCCATGCTATAATCTTATAAAAATTTATTGGCCCTTGGATCACCAATG
Source organism: Torreya grandis (assembly GCA_037957365.1). NCBI lineage: Eukaryota > Viridiplantae > Streptophyta > Pinopsida > Cupressales > Taxaceae > Torreya > Torreya grandis. The sequence goes on along the minus strand of JARHVA010000074.1, from coordinate 3,889,752 downwards.
GATTCTAAAAATAAGGGGACTTTTGTCCCATAAGTTATTTACTACTTTTGTTCATTTAGATCAGTTAGTTTTTAGCTATGTTTGAATGAGTCACAATTCCAACCTAGCATAATCCTCCATATGTAACTCCTCTTTACCATCTTCAAACCCTTCTTTGGAGTCTAAATTTTTAAACTTGTTACCCAAAAGAGGATGTTGGTTTGGTAAAATATAGTCTTCTATCAAAATGGTGTGGCACTTAGCCCCATTTTCTCTCCTTGATGAATTGCCATTGTTACAAAGTGGGTTATATGAGTGCTTAAAGAGTGGAGGATTCATTGAGGATGTCCCAACACTTAAATTATGAACTTGTGTATAAATAATCAAAGAAGATTTACTCTACGACACATGGCTAGGAGGATAGGGACTAGATTAAAAAAAAATGACATATTGTTGGGGTTTGTCATTGGAGATGATGTTAAAAAATTTAGATTTTTTATTCCTCGTATCCCTTTTCTTATTACTGATACTTATCCAACCCTCATTATTTTAAACTATTTTCAAATTTTAAGTAGTCAGCTTAGGGCTTGGGTATACCATGAAAGGAAAATCACAAATATTTTGGTTGGGGGATTGACAATGAAAGGAAGTGTTGGGTAGTTTGATATATGCACTTTTTGCATGAAATGATTAAATACCACTTGAATTTCCAAAAAACATATCAATCATTTTGTAAGGTCAACTTCAACACAAATTCACTTTCTAGGTCAATTCAACTAAAGTTGTTCCATCTCATGACATATCACATGCCTTACAAGTAGAACTATTTGGTCTAAAAGGGATCATAAATGAACTGAAATCATAAGCATCTCAACCCGCACGAGGACTTTTGTCAGATTAGGCCGTAATTAAGGTTTGAGTAAATACAAAGCACAAATCTATGTAAAATGTAAAAGGAAATTACGTAGAAGAGATAATTGTTGTAGGAGTGAAATCAAACATGTGATGATCGAAGTTATGGTGAAAATAATGAATAAATTACATTATGATAAAAGCCTTTTTTTACACACCAAAATTGTATTGTGTTATTTATCCAATCAATATTTATAAACCATGTGAAAAGCTTTATAAGCTTTTCACGGGTGGTTACGGGTTAAAACTAACTTTCTTGTGAACCAACAATTTATTTAAAACAAAGCATAAAATTAAATTAAATAAAAACTATACTAACTATATATTAATCTAACAAAATAAACTAACTTTGGATCATTAAATGAACCAACAAACTCCCCTTGATCTAAAGGGGTATAGAAAGACTAGAGCAATGAACTGTGAATCATCCAATTAGACTCTGCTACAACTGCAACTGGTACACTGTGCATCCTAGATTAATCCACACCCTAATCATCCCTGTATTGCAGTAGAACATGATCATGTGTTGTCTAACTAAATTGATCCTCACATAGAATCTGTCGAACAAGTGATTGCCCTCTGTACTATGTATGATACCTCTCAAAATGATGCCCAACAATCGCCAACATCTCTCGCAGACCTTTGGTCAACACTAACAATGCTAACAACACAATGTTGACTCGTACCACACATCGTCAATGATTGATCAAAAAATCAATATGCAATATCTTCTCCCCTTATCAGGTGAGAGGTGAAAAGTAGTGCAATAAATAAACCAAGTACAAATCACTGAAATGCTCCACATTAAAGATCATATCAACACTACATCTATGAAATCAAAGTACACAAGTCAAAAATTTGCTATCCCAGTAGTGAACCCATACTCCAAGTGAATAGCTAACTGGAGAAGGAAAAATATCCTCCAACCTCCATGGATCTTCTAACCTCCAGTTTGCTCTATTTAGCCTGTTAGATCCTCAGGGACCTGTAAACACTAAAATTTAATACCATCATCAGTGATAACACAAGCAGTGGGACACATCATTACAATCTTTTCTTGATGTATACAACACTTTTTTACTATTTGATAAAAACTCGGGGTGTTGAATCCACCGAAAATGCACCCAATTTAATTACAAAATGTAGTTTATTAAAAATATGTAGAAAAAAACATATTTACACATGTCAGAATAAAAAATTATCCACGCTGATGCTCTTAGAAATCCATTTCCATTAAAAATGAGTGGTCATATGAAGATTTTGGACATTGTATGCAGAAGACATGACACTTTGAAATTTTGCTCCTCTGTCAGGCTACATAGACCCCCCCCCCTCAATGTTAATTCAGAAAACTTTACTAGTTTACTAGGATTAAAATTTCATAGCAAGACATTATGGACCCCTCCTTTCTTATACTCATTGGAAATCTATTTGAGTCTAGTTTCTAAAAAAATAACGTTTATAAAATAATATGATAGTTTGTTCAAGAGATGGTAGAGATGGTCACAATAGGTACAGATTTTCCTGGTTTTCAAAATTAATTCAAATGACGTATTTTTTTTATTTTTTTTAAATTAGTAATTTTGAAGAAAAAAAATTTTCCCGTGAAAGTAATTTTTTAAATAAAACCTAAATCTTTTCAAGGCTTTATGTGGGTCCCATCCAAACCCTAATATTTTACAAACTAGAATAAAAAACTTTGCCAAATGAAAAAATAAACTTTGCTCAAACTTCCAATGCCATACTTCCAATGCCTCCTTGGAACATTCCATTGCCAACGCTGATCTAAGGAATTTTAATCCTCTTCTGGCACTCCAACTGAACCATACAAATTTATACATGACCTTTATTTTTGCATATACAGATCAGTTTGAGACTTTTAAAGAGAATTTTGATAAATGAAATCTGATTTTTGATGTTGCAAGGCCATACTTCTGCAATTTTCAGTTATACAACCCAATTTTTCAGCTTAAAATTTTTTTGGAATGCATTGAGATTTTATAAATGGTTTTCAAGAACTCAGATTCATTTTAATAAGCAGGTAGATCAATTGTCAAATAAATGGAAGCTATTTTTATCCAAACACAGGCATATCTAGAATGGAAAGGCCATACAAATGCATATATGGATTATAATTTAATTTTCCAACTTGAAAAATAAAAATAAAAATAACCCAGATGCGTGTTGGTATTGAAATCTGATCTTAAGAGACTCAAAACATACCAAAACTCAGTAAATGGATTGAATGGAGTTTGAATACATTTTTCCCATTTCATAGAAACTTCTAGGTTCAACAAGTTTGTACGAATGGATTTTTAGCATATTTTTGGGTTTGAAAAATAAATTTGAATCATTTTACGGCTTAAAAATCCAATCTTGAGAGGTTTGAACCTTTCCTAACAGGCCCAATTGCACCTTAGATCTCAAGATGAATTTTGGTGATTTCCATTGAATCTCAATATTTTTAACATTTATAATTTTCCCTCATAATAATGTATCAAAAAGTTAAGAATAATAATTTGGATCATAAGAGATGATGGCTGCGAGTGGGGGTTCTGGGAGTGACACTCTTGCTGAAGCTTTGAGGTGGGATCGATCTATGCCAGGGGTGAGTTCTCAAGAAAAGGAGACGTTTTATGTTAGCGAGCGATCTAAGTTTAATAAAGTTAATGGATGCCTTCCGCGTAGTCAGGATCGGCCTGTGCTGGTTATCTCTCCAGAGGCAGTAAAGGAAGATATGGAATATTTGGCTTCCCATGCATTGATATGCAAGTTTCTTGGCATCCAAATTTCCCTGTCGGCTTTGGAAGCCTAGATTCGCCATTCATGGTAGGTGGAAGGCGATTTTGATATTATGTTGGTTGGTAATAGCTACTTTATGGTGAATTTCTCCTCCGTGTCTGATCAAAATCGGATCTTTGAGGGAGGGCCTTATTTTTATGATCGTATTGGCCTTTTTATCAAACCCTGGCATGCGAGGTTTAATTTTGCTGAGGGTCTTCCATCTTGCGTTCCTATTTGGGTCCACCTATTGAGACTTCCTTTGGAATTCTGGCGTGAGGATATCCTGCACCATATTGCTACCATGCTTGGGACATCAACTGTAATAGCGCATCAAACACTGGACAAAAAGGTTATTACTTATGCCTGTATCTTTGTTGATATTGATTTAAATAATCCTCTGCCAGATTCTATAGAAATTTGTTTGGGCTCTTCTTCCTAGATCCAACAAATAGACTATGAATCTATTCCCTTTCATTGTCAAATCTACCATGTGTATGGGCATTTACACCACCAATGCTCTCATGATTCCAGAGGTATTGGTACACCTGGTGAGCCATCCGGTCCACGGACGACCAATGATGGTAAGGGGAATGGCCAATCTGGTCATACTGGAACTGCGAATATCCAGTCTAATAGTGCTGTAAAAGGGAAAGCTCACTTGAACACTTCAAGTTCGGGGCAAGACCCAACCAGTGCTACTGGTCTTGATATGGATGGTTTTACCCCAGTTCGACGCCATGCTAAGGGTCGAGGTTAAAAGCGCACGCATCTAGACCGACAAGTGGAATCTGCGTTCAATCATTTTGAGGCTCTTGACAGTATGGCCATTGAAGATGGCATTCCTGTAGCGAATCAATGTGGGGTTCCTGTTTTAGAAGAGAAGAGTTCTTTTCTTAATGGGTCCTAGGATATTATTGTTCAATACACCCTAGAGACCTCTCTTGGCCCTGAGTCTGGTGACCTTGTGGTTTCTCTTACTTCACAAGACAAAGATGTCCTTCGGGCAGATTTGGTTAAAGATGTGGCTGCTTCCAATAAAGAAAAAGGTTCTTCTCCTACTCTGGGCCTAATGCAAAGACCATTTAAGAAAGTCTCTTTTACTACTCCCTCCAGACTTGGGCGCAAGAAGGACCAGGACAAAATTAAACTCACAGGTGATTTATTGGTAGAATTGGGGGTTGTCAAGACCTTGGATGAACATTTTCCTCACTCTACTCAATGATTATTCTGTCATGGAACATGAGGGGGTTGAATAACACCCCCAAACAAAAAGCTATGCACAAATTGATGATAGATCATTCTCCAGATATTCCTTGTATTCAGAAGACCAAGCTTTCTGTGGAATCCTTATTTACTTGTGTTCCTAATATCTAGTTTCTAGGCCAATATCAGTGTGTTGGTGCCTTGGGGAACTCTAGAGGTCTGGCCATGTGTTGGGATCCTAGGAAAGTTATGCCACTTCATTGGATGTCTTGCCTCTCGGCTCTCTCAATGGTTGCTTCCTCTCTTGAAACTGGCGAGCTGATTCTTGTTACTACGGTATATGCTCCTATTGATCTCCTGGGTCAGCTCAAGCTCTGGGAACATATTCGGTATGTCAGAAGTTGTCATCCTTTCCTGCCCTGGATTGTGGCTAGAGATTTCAACTCTATTCTTAGCTTGGAGGAGAAGAGGGGTGGATTGGCTTGTTTGGGTCCGTCTTCTGAGCTTCTTCAACAAAATATTGATCTTTTACATCTCTCTGATGTTAAACATCTCAACAGACTCTTTACTTGGAACAACAGAAGGATTGGTAATGCTGCCATCTCTGAACGCCTGGATAGGTTCCTAGTTTCTTGCTTTTGGCTTTCTAGCTTTATCTCTCTCACGTCTAAAATTCTTGATTGGAGAGGTTTTAACCATTGGCCTATCAAGCTCTCTAATAGTTATATTGATGTTCCCAAGAAGCCTCCATTTAAGTTTCAATTGATGTGTCTTCGTGACTCCTCTCTCCATGACCTAATGGCTTATTGGTGGAGATAGGGATGCCCTGCCTATGGTACTGTTATGTTTTCCTTCGCTAAAAAACTTTAGTATGTTAAAAGGAAACTGAAGTACTGGAATAGAAATTATTTTGGTAATTTCCATTCTATGAAGAAGAGAGCTCAAGACCGTTTGGATGTTGTTACCAGGCAGATTCAGAATCTAGGTTTGTTTGAAGCTCTTCGCATTGTTGAATCTCAAGCTTCTATTGATTTAGCTGAATGGGAACTTCATGAAGAAATTTATTGGAAACAGAAGGCTCGATTAGACTGGCTCTGGGAAGGGGACAAGAACACCGCTTTCTTCCATAAGTCTGTGCAGGCTCAACGCAATAGGAATTTTATTTATTCTCTTATTACTCCAAATGATACACAGCTGTCCTCCTCGCAAGCTATATCCAGAGAAGCTGTTCATTTTTATCTACTCTCTTTTCAAACGATCTACCTCCAGCTGAGCTTGCAAAAAATACTGTTTTATCTTGTATTCCCTCTGTGGTGACACCATAAATGAATGATTATTTTATGCAGCCTATTGGTATGTCAAAATTGGAGGGGGTGGTCTTCAGCTTGCGTAAAGGCAAAGCTCCGGGGCCTGATGGCTTCCCAATTGAATTCTTTCAGGATTTTTGGGATATTATCAATCATGATCTTTTGGATGTGGTGCAGGAGTCTTATTCCAATAAAGAAATGCTTTAGGCATTGAATGTTACTTTATTAATCCTTATTCCTAAGAAGGAACAGGCTAATCAGCTAGACTTCTTTAGGCCCATTTCTCTTTGTAATGTGGTCTATAAAATCATTACTAATCTCCTTGCAGAGAGGCTTAAAGTTTGTCTCCCCATGGTTATCTCTGAGGAACAAGGAGGTTTTGTTGTAGGTAAACAAATTTTGGATGGGGTGGTTATTGCCTTCGAAGCTATTCATTCTATGAGTACTTCTCAAGAACGTGCCATGTTCATTAAGCTTGATATGGCTAAGGCTTATGACAGAGTCAATTAGGGTTTCTTGCATAAAGTTCTTCTAGCTTTTGGCTTCAATCAGGCCTGGGTTCACTGGGCTCTGAGCTGTGTTACTACTCCTTCCTTTTCGGTCCTTATTAATGGTGAAACCTCAGAGCTTTTTGGCACTTCTAGAGGTTTTCGCCAAGGAGATTCGCTCTCTCCTTGTTTATCATTATGGCTGAGGGTCTTGGCCGACTTATCAAGTTTCGTGTATCTCAGAATATGCTGCATGGATGGCAATGGGGGAATGGATTCCCCACTTTGACCCACCTCCAATTTGTTGATGATACAACCTTGGCAAGGAGAGCTCAGATTCGTGAAGCTGAAGCTTTTCGGCTCACCCTAGACACTTATTTGGCTGCTTCTGGGGAAAAAATTAATGATCACAAGTCCTCTATTTTTTTCTTCAACACTCTTGAGCCTATCCAATGGAGGATTGCTACTATCTTGAGGTTTCAGACTCAATCTCTTCCTCTGATCTACTTGGGGATTCGTATTGTGGTAGGAAGACAGCCTAGGCTTTTCTAGCAGAACGTGCTTGACAAACTAAAACAAAAAGTTACTCATTGGTCTCATAGGTTGCTCACTACTGTTGGCAGGGTGACACTTCTGTAATCGATGATCCAAGCACTTCCTATATACCGTAGTATGGTTCAGGCTGCCCCGATGTATTTTCTAAAGAAATTTGATGCTCTTTCATGCCAATTTCTTTGGAGCGGTAATTTATAGAATACTAAATGGAGCCTTATCAATTGGAATATTGTTTTTTGGTCAAAAAAAGAAGGAGGCCTTGGCCTGAGCTCTGCTATTTTATGTAGTCAAGCTCTTGCTGCCAAACTCTATTGGCACTGGTGCTCCAATAAATCTCACCTTTGGGCCCGTATCTTGGCTTACAAGTATTATCCTGGTGTCAATCCTTCAAAAATTTCTAGGCTTCCTCTTGAGGGAAGAGGGTCTATGGTGTGGAATACCCTCAAGCGTGGAGCCCATCTTGTGAAATGCAGTCTCTTTTGGATCTGCAACAATGGCACTATGGCCCTCTTTTGGAGTGACTCCTGGGACGGGTCACCTCCTCTCTTATCCTCTCATCCTCACCTGCAGACTCTCTGTTACTCTTTCCTTTCTGCTGGGTGGAATACGGTGGCGCATTATAAGGAGGCCTTTAGCTTGGGCGCGGCTGTTGGCTATCATTGGAATAATTCTTCTGAGTGGCCACAGGGTGGCTCTTTTGAGGATTGACTGGAGTTATCCCAGATTTTGGCTTCTAGAGGATGCAACTCTTTGCAAGAATGAGATGTTTTGGCGTGGGGTGGCACTTCTTCTGGGAAATATTATGTTTCTTTTGGGTACCTTGCATTGACTAAGCAATTGTTTGGCGAAGTGGAAATCTCTTGGTGGAAGAAAGTGTGGAATCGGCTTTCATGGCCTAACTGTAATTTTTTCCTCTGGGCTCTGGTTTAAAATAGGTGTCTTACTTGGGACAATCTCTGTAAGCGGGGCTTCCAGGGGCCGTCCATATGTATTTTATGACGCAACAGTGAAGAAAATGTTGCTCACCTTTTCTTCCAGTGTTCTTTCACCAAATAGATCTGGCACCTCTGGTGGAGTGTGTGGGGTTGCTCTTGCTGGCATGTTTCCTCTCTGTCGGATTTTTGGGATCATTTAGGCCACCCCCTTCAAAGGCTTCTTTCCTTCAGATTGCTTGGTCCATTGGGCCTTCCTTTATTTTGTGGCATATATGGCTGGAGAGAAATAGGAGGATCTTTCAGGATGTGCACTTGGAGCTCAGGTTCTTGTGGGGGAAAATTCTTAATTCTCTTCAGGAAACTCTCCAAGCTAAATGTGACATGGCTGTTGGCTTGGACCCTGTAGATGCTGGTATTTACTCTCACTTTTCCCTTACTCCTCCCAGTGACACTCCCTTTGCTCAACACACTCGCTCTGCAAATGGCACAAGGCAGCACTTGCATCTTATCAATCATGTGGGGCATTAGACTCCTCCGGTGGTTGGAGTTCTTAAAATCAATACTAATGGTTCATCTCGGGGAAATCCAGGGGCAGCTGGTATTGGGGGTGTTGGGCATGATAGTTTTGGTGATATTCAATTTCTCTTCTCTATCTACAAGGGATATCATACTAATAATCTCATGGAAGCTATGGCTATCTTGGTTGCAGTGCAACACTGTTGTCAACATGGCTGGTGCATAATTATCTACGAGACTGACTCACAGGTGGTGGTCAATTTATTGAATAAATGAGACTTTGTAATGGTGGAATGACATTTGGCTGCGGTTGCTCAACAGATCTTACAGCTATGTACTTCTTTGGATTATGTGTCTTTTATGCACATTCCTCGCGAGTGGAATGGTGTAGCTGATTGTTTGGCTAAATGGGCCTCTGAGCAGGGGCCGACTTGGAGCATTTTTAATCATACGAGGCTTCCCCTAAATTTATCTCAGAAGCTGGTTCAACTTGTTGACCAAGATAAAACTCTGTAATTTTCTTTGTTTCTGGTTTCGCTTTTAATAAAAAATTTACCCCTCTTCTAGTTTTTTTTTTAAAAAAAAAATCCAATCTTGAATGCTTAAGATGGAATTTTGATGCACTACTAGGGAGCAGGAAAAAACTTCTCCAATTATATGGCCGTACACAGGTATTTTTTCAAAAAAATTCAGACTTTCTAATGTAAAATTATTTGAAAAATTAAAATATTTTAATAATTTTCCAAAAATTTCAACATGAGACTAAGTATAAAAAGAAAGGACAAACTTTTTAAAAAGGCATACCATATACTATTCAACCAAATTCTGAAATTTGATTTCATGTGAGGCTTTTCATTCCACGTGAATCAATTTTTTACTTTGCCTCTCTCATATTCACCATGTTTCAACAAACCATAATCTTATACCATTGATGGCCCATGTTATAGTGAAAATAATGAATAAATTACATTATGACAAAAGCCTTTTTTTACACACCAAAATTGTATAGTATTATTTCTTGAGTCAATATTTACAAAGCATGTGAAAAGCTTTATAGACTTTTCACGAGTGGTTACGAGTTAAAACCAATTTTATCATGAACCAACAATTTATTTAAAACAAAGCATAAAAGTAAATTAAATACAAACTATACTAAAAAAATATTAATCTAACAAAATAAACTAACTTTGGATCATTAAATGACCTAACAACATGAGCCACAAAGAAGCTTTACATTCAACAATCAAAAGATTGAAATATTAGCATTAGCATCATTTAATCATTAGCCAAAAAAGCTTTAAGAAGGGTACATATATAGGCGAAAGGTATTTCATGATCACATATCCTCATTAATGTGGGATTATCTTCCTCAATGACCTAAAATAACACTTAAGCAATCTAAACAAACATGTGTAGAGAAAAAATATTAAATGGAATAAAAACCTACACTAACACACCCCCCTAGCCTGCCCCACCTGCTTTAGCGTAACTTAGGTGGGTAGTAGAATTGGATCCCAACATAAAGGCCTGATGAGGTGCCTAAGTACATAGAAATTCCTCCTAGAGGATAATGATAGAGTTGCTTGAACCCCAAGAAGAGCCCACAAATGAAGATAGTTGATCTAATTTAAGGGTTTCATGAATATATCAATAATTTGATCTATAGTTTGGATGTAGTAGAGATCAATGACTTGATCATGGATAAACTCTCAAATTAAATGCACGTGAATATTGATATGCTTGGTCCATTAATGTTGGAATGGTTTCCTACAGATCTAAATTGTGCTTTGGTTGTCACAAAAGATGATTGTTGGTCATTAAAAATGGGTATCAGAATCATTGAGAATCTCCTAAAGCCAAATAACCTTAGTGGTAGCATTAACAACTCCTATTTATTCTAACTCTACAGATGATAAAATAATCACATTTTTTTTATTTGACCAACTAATTAACCATGAACTAATGGAGAAACTATAGCTAGAAGTAGACTTACAGTTTTAAATATCACTAGCCTAATCTGAATCTGTATACCTAATAATGTCAACATCAATGTCTTCTCTATAGTGAATCCCAATACGATTAGTACCCTAAATGTAGTGAAGAATCTACTTAGTTACTTTCCAGTGTAATTTATGTGGTTCTTGCATAAATATAGAGACCATACCCCCTACATATGAAATGTCAGGTCTAGTGTGCATAAGGTCTATGACAATGCCAAACAGTTGTCAATAGAAGGTGACATCAACCAAAGAAGATGGACAATCAACCTCAAGCTTCACACCAGACAGAAATGGAGTTGGTGCTAACTTATAGTCATCCATGCCAAACCTTGCAATAGAATCAATAACATACTTGGATTATGCAATAGTGATCTCAGAGTCAGACTAAAAAATTTCAATCTCGAGGAAGTAATGCAACAAGCCCAAGTCAATCATTGAGAACCTGTTAAACAAAGCAATTTTTATTGCTATGAAGTGGATGAAGAAATCCTTGTGATCAATAGGTCATCCACGTAGAGAACCAAAATCAACAGTGAATCATCATATCATAAAATGTAGACATTCGAATCAAAATGGCATCTAGTGAACCCAATTAAAATAAGAAATGAGTCTTAGCAAACCAAGCTCAAAGATCTTGTTTGAGGCCATAGATAGCTCTTTCAAGTTTACAAACTAAGGAAGAAACTTACACAAATATTTGTGGTTGTTCCATATATATTTCCTCTTTGAGGTCACTGTGAAGAAAAACACTTTTCACATCTATTTGATGAAAATCCTAGTAATGTGTTGTGGCAATAACAATAGTGGTTCAGATTGAGTTCATTTTGTCAATTAAGGCAAATGTCTCAATATAGTCAATGTCAGGTACCTGAGAAAAACTCTTTTCTACCAAACAATCTTTTAACTTGTCTACAAACCCATTTACTACAAATTTTGTTCGATAGATCCCCCTACATCGAACAAGTTTTCTTCCTTTAGGAAGAGGGACTAAATCCCAAGTCTTGTTCCTCAACAAGGAACCATACTCCTCTTCTATAATATTATCCCACTCAAGAGTGCCTAAGACCTCATGAAACAATTGTGGATCAAAAGCAGATGCAATGAATGCATGTGGGGTATTCTATAATTATGAATGTTTTACCTAGTGTCCGATGGATCTCTAACCTAGTGGCGAACACTTTGTAGTGTTTGTCTATCCCAGAGAGGACTAGTGCTTGAAGAGTTAAGAGGATATTCCTCATCCTTTTAAGATATTATGGGAAAATGAGGAGGTGCATCTCCATTGTTACTCTCATCATCAAAACTAGATGAATATGGATCATTAGGAAGCTACTTAAAGGTATTTGTATCAATAGAAATATCATCAAATTCTAGTGCATCGAAGAAAACGGGAGAAGTGTCAAGTATGGAGTCTAAAGGACCCTTTTGAAAATGAGCATTTCTCTCAATAAATAACTCATCATTGGTGGGATAGAGAAGCTTGTATCCCTTAACACCCTCAGGATATCCCACAAAGATGTAAAGTTAACTTTGAGGTTCTATTACCTTACGTTTATTCTTAGGAATGTGGGCCATGGCAGGAGATTCAATCACTTAGAATTGTTTTACTATGGGTTTATGATCACTCTAAGATTAAAAAAGAGTGACTTCCTTTAATGATTTATGAGGAACTTGATTTTGGATATAACAAATACAGTTGATGGACTTGGACCAATATTTAGGTGCAAGAGACTTGGAGTGTAGCATGCAATTGGCCATTTCCTTCAAGGACCTATTTGTGCAATCTACAACACCATTCTACTGTGGACTATATAGAATTATACGTTGTAGTTCAATCCCATCTGATGTGCATAATTGCTCAAAATGATTACTGACATACCACTATTATCGATGGACATTCTGCAAGTGCCTTGAAGTCCTAAAAATTATCAAAGACCTCATATTTATGCTTAAGAAAGTACATCCAAGTATACCTCGATAAGTCATCTATGAAAGTATGTATTTAGTCGTGTTGAATGAAGGAGCTAGAAATGGTTCAGTGATATCACTATGAACTAGCTTCAATATATGTGTAACTCTCCACGATTTGCCATTGTCATAATTCTTTTCAGGATGCTTACCAAGTATGTAAGTTTGGTAAATGTCATCATAAAAATGAACATGGGGAAACACTAAAACCTTGTCATAATGACTTAATTACTCTATGTAATGATAGCTAAGATGGCTGAATATCTCACGACATAATTTACTCACCTCATCTGAATGAGTGAACAGTGTAATAGTGGGTTGGTCAGGAGCAAAAGGTGAGAAAGTATATAATCGTGACTGGTGATTTGTTTTCCCAAATAAAACTATGGAGTCATTTCCTGCTTCCCTAATAACCATTAAATTAGGTGTGAACTCAACTCTCTTTCCTGAATTGATGTGAGTGATATGATAAATAGATAGAAGATTGATGGATAAAGAGGGAAAACATAGAACATCATGAAATGTCTCATCATTCACTTCATCAGAGCCTCTCCCTCTAACTTTTGTAGAAGTATCATCACCCAACAAGATATAAGGCATATAACAAGGCTTCGAGGATGATAAAATATATTGAGATGAAGCCATGTGGTGCAAGACACCATAATTAATTTCCTATGTTGAAGGTTGGGATGCAACTACAACAAGTGTTTTTCCCTTACCTTTGTCCTTACTACTCTCTTTAGCCTTAGAAAACTCATTTGTTGATGAACTCTAATTTGTATAATCAAGGACATCAATATTGTCCTTCTCAAGCATCTTAGTCAATTGGTTTATCTACTTCTTCATGAACTTGGTTTCATCATGCCTATATTCGTTACAATAGGCACATGTGAGTCATTCTTTCTTGTGTTTCCCATCTTAAGAGGAGGGCTCTTGTGATCATTTGGACTTAACATCATATTTATGACCCTTTATTTTTTTTGGGTCTTCCTTGTTCTATTTCTTCTCCTTTATACTAGAAGCCTTTTGTTTGTCATGACTCACAATTAAGGCTTGTGATTTGGAAGACTTTAGTGTACCAATTTGAATAAGCTTGCCTTGATCTCAAGTCAAGTCAACAAAAAAAAACATCAAAGGAATGCATGGTCCATGTAACTCCAAGGGCACACTTGGTGGCATGGAAAGTAAAAATAAAGAGAAAATAGTCATATCAGAATTTTGTAAGGATAGAAAGAATCAATTGATCATCCTTTTTTTCAATATCACATAGTTTCATTTGCAACCTTAGAGATTTAAATTTTGTGAAGAAGTCTTGCATGGTGTTAAAGTTGCCTAGACTCAATTTGATGAGTTCATTCTCCAACTTATGAACCCTCATTATGCCTTGCTTTCCAAATAGTTTTTCTAATGTGGTCTAGACATCATTAGGAGAAGTTATAGATTAAATATGATAGAACAAGTCAGGAGACATAAACATGCATAGTAAACTATAGGCTTCATCACTTTTGTTAAACCACTTCAAATTCTCTACATCAAGTGTCAGTTATTTTTTTGTACCCATTGTGATTCAGTGTAAACCTCTACTTCTCGAGGGGATTTGAACTTTGGTTTTCCACTTGTGATAGTTGAATGGTGTAAGAAGTGGAACTTGATTATGATCCATGGTATAGAAAGGAAGTATGTATTGAACTAATTAGTGATATAAAGACAAATATATGCAATCCATTTGAATCAATAGAGGTTAATTTTATAAGGCATGAGAATAACACCAATGCATAGAGCTCAAAAAACTCACATTTTAAAAAAAAATGATTTTTTAAAAGGTGTTGTCGGCTGAAAGTTATGGATTATTTGGATAATCTTGATCACAAAATAATTTTCCACTTTTCATAAATTTTATGTGGGTAAGAAATTGACTCAAATTTTCATGGAAAATTTAAGCCCCCTTGGGTTGGTTATGAACTTAGGTTGGAGAGAAGCCATGTGGTTGGAGTCTACCATTAAAGAATTGTTGGCATCCACACTAACACTGACTAAACTAATTTGATAGCTCATTCTTTTTATTTAATGGTAAACTCATGAAAAGGTTTTGTAACTACATTGATTTGTAGAATCAATCTTGGATTGGCTTGGTGTGCAAATCATAGTGCAGCTCAGCTCTAACTAGTAGAGTCAGGGAAAGGGCAATAGAATATGGCCTTAGTCATCATGAAAATGATCGTATGAAGATCATAAGCAAGTGCATGCATAAGAGAGGTTTTAGGCTTAAGGAGACATGTTAGGCAGTCATGAAGGTGTGGACATGGTGAATCCAAGGAGATTCCCACTTCTCTGATCCCTCCTTCCCTGATCATCATTAGAATTTATAACTATCCTGATAGTGGGGAGGACCAAGTCAAGACCCTGATCTCTAAATTTCTTACCTGTAAAAATACTTAGAATTATTATTGTATAGGAGGACCCTTTTTAGCACATAAATGCTACAAAAATTGGCCCATCCTTGATCCCTTGACCTTACTTTTATGCCTTTGAACACATAATAAAGTTGATTTTGCCATCTCATATCCCTTTACCTTGTTTGAATTCATGGATTGTTGATCGTATCTTATGAATAAGTTTATTTCTATTTGATTTGATATAAATTTCCCTCACCTTTATGTATGAAGATACTCATATACAAGTTGTAGGTTATGTGATATAGAGTTTAGGTAGTGTTTGGTTGTGGAGTGTCTCCCTTCTAAGTGTTTTCATGAGTTCCCTACCTCCCTATAAAAAACTTATGCAGAATCTTTTTTAAATTGTGATTTGTGCATGTTTTAAACTCTTTTATGTTCATTGTGTATGCTTAAATGAGTAGAGGATATCATAATATTCTAGTGTATCACCCTTATTCATTTCAATTTTTTTTGTTTTTACGCACTCCTTCTCCCTTTTCCTTGCAAGTATAGTAGTGTTACTGTTAGTCTTAGGTGATCCATCAAGAGAAGTCAGCCTTATCTGGATGTTCACTCCAACCATAGCCAACCCACAACCTTAGAGTGTTCCCATCGTGTCAATTAGGAGAGGAGACGTGAAACACCTCCTCAAAGGGTACAACTTAATACGACAATAGTTTATGGTATGCCCATTGGGACCTTTGCTCAATTGCATTGAGTTAGAAGGTTTTAGCTAAGAATTTGATGTTACTCTTAGCAAAGATTCAATTTGGAAGACATCAAATAAACACTTGGAATTTTTAAACATTTATGATCTCCAACAAACCAGTCCTTAAGTATTTCGTGCCAAGAGCAACAAAAGCTTCTTCAAAAGTTAATTTCCAATTTGTTAAATTGTCTACACCCTCCAGAAGAAGAGTAACTAAAGCTTTCTTGTCTCTTGTAAGAAGATCTAGAGAGCTTAGATAGCCTTTCTCAAGAGCTTAGTCTACACCTCCTTTTGGTAGATCCCCCCACCCAAGAGTAGGATTCCTTCCAGTCCCTTACATGGTTATCCTTAGAAATCAGGCCTTAGTTCCTTTGAATGAAGGAATCCCACTAAACATTTCTCAATATTAAGATATACCCATTACAACACTCAAGAGTATTTCCTATTTCACTAGAGGGGATACTTCCATACTTGCAAAGCACATTAAAGATATTGCTAATATCTGTTCAATACACCATGTTACTAAGGAGAACATTGTTGTTAAGATTTTAACTTCCTCATTCAAAGGCAAATCTCTCAAATGTTATAGGAGCTTGCGACCCGGTTCTATCAAATCATTGGATGAGATAGGTAAGATATATATAAGCAGTTTGAAGACAAGTCAAATCATATGTCCCTAATTAAATAACTGACCACTATTAAGAGGGTACCACATGAGTACATGGAGGATTTTAATCTCATATTTTAGAGAACATGGGATAGGATTCCACTATTGGTAAGGCCTACACCTCAGTATGCTTTTCTCTATTATCTTAGAGCCTTGAATAATGATATATCTATGATGATCCAATCAATGGGTGGTAAAACATTACCAAATGCTTATGAGGTAACTATTAAGGCTAAGAATAGTCTTATACGGGTTGAGAATAGTCTTATATAGGCTATAAAAATTACACTAAGGTCTCCAATGTCCATTTTTCCAAAAATACAATGCACTTTTCCACCTCAAACACCCACATTAGTGCATATTCTAGTGCCAACTTGCCAACCACCAAGAGAAGATAAAGCTACTCTTAACCCATCAAATGATTTGTAAGAGGTTAAAATCCTTCTTCAAATGATAAGTTGGTTACTCTCAAAAGGTAACAAGATAAACATTATAGACATTATCAATCTCCTTATCAACCTTATCAAAATATCGAACCTCCATATCAAGGACCTTATCAGCCAAATAAGCTACCTTATCAAGAAAATATTCAAAGCCAAGGCCAAATTACTCATTCAAAGTCTTATCAAGCTTTCTAACCCTAGTACTACCAGCACATCTAAAGCCTTAGTCCCTGTCCAAAACAACTTAGTACATGACTATGAATGACATTCTCCCTATAATCTTCCCCATAACCAAACCAATTGTCTTAATGGTGTCTTCAACCAAGTATTGATGGTGAAAATCATAGCACCACAATAAGAGAAACAAGTTGAGGTATCACCACAATAACAAGGTCCTCAAGAGCCAGTATAAATTTATGCTACACTTCTAAATTGGCAAAGGGATGTGTATTATGGAGTGAATCAATTACAAGGTCAGAACCAGACTTATACTTTAGGTGTGGTAGCCAATACTAGGTCGAAGAAAAGGGTTGTAAAAATTGATCTAAAAACTTATAAGTATCCTGCATCATCTTCTCTAGTGTTACAAGAGGTTATTGATCCTACTTTAATACCAAAGGTACAAAAAATCTATAAGAATTAGACTTCAAAAAGTCAAGCGTACCCTAAAATCCATTCTTAATCAACACAAGTACAAGAAGGTATTGTTATTTCCAAAGTACAAAAAAAGGTTAGTAGTTCCCAATTCAATATTATTTAACATATGTAGAAAAAAATGTGAATATACCCATGTGGGATCCTTGTCCATCCCAAGATAAAAGGACCTATTGCAAGTATCATTGTCTAACCTTGATCTTTCATAAGGGTCATCATAAGAATGACCAAGGTTGTACTCAAAAATACCCTCAACCAAAGGAAGGTCAGTCAAATAAAGGTGTAAAACTTCCACCATTATATGTTTCTTTGATCATTGGTAGTCATTTAGCCCATAATTGCATGATATATTCAGGGGCTAGTAGCTCGGTGATGTTAAAACAGATAGTAGACAAGTTGAGTTTAGAATATAAGCCACTCACTAAAGGAGTATTTCAATTGATGGAATGGCCATAAAGACTCTTGGTGTCATAAAGGGTTTAAACCTCACTTTACATGCTTGCCCCAACATTTCCATGCCCCAAGATGTTTTCATAATTGACCTCCCTTCATACTTTGCTTTGTGATTTTCTAATGACTTTAGTGCCAAGATTAGAAGATACATGTCATCTGATTGGTATTATATGATATTTAGAATTAGGTATGACACTAAAGTCACCATTAGATCTAAACCAATTGCTAAGAACCATATTGAATCATATGTACCAAATGCCATAAATGTCAGTTGTAGCATCTTCGACCAAGAATAACATCTTGCTAAGCAAGAGCCAAGTACACCCCTTGAAGGAACACATGATTTGATACTTTATGAATGGTGGGCTAACCATCACAAGTTTGATCCTTATAGACTCATTTAAGAGGTTGGTTTAGGTAACTATTGATTGGACAAAGAAGATTCTTTCATTCTGAATCTTGTGAAGACTGATGAACATAATGATGGAGTATGGTAAATGCACTTTGATAGATCTAGAAGTACACATGGAGTAGGAGGGGGTGTCATGTTGGTGTTTCCCTTGAAAGATAAGTATTTTTATGCTCTGATATTATAGTTCAGTTGTACCAATAACTCCATTGAGTACAAAGATGTCATCCATGGTCTACAAGTCTTTAGAGATAGTGAGCTGGTGGTGAACCCAATAAGAGGGTAGAACGTGATAAAAAAATTAATTATTGAAGTCCTATAAACATAGAGTTTAAGACCTCATAGAATACCTTGAAGCATGCAACATCAAATCCATCCCAAGAGAAATAAAAAAATAAGATGATAGACTGGTTGTTATTATTGCTCAGTTTGACATTCCATATGATATCAAAAAGGACAAAGCATAATAACATATCAGGGTGGTTGTAAGGTCTTCCATACCTAATAACACCACCAATAGGTAGGTCTTTGATAGTGATTGACATATTGTTCCTTTCTTTCAAGAAAAAGCTAAGTTTTCTAAAAAAATAGAATAAATTATAGTAGCAATATGATGACCAAGTCATTCAGCTGAAGTCGAACAAAATTCCAAAGGGGTTGATCACACTTGCAAACTTTTTTTGTGATGATGATCAATTTAGGGGAGAGAAAATGAAAATGAAGATCAATTAAGAGCATTATGAAAGAGTTACCATCTTCATGGATAAGGTTCTCCACCTCGATAAGGTATGCAATTAAGAGGAAAAACATTCATTTTTTAAATTCTACCAAGAGTTTGAGGAGATCATTTCATGAGAATACAATGATCTCAAAGGGTTTGACTCTAGTTTGGCACAACACACTATAGAGTTAGATTATGATGCCAATCCAGTTAGGCAGAAATAGAAGCCCATAAACCTGAAAATAGAGCCCCTCACAAGGAAAGAATTAACTAAATTGATAGAGGCTAGGATGATCTTTCTGATTAAACATTCATATTGGGTTGCAATCTTGGTCCCTAATAGAAAGAGGAATGGAAAAATAATGTTGTGTGTTGACTTCAAGGATCTAAACCAAGCCTCATTGAAGCATCACTGCCCATTGCCTCCATGGAGAAAATATTTCAAATGGTGGTAGCTGTAGAATGCTTTTCGCTCTTGGATGGGTATTCTAGATACAATCAAATTCTTGTGAAGAATTAGGATCAGTTCAAGACAAACTTCACCACCAAATGGGGAACTTATGCCTAAATAAAAATGCCATTTAGTTTATCCATTGTAGGGGCAAATTTTAAAGATCTATGGATATGGTATTTCAAGGACTAATCAATGATAATGTACTTATCTATCTTGATGATATTATAGTATTTTATAAGCATGTTGATGATCATCTATCTCATCTCAGACATGTCCTTGAAAGGTGTAGGTAGTTTAGGGTCTCACATAACCCCAAGATGTGTAATATTTCAATCCATGAAGAAAAGCTTCTGAGCCATGTTGTCTCCAATAGAAGGCTTGTAATTGATCCTAAAAGGGTAAGTGCCATTCTAGAATTGTCCTTACCTAATCATAAGAAGGGGTTGTAAAGCTTCTTAGGAAGGATCAAGTTAGAAGATTTGTTCTTGATTTTACCAATCTTGTAAAGCCTCTAATGATTGTGTTAAATAAGAATAATATCTTCCACTAGTCTAAGAATAATAGATTTGAAATAATTAAACAATCCATAGCACAAGCTCCCACCCTCATGAATCTATATTTCACCAAAGACTTTACTCTCTATGCATTTGGAGGTATGGACATTGTCTCAGCTATGCTCATACAAAAGAATGAGGAAGACATGGAGAAATCGATAGCTTTATTTATCCAAGGCTTGGAATGTTATGAGGTAAAGTATTATTTTGTAGAGAAGTAAGCATTGACTATTATAAGAAGTCTATAGAAGTTTAATCATCTATTATCTAAACATAAGGTGCATTTACATGTCTCTCACCCAAGTGTCAAAGAGTTCTTCTTAAGAAAACATTTGAATGAGAAAAGGATAGAGTGGATTACAAAGGTGATGGAGTATGATGGGGACGTCATGGTCACAATGCTGGTAATAGGTAGAGGTTTATGTGAACAACTAACTTTAGAATTTTAGAATGATAAAAATGATGTCCTAGTACTCCATGATGGCAAACACTCAGCTACACCTTCATTGCCTAGTAGTTAGCCCCAAGATATGTCCAACTTCTTGTAAATTGGTGAATTCCCTCAAGGATTGAACAAGGTCACATGAAGTTATTTTATCTTTCAGTCAATTCCTTATGTTCTTATAGATGGTGTCATGTTTAGGAAATATGTTAATGGTATTCTAATAAGATGTTTTGAAACAAACTAGATTGATAAGATTCTATAGGAATTTTTATGATGGATCATTTGGTGGACACTTTAATCTATGGACTACAACCATAAAGATAATGAGGGCAGGATATTATTGACCCAAATTTATTAGAGATGTGTATGCATGGGTTAAGAATAACAAAAAATGTGCATTCTTCACCAGTAAATAGAGGTTAGAAACCCTCCCTCTCCATCCCATCTAGGTAGAGTATCCCTTCATGTAGTGGGGTTTGGATTTCATAGTGATGATTAACCCACCTTTTAGCATAGGTCAAAAATGGGTCTTAACAGCCACTAATTATTTTACAAGGTCGATAGAAGTAGTGGCTTTAAAATAAGCAAATGAAGCCAATGTATGGAACTTTTATGAAATTATATTCACTAGGTTTGGGGTGCCTTCTACAATCATCTCTAATCAATGGCCTTTGTTGGCACTAGCATAACTGACTAGGTAGTTAGACATGGCATTTACTTGAGTACCTCATCCAACTACTATCCCCAAGGCAATGGCTTGATAGAGTACACTAATAAGAATTTGATCAAAATCATTAAGAGGACTGTGAAAGAAACTCAAAGGACCTGACATACCAAGTTGAAAATAACCTTATGGGCTAATAGAATCACCCATAAGAAGGTTGTTGGCGATTCTCCTTACATGCTTGTTTATGGAAGAGAGGTAAAGTTACTATATCTATTGAAATTCCAACTCTAGAACTTAGACATCAACTAGAAATGATAGATAAGAGTGCTATGGAGATTATATTTATGGAACTAATGAAATTTCAAGAAACAAGAGACCAAGATATGCATACAATAGAACTTCATCAAACTCAAGTGAAGAGGTATTTTGACAAAAGAGCAGCCTGTATAATCTTCCTTAAGGGACAATTAGTGTTAAATTGGGATGAAGATAGATCCAAACCTAGAAGGCACACCAAGTTTGATGCCTTATGGATCATCCCTTACCTTACATCATAACTAATTGTAAATCATCCAATGCCTTTCAACTCTAAAAGTTGGATAGGGAGGAGCTACTGATCCCAGTCAATGGGATCTATCTAAATCACTATTCTTGAAGTGATATGAACTTTGTACATAGTAGTTTAGTAATTTTTATTCCCTTTGGGTTTTGATGCACTTTAGTTTAGTTTTTCTTCCTTTATCTAAGTGATTTGACACTTTTTTTTCTTTATGTTCTTGATTTTATTGTCTATTTGGAGGTTAATCTTAGTTTTGTTATTTAGTATTAGGTCAAACAATTTACAATAGGATTATGTTTTCATAATCAAGAAGTTTAGATACTTCTATGACTCTATGCCCAATGGCTTGCATAAAGGATACTAGATTCATGTTTAGTAGGCAAGCATGCCACAAAGATTGCCAGAATGTTGACTATTTTTAGTCAACATGAAGGAACAACATTCATTTTTAGTTCAAGACTTCAATATTTCAACAGTCATGCAAAGGTTTCAAGGTTCTATCCAGGTTTAGGAAAATAGCTAAGCCTCAAAATAAAAATCAACTCTTCACAAGTTTTATGAAGTTTAATCTTTGAATTTTGTGTAATGGAAATGGTATTCAGGTATTTTACAAAGTAGTCAAAGAAATTATCATAAACAAAGTTTCTGATGACTTCATAAGAAATGGCTAAGTTTTTTTCTTTCAAAAAAATGTTGCACAATAGAACTAGTTGGAACTTTTATTCTAGATAAAAGTTTTGAAGAGGAAATATTCTAACACTTAGCTAATTCTTTGAACTTTATTCAGAGCCACGTGTCATGTTTACGCTCAGCAAGACTTAGCATTTTTATTCAAATTTTTCCCATTGAATCTACACATTAGAAAAACTCCAAATTAATGAGATGCTTCCATGTGTCATTCTGGTGACTTGGCATCCCAGAACTATCTATACAAATTTATAAGAATCTAGACTAGCAAGTTAATGAAATGATGCCACATGGTGAAATACCAATGTTATGTGGCACTGGGGTGGTCCGTGAAAATTATAGCAACATCTAAGTTCCATTTAAAGTTGTGGGATCACTCACATTATTTTCAAGATTTAGTTGATTTTGTGCAGTCACTTCTAAGCCCAAATAAAAGTTTTACGCTTAGAGCATCTATGAGTTGTAGTCTCCCGACAACTACATTTTTTTCAAGAAAGTGCTTTGACACTTAACTATTTCAGGGTTTTTTTTTTAGTGGTAGATTTAGGAGGTGATGAGATCAAATTTGATAGGCCCCTGATGACATCTTGATGGCTTCCTAATTTGTCAATCATGGTAGGAATATAGTCCAATCGAACGTCACCTTACGATAATCATTCACATCTACTAGTGATTTGTGCCTTTTTTTAAAAACTTTTAGCACTTAACCAATTTTATAAAAGTTACACATTGCCACATGTCGATCTCCTGATGGTCTTAGGCTCTTTTTAAATGCCTTTTGACACTTAGTCTATTTTCAATAAGATTCCCAAAATTACATGTTATCAAGGTAGCAGGCAAGTAGGTTAATGGGATGCTTCCATGAGTCACAATCTCGATGTTTTGATGTCTCGAAACCATCCATATGTTCAAAACCCTCAGAGTGAGTGGGTAAGCAAGATGACACCATGTGGTAAAAAGTTAAGTACTCATCCCTTTGTTGTAGTTTTAGATGTAGCATGTACAACTTTTTAAATTATTGTAATTAGTTCCAAGCCTTTACATTTAGATGTATGCTTATATGTCATATATATTAATTTAAATTACTATACATTATTTTATCAGATTAGGGTTAGTCTAGAATGCATTAATCCAAATTAGAGTAAAACACATATGCATAAAGGATGGAGTTGGTAAATAATAATATATCCATAGGATGAGAGTCATTAGGGGTTTCTGATTGATTCTCCATGTTTGATTTATTTTGCCTTAAACAAGCTATTGTAATATATGCAAGGCATAATCCAAATAAGTAAATAAGTATGTAAAGACTAGGGTTGAATGTGATTTTTTTTATATGAAAATAAAAAATAGATTGAAACCCTAAGACAAAAAATTTGAAATCTTTGGAAGGTGAAAATATTTTTTTGTGTATAGAAATCAAAAACAAAATTTAAAACTCTAAGACAAAAAATCTAAAACCTTGAAAAGATGGTTTGAACAATTTTTGAGTTTACCAATATGTTTTACCTTAATTTAGTTTTGCAACCCTAATAAGATATAAATTAATATAACAATGACTTATTTCTAATTTACATAATATATATAAGTGTATAGGCTAAATATAGTATGTGAATGTACAATAAGACGTAAGAACGGTCTTAGCTTGTTTGCCATTTTGATTTGAGTTATGATTATATGAATGTTCTGTCTAAAGACTGTGCAAATGATTTGTACATGTTTTGTTTTCACATATTTCCTCCTAGATTATTATGTCTGGTTAGGTTAGTATCGATAGTGATACTAAGTCGAACTGATCAATAATAATCCTACACACAATGAACTTATGTTTTCTTCTAGCATAATGCACCCATGTCTATAATGTTTGTTTATGCATTTTACCACTTCTAAAATTATACAACTACAATTTTATGTTTAAACCCTAGTTCTACACAAGTAATCTAACATCAAATGGGGGTTTTAGGTGAAAGGGTCAAGTTGGTCTGAATTTGATCAATCTCCATTGACTGACCATGTGTTGCACTACATTTTCAATACTCCTAGGAGGGGTCAAACTCGAATGTAGTTCTCTTGTTAATGTGTATGTGTGTAATTATGAATGTAAGTCAAAATGTTATTTTTCTTGTCTTGCACTTGGTACAAGTATGCAGATGTGAAGTGACCCTTATAAACTTTAGATTCAACTCTAATAATTATTTAGGTGCAATATGTAATATTTTCTAGCTCTTAATAATGCAAATGCTTGTCCCCAAATATGTTATGGTAGCTTTGTATATATAGGGGTCTCTAACTTTTAATTTATGAGCTAGTGGCATGAAAATCTGACCAAAATAAGTTCAAATGTGTCCAAACAATAATCACAAAGTGAAACATGCCTAAAATAAGCTAGAAAGGTACCTAGGTCAGTTTTATCATCTTTGGTCGGTATTGACAATCGACAATGACCATAAATGGCAGAGCTGACCTGAGGCCTAGAAAGACTCTAGGATGAAATAAAGGGCCAAATATCTCTATAATATGGAAATTAAGGCTAAATATGATTGGATAAAAGTGTCGCACGCAGAAAAATAAAATCAATAAGGTAATCAAAAGACCTAGAGAGAGATGTGACACTAAGTACTTAGTTCATAGTTTTATATCTATATATGTAAAGTTTCCTAAAAATATTGTGAAACAAGGCTTGTACCAAATTTAGGTATCTAGCACATGTAAATAACGTGTAAATTAAAAGACCTAATTTTAATGAAAATGACAAATCTAGAGAAAGGATGCTTATACATCAAGATAAAATGATAGACTAATATGACCTCATATAAACTTATCTAAAGTGAATTCATAAGAATTTGTTGGTGATTAATAGTATAAGAGGGGAAGGGGGAAAATGAAACTAAAATTATTAGACAATATTCATACCAAAAATAGGGAGGGTGCCAAAGTATCAAGAAAAATAATAGAGTATGACAACATGTATAATTTTCCAAATATAATCAATAAGAAGTCATCACAAGTTCCCATTGGCCATTATCAGGCAAGGAAAGGTGGTAAAGAGATTCTAAAGGTCAACATATTTATCATATGAAGTGATTGAAGAATATATCATCTCCTTGACCATAACCCGTCCCTTTCGATGGAGTGAATTCATTGACTATCAGATATTGGTCAACTTCCTACCCTTTCAATACATTCTAATAAAAGGATAATGAGTCTAAGGAAGGAAGTCATCAATATTGTCAACCTCCTCTCCCTTTTATTATGGAGTCTTTAGACACTGGACTCACAATGTATCAGTAAACAAGATAACTTTTGTATAATGGACCAATGCATAAAAAGGAATGGACATAATTTTTTTATAATTGGCTGATATTGATAACTCCAGGATCAAAATAGGTTGAACCTTATCCCCGCTTAGTGCAAGTGCACAAGTATTTTATTAATTTCAAAAAATCAAGTACATAAGGGTGCCTTTACTCCGTTAACCCTTTCACAATGCAAACATGGATTTATATAGTTTTTACCAATGACTGGTAAAAACAACTAATCCTATAACCAACTAAATACGGGAATACAACCCGTAAAGTAAATCTAATTAATAAATATAAACATTAAAACTACCTAATAATTAAACTAAGTTTATTTATTTTATGGGGGTGTCTTTATAAAAGACGCATACCCCATTTACAATAGTAATTTATTTTCTACCAAAAATCTAACCTAACGTTAAGACTTTGGAACAAGTCCTAACAAACCCCCCTATGATCCAAAGTCAGGTCTTTGGACACATACCAAGCATTTTTTTGAATTTTTCAAATTTGATTCTGTCAAGGGGTTTTGTGAAGATATCAACTGTCTGATCGGTAGTTGGGCAATTTATTGGATCAAGAGTTTTCTTTGCCACCAGCATTCACAGATAATGGTATTTGACATCCATATGTTTTGTTTTGGCATGAAACACTGGATTCTTGGACATCTTGATTGCACTCTAATTATCAATGTATAATTGTGTAGGAGCAAACTGAGAAACCTGAAGATCTTCAAGAATACGATGAAGGTAAACAATTTCTCTATAAGCATCCCATGCTGCAATATACTCTGATTCTGCTGATGAATTTGCCACTGTATCCTGCTTCTTACAACACCAAGCAATGGCAGCTGAACCCATATGCATAGTGTATCCTGTGGTTG
Organism: Torreya grandis; assembly: GCA_037957365.1. Classification (NCBI taxonomy): domain Eukaryota; kingdom Viridiplantae; phylum Streptophyta; class Pinopsida; order Cupressales; family Taxaceae; genus Torreya; species Torreya grandis. The sequence goes on along the minus strand of JARHVA010000074.1, from coordinate 3,863,066 downwards.
ACACTCTGTCATCCACACATCCGCCAAAATCTGCATCACAATATCCAACAAGTTTGAAGTTCTTGTTGCGGAGATATTCAAGGCCATATGTTTTCGTCCCCTGAAGGTAACGAAGTACTCATTTTGCTACATGCCAATGAATTTCTCTAGGCTCATGCATAAACCTAGATAAAATTCCAACTGAAAATGAAATATCGGGCCTGGTAGTCATCAAGTATATCAAACCTCCCACCAATTGTCTATATGTGGTGCCATCAAAAAAGGCACTGCTATCATCCTTAGACAATTTCAAGTTACTTTCCATGGGAGTGAGGGCAGGTTTGCAATCACTCATGCCAAACCTCTCTAATAACTCAGAAATATACTTAGTTTGTGAAATGAAAATACTGTGCTCTTTCTGAGTTACCTCTATGCCTAGATAGTAGTGAAGAAGTCCAAGATCTGTCATCTCAAACCCATCTTTTAATTCCTTCTTCACAAACTTGTTATGATTTTCATCATTACCTGTAATAAACAAGTCATCAACATAGAGAACTAGTATCACCATTTTCTTATCCTGCACTCGAAAATAGAGAGTATCATCTGATTCACTTGGATGAAAACCAATGGATTTCAAGTATGAATCCATTTTCTCATACCAAGCCTTGGGTGCCTGTTTGAGCCCATATAAAGCTTTTGTCAATTTACACACTTTGTGTTCAGCACCCACCTGTTCAAAACCCTGAGGTTGTTTCATATAGACTTCTTCCTGTAAATCACCATTTAAAAAAGCACTTTTAACATCCAACTGATGTACTTTCCAACCATTTTGTGCTGCTAAGGCAAGTACCATACGAATAGTGGGCCATTTAGCAGTTGGTGCAAATGTTTCCTCATAGTCAATACCTTCTTGTTGCGCATATCTTTTTGCAACAAGTTGTGCCTTATGTTTATCAATGGAACCATCTGATTTATACTTAGTCCTATAAACCCATTTACATCCAATGGGTTTAACATGTGGAGGAGGATCAACTAAAACCCATGTATTATTGTTAAGTATGGAATCATACTCACATTTCATTGCCTATTGCCAAACATGTTCAGTAGATGCCTCCTCAAAAGTGGATGGCTCAGTGGAAGAAGTAGTAACAGCCATAACATAGTTCACCTATTTTCGAGAATTCCTTGGCCCTGTTAAACCAACTTCATTTGCTGTCAAGTCATAAAAAGTACTTTGAGCCCATTTTGGATACTTAGACAAATTATTCAAATCAAGGACTCCAGAATTCTCATTAGGTGCATCATTCGATGGGGGACTTAAATAATTTTCAACAATTTCTAAGTCATCAACCTGTGAACTTGTAGATGAAGAAGAGGAAAGTGAAGGAATTTGAGTTTCATACCATAACTTCGAAGAGTTATCTCCATTATTCAAACCCATATCTCTTTTTGCATTTTTCCTCTCTAATCTATCAAGTTGAGAATCAATCTCTGCAGTGTTCATAGTCCCAAACTCATCAAATATTACATCTCGACTCACTATGAATTTGCCTGAATCTTGTGCAAGCAAATGAAACCCCTTTTATCTTCAGAATATCCAAGAAAGATGCATTTTTGACTTCGTGGTTCCAACTTAGTTCTATGTTTAGGAGGAACCAAAGCAAAACAAAGACAACCAAACACTTTCAAGTGTTTAACTTTGGGTTTAAACCCATACCATGCCTCATATGGAGTTTGTCCCAAAAGTGCAACTGTGGGGGACCTGTTTCTCAAATACACTGCAGTAGCAATAGCTTCGGCCCAAAATTTATCATCAAGTTGTTTATAGTGCAACATGGCACGTGTTGTGCCCTCTAAAGTTCTATTCATTCGTTCAAATACTCCATTTTTTTGTGGAGTATAAGCATTACTATATTGTCGATGAATTCCATGTTCTCGACAATAGTCTAAAAATTCATTAGAGGTATACTCACCTCCATTATCTGAACGAAGAGTTGCCAAATGTGAACCTGTTTCATTTTCGACTAAGTGTAACCAATCAACAAACTTAGCAAAAACTTCAGATTTGTTTTTCATAAAGAATACCCAAGTCATCCCAGAAAAGTCATCAATAAACAAGACAGTATCTACACCCACCAATGGATGACTTTTTCATGTCACATACATCACTATGAACTAACTGTAAACATCTGTTAGCTCTCCAAGATGATTGTTTAGGAAATTTTTCCCGATTTTGTTTGCCCAAAACACATGACTCACAAAGAATACTATCTTTACGAAAAGTGGGCAACCCATTCACCATACCATATCTCTGCAAATCCACTAAAGAGTGGATATTCAAATGTCCATAGCGGAGATGCCATAACCGATGTGTAGACATAGTACCTATACCTGTATCAACAACTGCTGCAAGTTCTATATTGGGAGGAAGCACCTTACAATGCAATCTAACCAAGTTTCTATCTTCATATCCTGTATACATGGTTTTATAATTATCCTTCATTGAATTGATGTAAATGAGCCCATTTTCAAGCACAATTTGATAACCTTTCTTTTGAATAGTTACCAAAGAAAGTAAGTGTTTCTTCAATGTGGGAACATACCAAACATCCTCCAAGTATTTTATAGACCCATTAGGAAGAAGAATTCGAATAGAACCAAGTCCTAGTGGTGTATGCATAGACTTATCTACTAAGGCAACTGGAGAGAGAGAAGCTTCCTTATAAGACCAAAAGAAATCTCTCCTAAATGTCATGTGTTTGGTTGCTCCTGTGTCTAAAACCCATACATCTGTGAGCTCATCTCTAGCCTCATATTCAACATAATCAATGTGCCCCAAAGAAGTAAATGCAAATTCATGGGCAACATTACTAGATTCATCATAGTCATGATCGACATACTGAGCAGAGTTAGTCTTGGTCACTTTTTGTGGCCTCTGAATTTTATCAAAAGAAATCCTACATTGTGAGGCAATATGACCAAATTTTCCACATCTATGACACTGAATATCTGATCTACCTCGACCTCTGCCTCTATATGAATTGTGACCATGTCCTCGATCACTTGTTTCATGTGAATGTGATTGATTAGATTGTTGATTATGTGAATGACCCCTACCTCTATTTTGATATCTGCCTCCTCTGTAACCTCGACCCCCTCTAAAACTGTTTCCTCTATTGTTTTGATGCCCAGATGAAGATGAACTAGGCTTTGACTCTAAAACATGGGCTTCTTCAGTTTTCTTGGATTTCTTGGGTAGAGAGAGGTCATGTTGGATGAGCAACTCAACCAACTTATCAAAGGTGATGCCTGTGATCTGGTCAGAGACATGCAACATTTCAACTAAATTCCTATAGGACCCTGGTAGTCCTTTCAAAGCAGCAGTAACTATGAGGTCATCATCTAGTTTTCCAAAACCAGCCTTAGTGTACTCAGTAGTGATATTTTTCAACTTAGACATATATTCTCTCATATCCCCATCCTCATCTAATGACAAAGTAAACAACTGCATATGAATATCTATCTTCTTATGCTTAGGTTTCTTATCATACAAATCTGACAATGTTTTCCATGCAGTGTAACTATGAGGAGAATTTTCAATATGAACATACGTATCACGAGTACAACAACATTTAATAAGAGCTAAGGCCTTGGAATCACGCAAATTGAAAATATCTAATTCAGCCTGCTCTGTTGGCAATGTGGGATTTTCATTCTTAACAATATCTCATAACTCATTAAATACTAGTGAAGCCTCCATCAATCATTTCCAATCTAAATAATTGGAAATTGTTAATCTATCACCATCTGAAAGCAAATTCTGAATTTTTAGCATTTTTGAAATGAAAGCAAGTGCAGTAGAGAAACGTGCGACAAAATGCAAAAGAAATGAAACAAATATCACACTCACTGCACAAGACACTGCTTCTACGGGGTTTTGCACTTAACCTCCGCATAGAGCGTAAAAGAAAAAAACAAATATTTTTGATGGGTTTTGCACTTAACCACACCAAAAATCAATGATTACACCCTTATCTCACCATAACAATGCAAAAGAAATATGATAAAATTTTGCCTCTTTTTTGAAAAAAATAAATAACACAATACAATAAATATGTATTTTACAATATTCTGATTAAAAAAGGGAATATTTCTTTTTCAAAAAAAGTATATTCCAAAGCAAAAAACAACTTTCTCCAAAAGAAGGGATTTGAACCCTTGACCTCCTCCTTTGCAACCTTCCAACAAAATAAGCTTAACCAATTGCTCTAAGAGCATTTATAGAATGTTATACTCAGAAATATATATTTATACCATATTTTTGTGTATGAGGGAAAATAAAAAAAAATTACATGAGAGTAAATAAATTAAAAATTTTCTCTTTCTTTTCAACCTTCACTTCAATCTTTCTCCCGAGTGGGCCCTCCACAACAAATATTTCAAACAACACTATAGAAACATGAAAAAATAATTTCTAAAATTTATTCCAGTGCCATTCTTCCTTGGGATGCCATGGCAGCTTCCTGGATGTTTTTCTCCACCTGCTCTCTCTCCTACATGCAGTACAAATCTGTACAGGCTGCTAAAACAGATTTTTAACTATGTTTTTGCAAATTTTCAAAGTATTTTTTGCAGGGAATGGATTTCAAATGAAGCTAGGCATTGAAAAGGCTGTACAAGTCTGATTTTTCTAGATTTTTTAATATGAATGCAAACATAGGGGTTTCAATGCTATTTGCTAATGTTTTTCAGAGGTTTTGGATTTAAAAAGAGCTGAAATGAATGTAAATCATAATGGCAGCCATGAATGAAAAGTTTCAGATATTTTTCTCAGATAAAAGGCCGTACAAATTTGGTTTTAAGTCAATAAAATAATGAATTAATAACATTAAATGCTAAAAATTCATTTTTATGCCAAATGAGGAGGTTTAATAGAGGAAAAATGGAGTATGAATGATCAAAAAAGACCAGACTGTGGTATATAGAAATATACAGGTTTAAATATAAATAATATTTGAAAAATTAAAATAATTTAATAATTTTTCAAAATATTTAAACCAAAACTATATGGCATACCTTATTTTCATGCCAAATGAAATCACGTGAAATGATTTTTCACCTTCCTCCTTCGAATTCACCATGCTCTGATACCACTGATAACTCCAGGATCAAAATAGGTTGAACCTTGTCCCAGCTTAGTGCGAGTGCACAAGTATTTTATTAATTTCAAAAAATCAAGTACATAAGGGTGCCTTTACTCCGTTAACCCTTTCACAATGCAAACATGGATTTATATAGTTTTTACCAATGACCGGTAAAAACAACTAATCCTATAACCAACTAAATACAGGAAAACAACCCGTAAAGTAAATCTAATTAATAAATATAAACATTAAAACTACCTAATAATTAAACTAAGTTTATTTATTTTATGGGGGTGTCTTTATAAAAAATGCATGCCCCATTTACAATAGTAATTTATTTTCTACCAAAAATCTAACCTAACATTAAGACTTTGGAACAAGTCCTAACAGATATTTTGTCCCTTTTTAATAAAGGTTTATATTCTATATATTATAAAAATGCCACAAAGTAGTTGTTATAGGAGAAAGTCATAAAATCATTACAAGATGACATTGATAAGTAAAAACACTAAAAAAACAAGAAAGATGAAACATAACACACCTAAGAGAGATAGAGTATACACAAAAATACTAAATGACCTAATTGTTTTGAAGATAATGTATTGGTGGTGCTCTAACAATGAGTAGGTATTTCATTCCACCTGCATGCATGGCATGAAAAAATATATTGGAGACAATATGGTTTATTAAGTGTGTATAAACCACAATTTAATCAATTTTCCATCATGGTAGACTTATATATTTTTTTATGTTCTTCTCATATAGGTAATGTGAACCACTAAATTATAATGTCTCCCACATTTGTAAAACATTCTTCCACTCATCATTTATTAGCTCATATTCTCCCACTCCTTAAACCATAGAATTTAGTTTCTATAAAGTGGGTTTTAGATGAAAAAGTCATATTATCATTCCATGACAACATTGATAAGTAAAAAGACTAAAAAACAAAATATGAAACTCAACACACCTAACAAGGAAGAAAAGACACAAGCATACTAATTTACCTAGTTCTGTTGAAGAGAATGAGTTAGCAGTGTTATATCAATAAACATGCATTTTTATTCAAATACATGCACAACATAAAGAAATTTATTGGATGCAATACAGTAAATGAATTAGGTATTACCACAATCGAATTGATTATTTCATTGACCTCCAAGTTGGCTTGTTAGATTTCTACTATGGCAAACTTTCAGAATTGTCGATGTTCTTCTCATCTAGGAAATGTGAGCAATAAGATTTGAATATTTAGCATAGGTTTCTAAAAATACTCTTCCACTCATCATATAAGAATTCATATTTCTCCCACCTCTTCAGCTAGAGAATTCAATTTTGGGGGGAGTTGAATTGTTAGGTGATTGGAATATTCTAATACACTATCAAAGTAATTAGAATCTATAGTGCCTTATTGAAGCAAGAGGAAATTTCATAATATTGGGAGCTACAATGGAAATTTTTATTCTCTTGTTATAAGGATCAAATAAATTTATTTAGCAGATGTTCTTCATGTTTATAATAATGGGCATTACTTTTGTGGAAGGAACAATGTTCAACATTATGGTTATTGATTTCACAGAAGGAATAATATTCAACATTTTAGTTGTTGTTTTCATGGAAAAGGTAGTGCTCGATATTATGTTATTAATAAGGTTGAGATCAAGTATTTTATAAATGTAAATCCATACCAAAACACCAACAAACTAAGGTTTTTGGACAGGCACTTACAAGTCCTGATTTTATATTACTTTTAAGCTTGTTTAGACATATTAAATGCCAAATGTGATTCAAACTCGGATCAAATAACTTTCAAATGTAAGCTCACAATAAAACATGAAACCAAAATGTTTGGAAAAACACTTACAAGTCATATTTTTTGTAGATGTTTCATATGGATTTTATATGATAAAATAGTCTTGTACATTTGAAAAATATCACTCATGGCTCAACCCTTCCGTTCAAGATCTTTCCACTACCACAAGGCTTGTGATCACTATCTATCTATGCCTAAATTCTTATCCTATAATCTAACCCTGATATTTTGATTACCCAGATCACCTATAGCCCATAGTCTCCTTAAAACATGATTAATATCATACTATGGTAGTTACATATCTTTAACAACTTCTTATTCTCTCGACACTAACATTGACACCAGTGTCCTAGGTCTAACACTAGTATTGAACCTTTAAAATGATCAAATTTTTAAATCTTTCGACATGTATGGGTTGGCCTATAATATTATTTTAACCCTCTCATAACAGAATTTCAAAAAGTGTGGTATAAATACAAGTCAAAGTCCATTCATTATCATCAGGTACAAATTAAAGCATACATCTATATTATACCAAACAAAATCAGCACTCAATCTTGAAAAACTACCTTATTCTTCCCTATTTTCATATAAGTCATAGAAGCAGTATTCTTATAGGTCTAAAACATTCAAAGAGTAGGTCATGAGAATTATTTATCAAGTTATAAACTAGATCAATTCATGCACTTGCATATAACATATTGAACAATCATTCACACACAAATGCATATAAAAGGGAGAAATTCATCAGTCTGACATCCTCTTCAGAGTATTGTAGAGGGGTCTTTAAGGTCAACTCGACTTTACTTAAGCCCACTAACCCCTATTTTTTAAGGTGGCATTACCTAGTTATAAGACCTAAGGTTTTGAGCTACATACTGATATCCAAAGTACATGCATAAAATCTAAACAAAGAATCTACAAGGTGACAGTGAACCCTAACATGCACAAGTGAAATTTCTATAAAATAACATGTCTTCATTGTGGATAAAAGCATAAAAAATGGGACATAAGTGTCAACACTAGTATCTAGATGACGGTAGTGTCCAAGTGACCAATGAGTTGATATTCAGAATCTCATGAATCCCTGTAGAACGTCATCCTAACTTGTTCTACACCTACATTTTCCATATCTATTTGTACATCAATGAACAAACTACATTTTATCTCTTATTCATGTTCTAGTTCAAATTATTATTTGACATTATACTTTTTATATTTAATATATTTGCATAATTCATCATTGTATTAAAATATTATGAATCTAAATTATTTAATTAGATTATTTTATAAGATTCTTCTCTTTAGTTGATTAGGTTATTCTCTTTTAACTCTTTCCAAAAAGGATTAAACATTTGGTGAACCCAATCTTTGAGTCTTCTTGCACAACAATCTAGCTTGCTAGGATTAAACTTTTTCTATGATTTATAAATTGTTAAAAACCTCAAAATTATATTTTCTTTAAAGAATATGAAAGTATATATATATATATATATATATATATATATATCATTAAGTAAAAAATTACAAATCATTTGTACAAATGATTTAACGTGAAAAACCTCAAAGAGGTAAAAAGTTATGGTTGATATTCATTAATATAAGAAACATAAATACCCAATACAATCATATACAATCATATATATATATATATATATATATATATATATATATATATATATATATATATATATATATATATAAGTAAAAATTTACAAATCCTTTGTACAAATGATTTAACGTGAAAAACTTCAAAGAGGTAAAAAATTACGGTTGATATTCATTAATATAAGAAACTTAAATACCCAATACAATCCTCCAACTTCTCACTTCTCTAAAATACCTTCACAAATCTCTTCAATAATATTTACCACATGCAAATATTCAATGTCACAAAAATTAGTCGATGAATTACCAAAGCGTTAAAATCTTTTTTATATTAGGTTATGAAGGTGGACCATTGTAACCAATGGGTCTAACCTCTCTCTGAGAACTTTTAATGCAATGGTAATAACTAAATGGATATGTTTTATTATTTATTTACATAAAGTTTTCAACCTATATTAATAAATAGTAACACATTATTATTTAATTAAATATATGTACGTTAAGGGTCCATAAGGGGAACAACTTAGAAATTAAATATTCCAACACTCTCCCTTAATGCTAAGTGGGGATATATGCCATAGTAACTTTAATAAAACAATTATACTCCATGAATCACCTATAATGATTTTAGGAGGCATGTAAAATTTGAAGGATTTAAAAACCTTCCTCATTCCAATGTCATCTTTTGAAATAAATAGAATTATAATCCATAAACTAAGAAAAGTAAGTTCAAGCTAGCATGATCATGAGACTACATCTCACAGTGTTTCATGAATAATCAACCAAGCATATTTAGATCCTTTTATAACATAAGCACCTCCATTACAAAGTATTCTTTTATGTATTAGGTACAATAAAAGTTCAAAATTTATGAAGTTTAAAAAAATCACATAAAATGACTTATTACAATGCTTTATAATGAGAAGAAATATAAAAAATAAGAAGGAAACACATATCCATTAGGAAGTGACATTTGTTATCCACTGTCCCCATCAATGGCAATTTTGAGAGGCTTAGCATTGCATGAAACTGATTAAACTTGGTAGCACAAAGTGATTTTATGAATATATTTGCCACTTGTTCATTTGTAGGATAAAATTGTAGATCAATATCACCATTGAAGAATTTTTCTAGGATAAAATGCATATAAACTTTAATATGCTTAGTTCTTTGGTATCGTACTAGATTTTTTTCTAGAGTTACACAATTTTGATTATCACAATGAATGATGATACTGTGAGAAATATTTAAATGAAGTTATTTTAATAACCTTCACATCCACATAGATTCTTTGGCAACTTTCATAGCACTTATGTACTCTAATTCAATGGAAGAGATATAGATAGTAGGTTATTTTATATTACTCCAAGTGATAGCATATGTATCAAATTTAAACACATATCCAAAAGTATATTTACAATCTATAGTATCACCAGTATGTTCAGCATCATAATCATAATATAATTTAACATTATCAATGGAATAATAAAATAAACTAAAATTTATTATTCTTTTGATATAACAAAGTATACATTTCGCTAATTTCTAATGATCCAAATATAGATCTTACATGAATTTGGAAGCAATACCTACAATAAATGAAATGTTTAGCTTAAAAATGATTAGATAAATCAAACTACCAACAATCTACCTGTAAAGAGTAGGCTTAGCTTTTTCATACGTAAGTTTTAGATCAAGCTTAACATCAAGTTCAATAGGAGTAAATGTAGACTTACAATCAATCATATTAAACTTAACAAGAAGATTATGTGCATATTGAGATTGTGATACAACAATTAAATTTTTATATTGAAATATAATCATTCTTAAAAAATGATGAAGAATACTTAAATTTGTCATTTCAAATATTTGACGTAGTTTATCCTTATATTTATGAATTAAACTAATTAGACTGTTAGTAATAAGAAGATCACCAACATATAATACAATTAAGTTAATATGACAATTTTGAATTTTTATAAAGAGATCATTATTAGAATAACAGTTAGAGAAACTTAGTTCTTTAAAATAACTAGTGATTTTAGAATACCAAGTTCGAGGAGCTTGTTTTATACTATACAGATATTTATTTAACTTAAAAATATAATACTCTTTGTTAAGGTCAATGAAATATTTAGGCTGAGTCATATATATTCATTCTTCTAAATCACCATTGAAGAATATATTTTTGACATCCATTTGGTGCATAATTTAACCATTATAAGCTACAAAAATAATGAGTAATATAACAGTACTCATTTTTTCTATAGAAAAAAATGTTTCAACATAGTCAATCTTAGATTTTTTATTAAAACCACGAACAACTAATCTTGCTTTAAATCTAACAATTTTATCAATTGAATTATATTTGATTTTGTAAAGCCACTTGCAACCAACAATATGTCATTTAGGTGGAGGTGGGACTAGATCTCAAATTAATTTTTTAATTAAAACATTATACTCAACTTGCATAACAACATTCTATCTATCATCTTAAATAATTTCTTGAAAAGATTAAGGTTCACATTCATACATAGCCGTTAAAGCATGATAAAAATGTTGACTCATAGTCAATTTATTAAGGTTATCAATATTAAATTACTAGATTAAGGATTCTACCCATTTAGGTCTTTTAAATTGAATATAAAATTTAAAAGGCTCTCTAAACTCTTAAGTTATCCAAAATTGGATCAACTTATTTTAGGGCATTTATTTCTATTAGGAATTAGTATTTACATTGGGTAAATAATGTTTACTTATTTGTAATTATCGTATGGTTAATACGACAAGTCAATAATATTATTTGTTAGTTGGTTAGTCGTATATATTATCATAATAAATAATATATTATCTATAATTTATTATTGATTAAACATAATATTGTTATAAATAATAGTACGTTAATGGATTTGAATATTGTTAAGAGATTTTATACGCAGAAGGATCTCCATGAATATAGGAAAAGGTTTTTTATATATAATTGCATTAGCCAGGTGATTTTGATATAGAGTACAATACAATATTATTGTGTGTTTGAATATTCATCTCTGTGTATTCAGCTTCAATAATCTTTGCACAAGATAAATCTTGTATTAAGTTCCTCTAAATACTAACAATGGTATCAAAACAATGATATAGTCCTAAGAAATTATGTGGGGCAAAGCCATTATAATTTTTGGTTGCCCTATTGTATGGAGAGATTATTCTCTATGAAAACTTTGTAAGTTTAATTTTCTTCATTTGCAAATGTTAATGTAGATTCATAGAGATTAAGATTTCTAATCCTATTAGGATCCGCATAGGCTAGAGTCTACACCACTTGACTTGACTCTTAACTGCATTCAAGATGTGTGTTTGCCTATTATTTATAGTGTATATTTTCTTACACCTACTAAATATTTTGAATCTCCTTGTTAGTTGTGCAAGATCTATTTTTTTTGAACTGTTATTGATTTATTTTATCCCTATGTGCCTTGTACATTCTGTCATGTGTATTGGATCAATGAAATTATTCATACCAACACCCTATTTGTGTACATATATTTTCATGCACTGTAGATTCTTGTTGACATCAGTCTTGGATTTGTCTTCTTTACACTGAATGGATCTTAATTGCTGACCGTCAAAGACTACCTCAGATTTTCCATTCAACACTTCATGCACTTGAACATATATGTTCTGATTTGTGCATTCAATATATCATATGGATGGATCATTTGTACTTAGTGGAGATATTTTTAGGCTTGTGCATTATTAGATATGTGTTGTATAATGGCATAGATTTCTCTATCCATTTTATGTACACTTCACGTTCCATATTTTCATCATTGTGTTGATTTGGTTATGCAGATTCATGTAGTTCCATCGTTCCATTAAACAATTGTCCAAGTAATTGGTGTGATTCTTCTTATCTATTTCAAGATCATGGTATTTGGATAGTTAAGTATTTTTTAGCTTTAGAAGTTATTTCAAAAAAATGTATTAAGTTTTAATATTGTGTTTTGTTTATATTTTTTTGTTATAAACATATGATTTTATAAGTCAAAAGTATATGTTTTTTATGTGTACAAAAACTCAAAAGTGTCATTTACTTTGTCAAATCCAATATTTAATTGGATTTTAATTATTAGTTGTTTGGTCGATAATGCTTTTTCACTAGAGTGAGTTTTCTATTAGCATAGTATTTAATTATTTTAATGTCCTTATGATCTATTACAAGTCAATAGTTAACTGTGAATATAAAAAGTATTTAGTCATTGGTATTTTTTAGTCATTAATCAATTTTCAAAATCAAAAAATAACGAGTCAAGTGTTAGAATCATTTTTTTATCAATTAGGTGTGTCAAAATTATCAAAATAAAAAATTATTTATTATATGGATGCATTTTTTATGGAAACTAACATCCAACATGTTTCAAATTATGGGAGGGAATTTATACTATTAAATCTAATGTGTAAATTGTTGAGCTTTAAATCTTCATTGACTAAGTAAGCAATGACATGAAGGAGGTTGAAGGCAACAGAGGAAGGAGGCATTTTATCAACCTCTCGTCGGTCATCAATTATGGGGCTACACTTCTGGTATGGTGACTTATTTTTTAGTTGAGTGGTATGAAAATAAAAATAGATGTAATATGTCCCTGTTCACTTGTGAGTATTCCCCATGTAACCCTTATTATATAAGTATTTTAGAATGTTGATCAAAATGTATTATATCAATCATGATGTAAAGGTTATTTATAAACTTGTGAATAACTATTTGGAAAAGTTATTGGTAAATCTGTAAAATTATTTGTCTAAGGTTATTTGTGAACCTATAAAACTATTTGTGTAATGTTATTAGTGAACCTGTAAAACTATTTGTGTAATGTTATTAGTGAACTTGTAAAATCATTTGTGAAGGGTTATTAGTGATCATGAAAAACCATTTATAAGGTTTTTGGTTGAATCTTGGAAAACCATCAGTATACAGGTGTAGAGGTTAAATAGAAGCATGGGTGCCTATTCATACTTGGATGGTCATTGTATCCATCCATGAAAACCATATGTGAAGATACAACTTATTTGGTGTTTTGTGCAGGCCTAATTCAACACAATTGAGAATATCATAAACACATAGAAGTGGCATACTACAATCAGAGAATGAGATATGTTTTACCATGTAAAAATTAAGAGGGATAAATGTTTGGAATTAGTATTTATATTGGGTAAATAATGTTTACTTATTTGCAAGTACCGTATGATTAATATGGTAAGTCAATAATATTATTGGTTATTTGGTTAGTTATATTTATTGTTATAACAAACAATATATTAAACATAGGTTATTATTGGCTAAATGTAATATTATTATAAACAATATTGCGTTAATATGTTTGATTATTATTAGGATATATTACAAGTAGAAGGATCTTCATGAATATAGGAAAAGTTGTCTTATATATAATTGTATTACTCAGATGATTTTGATATAGAGTACAATACAATATTATTGTGTGTTTGAATATTCATTTGTGTATTCAGCTTCAATAATTTTTGCATGAGATAAATCTTGTATTAAACTCCTCCAAATACTAACAGTTTCTTCATAAGGAATAACAAGAGAGTCAGATTCATCAAATGAAGACCTTTATGGGGGTTCTACATAGGACTCACAAAAATATTTTTCAATGATCAAAACATTCATATTCTCAATGACTTACCTTTTAAATGGATCATACACTCTAAATCCTTTAATTTCATTTCCATAACCTACAAAGATGCATGAATAAGAGGTGTGATCAAGTTTCTTTATTATTACTTTAAAAATAAAAATGGAAGCAAGACTACCAAAGATCTTAAGATGAGCCACACTGGGTTTCTTTTTAGACCACATTTCTAAAGAAATAGAAAGATGAAAAGATTTTGTAAGGACTCTATTCAGAATATGCACATCAGTATTCATGGCTTAGACACATAAGAACTTAAGAACACTTATAGAATGTAACATTATTCTAGCCATTTCAATGATGGTGTATATTTTTATTAAAAATATTATTTTGTTATGGAGAATATGAAGTTGTTAATTCCTTTTAAATTCTGAAACTAATACAAAAAGAATAAAATTATTTATTGATATATTCACCACCATTATTAGTTCTTAATCTCTTAATATAAAAGTTATAAATATTTTCAACAATAATTTTAACTTCTTTTTAATTTAGATAATACTTTAGATTTATTCTTTATAAAATATGATCAAATCATTCTAGTATGATCATCAATAAAAGTAACAACATATAAATTATCATTAAGAGTTGTAACTTCAAAGGGTCATGTAACATTGCTATGAATTAACTTTAAAGGATGTGAGAAATTCGTATCATAATTCTTGTGAAAGGGATTATTATGTTGCTTACCACATAAGCATCTTTTATAAGTTTCATGATGAGAAGAGATAGAAGGAAGACCAACAACAAGATTATGAGAAGAGATAGAAGGAAGACCAACAACAAGATTATGAGAAGATGACATATAAAATTCTAAAATCAACATATCCTAATCTTTCATGTCATAATTCTGATTCATTTCTACTATGTGATGCAAGACAATATGCAGAAGAAGTAGAAAAATATGTATAAACCATTATATTAAACACCTTCAATAATCAAAGAACTAGATTGATTTATAATAGACTAATTATCCTTAAGCAAAGTTACAATGAAATTATCATTTATAAGTTGAGAACATGATAAAAAATATTTCTTAAGTTTAGGTACATCGAAAACATCTTTAATAACATTTACAAATTTTATTTTTTCTTGCTTAGTAACTTCTAAAAATGAATTATCTTTTAAATAGATCTTTTCAAAAATATCTCTACTATTAGATAAAATATTAGATAAGGAAGTCATATGTTGCGATGCACTATTATTTAAAATCCATTAATTCGTAGTATAAGTAAATAAGATAAAATATAAAGCAACAACATTAGAATTATGTTCCTAGTTGTTATGATTATAGTTTTGATTTTTTTTTATGGTTTTGATTAGATTTATTCCCTTTTTTATTTTTTGAGCTTTTATAATTAGATATATATTTATTTTTATAACAATTTTTTTTCTATGACCAAATCTACCCCACAGATTATAATTCTCATTAAACTTGACTTTGTGATTCTTATTACTAATTTTTTTGATCCTATTTTTGCCATTTGCATAATTAGAGTTACATTTTTTATTTTTATTATTTTAAAAAATAGGATTGAGAGTGAGAAGTGTTTGAGTAACACTCACTTTAAAATCAAAATTAAACATCACTTGTTCTTCTTGAATCAAAAGTGCAAATAAAGTAGTGAGCTCAGGCATATCTTGCTCTATTTGGTATTTTGAATTAAGAATTGAAATAAAATTAAAATTTTTGTCATGAATATTTAGATGAATAATGAATTACAAAATTTTATCTTGAATAAGATTATAGTCACAACCGTCTAATTGAGATTTAATGTTTTTAATTTTTTCAAAAAAATTAACAATTTTTTCATCACTTTTCATAGATGTAGTAATCAATTCAAGAATCAACTTAATAATCTTAGAGAGATGAGCATCCTTGTACATAGACCCAAGGAGTTTTCAAGTATCACTAAGAGACTCCTGATTGTCGATATGAAATCGAAAATCATCTTTAATATTCTACAAAATAATTAACATGGTTTCTTACAATTTCTGTTGAAACATATTTGTAAGCTCAGGGATAACATGTCATTCTAACAGGGATTTCTCTATCCCAACAACAATGTTCTACAATTTTTGGGCCATAAATTTTGTTTTAACATGATTTTTATAGATATTATAGTTAGACCCATTAAGCATTTGAGATTTATCTTGTACAAAATTAGGAGAAGCTATTGTGTCTTTTTAAAATTGACACTACGACACTAGATAAAGCTTTAAAAACAAACTTTTTTTATTTATTGTGATATTGAACTCTATTAAAAAATAAAGTAAATTTATAGTTTAAGCAATAAATAATTGTTCAAATATATTTGAAACAATTGTAACAAATTACACTAAATTAATTATTGTAAGTGTAACATAAGGAACAACTATATAAACATTGTTATTAAAAAAGGTTGAAAATTTTATATTATGAAGATTCAAAATAACAAATGGACCACACTAAAGTGTCTAGAATATGTCAAAACCTATGAAATGATTGGTCACATGACCATAGTTGACTACAAATTATCTAGGTCAAGGTCGAAAGAGTTGAAGCTAGACGAGGGTTTTGAATGCGAGTTACTTTGCATGCAAACCAAAAAATATTTTCAAATTAATTAAAAATAAATAAAATTGACTAAATTAATTTGACCAAATAAAATAGAGGTAAAATTTTAGAACACTAGACCTCCCCTTTTATAAGTTTTAGTAAAATAAGCTCTATCAGCTCTTCTAATAGACTAGTTAAGAATTTATATGCACAAATTTATATTTAAACCTTTTAACTAATTTTTTATTTTAAAAATAAATTTAAATCTATGAATTTAAAAATTATTATAATTTTTTTACTTTTAGGTAACCGGTACTTCCCAAAGTGGGACCCAGGGTTTGTTTGCACGGAATATTTGAATTAAATAAAGTATCATAGATCATTTATACACATGATTTAACGAGGAAAACCTGACAGAGATTAAAAAAATTATGGTTGATATTCATTAATATAATAAATCCAAATACCTAATACAATCCTTCAACTTCTCACTTCTCTAACAAACTTTCACAAAGCTCTTCAATAATATTTGCCACAGGCAAATATTCAATGTCATAGAATTATTCAATGTGAATTACGAAAGGGGTAAAACCCTTTTTATATTGGGGTATAGATGTGGCCAGCTACATCCAATGGGTCCAACCTCTCCATGAGAGCTTTTAATACAACAGTAATAAATAAATAGGCATGTTTTCTTATTTGTTTACATGAAGTTTTCAACCTGTTTAAGGGTCCATAAGGGGAACCACTTAGACATTAAATGTTCTAACATTGTTTTCATCATAAAGAAAGTAATCATGTTTAATATGGATACATCTAGTAGTTATTTCCTTATACAATACATGATAATAGTCATTGTTTGTTATCTTCCCTACATTGATAAATCAACAAAATATTTAATCAAATGGAACCAAAAAATTAATACAAACAAAGAGAGTGATTTAACACAATATATAAATCAAATATCTCTTTATAATTATTATTTCAATACTATTGAACCATTATCTGGCTTCACTAAGCACCAATATACATGCTCCTAACCTTTTGTCCCACTTAGATCCTATTCAAATGGCAGCTACCATCCCACTCTCGTTATTCACCTATGACTTATCTTGGATTATGTGGTCCACACTATTACTATACAAAAAGCAAAAGGTGCCCAACTTGCTTATCCCCCTATTCATATATAGCAAGTTCCTCCTAAGCTCGAGCTAGTCATAAAATCTAAGGCATATGATATTGTCGAATAATTAAATAATATAAATGATAATATCTTAATCCTCAAACTTTTGAAACAAAAAACAATCTGTAAGAATATCTTTATGTGGCCTGGTGGGAGACCTAATTACCAAGTGACATAGAGCTAATTTATTTTGTAGATATTATGCAATATCTCAAAAACAATGCAAATGTCATCACTTTTGCCTATAAAGATTTACCCTCAAACAATATCATTGGTTAAGATGTACCTTTATTTATACAAGTCAATATTCACAATAAAATAATCAAAAGAGTGTTAATCGATAATGAATAATGTCTAAACATTTGTAGTACAAAATTCTTTACAAAAATAGGTATCAGTAAGGATTTGCTTCAAAAATTAGATATCCATATGTATACACCTAAATTCACTCACTTCATTTATCATTATTAATATTACCATTAGTCAACACTAATTTCACTTATCCCATTTAATCTCATTTATCTCATCCAATTCCACTTTAATATCATCCCTTTTAATCATTTATCTATTATCCCCTTTCATTTTTATTCATTCATTAACCTTACCTCATCCCCATAAATTGATTAATCCATTTAAATCCTCATTATCTACTAACTAATCCCACTTGTCCATTATTTGAGAATTTAAAATTTCCATGACCCACCTAATAAATCCATAAAACTTTCATGGATCCATAAACTAATAAATCCATAGTCATTGATCAAATTATCACTATGTCATAATTATGAGTCTAATCCTTGCAATCTACAACCTAAATTAGTTTTAAGATCTTGGAGAGAGGATAGGAGGAGCAAGGCAATGGTAAGATTCATCTTATTATTTCTGATTTACTTCCATAATCTCTTCCTTTGATGTTGTTCGTGTTATTAGGTTTTAATTACTGAATATATTAGTTTCTATAAATAATTCAAAATACAATCACACATTGGCAACCATAGTGGGAGAACCCCTCTAATTTAACTCTCGTGCCTATTAGGATGTGTTTTGGTAGTTTATAGGACTGACTAGATAAGGAAAAAGCTCTATATTTGATTAAATTTTCATGCCTAAGGGAACGACAATTTTGCTCTATAAATCACAATATTACTGTAACATTTTTGCCTCTAAGAATTACAATTTTGTGTTAATCGTGTATCTTAACTGCTAACAATTTGCTGACCTGACAGGCATTTGGACCTCTTACAATATCATAATTTGCAAATCATGTTTTTGCTTTAAAATTTGTGATTTTGTCCACTAATCTATGGTTTTACACTAACCTGACCTCTAATAGTCTATTGTCCTGAAAGGTTCTCATGTTTTTATAATATTGACATTTATAAATCGCATTTTTTCTATAAGAGTTGTAATTTTGTCCCTATAATTTGTAATTTTGACATCAGGGCAAAATCTCTAAAATTTTAATCTTTTAATTGTGTTATTATTTTTGCTTGATAGTTGTTTGCTTGTAGGTGAGGGGTAAAACTACCCAGATCAACACCAAACACCCCTAACTCCCCCTCAACTACCTATTGCAAAATCATTGATATACAGTACTGACATTGACTAAATAGTCATAATTTTACCAATTCCACAGTTGGTTTGGATAAGTCTAGGCAAAATAGTCACCTAGTTAATCATCTTGTAAATATTTTCATTAATCACTTTGTATCACTTTAATCATTTTGTAAATACTTTATTATTACACTTCGTTATTTTTCCTAGGCAAGTAAAAATACAACTTGCAAACTACGATATCGTTGTTTAACTTACGGTATTGTAGAGTTGTAGATTATGATCTATGGTTTTGTTTTCTAAGTCGTGATACCATCCAACCATTTGTAGTTTTGCACAAACCGCATGGTCACAATCAATAGTTAGTCAACCATTTGTAAAACTATTTATTCCTTAGTTGTGGTATTACCTCATATCTATAGTTTTGTACGTTCTATAATTGATTTTGCAATACACTGACTGTGTGTCTATGGTTTTGCCTTCTGTAGTTGTATTTTTGCATTCAATTTGTCTTTTTTGAGTGTGATTTTTAAGATCATTTTCAATGATTTTTTAGTCTTTCCAAGCATCTCGTAAGTCCCAAATTGTGTTTTTCATTAGGGGCACTTCCCCTCAACCCCAACCTATACCCCACAAGGGGCGTTTCCCCTTGACCCCACTAAGGGAATCCATCCCCAGACCCCTGCATCATGACCTCTCACCCCAAAGAAGTTATAATATAAAATAGAGATTTTTTTGGGTGTTTTATTAAGGCTTATTAGGCTAACATTTTATTTCTTGCAGGGGTGAATCTAGTAGCAATTCTGACTTACTAACATCTTCTCTTATAGGTCATATATCTTGTTTAACATCTCATCTTGCAAGTTGCCCCTCGAGAGAACCAATCTAAGCTACTAATCTCTTTCCTCGCAAGTCACCTATCAAATATATTTTTGCATTTTTCAAAATCATTTTGTTTATATTATTTTGTATATATATCATTTTGTATACATATTTATGTATATATTATAAATATCTTGTATATATGTGTGTGTGTGTGTGTGTGAATATACATATATATATATATATATACATATATATATATACATATATACATATATATATATATATATATCACATCTAAATTAATCGGTTAATAAATCTTTTTATCTGCTTGTGTGTCACTCAAGGGTTACAGTGGTGTATGCTCTCCTCTTTTCATCCTTGCAATGATTTCTAGAGGATAAAAAACCACTAGTAAGCTCTCTCATTATTTTTTTTAAGGGCAACATGATGTGGAATTCACACTCACGCACTTGTCATAATCTTAGAGGGATAATGATCATGGATTTCATCACCATGCACTTATCTACACTTTGTGTTTCAGTAGAGTATAAATATCATGGATAGTTATCATTAGGCTAAGTGGTTGACCCCATACATATCTTCCATGAAGGGGAAGAATTAATTCTCTAAACTAGGCATAAAACATCACTCTATGTGAACTTGGAGCCCACTGTACCTAGTGTATATTGGGGACTCCCCTAGAGATTTTGTATAACCTAATATGAGACCATAGGCCGTAACATGCAACTTGTTGTCAAAGTCAATACCGACTTCCAAGTGACCATCATGTGTAGATGAGGTTGAAAGGGTTTAGGAGATACTTTATTGGGTCACCAGCCTATAGCCTCACCCGTAAACCTATTAGACATATGGTCATCAAGTTATACACCCTTCATTTTACTAATCTTAGGGATGTGGTTTACTTGCTTTGGGTATGTTTCATGCTAAACCCATGTTGTTTGTGAGCCAATTTATCCTTTCACCCAAACCTACACGACCATCTATGATTTATATATCATCATCTTGTATATTATTGTCTCTATCTTGTACATTCTTAGTCATCCTTCATCATAATATTGTATAATCTTGTCCTTTTTGTACATCATATCATCTTGTCTCAAACATATTCTAATATGGTTTTGTCTTGACACCCCCTACCACTTCTTTGTCATCCCATCCTTATCCAATCAAACCTTTTCATCTCATCTAGTCTTACCCTATCTAGATCAATCCCATCTTACTTTGTTGGATTTTAGGTCACACACTTGTCCAAATCATATCTACCCCAATTATCATTACATCACCACTCTCATCTTTGATCCTGTCATCGCATAATTTTATATTTGTCCTACCTTGATAAAATTAGTCTAAGGCTTGAACTAGCCCTTTGTCATTATTACATAACCCATCAATCTAATCTATTATCCTCCTCTCTATCACCCATCATCTTTGTTAGATTTCATACTTAGTCGATACCTTGTTAGCATCATGTCACTTTGTTGATTCTAATCTAGCATCCAATCATACTCAATCCAATCTTCATCAATCTAGTCGTATCTAATTTAGTCATCTTGCCTATTCATAACTAGCACCCATTCAATCGTCATCTTGCTAGTTTGAATTCAAGCACTAGTCAAATCCCCATCCTTTTGCTAGCTTGAAAACTAGGCATTGCCAATAAATCATTGGCACCAATATTAATATCAATCTAAAATCTGATCCTAGTCCTATATCATATTTTATTTAGTCTATTTCATCCTCATCATCACCTATCATACTAGCTCGGTCATTTCGACCTACTTTGTTCAAGGATTATCTTTTAATCCAATCTTTAACTATCTTCACATCAACCCCATTTTATCATCCATCACCTATCCACCCACATGGATTTGGACCTTTTTCTCGTGGACCAATACCTATTTTCCAACAAGGATGAGATCCTTTTACGAGCCCTAGAAATGGGTGCCTACCTACCTTCAGACCTTGATCCCATCAAGCTTAAGCCAATGTACCATGTCCTTACTCATCAAAAATTCCCATATGTTATCCCAACAAGGTTCACCCCATCATCCATTCATCATAATTATATTCCTCACATCCTTCAATATACAAGTGATAAAGTCACCCTAATTAATGAGTACATATTTACCAATAGAGACGAGGTCCTTTTATGAGTATTGGACATGGGTGCCTACCTTCCCAATGATTTTGAACCCCTAAACCCAAGGTCACCTACCAAGTAATTCCATTATCATCCCCCATACCAATCCCATTCCATTTCATCAGCCACTAGTCCTAGTCCTAGTCATGACCTTCACAGTCCAAAAAATTCCTTGTTTAATAAGTTTATTATTACAAATAAGGAGGCAATCCTTTTGTGTCTCTTTGATATGGGTGCCCAACTTCCCAAATGTCTTTACCCCATCCAATTCACCTTACCCCTAATCCATACTCATCCATAGTCATATCCTCCATCTACCAATCATAGTCCATCACAAATCCCCAATCCTACTAGCATAGGGAAGCATAGCTTGTCAACCTCATCTAATTCCCATTTATCTCCTAAACAATCTCACATTCCACCATATCCTTACATCATGACATCACCATCACATTATTTCACTCCTAAATCCAACACCATAGACAAGTAATATACCCTTCTCCCAATATCTGTGGAAACCTTATTTTGGAAATTGAGGTCTATATGCATGATTGTCCACCCGAAAATAAGACCTCTAGATTTATATAAACATGTGCCCTCATGGTATCAAGCTGAATGATTTTGTATATATCATAAATTCCCTAAGCATTATGGTAATCGGTGTTGCCCTTTTAGATAGTATATCCAAAAAAAAATTGATAATGGCAACATTGAAATTGAGGGAGAATCCAATGCACCCACACTTAGGAGTGTGAAAAAAGGGGTATGATAAGAGTTACCTCCTAATCCTGATCAAGCTTCTTCCCTCCTTAGCCAAGGTCTTAACTCTAGTCCTATCCATCCCATAACCATCCGTTATCAAAACATCCATATGTCCTATCCACATCAAAACCCCCATCTTCACAAATACCTTAAGCCTAAAGCACCCATTTACAAACCCAAGGTGAAAGAGGTACTTGTGGATAATGATGCTATCCAAAAGGCCTTCTCTAAGGTAATGATCAAAAAATCATCTATTGGTGACATCACCTCACCATATTGGATTCAACATCAGAATGGTCAGGATCCTATTCTACACCAACATATGAATCAACACCCATGTCAGAAGCATCATCCCTTTTAGAATCGTCATCCATTTCAGATAATGAAAGTCAAGCTGACACCTATCACTTTGAGGACACATTTCATTTGAATGCCGACTAGTCAGAAGGCATGATTCTTGATCTGTATAAGGATGATGTAATTATAACACAACTCTTGGATGCTTTATCAGTTGAAGATCATCAAGCTAGATATGAATTGGCTTTATATGTTAAATATACAAAGAGTCTTAGTGATCCTTTTGAGATTATTGAGGATACCTTCTCCGACATTGAGGTTGGATCTCCTAGTGGATTCAATGAGGAATATGATGTCCATCATCCCCTTAATCCACCCCTTTCACCACACATCCCTAATCACCCACTTCCTATCAATATTCCCTATAGCCTAGTCCTATAATGGGATGAATAGGAACATGTATCATTGGATTCCCCTCCACATGTAATATCAATTTCTGAATATACAAGGATCTAAGATAATAATCAAATAATAAAATGAAATAATCAAGTCAGCTATGATTTAAATACACTCAATCAAAGTCAAGAAGATCTTCATAATTGGCCAATTCAAAAATCATCATCCACTAACACAAATATCCTTGAAGTGTTAGGGGACCATCAAAATCAAAATCATCATAATTTATCAAGTCTAACATCAAATTACTCTGGTGAAGCCTACATTTTAGCACCAGGGGTAGTCAAATATCAGCAAGTCAAAAATCCTTAAAAATTCATAGTCATGTGGCCAATAATCCTCTTAATATTTGAATCAAAGAGAAATAAAATCAAAATGTCTTGGATCCCTTAATGTCACATATCATACAACACCAATCAAAAATGTCCCCTCCATCATATCCAATGGTGTATGCAACTGTTGAACCCCATTTCTATTCCCTTTTTAGTTACATTGTCCATTATAACCATATCATTCCACATCCTTTACCCTACCATCAAAATCAAGACATAATCCCTTTCATACCATACCTCAAATCCTTGGGTAACATCGTCTCTCATAGGGGTTACAAAGACACCTAGTTGAGAGGTTCAGAGGATGTTGAATCAAGAACTAACAAATGTCATAAGGACACCAATAAATCTAGTATCAATCACATGGTCCTAGCATCACACATCTCCACAATAGGTGTTGGCTGAAGATCATGAAAATGTATGAATATTTCACCTTGCCCACCTCTAATAAATTGATATGCTATTCAAAAATCAAAAAAAAAAAAACTTCATCCAATGGTGAAAACTAGTCTTTTGGTGTCTTGGGCAAGTACCATGATGAAAACTGGTTTCCAACATCATGGTAAAATAATCTATTTTTTGCATTGTAGCTCAACACTTGGGGTCAACATACACTTCATCTCTATAATCATAGACCACGTTCCCTACCATCCCCATCCAAGTCATAGTCCAAACATCCTTTATCCCTATATAGTCTATCATTCCTTCCCATCATTGATCTTTGTAAGGATAAGGAAGGTGTCTTGAGAAATGTTATGGGATAATCTTGGCATATCCTATAATGGACACTCGGGTAACTAAACATCTAGTTCCTTTATGATATCGTCATTGGTAATCCCTAGTATATTCTTCTTTGGTCCTCATTCCCTTTTCTACATCACCCTCATCCTTTGGTCATTCCATTCATCCTTATCCTAGTTGTTAGGATTAGTATTTCATTTTATAGTAACCCCATTTGTATAGTGTACATATATATTCCAAAAAGACCTAAAAATTGAAATATGTTAAAAATCTAAAAAATATATCAAATCCACAAAATCTGAAAACAATTTAAGTTGTCTTGTTCTATGTTATCTTGTCCCATGTCCTAAATATTTCATTCATCTTATCTGATGTCTTAGCCATCTTATTATCTTGTCTTGTCTTATATCCTAATCATCTTCTCATCCTAGTCACCTTGTCATATTGTCTTCAACCTTATCATAATACTAGTCCCTCGTCTATTCCAAATCCATATCCTTATCCTCATCCAAGTCACTAGTATACTCCAAAATATGTATCTGGATCCAAATCTTAATCCTAATCATCATCCCTAGTCTAATCTAGGTCTATATCTTATCCAGATATATATCCACATTCACATCATGGTCATCCTAGTCCAACTCATCACCCAATCATTTCTTTCATCGACTCTAATCAAGACAATTGACAAGACACATATCACAATGCCTCTTAATGTAGATACTTGTGTGTATTACTTGTAAGCTCTTTGTTGTTTGACTTGTTTGCATATCTTTTGTGACGTCTATATATATGATTATCTTATGTTTTGTTTTAATTATTGTGTCGTGTCTGTTTTTATCTATCGAGCAATGGACGAGGATGCTATGATGACACCAAAAGTTATAATGATTCTTTTAGGTTCCCTTAATGATGTAGGGTTTATTATTTGCCCCTTTCATTTGCACTTTGGAATAATGTCTTCTTGGTCATACTTATATCATGGAGCATATTTTTAAGTACCATATATATCAGATTTATTAGACTATAATGAGACTTATAACAATAATGATGGCTTCATCATCCCATCATCTAGTTGATCATCTTAGTCCACTCATCTAGTATCCAATCATTCCTCCAAGTCTTTTATCATCACGTTTGTATCTTATTCACATCTCATCTCCCATCATTTATCCTAGTCCTCTATCCTCATATCTATAAATCATCATCACACTTAACATCCATCTAAAAACTAACATGTCTAACATTGATCATCATCATCCTTTAGTCTATCTTATCATTTATCCCCAAGTCTAAACTACATTACCTTGAGGCTTTTCCAAACTATGTAGGAAACACTTAGTCACATATCATGCCTAAGGTCAGCTCAGTCACTCTCCCCTCTTTCACCATCATTCATTATCTCATATATCTTGTCTTCTGTCATCCCCATGTCTTACATAAATCAAATCTTTGAGCTATAATATCACTCATTTTTTAATCAATCTATTGATCAAACATCATCCCTGCAATCATCTACCTAACATTTTCATTACTCACCTGCACCTATCATTTGGGCCTAATAAATCACAACATTCATCTTTTCTTCCATCAGTCATCCATTATCACTGATTGGTCAATTCATCATTTAAATTTTATGGTTTCCTCCTTGATTGGGGTATGATTAAAACCATAACTTTATCATCTCTTGCTCCTTTGTATGTGTTCTTTCTAAGGGCATCATCACATTAGGGCTCATTGATTCAATTACATTACAGTCCAATTATTCCCCTACATTTTTTGGTCGTTTGATCATATCATTTTGTATTTTTCATCTCCTTCATCATATTACTTGACTTTGCCTTTGAGCTACACCCATCATTAATCTTATCAAATCATTATTTTATATTTTTCCCAATGCTCTCCTAGCATGTGTCCTTGCTTGGGATATTTTGATAGCTCATGGCCTTTATCATCTTGGTCTGCAACTCTCCCTGGCATGCATCTTTGCCTAGGATATCTTGAAAACATGTGATATCTCATCATCATCATCATTTTTGCTCCTTATGAATATGTATTTACTAGGGGCATAATCCATTTGTAGCTTACTACTCAAGTTGAATTTATTTTCTTCATCATTTATCTCACATCTAACATTACATCCCACCCCTCATTTCCTCTTTTGAGTGTCCATCTATCTCATTATTCTCGGTATGTCCCCTCGAAGGGGCATCATATCCACTAACATTATCTACTAATTATTAACTATTTTGACCATAAGTCAAAATAGTTCAACCCCCTATAATCCAAAACTTGATATAGGGGCCTGTTAACATGTTATAGGGTGTGTCATTATCCTTTTGATTGATTTAATGTGATATTAGCCTTGGTCATTGTCACATTTAATCCTTGTGTCATTTTAAGTCACTTAGGGGTAATTTTAGAGTCATTAATGAAGGTGGCATAATTTTCCAAGGTTTTCAAATGTTATAAACTTACTTTTAACATCTAATATGTTAGACCCTATCAGTAATTGTTAGTACTAATTGAATAACTTATAGGTATTAAGTGAAATCAAGAAAATAGTTGAAATAAAGGGAGTTTTGAAAGTTGTACGGCCTATGGGGGAGAGTGGTACATGGGAAAATATCATGCAGTGACCCTTCAGCTTGCCTGACTCTATTTACTCACTTGATCTAATTTGGAAGTGCAAAAAATGGACTAAAACTATTTCTCTTCTCCATCACTCCATTAGGCATATAAAACTGGTCAACATGTCTTCTAATGGTACGGTCAGTAGGAGAGGTTTCAAGTCAAATGCTGTTGGTGGTGGATATTAAACTTGGTATACTTCACATTTATGGAAAGAGTTAGAATAATGGTTGCCTATGCTCTATGAATAATTCTTAAGAAGTTGATTGTCTTATTTTGCCTACTAATCCTAACACCCTACAGGTTTTGCTTCTAATTTAAGTTAGTTCATAAAATCCATTTGGTTAAATTTATTCCAAAGGATGTGGACATTCCCCTTTCATGATTTCCATCCTTTTTTTCATGATTGGAAGTGATTTGATGAGTTCAAACCTCTTAGGTTGTAGGTGGAGTATGCTAGTGAGGTTACAGACATGCCCATCAATTGTAGATGTTTTCCTCCTTTATAATGGTTTAAAATGAGTATGAAATGATGTATTAAATTTTTTTTAATGACATTTTAATCTCTCTCCTTGCAATATTTAGTCTCAATATCTATCATCATGAATGATGCAATCATATGAGAAACATAGTCAAACTACTCTACTTGTATTCATTGACAGTCATGGTGAATGGGGTGTGAGAAGGTTTGAAAATGTTTATGGAGAATAGATTAATAATTTTAAGTTTTTGAACATCTTCTTAGAGAATAAGCAAGCAATATAAGCCCTCAAGTGACATAGATAGTATGTGGAAATAAGTTCTCATATATACATAGGTATGTAACATTAATGTATGTCTATAGTTGTCTTAGAAGGGGCTAATCATGTGGGTTGAAGACATGAGGATTTGGTTTGAAAATTTTCAATGAGGATGGAATCAATTGGAAGACCTTGAAAAGGTCTAATACTGGTAAGAAGCCCATACATCATGCGTACTTCCCATATTCAGGGTCACTGCCATGCATATTGAAATATCCACCTATAGGTGGATCCCACAAAGACTAGAAAATGTTTTTAGATACTCATAAAGGTTGACAATGTTGAATATACCATGAAAATCATGATTAAGGCCATATATTGGTAGATATACTTGAGAATTCACTTCAAGTGAAGAAATCTGAGTTCCAA
Organism: Torreya grandis; assembly: GCA_037957365.1. NCBI lineage: Eukaryota > Viridiplantae > Streptophyta > Pinopsida > Cupressales > Taxaceae > Torreya > Torreya grandis. Next base: position 3,834,164 of record JARHVA010000074.1, on the reverse strand, counting down.
GACAAGTTTCCTTAAAAGCTCCAAAATAAAACTCTATGTACTTTTGGTGTTGCCATCTGATGAGAAAACATGGAGCCTAGATGAGTTTGGATGATTCCATCATGAATCCCTATCCTAGGGGTAATAGATTGCAAAAAGAGAGTGGGTTTTTGGTCTCACAAATGATGATTAAGAGGCTTCCAAATAATGAAATTGCTCACTACAAAAAGGCAATAGTCTCTACAGTAGCATGAACTCTAGGTGACCTTTCCCCCAAGATATCAAGATAGAGACATCTCTATATGGAAAATGACCTCATTAAGGTAAAATATGCATTTGTGATTCTAAGAACATCAAAGTAGGTTGGAGAGAAGGGTCTTAACCTATTTGGTCACCTACAAGTGCACCTTTCCTCTTAAAGAGAGTACCTACAACCTGACTATAGGTACTTGTTGGTGGAGCCTAATCTTCTTTTTAATGCCTAGATCTCGATAGGGGGTGTGGAGGGGAAACGCCCCCCATTATGGTCACTATGGGGGTTTAGCCCCCCTGGTAGGGGTTTGAGGCTAGCACCTCCAAAGCAAAATTTTGTTAAAAAAGTACTATAAAATATTATAATTTCATAGTAAATCTAGACCATTCACTATTAGATTATATATCTAACAGTAGAAATTATGTTTGTACATTTTTCCCTATATGTAACCCTCCTTTTGATATGAGGGAATTGTAACTATGATGGCACATTGTATGTGAGTGAAGAGGATATTGTAGTGGTTGAATTATAGGTTTTTCCCTTCATTTGTTGGACTGAATAATAAGGGCTGGCTATTTCTGTGTGGACATAGCCCATACTGGGCAAACCACATTAAATCTGTCTCTATTGTGTTATTTTTCTACATTTTATTTCCATCTTTAATTTATTAATATTTCTCTATGTTCTGTATTCCTAACAATTGGTATCAGAGCTGAAGGTTTATTTGGTAGATAAACTCGTAGGAAAATAGGGTTCCTGGCTCGAATGGGAGCAATGGTGGAAGAAGGCAAGTTTAAGGTCAAAAAATTCAATGGCCAAATTTACCAACTATGGAAGATGCAAATCGAGGGCTATTTATATCAGAAGGATCTTTTCCTACCATTGGGGGGAATGGCAAAAAAACTAGCAACTATGAATATTGAGAGGTTCATGATAGAAAGGCACTAGGAATAATTTGGTTGTGCCTGGCAGCATTGATGGCCTTCAATATTTCAAAAGAAAAGATAATAGAGGATGTGATAGAGGAATTAGATAGAGTGTATGAAAAACTCTCAACCTCCAAGAAGGTATTTTTATGAAGTATTTATTTAATCTAAAAATGTCAGAAGGTGGGTCTATTGTTAATCATTTAAATGAATTTAACATGGTCACAAATTAGTTAAGCTCTATAGGAGTAATTTTGATGATGAGATTAGGTCTCTTTTGATTCTATGCTCATTGCCAGAAACCTAGAATGGTTTGGTCATGGATGTGCATAATTATGTCTCTAGTTCAAACACTTTAAAGTTTGATGATGTTATGAGTATTATTCTTAGCGAGGAAATATGATGGAAAAGCACATGTGAGACATCAAGTAATGCTTTGAATATGGAGAATAGGGGAAGACAAAAGGATAGAGGAAAGGGCCTAGGGAATCATGGTAAGTCTAAGAAGGGTATATCCAAATCTAGAGAAATGTTGGTGTGCTGGATTTGTGGGAAGAAAGGACACCTGAAGAAAGATTGTTGGTTTTGAAAAGGAAAACAAGGAGATGGACAAAAAGATAACAATAAAGAAGCATATGTTTTAGGGGATGTGTTACAAGATGTTTTAATCCTTTATTTAGATAATATTAATGATTTTTAGGTGTTATATTTAGGGGCTTCATTTCATGCTACACCCCATAAGAAATATTTTAAGACTATGTTCTAGGTGATTTTGGATAGGTTTATTTGGGTGATGGTGAACCTTGTAAAATTGTATGAAATGGTAAGATATAGATAAAATTATAAAATGAAAACAAATGGTTGTTGAAAGAGGTAAGACATGTTTTTGAATTGAGAAGAAATCTAATTTCAGCAGGGCAATTGGGAAGTGAGGGTTGCACAGTTATAATTGTAGAAAATTCATGGATGGTCACTAAAGGATCATTGGTAATAACAAAAGGGGAAAAGGTAGGTACATTATATTTATCTAATGGTAATTTTGACCCTTCTTTTGCTTTAGCTTCAATAAAAGTAGATACAAAATTATGGCACCATAGACTTGGGCACATGAGTGAGAAGGGGACGCAAATTCTCCACTCAAAGAATCTGTTACCAGATTTGAAGAAGGTGGATTTGGAATTCTATGAAAATTGTGTGTACAGAAAACAAAAGAGACTCAAATTTCTCAAAGTTAGGAAGATAAATAAGGATGAAAAGTTAGCACTTATGCATACAGATGTATGGGGACCAGTTTAGGTATCATCCCTTGGTGGCTCTTATTATTATGTTACTTTTATTGATGATACAACTAGGAAGACTTGGGTTTATTGTATACGAAAAAAATTATGTTTTTGATACTTTTAATAAAAATACAGCTTTGGTTGAGAATGAGACAGGAAATAAGTTGAAGTGTGTTAGATCAGATAATGGAGATGAATACTACAGTAAGGAATTTGATAATTATTGTTCATCACATGGTATTCATAGAGAGAAGATGGTTCCAAGAACACCATAACAAAATGGTGTGTCAGAAAGGATGAACAGGACAATCGTGGAGCATGCAAGGAGCATGAGATTACATGCAAGGTTGCCCTTATAGTTTTGGGTAGATGATGTGGATACTACTATTTACTTAATAAATATAAGGCCTTCAATTCCTTTAGATGGTGGTATTTCAGAAGAAACATGGATAGGTTAAAAGGTAGATTATTCCTTCTTAAAGACTTTCAATTGTGAAGCATTTGTCCATATTGATAAATAAAATAGAACCAAGCTTGAAGCAAAATCCAAGAAATCTACTTTTATTAGATATGTAGTTAATGATTTTGGTTACCGTTTATGTGATTTTGAAATAGCAAAATCATAAGGAGTAGACATGTGATCTTTAATGAGAATGTCATGTACAAAGATCAGTTGCAGGAAAAGAAACAAGAAAAGCCAAATACAAAATATGTAGTACTTGATGAAATCATAGGAAATGAAATTCCAAAAGTGCTAAAAAATCATAATATGCAACAAATACAACAAGTACCTCAAACTCTTGAAAGTGTAGTTAGAAGATCTACCAGAGTAAGTAGACTCCCTGAACGATACTCTCTTTCACTTTATTATTTATTATTGACTAATGGTGGGGAGTCAGAAAGTTATGAAGAAGCAATGTAGGTAAAAACAAGAAAGAAGAGGGAGCAAGGCATGAAAGAGGAGATGGACTCTTTGGTACATAACCAAACTTGAGATTTGGTTCAATTCCTTGTAGGTAAAAGAGCATTGCAAAATAAATGAGTTTATAGGTTTAAAGAAGAAGATGGACGCAAAAAGAGATACAAGGCCAGACTTGTTGTAAAAGGGTTTGCACAAAAGAAAGGTATTGATTTTGATGAAATATTTTCTCTAGTTGTAAAAAATTACTTCTATAAGAATTGTTTGAAGTTTGGTAGCAGTAGAAGATTTGCACCTTGAATAGTTAGATGTGAAAACTACTTTCCTTCATGGTAATTTAGAGGAGGAAATATATATGGAGAAGCCACAAGAATATGAAGTAAAAGGTAAGTAGAAAATGGTTTACAGGTTGAAGAGTTTGTATGGTCTAAAGCAAGCTCCAAGGTAGTGGTATGTGAAATTTGACATGTTTATGACAGAACAAGGTTATAGTAGATGTCATTCTGACCACTGTGTTTACTTTAAGAGATTAGATAATGGCAGTTATATTATATTTTTATTGTATGTAGATGGCATGCTTGTTGTAGGGTCTAACATGTAGGATATAAATGATTTCAAAAGAAAATTAGCAAATTCATTTACAATGAAGGATTTGGGTGTTGCAAAGCAAATCCTTAGTATGATAATAATAAGAGACATGAAAAATAGAAAATTGACATTGTATCAAGAAGAGTACAAAAAGAAGGTGGTAGTTAGGTTTAAATTTTTAAGATGCAAAACCTGTGAGTACATCTTTGGGAGGGCACTTCAAATTAAGCAAGGAATAGTGTCCTAAAATTCAAAAAAACATTAATTACATGTTTAAATTTCCATATGCTTCAGCAATTGGAAGTTTAATGTATGTTATGGTATGCACGAGACCAGATATTGATCATGCAGTGGGAGTTGTCAGTAGGTTTATGAATAATCCAAAAATAAAGCACTGGGATGCAGTCAAGTGGATTTTTAGGTACTTGAGAGGGACCACTGATAGATAGTTGTGCTATGAAAGTTCAAATGTTACATTACAAAGATATGTTGATGTAGACATGTTTGGAGATTTAAATGGTAGGAGGAGCACCATAGGTTATGTTTTCACTATTGGTAATACAATAGTTAGTTGGATTTCAAAATTGTAAAAGATAGTTGTTTTGTCAACTACAGAGGCAAAGTATGTTGCAGCTACAGAAGCTACCAAGGAGATGATATGGATGCAATGGTTCATAGAAGAGTTGATACATAAGCAAGAAGATTGCAGGTTGTAAAGTGATAGCAAGAGTGTGATTCATTTTGTAAAGAACTTGTAATTCCACTCAAGAACTAAACATATAAAACTCAAGTATCACTTCATTATTTTAGTTTTGGAGGATGGTCAACTGAAGTTGGAAAAGATCCATATAAGTCAGAATCCTATAGATGTGCTAACAAAAGTAGTCACAAAGGAGAAGCTGGAGAGTTATTTAGCTTCAATAGGTCTTCAAAGATTAAAAGGAAGATGAGAAACATTATAGGGTCAAAGTTCAAATAAAAGTCCAAGGAAGAGTTGTAGCGATGGAGTTGCCGCAGTCAATCTCTAAGTGGGAGATTGTTGGATGGTGGAACCTGATCTTATTTTTAAGGCCTGGTTCCTGATAGGGGGATGTGGACCAATCACTATTAGGTTGTAGATATAACTATAGAAATTATGTTTGTGCATTTTTTTCCTATATGTACCCTCTTTTTTATATGAGGGCATTGTGATTATGGCGGCACATTGTATGTGAGTGAAGAGAATATTGTAGTAATTGTATTGTAGGTTTTTCCCTTTATTTGTTGGACTAAATAATAAGAAGGATTGGCTATTTCTATCTGGATGTAGTCCATATTGGGTGAACCACGTTAAATCTATGTCTATATTATGTTGTTTTTTTGCATTTTATTTCCATCTTTAATTAATTAATATTGATATGTATTATTTATTCCTAACAGTACCTATAGTCTTATAAGTTAAACCTTGGTGGTTAGACCTGTAGATATGAGCACTTGTTAATAAAATTTGATTCAAAGCTATAAAGGGATCCTAGACCATGTGAAATAGGTTCCAAAGAGTTTAAATTCACCTACAAAATCCCCTTTTTGCTTCAAGGAGGGTCACCTCCAGTAGACAGTAGTTGACAATGTTATAAAACATGACTATGTTGGGGTTAGCATGGTATATTCATGATGTGATAGGTCCTAGTGATTATGAAGTTACCTTGAGATAAGGGTCTTATATAAATACCACAAGGTCTTAAATTATAGCATACACCTATAGGTATATTATTCTTTGAGTCAACAACACTGTCACAATTGACTATCAACTAGACCTTTCGAGTGAAAGGTGTGCATGAAAGGGTTTTAGCAAAAGTTAAAGTGATATATATGTTTAAAGGGATACTCATAGTGGTAATATACATTTCACCTTGGCCTCAAAGCAAGAAAACATATTATAGAGAGGGTTGTTTCATGCAATACACAGTCCATACACAAAAGCCTACATAGTCATCATGTTAGAAGTCTACCTTGGGGGTTTGTGAGAATTGAGAGAGATATTGATGTGATCAAGCCATGAAAATTGGTAAATAGGATCCTCACCACTTATTGAAGACCCTCATACCATCCTTTTTCTTGAGGTAATAGAGGAAGATCCCTCTATTCTGACTCAGATAGAGAGCACTCCCAAAATGTTAAAACCTACAAGATTAACAAGTAAAGTTAGGATGATGATTTGAAAGGTATTGAAACATTGCAGGAAGATGAAAAGAGCTATGATATAAATGAATGAACATAGGGAAGCCTCATAGGTGTTGGAAACTAAGTATAGTGGCCTAAACCTAGAGGTATGTAATCAAGTCCTCTATGTCTAGTCTAGGCCTAAAGCCCTTAAGGGGATATGCTATCACTTTTGACACTAGATGAGCATTACAATGAATTGGAACATGTTCATAGGGGATTATCAGGTGTGTTCAAGCTATTAGAATGTAGAGAAAAATAAGGGGAAGTCAATTCTTGGCCCAAGGTCATAATAGGGTACGCAGAATGAAGAGAGAAGCTTGAGAGGCTAAATTTAGAAGCTTATAACTGTATGGACACATAGCATGGGAGATGGAGGAGCTATGAGGTGTTGAAGAGGGTCCCAAATAGTGTTCTATTGAAATTTGTTCATGGTTCCAACGTCACAACTTTATGAAGAAACCTTAAGGGTGAAAACCACCTAAAACCCTTGTTAATGACTTGATTGAAAAAAGGAAGAAGGAAAGGCACCTAAATGGGCTAGTTTGAGAAAGAAAGTGATTTTATCTTGCATAAAACTCTCTAAGGCTCCTTCCCATTTGACTGAGTTGTTACCTACTTGTACGGACAGGGTGTGAAATTGATTTTCTTGATAGTTTTATGTATTATTCAAGTACAAAAGGGTTTCAAAAGATGTAAATCATTTTGTAACATATATTGGGACATATCCTAACTCCTAATATCCATTTCTTATATTAGGAGAGCTCACAACTATCTCTTCAATCACCCTCATCTCAGTCAGTCCAAATTGGCATGGGGAACAAGGAATGACCACCAAGTGAGAAGGTAAAAACTCCAAGTGGGAGGCCTTTTAAGGTTTTCCTAATGAATCTAGAGATATGAGGACCCTTTAAAAGTGTCATAGACTCCCTCTTATAGACTGGTTTGGAAAATTGAAGACCTCTTTGGTGCCAAGTGTGAAGGGTGAGTGAAAGGAGGGTGATTATGATTATAGGTAGTGATAACTCATGTATAGAAGAATTTAAGTAATTAGGGACACAATCAATGCATGTTGTGGCTTTCTTCTAACTCCCCTTTCATATTGAAATCATCTCATATGTCCCTAGCTTGTTGTGGAGCACTCGTGGAAGGTTAAATGATGAAGGCACTTTATAGGCAAGCAAATGAAGATTCTTATGCCACATTTGAGGAGTTTCATGCCTTTGAGGGACATTTGTCCAAGCATACCTTACATGTTCTATCTAATTATTCTTTCTCTTTCAATTTTAACTCCTTTTCTCATCTTGACACATGTTCTTGTGACTCTTGGACTCCGTTCATTTCACTTCTCTCTCATATTCTATAAGTACTATCCATTTTGACTCTTGTAGACTAATTCCACACCATGTATGGTGAAGCCCTACTATTTTTGACATTTTAATTTAACTTTAAACAATTAATACAATCTATTTGGAGTTCATATATCATCTTGTCAAAGTGTGTGAAGAGATGTATAGTGAATAGTTAAGAGATATTCATTTATCCTTGCTTTCTCTCAATCCTTCCATGTTTGATGCAAGTTGTTCTACTCTAACATGTCATATGAAGTTTTGTCAAGTGTATGGGTCTGTTTTCAAGTTTACATGTGTCCTTAGTGTCTACAACTAACCTTTGGTTCATTTACCTTAGATAGTCTTTATGAATATCACCTCCATTTTGAAATACTAATGTTATAGCATTATAGGACTTTGAAGCTAGTGTTGTAGGTCTTGTTTCTTAGTGAAAGAAGTATGATGGTATTATGTAAATATTTATGGTGTATCACCCCTTAGAGTAGCTTTATTTCATTCATAATTTTTTCCCTTTTCACACAAGCAAATGGTTAGTGTATGTGATAAGCACTTCAAGGTAAATTCAGGGAGCCAGCCTTAAACCTAGAGGTCTATTTTTGTTATACATAAACCCACATACCTATAGCTATTCCCATGTTTCCTAAATCTAGAAAAGGCTTGAACAACCTTCTATAGGGTGAAATATTTGGTGACAACACTAACATTTATCCATGAAATAGTTTTTCTTTGAAAGACCATTACTCCTTCCACTTTATCCACTTGCAATACCCTTTCAAAGAGGGGCAAAATATATACACCTAAATTCACTTGTTTTATTTATCATCACTAATATTACTATTAGTCAACACTAATTTCACTTATCATGTCTAATCTCATTTATCTCATCCAATTCCACGCTAATATCACCCCTTTCAGTCATTTATCTAATATCCCTTTTCATTTCTATTCACCCATTAACCTTACCTCATCCCCATAAATCAATTAATCCATTTAAATACCCATTATCCACTAAATAATCCCACTTGTACATTATTAGAGAATTTAAAATTCCCATGACCCACCTACCTACCTATTCTTAGGTTTTCCTACAAGCCTACCCCCTAGATTATCTATAACCCCCTAATCACCTATCAAATCACCCATTAATCATCGTTGACCCTCCTAATGGATTCTAAAATTGAAGAATTCTAGAATCCCCTCCATCTTAGCCCCTTTCTCTTTAGAAGCCTCTATTCTAGAAGCTTTCAAGGAATTTTTAATTCCTTGGATAATCCTCCACCCTTGATCCTCTTCATCCAACTTTGAACATGGGCCATTGATCTTCCCTCCACGGCCTATTTAAACAAGCCACTCCTCCATAGCCAAGGCAATGAATGAATCCATAAAACCTTCATGAATCCATTAACCAATGAATCCATAGTCATTGATAAAACCATCACTATGTCAAAATTTTGAGTATAATCCTTGCAATCCATAAGCTAAATTAGTTTGAAGATTTTGGATAGAGGATAGAAGGAGTAAGGCAATGGTAAGATTCATCTTTTTATTTTTGATTTACTTCCATAATCTCTTCCTTTGATGTTGTTTATGTTATCGGTTTTTAATTACTAAATATAGTAATTTTTATAAACAACTCAAAATATGATCACACACCATATAAAATAAATTGATAATTCATGCAACCAACCAATTGGCCAAATCACATTTGATGTGACATTGGGACCAAAAACAATCCAAGTAATGTCTCAATCGTTGAAAAATGTTTTTATCTTGGATGTACCTTTGATACATATTATGGAAGTTGTGCCATCTACACTGCATCATGTGTTAACTTCATCCATGATGGGACATTATGGGCCATGATTATAGATGACAACCCCTTCAAATTCTAAAAAATGTTACAATCCAGCACAGAAGGGGTTCCTCAAATGATACCACCCATGTAAATCATTCCATTTGAGCATATATCAACTTATGATATGGGTGAATCAAGAAAACAAATCATTTATCTCAAGATGTTCATAACACACTAACATCTAAAATGTGTACGGATACACATAAGTAATCAAAAAGTGAGCAAAATCACTAAGAAAATCCATTCCAAAAGGAACCAATGATAACTACATAACACAAAAATCAAACATTTGAGTTTCCTTTATTGGTAAATTCCAAACAAGATGGTAAGATTTCATATTATTATGATACGGATGATGATATTCCTACAGATATGACAGATGAATAGTTGTAAAAAAATAGTTTTGACCTACTTGAGCATCTCTCCATAACTTATTCATGCCTATCAGCCTTGGTACATATAAGTTAAATCCATCACTATAGGATGCAAAAACATATGTAGATAAAGGCAAGGCAAAGATAACAGATGATTATGTGAATGCTTGCTATACAATCTATCCATCTTGGCAAATAACTTTAAATCAACCTTACACTTGGGACAAATGAAAATACATCATGTTAATAACATGGAGTACTCACATAGGTCACCGCAATAAATTTTATAGATCACAATACAATAATATGTTTTGTAAACAATACTTTCTATATTACTTAAGCACAAAATGACATCTCCACCTCCTAAAAGGCACATGCCAAGAAATAGATTAGTATGTATATAAGGATCACCATATTATGGTTATCATTGGATAACATGCACAATAATATTGCAAGGCCCTACAAAAAAATTAAGGCATACAAAAATGAAGGGCTTATTTAGATTATAAAAGAATAATAATAAAGACCTTCGATCTCAAAAAATTCCAAAGTCAAAAGTACAACAAGAAGTACTCGCAAGCACCCATGACAAGAAGATCTATCTATTATTGTAAATATTGATGGGCATTATTATGATCATCTCAAGATTGATGTCAGTAGTTGGGACACAATTTGGAACATTAAAGATCTACGATATACAAGACATGATATACATGAGTTACAACATTATCCACTCTTTCCAAAATCTCTTGGGTACATTATATTACCCATCGCCTGTAAACCAAAAGTAATTGACACCACCATACGGGTAATGAATCAAACATAACATTTTACCTTTCATTTTGGCAACAGTGGTTGATTGATATGAAGGCAACAATGGACAATGTCGATATTAGATAAATATATTTGTAGTTTACATGATGGATATGGTAATAGACCAATAACAATAGCTTTTGGTAAAAAATTACCAAAAGATATCGAAGAAATGACAATGATTCAATATAAACAATTTTGGTAAGCAAGATCGCCAGGCAATCCGTTACCTCCTGAGTGTAAGACTTATGGGACTAGTTATTAACAATATAAAAAAATTCAAAAATAAAAATAATAAAAATAAAAACAATCAAGAAAATACAAAAGGCAATCAAATGATTTCAAAATGCAAAAATATATAGCATTTGAATATCTACTTGTTTTTGCACATGTTGTTTACTTTATGTTAGTATATAACATATCATTTCCTTTTTATTCACACATATGTTTCACAAGTACTTGAGTGTGATATATGCATACACTAAATCCATGATAAATGCAAATATAGATGTTGGACCTTTGCTCTACCCACGTGACACACTATGTTGGGGGCATCTCCTTCTATTGATCATGATTGATATAGGTTATATTGTCTTATGATCACTTTATAATATCATAGTGAACTTAAATCTTAACAATTACACATGTCTATATACATACTTACATCTTACACAGTGTGTTAGATATGTTGTGCTACAAGACATTTTGCTAACACACATACATAGGAACTAGTATGATATGCTTATGCTAGTTGCTTATACTTCACTTATTCATCTTACCACATGGCTTACTTGACTATATTTTTTTCTTGCTACCTTGTCTTGATTATGGTACATTTGAACATGTTCCTTATTTTTTGTCCATAGTACCATTGCTTATTGTTTATTTGGTGTGAAAACATTTGAACATGTCCTCCCTTTTAGTGTGTAAAATTTGAACATGCCCCTTGTTTATGATCTCCTTAGATCCCTTTTGTGTGAATTGAGTGCTCTTGTGTGTGCGCTTGATTTTTTGTTGAGTTTGAGCTTGTTACTTCTAGACATTATCATGATCCATATCATGCATCTTAAGGCTTGTTATGTTTGGATGCTACAAGATTCAACGATACACCTACTTAGACATGATACCACAATATATTTCTTTACTACATGATTGATAAATATATAACATGGTAATCTTATCCTTTTGAGATAAGGTGACTATCAAATAACATTACCCTCACTTCAAAAGGGTGAGGGCATATTAGTGGGAGCATGTCATAAATACATGATTCCACATACACATAATTGATATAATTTATACAATTACATGATTTAGATATACATTTAGGTCAAAATTTTATGCATTTGACACTAAATTTCACAAATTTGTGATAAAATGTTGTAGAAAAGTAGGTGTTTTGGTCATGGGCCTAGTCATGTGCTTACCTAGCTATCCAATTCATATTTAGGCTTATTATAATGAGGTACATGCCTTAACTAATCCTATGATGCTCAATATTTAACACTCGACTATGTTGGCATCACTTTACATAAGGTGCAAGCCTTATGTTCTCACTTGAAGCACAACAATGAAGGGAACAGGGTTTATGTTGGGCTAATATTGCCATGGTGAAACTCTATCCTTTGGGGACTTTGGTTGGTGCAATGATGGTTGGGGGTTCATGGGCACAAGCCTTGGGTTTCATAGGCTCAATGAAATTCAGGTGCTTAAGGGGCAATAAGGTACCTAGATGGGGGACTTAGAAGCAGGTCTACACTTAGTCATAGGTATCATTACGAGGTGCAAGGTTTTACCCACACCTAGAGCTTTTCCTAGATCAGGCATGGGGTTCATCATTAGCTATAGGCACACCATAGAAGCATTAGATTAGAAGCTCGAAATAGATCAACATACATTCTATAGATTCATGCATTCAACCCATTAAACATTTACATAAATCATTTATCATTAATAAAGATAAATAACCATACATATATAAGTCCATACAACCAAGCATATGATCAACATAAACCACTAAAGGCCTAGAGGCTCATAGGTGAGCTTGGACATTATAAATGGGAACATCAAAAACATCTTGAACTACTTTTAACTCTAATGGTGACCATCTAGAATCAATTCATTAGAGCTTTGCTACTCCAGCTCATCTCCCTTTTCCAACTAAACTTGGCTTCCTTTTATAGATCTTTAGAGCATCTTAGGATTATAGGGAATGGATCACACTAATCACTGAGCTGGTGTTGGAGGTACACATCCCGCTATCTCCACTACACTTGTCTTTAATGAGTAGTCATTGTCTTATACGCCTACTTCCCAATGTTGATTCTTTCAAAAGGAGACACTTGTCTTTAATGAGTATTCATTGTCTCATGCACCTCCTTCCCAATGTTGATTGATTTAAAAAGGGAGTAACTAGACACCTACCAGTTGGCACCATTAGATGACAAAATAATAATCATCTTCCATGATTTCCTCATGCCTAGGTGTTCGTTGAGTTAGCATAGGTCCACTACTTAGGTCGAAAAGGGGCCCAACATCACCCCATATAAAAATGTTAGTCTACCCTCAAACTAGAATTCCAATGCCTTAGCTGCACAGAACTTAGGTATGCTCTATTGTAGTTTTGCCTTAAATTCCTCAAAGCCCTAAATTCCTCAAAGCCCTAAATTATGAGCTTGATTTCTTTAAAGCCACCATCGATCTCCATAGAGGCAGCCTCAAGTGTGAGCACATCAGTGTTATCCAATTCTTCTTATAAGGCTTCAAGCCTTTCCTTTTCTTTTCTGACCCCACCATCTAGGATGGTTCCTTACTCACTTGCCTTTGTCTAAAAGGTGCAAAAGAGTTCTTTCAGGTCTTGCTCTTGGGTTTTTAGCTAGGCACTCAAAATGTTGACTTACACCATAATCTGTGTGCGCTTATCCCTGCTAACAGTGAATGCTTGTCTCATCAATGCATCCTTTTCCCATTTCACCTTTTAGAGGTGTGCATAGATTAATGATGCCTTGGTGGAGAAATTGCAAAAGATAACATCAGCATTTTCTATGCCCTTTTCTAGCTTTGTAGATAGGTATTTTACCTCATCAAGCTTCTTGTTGATCTCTTTCTTGATGGCATCATAAGGGTCTTCCTCCTCTTCTATCACTAGCTTCATTCATGGTAGCATATGATCTACCAATGCACACACCTTATCAACCTATAAAAAATTAGAAGTGTTGATACCATCCAAAAGGGATGGCTTTACTTCTTCCATGCACTTGGCCAACTTTGGAGCTTAGGCTTCATGGTGTTAATCTCTTTCAATGCCTTTAGTGCTATATTCTTCCATTTTATGATGCAAACATCATTAAAAATGTTCTTACATGCTACCTCGAAGGCCATCCAAAATAGGGCATTAGCTGACCTTATTGGGTTCATTTCCCAAGGGTTGACAAGTCGGTAGTCATGCCCCACCTCTAGTTTTTTGGTGTTTTTTATTACTTTCATGGGCACCTCAAAGTGAGGCTCTTCCATGTAGCAATCAAGTGCAAAGGACACTTGGTGATATGTCATCATCATGGTAGCTCTAGGGATCATGTATTTTAACATGTAAAAATCCTCATCCTGGGTGTACCCTTGTTGTGCCTTCTCTCTATAGCTCAGCTTAAATTATTCTTTTTTGACAACTAGTTCCATCTACTCTTGTTCCTCTCCACTAGCGTCGGTGCTTTCTTTAGTGCCTTCTTTTTATTCTTCCTCCTATAGGGGTTCTACTTCTTTAGACTTTTCCCCTTCATCTGCTTCTTCTTCCTGTTTGGTGCTAGCTTCACCAACCTATTTTTGTAGGGGTTCTTTCTAGAACTTGTCCCCTTTGTCCATTTCTCCTTGTTTTGGCCCCTCAATGCAAACCTCCTTAGGTTCTTTCTTGGCACTAGCTTGTTCTTTCCTTACACTTTTTATTTGTTAATTTAAGGTGTCAGCATCACCTTTTTTGTCTCCAAGTGCCCCTTTAGTACTATGGTGTGCTTGTTATGTAGCTTCCTTTGTTGGGTTGGTGTGAGCATTAGGCACCTATTTTGATGTGAACCTTCTTTTATTTCTCTTTTTTGGCTCTTTCCTCTTGGGCCACCTTATTTTTTGCTTTCCTCTTCTCGGCCTGCATCTTGCACTTTTCTTCTTGTGCTTTGAACTCCTCAGGCTTGACTCTCTCAATCCCTTCCTTTGTCATGTCAACCTTCCTCATTTTTTCTCTTCTCTTCTCTAGCTCATGTGCCTTCTTAATATATGCATCACTGAGTCCAAGCTTCCTCCATACTTTTTCCTTCTTCACCTCTTCACTTTGAGGTGGTGAGGATTCCCTCGCTAGACAAGGTGCCATCTTATTCGAGCACAATGTACATGCCTTTCCTAAATCCTACCTCCTTTTCCATATCTTCTTGATACTTGTATGCCTCTTGCACCTCTATGTTTGTTATGGTGGTGGTGGGCATCGTATCAAGAAACTCTGGCTTCTTTTTCTTCCCCATTGAGATAGGAGAAGTCCTTGACATGAACTTCACATGCTTCTTTATAGGGGCTGATGGAGAGGTTTCATTGCTAGAGGTGATATTCAACTTGATACAATCATCTATCTCTTCAAGTATCTCCCCCTTCTTTTTCTTAGGAGACTTCTTCTCAGTTGGGGTTGACATTCATTCATTATCAATCCTAATGGGGGGGTCATCGATCTTCTTAGAAATGGGGCCCTTCTTCCTTGGCTTCATCTCATAGTATAACCTATGGATGTGCCCAAGTATGGTTTCTTCTTGAAAGGGGTGGATGTATGTATGATTTGAATCATCCTATTCATCCTTGGTCACCTTTCTCCTTGGGCACACAAACTGGCACTGTAACCTATTCCTTTTCATGTCTAATTCCTTCATTGGGATATCCATTTATTATGCATTGGGGATCCTTCTAAGTGTGTCCCTAAAGTATTTGGTCAAGAAAGCATATGGGAGATTCAACCAGCTTGACTTATTGTCATTAGTCATCACCAAGCATACTACATAGAAGTGTTGCATAATGGCAAAGGTCGATGTTACATACATGCTCTTGGGGATCTCTTAAGGGATGCACCACTCTAAACCAAGTGCCTCTATATAATTCTTGCACTACCCCATCACTCAAGTTTTATACTTTGCATTGAAGGAACTAGGGCAAGTGAAATCCTTGTACTTCTACACTGGGGAGTCATTATGTTCCAAAAAAATCTGGAGATTGTCCTCATCCCCATCTGGTACTCTGATTTCTTACATGATTATTAATATTATAATGGACCCCCACCTGAAAGTCTCCTTTTTCATGTGGCAATCGAGTTCATTCTTTAAAAACTCCTCTTTTATAAATTTTTCAATATTAAACTTTATGCCCTGCACCATATGATAGGTAAGACAGAGGTAATTTTTGGTAATGTCAGTTCACCGAACATTGGGATAAAGTTTCAAACTTATGAGGTGTGTTGCCACCCTCATATCAGGGTCCTTACAATCTTTAATGGGGAATGCAAATCCCCCTTTTAATAATTTAGGAGCTTTGCAATGTGTTCCACCTCTTCATCATAGCTCATCATCTGGGGAATATATTTTCCCTCATCGAGAATCTCGATTATCCTTCCTAACAGGTGTACCAAAATTCTCATGCACCTCCCTGAAAAGTATATGTGGTCTCCATTGACCCATAAAATAAGGAACTGTATGAGTTCCTATAGCTTTCCAAAGCATGACAACTCATAAAGCTGAGTTACACTAGAGGCCATCAATCTATCTCAGATTGAGACATCAAAAAATACTGCACCTTGCTCCATTTTATTTCCTATATAAACCATCTAATCTAGTGTTAGGTCTTACATATGTCTTGAGGTATTATGGTTAAACTCCTTTAACTGGAAAGTGTACATAAAATAATTCTAATGTTCCCCTATTAAGACTTGTGGGGGAAATTGCATCACCTGGTAGGACATCTTCATCAATGCCTAAATGTTGACTTGCACAACACTAACTCTTTTTACTGGTAGTGCTACTATCTTTGCAATGACCACTTCAAATATTGTATATGCCCACTTTGGATCTTGTTGCACCTATTACAAACCTGATCCCTTCTGATTTTTACCCATTTTAATTTTTTGGTGTTGAAGAGTGGTAGGTTTGATTTAGTGAAGCCTTCAATGATTATTAGTGATTCATAGTCACAAGATGTACAACTGTACCTTCAGCATTCAAGATTCAAGGGTTATTAATGGCAGCTTAGGTGTCAACTCTCTTTTCTATTAACTGATTCCTATAGAAATCTCTCCACACACCTCTCTCCACCAATCTCAATATTACGCAATTTCTCCTACTTCACAGTCATTCACTCTTTGTACCTATAGGTGCTCTAATTCTCACTCTAGTAGGGTTTATGTGCTTCTGCTCTCTAGTTCACTAGTTTTGCTTTGGTTTGATGTAAGTCTCAAGTTTTCACAAATTTTATAACCAAAATCAGTCAGCCACTTATTGTTTTATACCCTGCTTTTAGCTACCATCTTTAATGTAGGTGCTTTAAAGGTGTGGTAGTGTATATATTTCTTGAACAACATAACATTTCATAAAATCCATGAAAATTCTTTACCACCAACACATTTAATGTAGATATTTATACCTACACTATCACCTCATTTAATGCTCCTAATGATATTTTGATGAAGTGATGTGTAGTTCAAACGATTACTTCACACTTAATTCTTGGTGGATGTCAGCTATCTTTAACGATTCTCCTTCTATGCTTTGTTCATTTGACATAACCTTCACCTTTTTGTGACAAATTGGGTGCAATGTCATACATATGTGTGATTCAACCTCCTCAATTGCATCTTCTCTTCTTGTTATGCTACTATTTCAAGCGTATTTTCTATCTTGGTCAATTTATTGTGCTTCATCTTACCTTGGCTTGTCATACCCCATACAAATCCCTTGTGCGAGCCCTCTAGTGCTTGATTCTCCTCTTCTGGTTATTTTGTGTTTGATCATGTTGTGCATCTTCACTTTCTCTCTTGTGCATGATCACGCTATGCAGCTTTGATTTCTTCTTTTGACCTCTAGCATGTGAGTAAATGATACACCTTCTTTTGGTTTCTAAATTCTTGTGCACTATCATCTTATGTATCTTTGACACATGTATCTTATTTCTTCTAAGTATGATAACTTATTCATGCCCAAGAACTTAGGTGTCTAGCCTCAGGTGCTTAGAAAGCAAATGGGTTTGACTCACCTAATTGGCATTAAGTGCAGAATTGCTAAAGTAGTTCTTCCTTGGGCCTCCAAATACCCTGTAATCTGTATCTTACACACAGATATTATGCATCTTCCTCTTGAGTTTGGTAAATTTTGTGTACCCACATCTTAGATGTATGGACTCAGGCATTGTATAAAATGTAAGGGCTCGACTCACCTAGTTGGAATTATGCATGAAAATCTAGATGAACTTATACCTGGGGGCTTGAAAGCACCATACATCTGGGATTTGGCACATAGGGGTCTGGTACGTTCTTTTTTTTTTAAGATGGCAATATTCATGCACTCATAAACTTAGTTGTCTGACCTTAGGTAGTTAGAGAGCATGATTTCTTGACTCATCTAGCTAGAATTATGCATGAAGTGTTAGCAAATTTCCCTAGCAAGCTTCCAAACACTGCTTCTACACTCTTTACACTACTACCCAAAGAACAAAACAAAAGGAATTGTTTGGCTTGCACCAAATGTTATTTTGGTCATCTCAACTCAAAATAACTAGTGACCAAGAAGTCTATGTTCTCATGGTGTGCAAGAACCATTCTATTGTTGATATGGCTTCAACCTATTGCCATTGAAATGCCTAGGGAGCAGTTTGTCAATCAATGTGCATAACTTGCATGTGCCTATCTCCAATATATGGTATATGATATAGGGGCCCATCCACCTTATCTATAGTTTACCTTTGTGCCTAATATACTTAGAGTCATAGAGAAAAATGAATGCTCCTTCTGTTAGCACCTTGTTATTTATATGCTCATCATGTCAGAGCTTCTACCGTGTCTTTTCTATCTACTGACTCCACTTTACTTGGGCATGTGTCGCATCTAAGAACTCCAAGTCCTCTAGATTTACATTTAGTGAATCTTGGTTATCTAACTTACCAATGCATGTAATGTGTAATGATGGTACCAAGAATTCCATTAGTAGGATTGCCTCAATACCAAACACTAGTTGAAATGGTGTATCCTTGTTTAGCGACTTGTAGGTTATGCGATATGCCCATAATACTGTCAACACTCGATCATCCCAATCCTTGCAACCAACATCACATATCATTATGAATCACATCCTTAGGAACTTGTTGAATGCCTCAACTATGTCATTTTTTTTACAGATGATAAGGGGTCATTTTATGGTGCACCACCATATACTCAATCAATAGAATGAGCATCATTTCATTGATAAAGTGAGTGCCCTTATCACTAGTCATACTAAATAGGTATCTATATTGGCTTATTATGTTTTCCCAAATGAATCACATGGTTGTGGTAGTTATGCAGTCTTTTTTTAATGCAGCCTCGGCCCACTTGATGAAATAATTCATAACCACCAGAATATATCTTGCATCTATGCATCGTGTTATAGGAGTTATCAACCCAAAACAATCAATAGCCCATTTCTCAAATGGTGATTAGGAAAGAATGGGGATGAGGGGCATCTCATCTTGATGGTTTATATTCCCTATGCATTGACATATGTCACATGCCTTGGTATAATCCTTTCCATCTTAAAACAAGCTTGGCCACCACAAGCCTGACTACAATGTTTTTCATGTCATTACATCTTCAGTGCAATGTCCTCCTACTATGCTTTCATGTGCCTCTCACAAGATGGATTATCTTTCATGTTCCAAGACACATTGATGCATTACTTAATCTCTACTTCATTTATACAGTTCTCCTCTAATGATTTGAAATGGGGTGGTGAAAACTACTAGATATTTCATTTCCTTATTTGTTATAGTCTAGGGTGAAACTTTAGATGTTAAAAAGGTGATGATCTCTAACAAATCCTTGGGGATGTATTAAACTTGATATAATTGCATGTCTAATATGTCATCCTCAATAGACACTATTGCATCATCAGAATTGATGTAGGATAAATGGCCTAGCCCCAAGTTATGCTTTTCAGGCTTAACAATAACAAACAATTAAAACTCTTGGAATATAACTATCCATCTGCACATGTGCCTATGTAAAACAAGCTTGTTTATGAGGTACTTGAGCACCTCATGATTAGTGAAAAAGATGAATGAGGTTCTCAACAAATATTGTTTAGATTTTTATAAGGCATAGAACATGGTGAGCACCTCACACTCTATCATTGTGTAATTATGCTCTGCCAGGGTCAACTTTTAACTAGTGAAGGAGATGGGATGATCCATCTTACCTTCACTAGGTTGCACCAGAATGGTATCTATCATAAAGCTAGAAGCATTGATATGGACTTGAAAAGGTGTTATGCAGTCAAGGAACTATAGAATAGGCATGTTGGCCAATCTAAACTTTCAAGTCTCAGAGGCATCCTCTTGCGCTCCACCCCAGTAGAATGGGCCATCCTTGTGTAAGAGATCCTCTAGCAACACCACAATCTTCACATAGCTCGATATGAATTTTATATAATATCCACAGTGGCCAAAAAAGTCATAAACATATTTCTATGTGGAAGGAGTCTGGAGCTGAATGGTGATCATGATATTCACTAGATCGATAAGTAAACCATCCTTACAAATGATCTGCCTGAGCAAGGTTCTAAACAGTGTTACAAAGATGCACCTTTTTAGGTTTAGAGATATTTGAAGCTGCATGCACCTCTCAAACATTAGGTGTAGGTTATCATAATGGTCCTTGATAAGGTAATACGCTATCCAATCATCTATATAAACTTGGAGGAACATGTGGATAAAATCTTTAAACATGGTGATCACCACTCTGGACAACACGACTAGCACATTCTTGAGTCCAAAAGGAATCACATTATAGGCAAAATCACCCCATTCAGTTTCAAAGGTTGTTTTGGGCTTGTCTTCCTCCTCAATCTAGACTTGGTGGTAACCAGAGAACCCATCAATGTAGATGTAGATTTTGTAACGTGTGACGCCTTTTAGGACTTTGTCAATGAATGGAGGCGAGAAGGGGTCATTGATGCAAGTGATGTTCAACATTTTGTAATCAATGTAAATGTGAATGTGCCCATCTTTATTGATTCTTATTACCATTTGGCTCACCCACTCAGACTCTTGCATAGGGTAAATGACCCCTATGGCCAGCATTGCATCGATCTCTATTTTGACCTTAGCACAGAGGTTAAGATTCATTTTTTAGGGGCATTTTTTGACTAGCCTTACACCGTCAATTAGATTTATGATAATCTTCCCAAGGTATGGGTGTGTGCCCTTCATATCCTAATAAGTCATAGAGAACAAATCTTGGAACTCATTTAGGAGGTCTATTATGCATGTTAATTTTGTGTCAAATCAATAGGTACCTAGAGTTACCGTCTTTGGCTCTCCTTCTATGTTGATTTCCACTTTGATGGTCTTTAGTGGTGCATGGTATGGCTCATTCTTCTCTTGGTGTGAGTCATCAACTTATCGAGTCCCCTATGTTGTCTCTATGCAAAGATAAGTGGGGTCTTCTTCATTAGGAGCGTTATTATCTACTTAGTGCACAATCTTTTTTCTAGTACTTAATATTTTCTAGTAGCACTCCTTCCAAGTTTCATCATCTTCTTTGCTTGAGTTGATGTTGAGAATCTATTCCTCAAATAAAGTTAGGAGCACCAACCCTTTTTTCCTGAACATGTCTTTCAAGCACTCCTCGAGGATGGTGATGTCTTCGAACACTGCCCTCTGAATTAATCATAGTGGCTCAACTAATTTCAAGTTATATTAGGAAAAGGAGAAGGTGTGCACAAATTTCTCCTTAAGGGCCTCCTAATTGGTTATCTCTCAGCACATCTCATTGACCATGTACCATACTCATGCCCATGTCTTTAGAGTCCTATAAAAGGCATGCACCCATAAGTTCTTTGGGGCAGTCACGCCATAGTCAGTCCATGTCTCTTCGCATAGGTGTATATGTGCCACCAAGTTAGAGTCACTAGAGTACGTTAAGATATCCAAGTTCTCGTTACTCCTTCCAAATCTAATCTAAATGGTTATTTTTACCTCTGGATAGGTTGGTAAGTTAGACCTTTGTACTGCCCACCAATGTACGGTAGTGCTTCTCAAGGTATACACTAGTACACCCATTATGTTTGTCTCTTTGGGGATGCATGATTCAAGGTCATGGACATACCTTTCCATTGGGTTGCTCCCTTCAAAATTTAGGATCCCTACAAGCTTGCCTTTGCTCAAATAGAGTACCCTCTTTCCTTTCTCCTTATGGTGTAATACCAATCATTTTAGAGCATGACTAATTTGGACCTAGCCCATCCTCACAAGCTTTGACACCTTTATGCACATTAAGTAGCATTTACAACCAGTGACCTCATAAGCCTCTTGAACCCATCAGTCATAAGTGACATTGCTGGTGTTTGAGGTTGACTACCCATCCTCTCAACAAAGCACTCCTTGATCAAAAGGGTAGAGATTCTTGGGACCTTACGCTATGATTTTATATATATGGTTGATCTCATCCTCTAGATCAACAATGTCCACATATGGGGTCTTTGGTCACTTGAAATTGGGATCACTACCCTTTCCTTACCATTTTTAAGGTCATATGTCTTTCTTGAAATGTGTATATGCATTGTTGGCATAACACTAAGGCCTTCTTAGAAGTGCTAGGTATTTATCCTATTCAGCCAACTCAATAACCTCAAAGTTAGTGGGGAATTTGGTGCTCATAATATCTATAAAGGTTCCCTTCAAAATTTTGATCAGTTATGCTTAGGTCTTATTGGCCATGAAGACTACATGGGGAAAAGGCTTCAAGGGTATCCTACCCATCTTTTCCCATACGTTCTTGGTTAGGATATTGACCTTAGCACCGATGTCGATCAACACCTCATAGATGGACCATCCATCGATGGTGGAATTCACTAGGAGCTTTTGCTCATACTTCATTATATATATACGCCTTACTTCACATGCCTACTCTATATGCGATACAACAAATTCAATTATGTGGGGCTCAACAACTTTACTTGGCTTTCTCCCTACATGCTCTAAGAGCAAGTTTTTAGTAGGGGTAACATCCCTTTCAATTGCAAGAGACATAAGAACTCTATCAGCTCTTAGACTTCAACCTCCTTGTTATCTTTCTTTTTACACGAGTTAGTAGCCTGCGCTTAGAGATCTCTAACCAACTAGATTTATATCTATAAATTTTGTATTACGCTCATGGCTTATTGCAATATGTCATTTTAACATGCAAGGTCAGGGTAGGGTACAACTTTTGGCTTAGATCATGTTATGTACTTGGTGCAACTTGGTTCACCATATTTTAGGTACAACTCTTGTGTTGGAATAGTTGGTGACTAAGTGGTGAACCCACTTTATATGGTTGCCTACACTTTGATTGACACTATGCATGTTGGTTGCACCTTTGGAGCCCATTTTGTATATTTAGGCTCACACTTGATCATCCTTGTACCCTGTCGGCACCTAGTTTACCTTGGGTCAGCTTTTTGCATAAGGGCATTATTTGACCAAATGTGGTCCTCGATAATACCCACATGTTGGATGCATCAGGCAGTCACACTGATAGTGCTCAGTCGACATGCACTTATAACATGATTGTAGTGGGAATCTTCCTCCACCCTATCCTCCACCTTGCCCTCTAACACCTCTTTGGTTCCCATAAATGGTATTTTATTGGTCATAGCCCTAATTTCCTTGGTTCACCTACCCTTTGGCTATTATAGTTATTTATCATGTGCCTCTCTCCATGTTCTGGCACATCTCATCAATTACTCGAGAATTAGCTATGGTTTGAGTGTAGGTGTTGCACAACTTGTAATAGAGGGTTGTGTTGACCTACATGGCACATTGCAATAAAGGTCAGTTGCAAACATCATGCACCTTGTGACAAAATTCATAGTTGATAAGCAGTGTGAGGACATTCTTTTGAGGGCAATTATTTTTATTATGACTTAATTTGTGCCTCCAATAAGGAGTTAATTCTTGTATTAATGCTCCCAACTACCTCAACTTTGAGCATGGCTTCAAGCGCTTCTCGAGGGTCTATGAATGTTTTCATAGATAACATCCTTCTAAAAGGTATTAATAATCCTCCAATGAACCATTGCACATGTTGGGATGGGTAAATATCATAAGGGAGCTTGGAGAGTAGAGTCTTTAATCTAGCATCATACAAGTGCATATTCTTTGATAATCCTTGGTTGATCTCTTTGAGTGTGGTGATGATCTGTTGATCAAACTTAGGTATATCGAACTCCTTCAAGAAGGCTCCCTTCAGGGTGTCATAATCAACCATAACCTAGTTAGGATCAAACTTCTTATACCAAGTATGGGCATGATCAAGTAATTTTATCTCAAATTGGGTTTCTTTGCACTTAGATTGGGTTATTCCCTGAGTGCACCATTGTAATTCACACTTGAACACATGCTCTGTGTTATTCTCCATGCCTCGTTACTCAGGTAGACACATGGCCATCTCATAATAGATATAGGGCTAAAGAGTAGTCGATGCCTAAGGTGCTTATCCTCCTAGTACTTGTCCTAGCATTGGTCCTCCAAGGCCTCCAGCCACTAGGCTAGGTACTAGTCTTGTGGTTACTACTGGTGTTATAAAAGATGATGGAAATGTACTATAAACTAATGGCATAAGGCCACTCCCTATAGGCTATTGCCTAGGTTGGCAACTAACATTAGTTGAATTGGGGTACTTACACTCACGTTCTATCTAGTTAGGCTAGCACCTCATGATCTATAGGTATATTCACTTACCTTTTTGTAACGGATAACTTGTTCAATCACAAAGTGGTCCAAATTTACAAACTGATCAAAGTGTAAGTCAACAATGAGGTCAGTTGTCAATCTTTTATCATCCTATGGGGGATCCATCACATGAGCTTGTGTTGTAGGTTCAAAGGGGGTAGGTGCATTCAACACCTCTCTAATGGTTAAGTTTTGAATGGACCCTGAGCATTCACCCATCAACTATGGAGCTTGTTCAAAGGCTTCAAGGGCTCCTTCCTCTGGGTGTGGCCACCTTTCGAGAGATCCTTCACCATGCCCTTCTTGCTCATTATGGGTCCTCTCAAAAATTCTAAGTTTTAGGTCTTTTATCAGTCCATGCCTCTTCTTATTATAAGCCTATATTCTGAGCTCTCAATTGTCAATCTACCCATCCCATTCTATTTTACCTCACCTACACATCCCCTTCTTCCCCATTTCACTACTCATACGTGAGAGTAATTTAGCCTTCTATCCTTACTATTTTGAAGCCATAATCCACCATCAACTTTTTAATTTTAGTGCCAAGTTCTTCCACAAATGTACCTCTGAGCTCATGCAAGAACTTATTTTGCTTCTTCAGGGTAGGAATACATCAATACCATAAACTCAATCATGTAGTTATTTAGCACCCCTTGCCACCATTTATCTATCACTCTAGTCCAGGAGGCATCTAAGTTCTCAAGCCTCTCTAGGTTCCCTTTCATCCACTTGAGGCACTGACCATAGCTTAGACTTATATGGGTTGTATAAGCAGCCAAATAATGGTACACTTGCTTCAATAATTCATAAAATAAAACCTCGTATAGGGCATCATACAAGTGGTTTTGGACCCACTTCCTTGGGTTCTATCCTCTATAATTTGGATGCCTCAATGCAAAGCTATCTTCCACCGATTTTATATAGCACTTAATGTTCTTGAGGGAGAGTCAAAGCATTGTTCTAGTGTACCACTGTAAAAACAAAATTAAACAAGTCTTGACAATAAAACCAAAATGTTGTAGAAAAGTAGGTGTTTCAATCATTAGCCTAGTCATGTGCTTACCTAGATGTCCAGGTTAGATTTAGGCTTGTTCTAATAGGGTGCATGCCTTGACTAATCTTATGGTGCTCAACATTTAAAACTTGATTGTGCTAGCATCACTTTACATAAGGTGCAAGCCTTATTTTCTCACCTGTAGTGCAACGGAGAAGGGACCAAGGTTTGTGTTGGGCTAGTTTTTCCATGGTGAAACTCTATCCTTTGGGGAATTTAAATGGTGCATTGATGGTTAGGGGTTCATGGAACAAGCCTTGGGTTTCATAGGCTCAATGGAATTCAGGTGCTTGAGGGTCAATAAGGTACCTAAATGGGGGACTTAGATGTAGGTCTATTCTTAGTCACAGGTATCATTACAAGGTGTAGGGTCTTACCCACACCTAAAGCTTTTCCTATATTAGGCGTGGGGCTCATCATTAGCTACAGGCATGCCATATAAGCATTAGATTATAATCTCACAAGCTCACAACATACATTCTATAAATTCATGCATTTAACTCATTAAACATTTGCACAAAGCATTTATCATTAATAGAGATAAATAACCATACATATATAAGTTCATAGAACTGAGCATAAGCTCGACTTAAATCACTAAAGGCATAAAGGCTCAAAAATGAGCTTGGGCATTACAAAGGGGAGCATCAAAAGCATCCCAAACTACTTCTAACTCTAATGGTGAGCATCAAAATCAATTTGCCAGAGCTTCACTACTCCAGTTTGTCTCCCTTCTCCAACTGAACTTGATTTCCTTTTATAGTGTCTTAGGATCATAGGGAATGGAACATGTCAATCATTGAGCTAACACTAGAGGTACACATCTTGCCATCTCTACTACTGTTGTATTTAATGAGCATTCATTGTCCCATGTGCCCGCTTACTAATGATGATTGTTTCAAAAGGAGATGTTTATCTTTAATGAGCAGTCACTATCCTGTGAACCCACTTGTTAATGTCAATTGATTCAAAAGGGGAATTATTAGCCACCTATCAGCTGATGCCACTAGATGACAAAACAAAAATCATTTGACATGATTGCCTCGTACTTAGGCATTCACTAAGTTGGCACGGGTCCACTACTTAGGTTGAAAAGGGGCCCAACACAAAGATTTTTAGATTTAAAACACATATTATACATAGTTTATAGAGTAGACATTACATTGTGATAAATAATTTAGCTTGAGATGAATTAGAAGTGCATGTGTCATGAAATTGCACCAAATCTATTATACATATTCAGATCATATACACATTTATGCACCGATTGAGCTTTTATATGTGTGCAATAGTCAACTCCCTTGAGTAGTGTGATTGATATTCACTACCAACTTATAGGTTGATATGGTTACACCATTTGACCTAGGTAAGACTAGATAAATTGGATAGATTATGTATACACTTGAGTTGTGTGATTGAGATTCAACTATCTCGATGGCCTTGGCACAACTCACCTTTGCACCAAATTAGGGACATGATCACCTTCCATTTCTCCTCTTCACATTTCCAAGGTTTAGTTATGAACTTATTTATCTATTGCTTTGTCAAGGAATCATCATTACTAAATCAAACTAATAAGGGGCAACATGGTTTCATCGACACACATGTATTTCTTCTTTGTTCTATTTTCTTTGAAGTATTTTAATTATTCAATTTTCAAATTATATGCAATAATTACATTGTAACATGCTCTTGGTTGTAATTAGTTGAGAAGAAACAAATTGAAATAGGGATCAAGTCAAATCAAGTTGTGTTTTACACAACACGGTACATATTTATTTCCTTTAAACCTAGTAATTTCATCCTTATGCATTATTAGATTAAAAGGGGCAAAGGAGTGAGGGTGTAAATGTAGATGCTAAATCTAAATTTTATATGATAAACTAGTCTTATACACTTGACAAATATCACTTATGGCTCACCCTTTTCAATTCCACAAGGTTCACGTTCACCATCTCACTATGCCTAAATGTTAATCTTATGGTCTGATCCTAATATTTTGATTACCCAGAACACCCATAGCCCACACTCTACTTAAAATATGATTAATATCCTACTCTGGTAGTTAAAAATTTTCAATAACTTCCTATTCCCCGAGACATTATTGTCTAAATTAGGACACTAACGTTGAGATGCTAGTGTCCCAGGTTTGACATTGGTGTCCAATCCTTACAAATGCTCAAATTTGTAAAACTTTCAACATGTATGGGTTGGTGTATAGTATTATTTTAACTTTATTTTGAGATAATTTCAAAAGGTGTGGTATAAATACAAGTCGAAGACTATTCATTATCATCAAGTAAAACATCAAGCACACATTTATCTTATACCAAACAAAAACACCTCTCAAGCTTACAAAACTGCCATATTTTTCCTTATTTTCATATCAATCATAGGAGTAATATTCTTATAGGTATGAAGCATTCAAAGAATAACCCATGAGAAATATTTGTTGAGTTACAAATTAGAACACTACATACACTTTCATATAACATATTGTACAATTGTCCACACACAAACCCATATAAGGAGGAAAAATACATTAGTCTAAGGCTCTCTTCAAAGTATTGGATATGTAGGCAACACTCACCGATAAAGGGGTATTTGAGGTCAACTCAACTTCACTTGAGCCCACTAACCTTTGTTTTACAAGGTGGCATTCCCTAATTAGAGGACATAGGGTTTTAAGTTACATACTGATATCCATAACCTGTGGACAAGATTTGAACATAAAATCTACAAGGTGATAGTGACCCCTAATAACAACATGTGAATTGTTTATAAAAGGAACTATACTTCATTGTGGATAAAAGCATCAAAACTAAGACAAAAATGTTGATGCTAGTGTCCAGATTCTGAGGGTAGTATTCAAGCGACCAATAAGATGATATTCAGAATCTAACTAATCCCTGTGGAACATTATCCTTCTTTCTTTTGTACCTTCATTTCTTAGATATGTTTGTGCATCAATGAACATGTTAAGTTTTATCTCTTCTTCGTGTTTTAACATTCAAATTATTATTTGGTATTGTACTTTCTATATTTAGCATGTTTGCATAGTTCAATGTTGTAACCAAATATTATGAATCTAAATTATATAATTGGCCTAATTTTAAAATAGTATTTTCCTTAGTTAATTAGGCTATTCTCTTTTAACTCTTTAAGAAAAATAAACAATTTTAGATTATAAGGATAGATATCATTGAAATTAGAATTGTGACTAATATAATTAAAACTAAAACTAAAAAAGATAAATATAAATTCAAAAAGATATGATTAAAACCATAATTAAAAATAATAAGAGCTACTGTGTAGCAGGAGTACCTTCGTTTTTGTGGATAGTGGAATGTTTTTTTTTTTTGAAAAATATATGTTCATTTTAGTATAAGTTCATATTGTGTCGTTATAGCAAATGATTGTAGTTGCAAAATTTGAACAAAGGCTATAGTTTTTTAGATCAATTTAAAAATCACTGCCATTAATTAATTCCAGACGAACAAAAAATTAAGTCAATGCAAATTGATGATAAAATTTATAATAGTACATTATAATTTAATTAAAGAATACATTGGTTGATTGTCGTAGTGAAAGAAATCTGCATGTTTCAATTATAACAAGTAACTTGTAAAATTTATATGCATATCTTCAAATGTTCTAGTAAAAGAGAATTGATTTAATTATTGCAGGAATGAAACCAAGAAAATATTGTGTATAATTTGTACAATTCATATACATGTATATAAATGTTCTAATAAAAGAGAATTGATTTAACTATTACAGGAATGAAACTAAGAAAATATTTTTTTTTGGTGGAAAGTGCAAATAATATATATAATGCTAGTTTCAAAGTGTGTAAATATCTTTAAAGATATCCAATTTTTTTTAAAAAGAGGAATATAAATTACATTGCATACAGGCGTTTCATTCAACTTCTGAAGTTTGATGTGCAGACCCCTAAAATGTGTGGAAAATGTGAAATAACTGTTGTAAATTGTAACAGTTTTGAGGGATACATTGTAAAAGTTCTATGCATAAATAATGGGAATATCATTTTTTTTTAATCCAAATTCATTGGTATAAATCATTCTTTTTTGCAGTATGTAATATTTTTCCAAACTACTAGGATATATGTTGTTGTATTCTTTTGAAGTCTTTTATATATATATATTGAATAAATAGTGTTTTTTAGCAATATTTTTTATTTTTTTGCAGGTGCATTATTTTATTTTATTTTGTTATTGACAATAAGATGGGTGCAATGCAAGAAATTATTGTACATTTTATGTATCGATGCTTCTAAAAAAGTGTTGCAGGTGGCCTAATAATTCCTCTCTTATAGGGTCTACTTGAAGCAGTATTTGTTGTAGGACGACCTAGAGGCACCATATAGTCATATCCCTCTTGAAATGGTGTTAAAATAACTATTAATTTTCCCCTTTGAGTAGTTTGGATATAAAGACACAAGTTAAATGTGTATTTATACAAAAGTGAAACATATTGAAAGAATTATATGTTTAACTTTACAATGTACATTTAGATCGAGACATACTCATACTAAGTATTCAATGGATGAAAGTTGTAATCGAGCTAGTCAAGATGAAATAGGACAAAGCTCACTTAATTCTAAAATTAGTACCTCACTGACAATTTCATCATCAAGCATCTAATTAATTAGAATTAGGGACTTTTTGTAAAGGACCATAATCATTTCTCTCATTCACAACAGGTTATAGACACTTTGCATCAGCCTATGAAAATAATAAAATGTTATCATAAGGAAGGATTGTCTTCAATCAATATATGCATGAGATATAACATTTCAAATTCTTACTTGTCTAGTAACAATGTCATCCTCTTTAAAGTGACGTCACAAGGCAGATGAAGATTGTCAACATATGATAAAATTTTAGATATCACTAAAGAAATATTAAATCAACTTAGATACTTTCCAGTTAATCCCAGCTGCTCCTCTAGAGGTAATTGTCTTTGGCTACTATTTAGGATTTTGAGCCATTTTGTGAACAATATGGGTTATTCTAGATTCAAGAGTTCTTTGAGCACGTTCTGCACAGTCTATTTCATGGTTCAATATAGTCAAGATTATTTGGAATTGAACAACACTTACTTCATCACATTCCCATGCACACTGTCTAATATCAGAGCCAATGTCTAATTGCGTACATTATTCCCACTTAATGTCTAGGTGTTGAACTGGCCCTTCAGTTGTTGGAAGAGTCACATCGGCTAAAAATTTGTATGCAAATTACATGGAAAACATACAAGTTAAATGCTTTTTTTTTCTAGTAGCTTAATTCAATATGAAAATTTATAAATAGAAAATATTAGTTTTTTTCAAATGTCAGTACTCATAATTACAATTAACTTTTAAAATAGCTAAAACCGAAAGAAATATTCAATCGTCGTATATATTATATACAATGTGTGTGTGTATTGTATATAATATATGTATATGTAGACATTGTACTGTATATATTATATATACATAAAATATAATATATATGTATAATATTTATATAATATGTATATATTATCTATATTGTAATCACCCAAAAGTGGTATTTGAGAGCTAAGAGTGCTACTTGAGATTACCTATCCCTAGATTAGCCCTAAACCTATCCTAAAGCTTATTATCACACTTATCTAGCATTCGTGTGGGCCATAGGCAGTCGTAATTAGCCCTAAAGTAGTCTTAAACCCTCATTTCCTAATCCCAGCCCTTCATGCCTAGTGTTCTGCTAGTTGAACACTAGTGCCGTAATAAGGATATTAGCACCACATGGCGCTAGTGTCCCAAAAATGGAACTAATTCCATTTGCATTTATTGTCCCCAAACAGATATTTTTTGAAAACTAGAACTTCCTAGGGTCAGCCAGACCTCTTTTATCGCCTGCACAAACAACAGAACAATATAAATACATGACTTTTAGCCATCTAACCAATAGATGGAAATCTAAAGCAAAATACACATTAAAACTCAAAATAAGTTGTGCATAATTAAGTTTATCAATCCCTATTATTTGCTACTTTTGCATACTACCATCTACTACTTTCGTAAGCTTAGATTACCTAGATTTATAGTCTCAAGTTCATTCAAAGCACTCAAGTCCATTATCATACTATCTTTACTTGCACTTGCACCAGTACTTAAGTGGTAAGAACTACATTGGGCTTGATCCCTACTCAGAGTATTGGTATGTATCCAACTCTCATGATAATGGGATGTTGAGGATGTCCATCCTACCCCACTAACAAACACACATTTTAGCTTTTATTAATTGGATGCCCTAATAACATGGATGATTAGGGCTTGCTCACGAAACTAGTCAAAATAGATAATACAAGGTTTCAAAACTTATGCTCATAAGAATAGACCTTATAGATCCAAGCACAGGTACACCCAAAAGTTTGAGATAATCCTATACAAAGGACACTACTACCAAAATAAGGACACTAGCACCACATGGCACTACTGTTTAGGAAGGATTTTGACACCTTCAAAGAAAAACAAATCTATAAGAAAAAGTATTAATCATACAAACTTGAAATCTGAACAAGAGATATAACAGGGCCTGTTCTACAAAACCCATAAATCATTTGCAAAAATTCTAAAAGGAGACACCAAAAGAATAGAGGACATTACTACCAATACATGGACACTACCACCACATATCTAATAATGTTGCTACTATCCAATTAAGATGATACTGTCTAGGAGGGGCTATGATACTGGGATCCTATTTTCAACACTCATAATGGCTTCTACCTTTGTTTTAAGCCTCCAGATCATCCATCTTAGTTGTTTTCTAGCTAAGTTCTTACTTGCATTATTTATTATTATTTTTAGAAAGGTCAAAGTTAGTCAATTCTATAATAAGTCAGTAGCTATATTTATTGCATATTATTACCCTGATTTAGTCTACTCATCTCTTTAACAAACATAGGATTTACATACACTAAGTCCTAAAAGGTTAAAATATTTGATGAATTTGACTTATTTTGAACATTGCACAAACCCTAACCCTAGGGTTTACATTTCCAACACTCAGATTTCAGATATATATATTTTGTTTTGTATTTCATATAATCATGATAGTAATGATAGAATAAGTTAATCACTTTTTGATGCAAAGTCTAATACTTTCATTTGCATGCTTATTTCCTTTAATTTAGAATGAATTCAAAAAAGACATAAATATGTGTATAGATGATGCTTTATATCAATTGAAATGCATATCATGTTTCATTATATCTCTAACATGTCATTGTTTTATTATGTGGAATTCATTTATGAAACAAATCTTTACATACATAGAGGATCTATTACATAAGCTAACAACCAGGTTTTAAGTTTCAATGTCATATCTTATGCAAGGAAAGAATCTCTTCGTCCTCATCTCCATGAGGCTGATAATTACTTTCCCTCTAACCAGGTCCATGCTATCACCCCTCCACAAGATGAATTAGCCTATTACATTATCACTAATTCCCATACTCAATGTATTCACACCTCTTACCTATAAGGGGTGTGCCTACATGTTCAATTAACAGCAACTAGGATTTGCACTTGTGAGACTTTAAGGGATAAAATTATTAGTAGGATCAATCTAATATCAAAATTATATAAACAAAATTAGTTACTAAGTGAAAAGGTCATATTATTGGCAAATCACATTACATTTACATAGTCTTCAGAATATGCTTGCATAAACCATTTAAAAGTATCTACGCCTAACAAAGTTGTGCCTAACACTCTTTCATAAACAAGTCATAAATCACAATAAAGTATGTCTACAACTAGTGATTCAAAAAGTATTCAAAGATTAAATAAGAGTTCAAGTGAGGTACTAATGGAAATGATTAAATCTAAGTTGATCAACCTAACCCCTTTACACCTAGTGAGGATATCTAGATATTATTGTGCATATCATAGAATGCATGGGCACCACACCAATTCATGTTTAGCATTAAAAATAAAAATACAACAGAGAATGGATACAAATGACTCAAACAATGATACATCATCCAAACAACATACAATGGCACATCAACAAATTCAAAAAGGGTCAAACTCAGAAACAATATAAAAATGGTTACCAAAGCATAATTCATAGCAATAAAACAAAGCACAATCAAGCACAGGTAAAACAAGCAAACCTACCTCTCCAAACTGAGGCTCAACTTTCACATCTCAGTATGGGTTTGGTCAAAAATATCTACAATAATTTGATTATCATGGTCAAGGTTTGGGCAAGCAGGCCCAAGACATCACTGTTCTTATTCTATTAGTTGATAATGTTGGTCAACAAGGTTTGAGATCTATTAAATAGCTTTAGACAAATCATTCACATATACAATTTATCAAGGCAAAATATCTAGATACATAGGAAATGTTACAGAAAGAGTAAGAACTTAAGCTACAAAGTCAGAATGATGTTCTTAACAGTTGGTATCAGAGCTACAGTTGTAAGGAGCAGGTTATTGTCTGATTACAGGTCATTCATAGGGGTTTCTGTTTGAGTGGGAGTATAGCAATGGCAGAAGAAAGTAAGCTATGAATGGAGAAGTTTAACAACAAGAATTATCAACATTGGAGGATGCAGATAGAAGATTATCTGTATCAGAAGAATTTGTACTTACCGTTGGGTGGGGTTGCATGCAAGCCCACAGATATGAAGGATGAAGAATGGAATGTTCTTGATCGAAAGGCTCTGGGATCCATAAGGTTGAGCCTTGCATCGTCTGTGATTTCTAACTTATCATAGTGTAAGACAATGGAAGAGTTGATAAAATCTTTGGCGAATTTATATGAAAAGCCCTCGGCTTCAAATAAGGTATTTCTTATGAAGCAGTTATTTACTTTGCAAATGCAGGAAGGTGGATCGGTACATACTCATCTTAGTGATTTTCATGGTTTGGTAAACCAGTTAGCTTCAGTCAATATTGTTTTTGATGATGAAGTAAAGGCTCTCTTAATTTTATGCTCTTTACCTGAAAGTTGAGATAGTTTGGTTATGGCAGTAAGTAATTTTGCGTCTGCTTCTAAAATCTTAAAATTTGATGATGTTGTGAGTGTAATCTTGAATGAAGAAATACGTAGAAAAAGCATAGGTGAATCATCAGGGAATGCTCTAAGTGCAGAAAGTAGGGGAAGGCAAAGAGAGAAGGTCGAGCAAGGAAAATCAAGGTCGAAGATGGGAAGGAGATCCGAATCCAGAGGTATCGCCTGCTGGTTTTGTGGAAAGAAAGGACACACAAAGAAAGAGTGTTGGTTGAGGGATAAAGAAAATAAACATGAAGGTAATGAAGAAGCAAAGGATGCAGGTATTGTGGTACAGGATGCTCTCATACTTTCTCTGGATAGTCAGATAGAATCATGGGTTTTAGATTCTGGTTCTTCTTTTCATGCATCCCCAAATAGAGATTTGTTCCATGAGTATGTCCAGGGAGACTTTGGAGAGCTTTATTTAGGGGATGGTATGCCTTATCAAATAGTTGGCAAAGGAAAAGTGCAACTGAAATTGTAGATGGACAACACATGGGTGTTGAAGGAGGTTATGCATGTCCCAATTTTGAAGCAGAGTTTGGTTTCTATAAGAAGGTTGGGTGATGAGGGATGCACAGTAACCCTCACAGTGGATTCTTGGAAGGTTACCAAGGGTGCACTTGTTTTAGCAAGAGGTAAGAAAGTAGGTACTCTTTATCTATCTACTTGTATTACTGATTCTACTTTTGGTTTATCTACTTCAGCTGTAGATTTGAAGATGTGGCTTAAAGGCTTGGTCACATGAATAAGAAGGGAATGGACGTTCTTGATTCAAAAGGTATGAGTTCAGATTCGAAAGGCATAGATCAAGTTCATTGCAGGAAAAGGAAATTTGATGCTTTTGACAAGAACAGGGAAGCCTTGGTGTTTATGGAGGAGATGATGGACAGAGATCAGTCATAGGGGCTGAATAATTCTAAGCAGGGTAGTATGGACAAGGTTTTGATCCAAGATGAGCTCACGGATAAAGAAGTCATCACTTACAGGAACACACAGGTATCAACGTCAATCACATGAAACTGACGTCGGTCAAGCAGATACCGACATCAGTCATGTGCAGACCAGCAGGGTCGGTAGATTTAGGTAGGAGAAGTTCGACATCGATTAGACAAAAATTGACGTCGGCAGAGGGGACACCGGTGTCAGCCAGGGAAATGACGTCGACAGTCAAGGTTAGTGCAGGGAACTGACATCGATCAAATGCAAACTAGGAGATGGCCGAGATCGGTCACTAGAACGGATGTTGGGCAGACAGCAAGCTATCAAGGAGTCTCAAACACCCATATGGAGGTCAGAAAGGGTATGTGAACCTCATATTCATTGTTCACCTTCTTTATTTTATTTGTTGCTTATTGATGGTCAAGAACCAAGAAGATATGAAGAGGCAATGTAGGTAGAATCCAAAAACAATGGGAGCTTGGCATGGATGAGGAGTGTGAGTCCTTGGAGAAGAACCAAACAGGTGTTTGTTGGTGGAGTTGTCAGCTGGAAGAAAGCACTGATAGAGGGATGGATTCCCAAGTTAGAGAAGAGAGTGGATGGATATGTGAGACAGAAGGCTAGTGTATATGGTCTTTAGTAGGCTGTAAGACAATGGAGGTTTGACCATTGTATTTATCTTTACCAGGTTGGATAATATTAGCTACATTATCATGTTACTGTATTGTGTTGCTTGTTGTAGGATTACATATACAGGGAGTTTTTGAGCTAAGGGTAAAGTTAGTTCAGAAGTATGTCATGAAGAATTTGGGAGTAGCAAAATTCTTTTGGCATAAGAGACATGGAAGATCACAGGTTGATTTTGTCTCCTGTGGGAGTTGTCAGAAGTTTAGATGTGGCAGGGGACTTGGATGACAGGTATAGCATCGCAGGTTTTGTGGTGGTTGGTCTTCAAGAGTGATTTTGAAGAGGGATACAGAGCCAAGGGAACAAACTAGATGATGTACAAGTACAGGTACAGTTGCAGCTATCTATCTCCAAGTGAGAGATTATTAGGTTGTGGAGCTAAAAGCTTCAACTGTTGCAGACATGGAGGAGGTTGCTGAGTTCTAGGGAGACCGACGTCGACAAAGTATAGTGCAGAAGGCAACCGACATCAGCAAGTGTGAACTGAAGACAACCGACATCGACAAGAGGTCGATCGATGTCGGTCACCTCCAGGCAAATAGGGACCGACGTCGGTCGCCTGTGGCGGTTCCAGAACTGTTCGTTGCATGAACAGTTAGTTCATTGGACCGAGTGTTTGCATGTTAAGGGCTAATTATAGTCTCGAGCTACGTGTCTAATTATTGTAATTAGAGGTCTAATTTTTGTATGCATGGGATCCTATTTAAAGACCCATGAGGCATGTATTGTAATCAAGAAGGCAAGTAAAAGCATTGAAGCAAGGAAGCAAGGTTAAGGAGATCTACAAGGTGTAAGGTCAAGGAGATCAGCTGAAGCATTCAAGGAGGGGATGACAACTCAGGTTGTTGAGTTGGTTCTGGTTGAGCAAGAGAGAGAGGGAAGAAGTCCTTGAGGTGTGGGAAGCCTTTGAGGTGGAAGAAGAAGTGGCATCTTCTTTATTGTATTTTCTTCTAAGAGTATTTAATACAAGATTGTGTATTGTCTCTCAAATTCTTTGTTGTTTCAAGTTTCTAGTTACTTAATCATTCTGGTATAATTCCGTGTGTAATTGCTTATAAGAAAAGTAATCAATTGTGCTTCCTTGGAGGGGTTCCTAACAAATATAATATGTCAAAAACATAAAAACATTCAAATATTACTTAGAAAACACAAAATTATAGATTGTATGCATTGTTATGTTTACACTTATTATATTTACCAGATACTATATATGTTATCTATTTTAATATAGTCAATTTTATCAAACATACATGCTTCACTTGTTCTTATCAAGAACTTGCAGATTGTCTACATGACTTAGGTCCATCACACCGATCCAGAATTGATATTATCTACTTACTAGGGGCATATACACTGATACATGGATTCTTCATTTGACATAATTTCCCACTTGGGGGCATCCTATATAGATTTTTTGATTCCCAAGTTTTATCTTTCTATACTCTACATCACATCTTTAGCATTGTTATATCTTAATATTTATCATGTTAAACTTACTCATATTTTTTGTCACCTATTACTACTTTAGACTCAACATATGTACATTCTAGATCTTACACAGATTTGTATTACATATTTATGCATACTTGTATCTTTGTGCTTCTTCTATTCAATGGCATTTGAATATGCCATTGCTATTTGGATTTATGTTTCTTCTATTCATATTATGTATGATTTAGGATTGTGCCCATGTCCTTGTGTGTGTTTTTTTTCTTGATTGTGTATGAAGACATTTTAACATGTCCTTGTATGTCTTGTTTTCTCAAATTTAGTGGCATGTGCCATATCCCTTGTATTGTGGCTCATCGACCTACTTTGTGTGCCTCATGTGTTTTATATGTATGCTTTCTTGTATGCATCATGGCCATGACACTTGTCTCTTATTTATTACACACACCATTTTCCAATGTCATGAGGGACCTCATGCATCTCCCCTTTGTACTTAGGTGTTGTGATGGACTTCATGCCCCATCCCCTTAGATAGCTACCTAAATTTACTTAGATTTGTTATTACATATACTGTTATATTTATCTTAACACCCTTATGAATGATATAAATACCATACTTCTTACATTACATACTTATGTTTAGATTATATTACATTTAAATGTTATGTATGCACATTATATTAGATTATTACATAGCTATCATATATGCTCCAACTAACGCACATTTTGTGGAGCTTTTTCTTTTGAATATAGTTATTGCACATGTTCAACAACTCACATTCACAAGGGTTTGTCATAGAGATCAGGCTCCTATATTGCACTCATAGTACATTTTTAGCACATAGGCTCATATTACAAAAAATCAGAATTAGGTAAATATAGTGGGAAAATAGTGACATAGAAAGCAACACAATTGCATAAAAATTAGACCAAAAAGACACTAACACCTAAATTGGGACACTAGCACCATATTTATAATAATGGAACTATTGTCTAAGACATGAAACTACTATTCAATACCCTCAGTTTTAGAAAAATCTAGATTAGCTAAAAAAGTATAGCAAGTACAATATAGGTTTACATTGGTTTAGTTTAGATAACTAGATTAAATAAATATAATTCAGTCTAGAATCCATATGCTCAAATATCAGATTTAGGTGCATGTGTGTGGCAAATTCTTTTCATATGCTAACTTACACACTGGTTGATGATATGGAATGACAAATTCCATGTCATTATATTTGTTATATAAACCCGACACCATATTCCAAATTACACATCAGTTTGATGTCTTACTCTATCTACAGTGGTTGGCATTCCTTAGTGGACCAGAGCTACCTAATGTACTCAAGTGGACACAAAGGTGACATACCCAATTAGATATCTAAAATTACTTCATGCACTTCAAATTCATATACATATACTACTCATAGTTGGGTAATGATGGTTGTCAGGATCCTACTGCCCACTAATGGCACACTTGATTACCTTTGTATTAGCAACTAAACACAGAATTTAACCAGAATGATAAGTAACTAGAAATATGAAACAACACATAATATGAGAGACAATACACAATCTTGTATTAATACTCATTCAGAAAGAAAATACAATAAATAAGATGCCACTTCTTCTCACACCTCTGTGAGGCTTCCCACACCTCAAGGGCTCTCAGTAATTCTCAATCAAGAGTTCACTCTCCTATAAAAAATGGTCACAACAATCAACTCAAGCATAGAGTTGTTGTTCACCTCCACCAGTCAGTAACAACGCTGCCAGTACACCAAGTACACAACCATACTTCAAGTAGATCTCCCTGCTCTTGCATCAACCTGCAAATCACCAGACCTTACTTACCACGTAGATATCTCTACACCCTAAAGAACCCTTGTTCTTGCCTCACCAAGTCCTTATGATTCTTCAACCAGTACCCTGGTGGATCTTCTATGAGAACTTGCACAACCTACAACTCTCCCTGATCATACACACTCAGTACCCTTTTGGAAGTAGGAGGAGCTAATCCCTGCTCTCTTCTACAAGCACAATGCCTTTCTAGCACTCTTGCTCTCTCTCTTCTGAAGGAGCTAATCTTTGCTCTCTCACTCTAGTACAATTTTACAATACAGCCCATGAGTCTATTATATAGATCTCATGCATACAATAATTAGACATTCTTAATTACAATAATTAGACTCGCAACTCAAGACCAAAAATAGTCTTTACATGCAAACTGTCTGTCCAAAAATAGACCAGTCTGAAACTTGCATGCAAACTGCATGCACACACAGGTTGCCGACTTGAGCTCCTTTCTGACTGATGTCAGTCGACTCATAACTGACGTCGATTGCTTCTGCACTGTAATATGACTGACGTCGGTTGATCAGACCGACGTCGATTTCCCTGTAACTTGTTCTGCAACTCAGCAACCTCCTTCCCTATTTGTATCAGCAAAGATTTTAACTTCACAATCTAACAATCTCCCACATGGAGATAAACAGTTGCACTTGTACCTATACCTGTACACCATCCAATTTGTTTCCTGGCTTGTATCCCTCTTTAGGCTCAATCTTGAGACCAACCACCACACAACCTGTGGTGCACCTCCTGTCATCCAAGTAACCTGCCACATTCGAATCTACAACTCCATGTAGTGAAGACCTTGACCCTACATAGCATGAATCCTTGCTACTGGTCCCTCTCAAATACCTGAGAACCCACTGAAATGCCCTCCAGTGCTCCTTCCATGAATTGGCTATGAACTCTCTGACAACTCCCACTGCTTGGGAAAACTCAGGTCTACACTTGACCTCATGTGATTTTGAACACTGTTCTAAGCTCAGCTTGAACTGTCCAGCCCTTGGTGTGCTTATTAGTTCTACATCTTGTGTATGCCTTCTTCACATCAACTCCCACTGCCAACACCTTCTTCACATCAACTCCCACTGGAGACAAAATCAACCTGTGATATTCCATGTCTCTTATGCCAAAGAATTTCATTGCTCCCAAATTCTTCATGACATACCTCTGAACTAACTTTACCTTTAGCTCAAAAACTCCCTACATGTGTAATCCTACAACAAGCAACCACACCACATATAGTAACAAGATAATGTTACAATCATCATCCAACCCAGTAAAGAAAACACAACGGTTACATTGACCTTGACCAAAGCCATGCTTTGTCATACACCTATCAAACCTGTACCACTGTCCTGCAGCTTCCTCAAGACCATATACCCTGGCCTTCCATCTCACGTATCCATCCACTCTCTTCTTTAACTTGGGAATCCATTCATCTATCAGTGCTTTCATTCCGACTGAAAAATCTACCAAATCTCTCACTTGGTTCTCTTCTGAAGAATTCATGCCATGCTCCCACTGTTTCTTGGATTATACCTACATTGCCTCTTCACATCTTCCTAGTTCTTGACCATCAGTAAGTAATAAGTAAGAAGGTGAACAACGAATATGAGGTCCACTTACCCTTTCAGTCCTCTATATGGGTGTTTGAGACTCCTTGACAGCTTGATGTCTGCCCAACATCCATTTCAGTGACTGATCTCAGCCATCTCCCAATCTGCACCCGACTGACATCGATTCCCTGCAACTGATCCTGACTACTGACGTCGGTTCCCACTGACCGACGTCAGTCTCCAGCTGCCCAAAACCATCGACTCTGTTGGTCTGCATATGATTGACGTCGGTACCTGCCTTATCGACATCGATTCCCCCTGACCGATGTCGGTAACTGTGTTTTCCTGTGAGTGATGACTTTTTACTCGCGAGCTCACCTTGGATCAAAACCCTGTCCAAATTAACACAACCCTGCTTAGAATAATCTAGTCCCCTCAGCTGGTCTTTGTCCGTCATCTCCTCCATGAACACCAAGGCTTTCCAGTTCTTAAGTTTGTCAAAAACATTTGTCTTCCGCTTAAGAACATGCATTCCCTTCTTACACATATGACCAAGCCTACAAAGCCACATCTCTGCAATAAAAGGTGAATCAGTAATATAAGTAGATAGATAGAGGATACCTACTTTCTTACCACCGTCTAATTCAAGTGCATCCACTGTGAGAGTTACTATGCATCTCTCATCACCCAACTTTCCTAAAGAAATTAGACTCATCTCCAAGACTAGGACATGCATGACCTCCTTCAACACCCGTGTGTTACTCGTCTGCAATTTCAGCTTCACTTCTCCTTTGCCAACAATCTGACAAGGCTCACCAACCCCTAAATAAATCTTTTCAAAGTCTCCCTGGACATACCCATGAAAAGATGCTATATTTCAGGCTACATGGAAAGAGGCAACAGAATCTATAAACCAAGATTCTACTTTATCCAGAGCATCCTGTGCAACAACACCTGCAACATCTGCTTCTTCTTTTTCTTCATGCTGATCTTCTACCAACCAGCAACCTTTCTTTACCTGCTCTTTCTTTCCATCAATCTGACCATTCGTGTTATTCAGTTTCTCCATTCGTAGCTTACTTTCTTCTGCCATTGCTATACTCCCACTCAATTTGAAACCCCTGAGAGTGACCTGTAATCAACAAAACACTTAACACGCTTTGACCCCCTGTTAGTGTACTTAACCACCCTCTGATACTAACTTGTCAAGATTGGTACCAACCTAGTCCACCTGCTCTGATACCAACTGTCAGGATCCTACTGCCCACTAATGGCACACTTGATTACCTTTGTATTAGCAACTAAACATGAAATTTAACCAGAATGATAAGTAACTAGAAATATGAAACAACACAGAATATGAGAGACAATACACAATCTTGTATTAATACTCATTCAGAAAGAAAATACAATAAAGAAGATGCCACTTCTTCTCACACCTCTGTGAGGCTTCCCACACCTCAAGGGCTCCCAGTAATTCTTAATCAAGAGTTCACTCTCCTACAAAAAATGGTCACAACAATCAACTCAAGTATAGAGTTGTTGTTCACCTCCACCAGTCAGTAACAATGCTGCCAGTACACCAAGTACACAATCGTACTCTAAGTAGATCTCCCTGCTCTTGCATCAACCTGCAAATCACCAGACCTTACTTACCACGTAGATATCTCTACACCCTGAAGAACCCTTGTCCTTGCCTCACCAAGTCCTTATGATTCTTTAACTAGTACCCTGGTTGATCTTCTGCCAGAACTTGCACAACCTGCAACTCTCCTTGATCATACACACTCAACACCCCTTTGGAACTAGGAGGAGCTAATCTGTGCTCTCTTCTACAAGCACAATGGCTTTCTAGCACTCTTGCTCTCTCTCTTCTGAAGGAGCTAATCTTTGCTCTCTCACTCTAGTACAATTTTATAATATAGCCCATGAGTCTATTATATAGATCTCAATCATACAATAATTAGACATTCTTAATTACAATAATTAGACTCGCAACTCATGACCAAAAATAGTCTTTACATGCAAACTGCCTGTCCAAAAATAGACCAGTCTGGAACCCGCATGCAAACTGCATGCACACATAGGTTGCCGACGTCAGCTTCGTCCTGACTGATGTCGACCAACTCATAACCGACGTCAGTTGCTTCTGCACTGTAATATGACCAACGTCAGTTGATCAGACCGACGTCGATTTCCCTGCAACTTGTTCTACAACTCAGCAACCTCCTTCCCTATTTGCATTAGTGAAGCTTTTAGCTCCACAACCTAACAATGGAGTCATGCCTAATTAAGTTTTTGAGCCATCAACATGAGAGGGTTGGATACACCAT
This sequence comes from Torreya grandis, assembly GCA_037957365.1. Classification (NCBI taxonomy): domain Eukaryota; kingdom Viridiplantae; phylum Streptophyta; class Pinopsida; order Cupressales; family Taxaceae; genus Torreya; species Torreya grandis. Next base: position 3,790,710 of record JARHVA010000074.1, on the reverse strand, counting down.
TAGTCCAATCCAATTTATTTATAGGTCATGATCCACCAAGAAGGGGTGGTCAATGATGGAGTCAAAATCGGATTGAGTTCTTGAGCCACCCACACATGAGGATTGAGCAAACCATTATCTCAATCTAAGATATCCACCAATTGATCACTATATACATGCACCCATAGATGTTGTCACTAGGTTTATGCATTAGTTCATGTACCTAGTGAGGTGTATTCATTCCTTTCTTCTTTCCTATCTCTTTACCCAACTTTACTCAATTTTACTTCTTTACTCAGTTTAATCTTTTTCTTTTGATATCTCTTGAGTAAGAACTGATTAATGCATGTTTCACTTGTAAGACATGCATTAGACCTAGCTTCACATACTCAGACCCATATTCATGGGCTTCACCTCTTAGGTAAGTCCAAGTAGGTTTGTTTTGCCTTTATCATAGTCATTTTGCTTTTTTATGTTTCTATAATAAAGAGGGGGGGGAGAATGTAATCACCTAAAATTGGTATTTGAGTGCTAAGAGTGCTAGTTGAGATTGCCTATACCTAGCTTAACCCTAGACCTATCCTAGAGCCTATTATCACACTTATGCAACCTTCATACAAACCATAGACATCCTTAGTCAGTCCTAATGCAGTCCTAGACACTCATTTCCTAATCTTGGCCCTTTGTGCCTAGTGTCCTGCTAGCTTGACACTAGCGCCACATGGCGCTAATGTCTGAAAAATGGTGCTAAGGTCCTTTGCCTTTCTTTTCTCTAAACAGATATCTTGTTAAAACTAGAACTTCTTAGGGTCAGCCTAGACCTCTTTTATCACCCGCACAAGAATCAAAATAATATAAATACATGACTTTTAGCCCTTTAACCAATAGATGGAAATCAAATGCAAAATACACATTCAAACTCAAAACAAGTTGTAAAAAATTAAAGTTATCAATCTCTATTCTTCCCTGCTTTTGTATAGTACCATCTATAACATTCCTAAGCTCAATTACCTAGATTTCTAGTATCAAGTTCATTCAAATTACTCACATCCACAATCATACTAGCATCACTTGCATTTGCACCAATACCTAGGTGGGGAGAACTACATTGGGCTTGATCCCTCCTCAGAGTATTGATATGTAGGTAACTCTCATCATAGTAGGGTGTTGAAGATGTCCATCCTACCCCACTAACAAACACACTTTTCAGCTTGTATCAATCGAATGCTCTAGCAACATAGAGGATCAGGGTTTGCTCATAAAACTAGTCAAAACAGACAATACACAAGGTTTCAGAACTCATGCACATAAGAACAGACCTTATAGAATTAGACATAAGTACACTTAGAAGCTTAGGAGAGTCATGTGTAGAGGACACTATAGCCAAAATGAAGACACTAGCACCATTTGGCGATACTGTCCAATTAGGGTGTTATTCTACAGGAAGGATTTTGACACCTTTAGATAAAAATAGAGATATATAAAAAAAATTAATGATACAAACTTGAAATTTGGACTAGAGATGGAACATGGCCTATTCTAAAAAGCCCAAAAATTATTTTCAAAAATTCTAAAGGGATACACTTTAACAATAGAGGACATTCACCAATACAAGGACACTAATGCCACATTTCCAATAACGATGCTACTTGTTAGGTTATGGAGCTAAAAGCTTCATTGATGCAAATAGGGGAGGAGCTTGCTAAAGGTTGTTGAGTTGTAGAGCAACTGGCATCGATCTGATCAACTGACATCAGTCAAGTTAGTGAAGAGAAGCAACCGACGTCGATCAGGGATCGGTCGACGTCGGTCACCTCCAGGCAGACAGTAACTTACGTCGGTCGCCTGTACAGTTTTAAACTGCCAGTTTCACAGACAGTTAGTTAACGAACTGAGTGTTTGCATGTTAAGAACCAATTTTAGACTAGAAGCTATGGATCTAATTATTGTAATTAGGGTCTAATTATTGTATGCATGAGATCTATATAATAGACTCATGGGTTGTATTGTAAAAGAGTGCTAGAGAGTAAGAGAGCAAAATAAGCTCCTTCAGAGAGAAGAGAGCAATGGTTTGTTCCTCCTAGTGCCACAGTACCAAGTGTGGGTGCTGGTTTGGAGAATCAAAAGGGTTCTTCGTGTATGTATGATCTTGGTCAGCAGGTGTGCAGGACCATGTTTGGAGATCTACAATGGTGAGAAAGGTTTGGTGATTTGCAAGTGGTAGCAAAGAGCAGGGAGATCTACTTGGAGTATGGTTGTGTGCTTGGTGTACTGGCAGCGTTGTTACTGATTGGTGGAGGTGAACAACAATTCTGTATTGGAGTTGTGTGTTGGGACCGTGAGAGAGAGGGAAGAAGTCCTTGAGGTCTAGCAAGCCTTTGAGGTGGAAGAAGTGGCATCTTCTTTATTGTATTTTCTTCTGAGTGATTATTAATACAATTATGTACTGTCTCTCATATCTTGTGTTGTTTCATATTTCTAGTTACTTATCATTCTGGTTAAATTCCATGTTTAGTTGCTAATACAAGAGGTAATCATATATACTCTTATTGGTGGAGTAGGATCTTGACAGTTGGTATCAGAGCAGGTTGAGCAGGTGGACCAGGTTGATACCAATCTTGACAGTTGGTATCAGAGCTTTTGGTTGGGTTGACTAACAAGTGGTTCATATCTGGTTAGTGTTTGTTGATTACAGGTCACTCTCAGGGGTTTCAGATTGAGTGGGAGTATAGCAATGGCAGAAGAAAGTAAGCTACGAATGGAGAAACTGAATAGCACGAATGGTCTGATTGATGGAAAGAAAGAGCAGGGAAAAGGAGATTGTTGGTCAGTAGAAGATCAGTGTGTAGAAGCAGATGTTGCAGGTGTTGTTGCACAGGTTGCTCTGGATAAAGTAGAATCTTGGTTTATAGATTCTTTTGCCTCTTTCCATGCAGCCCGAAATAGAGCATCTTTTCATGGGTATGTCTTTGGAGACTTTAGAGAGATTTATTTAGGAGCTGGTGAGCCTTGTCAAATGATTGGCAAAAGGGAAGTGAAGCTAAAATTATAGACGAGTAACACACAGGTGTTGAAGAAGGTCATGTAGGTTCCAGTCTTGGAGATGAGTCTAATTTCTTTAGAAAAGTTGGGTGATGGGAGATGCACAGTAACTCTCACAGCGGATGCACTTGAATTAGATGGTGGTAATAAAGTAGGTATCATTTATCTATCTACTTATATTACTGATTCACCTTCTGTTGCAGAGATGTGGCTTTGTAGGCTTGGTCACATATGTAGGAGGGAAATGCACGTTCTTAAGCGAAAGACAGATATCTTTGACAAACTTAAGAACTGGAAAGCCTTGGTGTTCATGGAGGAGATGACGAATAGAGATCAGCTGAGGGGACTGAATTATTCTGAGCAGGGCTATGTTAATTTGAATAGGGTTTTGATCCAAAAGGATCTCACAGGTAAAAGGTCATCACTCACAGGCGAACACAGGTACTAGTGTCGATCAAAAAGAATTGACATCAAACAGACAGGCACCGATGTCAGTCATGTGCAGATCAGCAGAGTCGATGGTGTCGGGCAAAAAGAACTGATGCCGGTCACACAACAACTGATGTCAGCAGTAGGTACACCAGCGTCGGTCAGGAAATTGACGTCAGCAGATAGGGTTAGTCGCAGGGAACCGACGTCGGTCGGGTGCAGATTGGGAGATGGCCGAGATCGGTCACTGGAACAGATGTTGGGTGGACAGCAAGCTGTCAAAGAGTCTCAAATGCCCATATGGAGGACTGAAAGGGTAAGTGGACCTCATATTTGTTGTTTACCTTCTTACTAGTTGCTTACTGATGGTCAAGAACCAGGAAGATGTGAAGAGGCAATGCAGGTAGAATCCAAAAATAGTGGGAGCTTGGCATGGATGAGGAGTGTGAGTCTTTGGAGAAGAACCAAACAAGAGTTTGTTGGTGGAGTTGTCAGCTGGAAGAAAGCACTGAAAGACAGATGGATTCCAAAGTTAAAGAAGAGAGTGGATGGATACGTGAGACAGAAGGCCAAGGTATATGGTCTTGAGGAAGTTGCAAGACAGTGGTATAGGTTTTGACAAGTGGATGACAAAGCAGGGCTTTAGTCAATGTCAGTGTAACTATTGTGTTTGTCTTTACCAGGTGGATGATGAGTCGCGACATTATCTTGTTACTGTATGTGGTGTGGTTGCTTGTTGTAGGGTTACACATGTAGAGAGTTTTTTGAGCTAAAGGTAAAGTTAGTTCAAAGGTATGTCATGGAGAATTTGGAGCAGCAAAATTCTTTGGCATAAGAGACATGTAGATTTTGTCTCTAGTGGGAGCTAATGTGAAGAAGGTGTTGGCGAGGTTCAAGATGCAGGATGCAGAATCGGTAAGCACACCAAGGGCTGGATAGTTCAATCTTAGCTTAGAATAGGGTTCGAAATCACATAAGGTCTGGTGTAGACCTGAGTTTTCCCAAGCAGTGGGAGTTGTCAGAGAGTTTGGAGCCAATTCAGGGAAGGTGGGTTCTCAGGTATTTGAGAGGGAACAGCAGCAAGGATTCATGTTATGAAGAGTCAAGGTCTTCACTACATGGGTTTGTAGGTTCGTATGTGGCAGGTTACTTGGATGACAGGTGTAGCATCACAAGTTGTGTGGTGGTTTGTCTTCAGGATTGATCTTGAAGAGGGATACAAGCCAGAGAATGAATTAGACAAAGGTACAAGTATAGGTACAGGTGCAGCTATTTATCTCCAAGTGGGAGATTGTTAGGTTGTGGAGCTAAAAGCTTCACTGATGTAAACAAGGGAGGAGGTTGTTGAAGGTTGCTGAGTTGCAGAGCAACCAGCGTCACTCTGATCAACCGACGTCAGTCAGGTTAGTGAAGAGAAGCAACCTACGTCGATTAGGGATCGGTTGATGTCGGTCACCTCTAGGCAGATAGGGACCGACGTCGGTCACCTGTGCGGTTCAGAACTGTCAGTTTCACGGACAGTTAGTTAACGAACTGAGTGTTTGCATGTTAAGAGCCAATTTTAGACTAGGAGCTACGGATCTAAATATTTTAATTAGGGTCTAATTATTGTATGCATGAGATCTATATAATAGACTCATGGGCTGTATTGTAAAAGAGTGCTAGAGAGTAAGAGAGAAAAATAAGCTCCTTTAGAGAGAAGAGAGCAATGGTGTGTTCCTCCTAGTGCCACAGTACCAAGTGTGGGTGCTGGTTTGGAGAATCAGAAGGGTTCCTCATGTATGTATGATCTTGGTCAGCAGGTGTGCAGGACCACGTTTGGAGATCTACAATGGTGAGTAAGGTCTAGTAATTTGCAGGTGGCAACAAAGAGCAGGGAGATCTACTTGGAGTATGGTTGTGTGCTTAGTGTACTGGCAGCATTGTTACTGACTGGTGGAGGTGAACAACAATTCTGTATTGGAGTTGTGTGTTGGGACCGTGAGAGAGAGGGAAGAAGTCCTTGAGGTGTGGCAAGCCTTTGAGGTGGAAGAAGAAGTGGCATCTCCTTTATTGTATTTTCTTCTGAGTGATTATTAATACAATTATGTATTGTTCTCATATCCTGTGTTGTTTCATATTTCTAGTTACTTATCATTCTGGTTAAATTTCATGTTTAGTTGTTAATACAAGAGGTAATCATATATACTCTTATTGGTGGAGTAGGATCCTGACACTACTGTCCAATTAGGGCAATACTTTGTGACACTCATATTAGCTTATACCTTAGTAGTTTCTAGTCTCCAGATCATCCATCTTAGTTATTTTCCAGCTAAGTTCTTACTTGCATTATTTATTATTATTTTTAAAGTTCAAAGTTAATTAATTTTATAAAAAATCAGTGGTTGTATTTATTTCATATTATTACCCTGATGTAATCTACTCAACTCTTTAACAAACATAAGATTTACACTTGTTAAATCTTAAAAGGTTAAAGCATATATAATATATATACACACACACATTTTATTAAATAATATATACATTATACACACACACACACACACATATATATACCATGATGCGATTATTGTATCTAAAAGTTGATGAGATCTATTCCAGATAATAATATATATGACAGTATATGAAAGCATTAAAGAAGATACCAATAAAAAATGATGATATTTTAAGCAAATGTGTTACACTTTTTTAAAAAATATGGGATGTGAAACTCCATTCTTATTGATCCAAATGTGAATATAGAATTACCTGGTGATGGAGGGAATGGATGGTTTGGATGAGATCCTATTGTTAAATTTTAAAAAACTATAAGCCTTGTTGTAGAGACCACTAAGTAAATTATGAAACTTCAACATGATAAGAATAAATCTATGAAAGTCTTATAAGTTTTAAAATAAATGAGGGATATGGGATTACCTAGCCATTTTAGCTCCCCCAATGTTAGAAAAATTATATGGAATGGTAATAGATCATTAAATCCTTGATAGACAATTTTTGAAGAGTGTTCAAATAGAAAACACTCCCAAATGAAAAATATATGACAAAGGTCTTTGAGGGGATAACAAGCTTGAAAATCAAAGCTAAAGCATTTTTAAAATTACATGTTTCATCTAAAGAGGATTTTTAGCTGTAAGTGTTAAGGGATTTAACCAAGATGGATCAAAATTGACATGTCTTATGAAAAAACATGGACGAAGATGCGTAAATACTTTAGACATGGTCATGTTTGGTGGTTTACAAGCTAAATTAAAGATTTGATGTCAAGTATTTATACTTTTAGAGATTTTATGTGTACCTCATGTAGGGAATTCAATTTTCATGTAAACATTCTATATGTTCATGTTACAATTGTTGTGTTTTACATAGAAACTTTGAACATTCATGCAAACATTGTATATGTTCATGTTACAATCATTATGTTTTGCATAGAAAATTTGAACATTCATGTTAAATGTTATTTTGAAATGCATATGTTATTGCTTTGTATGCCCTTTGGAAATATGTTATGATGTAATAAGGGCACGCGGGAGCACTTAAAATAGCCAATGAAGTAGTTTTGTTATTAAAAATTAATGTGTCCCTTAAGGAAAAAGAATGAGCATGCACACCAATTTTCATACATCTAAACTTTGCTTAGTTTCCTTAAGTTGGTGACTATATAATTTATATGGGAAAATTCATAAGCATAAATCTTATGGATTATATATATATATATATATATATATATAAGTTTTATATGAATTTAAATAAAAAACATGTATTCAAATTTGTTAGTGATAAATGAGTAAGGAAGATAGGCATATTGTGTTGTGTTCATTGTAATTTTGGGCACCAACAAAGACAATAATTAAATTGGAAAATAAAATACTAAACTATTCCATCAATTCAAAAATGCATGGTAGTATGAAAGTGTAATTGCATTAGCAATTACCAAAAGAATTGATTTTGTTTTACAAATATTAGTATTTTAATATGATGAAAATACAATCTAAATTGCATATTTTTATTGTACTCAGTAAACTCTATACAAAACATTTTGGATTAAAAATAATGCTTTTTTCACATGTAATTACTCCAAATAGATTAGAATTAAAGGAAAATTTTAATTACCTTTACAAATAGCTAAATCTAGAAGGAAAACTTGTAGAATGAGGATCTAATAGATATGATCAAATGCACAGAGAAAACATATATGGAGTAGTGACATCCAAAAGAATAATCCAAATGAAGAAGCTTGTCCTTACAATAATAAAATTGCATTAATAAGCATTAGCCAAAAGTACATAGGAAGGAGAGATGTCATCGACGTTGATGAGGAAAAGAGCTAGGGTTGAAGGATCTTGAATTACAGAAAAGGTTGTTATAAAAGTAGGTGAATGATGAATTCAAAAATTGAAAGTTTATCATAGTGTTTTGGCCTAGGGCAGGATTCTTTCCCCCTCAAAGACCTACCTTTTGGCAGATGGTGATAAGAGCAACCTCATCAATTACAGAGATAAAAATTAATGTTGTGATGAAATTCATAGGCAAAAAGAAGATAGAGAATAAGAAAGAGGGAGTTAGGAGGACGTGCATGCAGGTGGAAAAAGAAAATCTAATTGCTTTGTTGGATCCATTGGAAATTTTTAAAAATAGCTAGACTCCATGGTAGGAGCTTGATCTGTAAATTCATGGGTGCTCAGCTAATGCTGAAAGAGTTGCATGAATGGACTCAAAAAAATTGGAACACAAATGAAGAATATGAACTGAGAACATGTGCCAAAAGATATTTTATTGGAATCTTTACAAATGAATCACATAGAGATAAAGTCTTTGAAGGGGGGACCATATTTTTTCAGGAATGTGAGCTTGTTCCTAAAGCACTGGAATATGGATTTCAAACTAATAGAGGAATTGCCAACAATTATACTAGTGTGGATCCAACTTTATGCTCTCCCATAGGAATTATGGTCAATGTATGTTTTCAACACAATTGCTTATACAATAGGTAGGCCAATTGATGTTACTAAACCCCACCACATAAAAGGTTTATCTAGCTATGTTAGGATATGTGTGGAATTAGATCTAACTAGACCACTATTGAAGAATGTTACACTAAAAGTAGGAGAGATGGAATGGGTTCAAGACTTAGATTATGAGGGCATACCCTTTAGATGCAGTGGATGCCATGAATATGGACATTTAATTAAGGAATGCCCTACAAACCAAAAAATGATTGTGATAGAAAAAGTACATGAATAAATGGAAAAGGACGCAGAGGGTTTCATGAAGCCTAAGGAAAATCATACCTTCAAAATCAAGAGCAAAATGATTAAAAAATACGTTCCAAAAGAGAGCAAAATAGTAAAAGTGGAAGAATAAATTGAAATGGAAGGGGTAGAGATGGTACCAGGAACATAGGGATAGGGAAATAATAAAAATCAAGAGGGTGAAGACATAACAACAAAATATAATTTCAAAGAGGGCATTGAAAACCTTCTTAAAGAAGGGAGCACAGGGGAGGAGGAAAAACCAAAAAAGAATGAGAAAAAAGGAATGCAACGGAAAGGGAAAGGATAGGGGAAGGGCAACATTATCAAGAAAATTGGATTAGCACTAAGGAAGATGAAGGAACAAAATCAGAGAGTGGTAATGAAGAGGACATGGCAGGAATTAAGAAAATCCCAAACCTTAATCATAAAATAAACTTTGGTAAGAGAAGAAGAGGGAGACCCAACAAGAAAAAAAGAGACAAGAAGAAACAATGGAAGCCATAAGGGTAGGAACTCAAAAGTTGGTAGATAGTTTCTTGGCAGGCACCAAGAAAAATGATCAATCATAATATGGATCATATATCAAAACATAAGGGGACTCAATGCCCCATCCAAGAGGAGATCATTGAGACAACTTATCAATCAATACAATCCAGAGATTGTGATGATTCAAGAAACAAAATTAGACAACCTAGATATAAATTAATAAAAAAAATTAGATAGTTATAGAATGGATATATTAGGAACTAATGTGGAAGGATTTGCAGGAGGAATGGCCATCATGTGGGAGGCTAATCAACCAAGATAGAGGTCAAACAGAATAACAAGTAGTTTATAATGTGTGAAGTGGAATAGAGAAAGTCAAGGCTAAAAATTTGCCTGATAAATATATATGGAGCACAAAACAAAGAAGAAAAGGAACTAGAGTGGATAAGGATAGGAGAGATCATTAATAAAAGATACGAGGAGTTATGGGTAATAAGAGGGGATTTTAATGCATGCTTGGAATAGACAGAAAAAGGAGGAAAGGAAAGAGACAAGGATTACAATAGCTTTCAAGGATTTATAGATAACATAGACCTATGGCATATAAAACCAAAACTAGGTTGGTTTACATAGAGCAATAGGAAAAGAGGGAAGGATTTAATCCTAGAAAGACTAGATCATTTCCTGGCCAAAAGTAATTGGTTAGATCAAAAGTATATTCTAGAGACAAAAGTGTTAAGAGTTTCTAGTTCAGATCACTGGATAATAGCTCTATAGATAACTTCTAAGAAATGACCTAGTAGAGCCCCTCTTAGATTTGAGAAAATGTGGATGGAGCATCCTGATTTTGATAATTTTGTCACCCATATATGGATAGCCCCAAGATAAAGAATAGGAACCAGAATGTTTGAATTCTCACAAAATCTTTGGGAACTAAAGGAAGGGCTAAAAAAAGGGAACTAGGACACTTAGGAATATTTTTCAAAATAAAGAAGTGTTGACTTTTTAAGTCACCCCTTGGTTGATGCAAGGCCTCCCAAGACTTATAGTGAAAGAACACACCTGTGAGGTCCCAGGTGCTTCAAACCAAAAGTGTGCAAATGCTTCTCATTTGTGCCCAAGCCCAAGATAGAGGTGTAGCACTGCACATGAGTAACAATATGGTTCATACTTTCATAAAGTTATCAACCCACACCCACATGTAAAACCAAGTGGTGTACAAAGTCCAAGAGTTTACGAATTTATGGATGCAGGCATCAGGGTCTTAGAATAGCTAATTAGGAAGAAGAGTGTAGAAGTAGTTATAAAACATGAGAATGTGCCTAAGATTTTTAATCCTTGTATGCGCCCCTATTTTAAATATTCCTCATGCCTATGTGTTGGATTTTTGTGCTAGATTCATTAGGTCATGCATCTGTGCCCGATCACTATGCAGGACATAATTCAAAAGCCTCATGCCGACTCTTCTGCAGGCTCACAATTCTAAGAGGGAACCTCATGTGTACCTTAGTGCAGGAGTATTTCAAGTCAAGCATGTGCATGACCTACATGCACGCAACATATAAATCAAAGAGTGTGTGTCGAGTTTCTAACTGTGGGTAATGATGCTAAGTAGTAGCCTAGTGATTATTTAATGTAAGGAAGTTCCCAATCTACTGAGGATGAGCACTAGTCCTCCACATGGCACCGCACAAAGCTACACCTAAGACCAATCAAAAAGCACCATGTGCCAAGTGGTGACAAGACTTAAATAAGTGGTTGGAAAAGCCGTTGAGAGGAGATTGAGGCAAGGTCAAATAAATTTTATGCAAAAATGGCTACCATGCATCAAGATGTAGATACATACCACCTTATGATTCTATTAGAGAGATCTTTTAGTTCCACATGCATGTATATCCCATGAAGATCCTACCACCAACCCCAGATTTGATTACGAGTAAACTCTAGGAATTAGCAACATGATGTTGCTCAGGAGTTAAATGCTACATCTACCACTCCAAGTGACACATTTATTGTAAACTAGGCTTGCTCTCTATAAAAGTTTGACCTTCCATTATAAAAGGGTCGACATATTTTTAGTAGCCTCACACTGCAAATATTTTCCCTCCATGAGCACTCATATTGGCTAAATCCTTGTATGTTAATGAGAATTAAGTTTACCTCTTTTCATTATTCTAATGATCTATATGCTCTTTATGTCTTTTAATTTTTCTCTATGGGTAATGTTCACCCCTCTTTTAAATCTTTCATTCCCTACACCTCCTTTTTAAACTTAAAGCTCACTTGTTGGTCATATTATATGTGCACTCAGCTTTGTGTTGATGTTGTTTGTGGACCATTTGTCATCCCTCTCATCATAGCACTGTGTTCCCACACCTCTATGCAAAATACTCATGCAAGTAGAGTAACTTGGAAAAAACTATGTGATATTATCTTTTTCTCAAGTGCTTGCATTGTGTTTATGATAGTAGGAGTAATCGCTCTATATTGGGTACATTGCCTTTTACTTTCAGCATTATCTTACCTTCTCCCTCCCTGTTCCTTTAAGATATTAGGTTTAGACTATCGATAGGTTACCTTTTTGATCTTTAGGTATGTGCATCAGTCGTAAACCAGGTGCATTTAGAATAGAAGGAATTTAACCTACTCTAGAGATTCATCCCAAAGAGCACAAGGGTCTCACACTTTGGGGACATTTCCATCATTGCAATGAGACAACTAACACTTGTGTGTGCAGCTATGTGATAATACTTCCAGGCCTAGTGCCTTTGACACTTATGCCTCATTTAAGGCCTTCACACTCAGTGCCCCACCACAAAGCTTTCCATACCATAGGCATCCATAAGTGCATGTTTCGAATTACAATAGTTTTTAGCACACCTGGTGAGACCAAAATTTAAAAAAAAAACTAAGGAATTAATGCTACCCTTAGTTATCAAGTGTTGAAGACACTCCAAAGAGCACCTAACAATTCTAAATGTCAAATATATTGGTTTAAGCAACCCAAGTGCTTAATAGTATGTCTTTCCACCCCCCCATTCTATGAAAATACGATAGTCGTGCCCTCCTATTTACCATACCAAGCTCATGTGAGCCCATGTAATTTTACCCCAGTCCAACCCCTATGGCAACTTTCTTATGCCCCTAATCAACCTTGTGCCAGCTACTTTGCTCCCAAATAGTGTTACTATTCTCCTAACCCACCTCAAAAGAGCATCAATGATATACTCTTTAACTTCTAAAGATAGCTTAAGGAGATCGAGGCAGAGAAAGAGTATGGTAGGCAACAGGAGGAGTTTGCTCATCAAGCTCAAGCTCAGCAAGAGATGATAAAGTAGCATAGATTTGAAAAATGCTTGGCTAAGCAGATTGTTATCAAATAAGAGTAGATACATCAATTGCTCATGTGGATGTAGAAAATTGAAGCATAACCAAGCAGCCCTACTCCTTCCTTTCCTAGCTTCAAGCAAATTCTCCTTGTGCCTATAGGCCAACCAATGAGACATAAAGCTTTCACGCCCAAAATCCCTAGCTCAGGCAGGATAGCTTTATCGTACCTCCAAATAGCTCTCCCACTTTCAAAGTGCTAAGATTCAAGAAGCCTACACTTATTTCAACTCAAAAGCTTATGCCTACACCAATTCGATAATCCATCTTTCCTCAAGAACCTCTAGCACATTCATGACAGCCCTCTTGGACCATGCACCTTAACTTCATAATGCTCAAACTTGTAGAATCACCTTCTTCTATGCCAGTTGAAGCCTCCTACCCTTGTACCATCTCCATTCCCAAAGGAGGACCAGTTATATGGAGGGAAAGCAAAGACCATTCAAATGAGGAAGATGATACTTCAAGTGAGTATGATGAGGAAATCATCATTGGTATCCCTCTCTGCACTAATGAGTTAGAGACTTCAGAGCTACTAAGGGAAGAAGATGAATAACATCAACCTGTGTAGCAGGGTAGCACACAAGTATGAGATAATGACGTTCTTTCATGGGTAGATGAGCTTCCTTTCAAGATGGAAAAAGACATGTACAATGATGAGGTGCTAATTTATGTCATTCTAGAATGAACCTAGGAATCCAAGCCAGATCTTCCTTGTGTATATGAGTTGCCACTCTATGCAATAGAGGAAGACCTCGACGACAAGCAAACCCTTCAAGAGGAATGTGTGTTTGAGGAGGAACCCCCTGATCAGTTTATAACCAATGTACATACACTGATAAGTGATGAGGAGACATGATTTTTTCCAAATCTTATGTATAGGCTATGCCCCTCTGCAAGAAAACTATGATATAGATAAATTTGAGGACTGCACCTTTATTATAAAGGCTAGGAGGCAAGAGGGAGGCATCCCATTAAATCAACCTTCCCAGGGGTTGAGCATTGATTTGTTTGACATATTTAATGATGGTTATTAACTTTTTGATAACCTTGCACACGCTTGTACACCCCTCAAAGGCATCATAGACGTGTTTTGGCCTCAGCTTCCTAGTAAGCAACAAAAAGATGAGTAGAAGGTTATAGTAGTTGGTGGACTTCAAGTCCATTATCATGAACACATCATAAAGGAGTCCAAAAAAAATATAATGAGCCCACAAAGACATCCTATCAAGTTCATGAGCTTTTTGATTATCAAGTGCAAGTTCTTCAAGCTATAGGAGGTGTAGTCTGAGTAAAGTGCATGGCTAGGCACTGAGAGAGTTAGGAAGAGTTAGTTTGACATCGAGGACATTAGCCAGCTAAGGAAGAGACTTATGTATAGCATGATGGAATCATTCATCAAAAGGGATCCTGGTCGAACAAACTCCCTTGAGTGCTCTTCAAAAGTAATCAGGGCATGCCTCGTTTATGGTACACAGATGCCACCAGGCCTCCAACCATCACATATCAACAACAAGAAGGCACACAATACAAAAAACCTATGAGGCTTCTATTTTGATCTATGAGGGTGAAAGCCCATATTTATAGTTTGTATATAGTAGATTAGAGTAGCTTGCATTTTATTTCCCTAAGTGCCTACGTGCACATTATATAGTCTTAGTTCAGTTTGCTTTCTCTAATTGTGTTTCACACATTTGTTTCTTGTTCTTTTTCCTCTTGTTTTTTGAGGGTAGAACTTAATTCAATTATCAAGTACAAGGCCAAGCAAGTTACAGCTTTAATAACTCTGTGTCTAATAGATAACTTCAAAGGCCACTGTATTCCTGCTTAGTAGGTAAGTGGCCAATAGAGGTCTCCAAAATTGTTGAATTTTTAAGTCACCCCTTGGTTTCTGTAAGGCCTCCCAAGACTTATAACAAAAGAACACACCTATGAGGTCCCAGGGGCTTAAAACTAAAAATGCACAGACGCTTCCCATCTACACTCAAGCCCAAGATAGAGGCATAGTACTATACAGGAGTAAGAATATGTTTTGCAATTGTATAAAGTTCTCAACCCACACCGATACGTAGAACCAAGTGGTGCACAAAGTCTAAGAGTGCACAAATGTAGGGATGTAGGCCTCTGGGTCTAAGAATGGCTTAGGAAGAAGAGTGCAAAAGTAGTTGTAAACCATGAAGAACATGCCTAAGATTTCCAATCCTCATGCACACCCCTATTTTAAGTCTTCCTCATGCTTATCCATTAGAGTTTCATGTTAGGTTCATTGGGTCATGCATATGTGCCTGATCACTACACAGGATATAATCTGAAATCCTCGCACTGCCTCTTCTGCAGGCTCATAATTTTAAGAAGAACCCTCGTGTGTACCTTGGTATAAGAGTATTTTAAGTTAAGCATGCACATGACCTATGCGCACATAACATACAAAGGAAAGAGTGTACATTGAGTTTCTAACCATGCATAATGATGCCAAGTAGTAGCCTAGTGATTATTCCATGCAAGGAAGTTCCCAGTCTACCCAGGATGAGTGTCAATATTCTGCATGACACCCCATAGAGTTATGCCTAGGACCAATCCAAAATCACCACGTGCCAAGTGGAACTGAGACGTAAAGAGGTGGTTGTAAAAGTTATTGAGAGGAGATCGAGGCACGATTTGAGAAATTTAATGCATAAATAACTATTGTGCATTGGGATGCAAATTCATGCTACCTTTTGATTCCATCAGAGAGATATTTTAGTTCCCCATGCACGTATATCCCAAGAAGATCCTACCACCAACCCTAGATCCAATCATCGAGCAAACTCCTATAATTAGTGACGTGACATTGCTCAAGAATTAAATGTTACATCTACCACTCAAAGTGGTGCATTTATTGTAAATGAGGCATGCTCTCTATAAAAGCCTAGCCTTTCATTATAAAAGGGTCAACATATTTTTATTAGCCTTATGTTGCAAAAATTTGACCTCCATGAGCACTTGTATTGGCTAAATCCTTATATGTTAAAGAGAATTAAGCTCACCTCTTTTCATTATTTGATTGATCTATGTGTTATTTGTGTTTGTTAATTTTTGTCTGTGGGTAATGTTTGCCCCTCTCTTTAATCATTCATTCCCTACACCTCCTCATTGAATTTAGAGCTCACTTGTTAATCGCATTTTATGTGCACTTAGGTTTGTGTTGACATTATTTGTGGATCGTTTGTCCTCCCTCTCATCATATCATTGTGTTCCCATGCCTCTATGCGAAGTACTCATGTAAGTAGAGTAACTTGGTGAAAACTATGTGGTATTGTCTTGTTCTCAAGCGTTTACATTGTGTATATGGTAGTAGGAGTGCTCACTCTATTCTGGGTGCATTGCCTTTTACTTTCAACATTCTCTTACCTTCTCCCTCCCTTTTCCTTGAAGTTATTAGGTTTAGACTAGTGGTAGGTTACCTTTCTACTCTTTAGGTCTGCATGCTAATCTTAAACCAAGTGTACTTAAAATAGAAGGAATTCAACCTACTCTGGAGAATCATCCCAAGGAGTGCAAGGGTCCCACACCTTAGGGACATTTCCAAAATTACGATGAGACAACTGATGCTCGTACATGTAGCTACATGATAATACTTCCACACCTAATGCCTTGGACTCTTGCACCTTACACAAGGCCTTCACACTCAACACCCCACTACAAAGCTTTCCGTGTCGTAGAGCGTCCACATGTGCACATTTCAAAAAATAACAAAACTCTTGAGGAAAATCAAGGAGATTCAAATCTTGAGAATTGAAGGACATGAATCAATAGAGCTACTAAGAGAATAAGAATAAATAATTAAAAAACTAGAGGAAGTCTATAATATATATATATATATATATATATATATATGTATATACATATATATATATATGTATATACATATATATATATATGCATATACATATATATATATATATATGTATATACATATATATATATATATATATATATATGTATATACATATATATATGTATATACATATATATATATATATATGTATATGCATATATATATATGTATATACATATATATATATATATATGTATATACATATATATATATGTATATACATATATATATATATATGTATATATATATATATACTGGAACCAAAAGTCTAGGGTCAAATGGTTGAAAGAGGGGGAAAAAAACATAAATTTCTTTCATTTATCATGTAGGAACATGAGGCAAAAGAATAACATAAAAAATGTGGAGTCCCTAATAGGAGTCAGTATTGAGGATGAAGAGGATATCAAGGACTACCTAATTAAATATTGGGATGGAATACTAAGGAAGGATGAGGGTAAAAATGAGAAAGAGGAGATGGAATTTATGAGACACATCCAAACAAGATAACTCAATCCAAAAATGAAATATTAATGGAGGATATCTCAACTGAAGAGGTGAGGAAGGCAGTGTTTGAGATGGCAGGAGACAGCTCACCAAGGCTAGATGGATTCTCGATTATGTTCTTTCAACATTTATGGAACCTTTCAGGAGAAGAGGATAGGGATGTAGTGTAGGAATCGAAGGAGTCCAAAAAAATGTTGAAGGCACTTAACACTACTTTTTTGGTGCTAATACCCAAGAAAGTTGAAGGTAGGTCACCTGCGGATTTTAGACCAATCTCCCTTTGTAATATGATTTATAAGATAATTTTGAAAGTTATAGCTAATAGGCTGCAAAATTTCCTCCCAAAACTCATATCAGAGAAGCAAGGGGGATTTTTTACAGCAAGACAAATTTTAGATGGCATTGTGATAGCACATGAGATAATCCATTCACTAAATGCAAGTAAAAGGCAAGGTATGTTAATAAAGCTGGACATTGCCAAGGCTTATGATAAAGTGGACTGGAATTTCCTAGAGAAGATATTGGAAAAGTTTGGTTTTGGAGAGGATTGGAGAAGATGGATACAAAGTTGATATACAACAACTAAGTTCTCAGTAATGATAAAAAGATCACCTGAAGGCTTTTTCTCATCAACTAGAGGGCTTAGACAAGGATATCCATTGTCCATATATATGTTTATAATCATTGAAAAAGCCTTGGGAAGAAAGATAAGAGCACTCAAAGAAAAAGATAAGGTAAAAGGACTAAAAGCAACAATAAGAGAAACTACTCACACTCACCTATAGTTTGTGGATGACACAATGTTATTTTCTCAACCCAGACTTCAAGAAATCAGGGCCATAAGGGATATTTTGGGAAATTATGGAAAAGCCTCAAGGCAATCCATTAATAGAAATAAATCAAAAAAAATCTTCATAAATGTATCTAAAAAATTGTAAGGATTCTTATCAAGGATATTGGGATTCAGGGCAACAGTTATGCCAAATAACTACTTGGGTTTCCCATTAATCAAGGGAAGGGGTGACAAGAATCTTTAGCAGACCATATTCAAAAAGATGAAGAAAAATCTAAGAAACTAGAAAGCCAAGTATCTCACATATGCGAATAGACTAACCCTTATCAAGTTTGTGCTACAAACCTTGTCAATTACTAGTTTTCTCTATTAAAGGCACTTAACTCATAACATAAATGAATAGGATCCTGAGAAGCTTCTTGTGGTAAAGAATAGGAAAAAACGTGAAGATACCCCTTTTGGCATCAAAAAAGGTATGTAAGCCGGTAGAACAGGGGGAGTGTGAATAAGAAACCTACAAAAAATGAACCTGACACTATTGGCAAAGCTACTTTAGAGATTTGGAATGAGATGGAATGAAAAATGGAGTGAACTACTTAGAGGAAAATATCTTGATGACAGGAATTTGAGTAGAATGTTTACTATTGAGAATCTGGCGAGCATATCCCCTATATGGAATAGTATGAAGGAGGCTAAGGTAATCATTTTGAAAGGATTATTTCATCATATCAAGAATGGAGAAGATACTGAATTATGGGAAGACATCTGGGTAATAGGAAAACCACCGAAGATAGAACCTAAGTTTGTAACCATCAAAGAAGAAATCATTAGGTTGTTGGGGAGAAAAGTTAATAAGTACTTGGAAGAGAATATAGTGGTGGGGTTAAAAACAATGACTTGGAAATGTTTGTAGAATAAAGAAGGAACCCATAATGAAGTTCAGAAGGAACTCAGTGAAATCCTGAAAGGATATAGGATTCCATGGAACCTAGAGTTGGATAAAATTAGATGAAATATGAAAGGGAATGGTAAATACTCAGTGAGGGAATGATACAAAACACAAGAGGATGGTTGGCAGACAAATTATATGGCAACAGTCTAGAAAAACACATGGAATTCAAAAGCATGGCCTAAAATGAGAGCTTTCCTATGGTTGACAACACATGGGAAGATTTTATCAGGAGAGAATCCAAAAAAATAAGGATTCCAAGGCCCAACAAGATGCGTTATGTGTATGCAAAGTAAAGAGAGCCTGGATCATCTTCTACTCCACTATAATTTTGCTTCTGATATATGGAATATGTTTGTAAACAAATTCAATTTGAGTTGGAGCACAAATGATAGAATATGTAATAAACTGAAGGCCTAGCACTGGAACAAGGGGCTAAATGTATTAAAAGATATTTAGAGTATGGGTCTGAGCTTCATAACCTGGAAAATATGGTTGGAAAGAAACAAACATATATTTGAAGCAAAAAATATAAATAAAAAAATGAAGGACATATGGAGGGAAGTGGAAGCCAGCATATTGCAGGTCACCACAATTGCCAAGCAAACAAAGAATAAAGAGGTGAATTCAGAGGAATTATAAATCCTCAATAATTGGGGGGAAGCCAGGAGAGTCTATGAACATATGCGGTCAAGTAAAAAATAAAAGAGAAACCATTTGAGGAAAAAGGTGAACTTGAAGGCCCCAGAGTCGAACTGGTATAAGGTGAATTGTGATAGTGCATCAAAATAGAACCCAGGTCTATATGGGGCAGGTGATTTAATCATAGACCACCTTGGGTAGGTAAGATCCTATAAGATGATTCTAATGGGTTTTAATACTAACAACGTAGTGGAAGCTGAAGGGTTAATGATGGGTCTAAGGATGGCCATTGAAGAAAAAATTATAAACCTAGAAATTGAAGGGGATTCAAAGATTATTATGAATCCTTTGGAAAATAAAAATAATAAATCATGAGGCTACAAGGGGTGGTAGAAGAAGTGAATCATTCATGTAAAGCCTTTCAAGGATTAAAATCAAGTCATACTCTTCGAGAAGGAAATAGAACAGTCGATTGGCTTGTGAATTGTAGAGTTAAACTCGACACAAAAGAAAAAAAAAGGAAATTTAAAGAATGTCATGGAAGATGAAGATTTGAGGGAATTAAAAAATAGCACATTAAATGAATGTCAAAGTTAATTAGTAGAATGATGTTTAGTAGAAAGGCAGTAGTTAAAATTAAAAGTAGCGCCAAGGTGCAAAGAAGGAAAGAAAAGACACCAAGGGAGCAGATTAGGAAGGTGACGTAACAAGATCAACTTGGCAGGTTTAACAATAGATTAGGGCATCAATCTAGGTGGAACTTATCCAATTAAAAAAACAAAAAACATAGAGAAATCTCTGGTAGGCATATCAGTAGGATTAATGGTCATGATTTCTATAAAAAATTATGTGATAACAAATTAATGACTTGGTTGTTTCTATTCACAACAAGGAGGGAGTATTTTGGGGGTTTTAGTAAGTATGGTGATGGAAGGAAAGGTTGGCAGTAGGTTGTTAGAGGAACAACTTTCCATATCAAAAGAATAAGGAGGAGAATAAAATGCAAACAATAGGACTTAAATCCAAGGACAAGTAGAATCATTTTAAAGAACTGCTTATATTCGATAAAGTTGGCATAATGGTGGTAAGTTTGTCTGGAAGTCACTATTGCATTGCTCCAAGTATTAATATTATTACTGACAATATCAATAAATATATTGGAAAAGATCATATTGCTTACAAAGTAGCATGCCTAGGAGTTATTGAGAGAGCTTAATGCACATAGAGAGCAACAATCCTAGGTTGAAACGGGAGAGGAAGCAGGAGCAAATGGAACCAAATAACCCTTTCATGTTGGTCAAGCAATTCATAAAAATTCTTAAAGGGATGTAGCAGATTCTAGCATAGGGAAAGCATTTAAATTAGTTAAGATTAACAAGGGAAGTAGTGACAACCATGAGGAAGAAGGGGGAGCAAACTTATAGGTTGACGCTTCTACATAACCTTCCAAGAAGGAAGGAGATGGATAAGGAGTGGGAAATAGTTAGAAGAGATGTAAAAAGGAAAACAAGTAATGAATGACCTTGAAAATGAGTATTATGTTGACTATGGCAAGAAAAAGGTTAGGTCGACCCATGAAGGACTCATAAAAAATCAATTTACTATAAAGATCAAGGAGAACCAGCAAGATCAAGGTCAAGAGAATGGGGAAGAGTCATTCTTGAATAAAACAAGAGCTAAT
Organism: Torreya grandis; assembly: GCA_037957365.1. Classification (NCBI taxonomy): domain Eukaryota; kingdom Viridiplantae; phylum Streptophyta; class Pinopsida; order Cupressales; family Taxaceae; genus Torreya; species Torreya grandis. Next base: position 3,769,689 of record JARHVA010000074.1, on the reverse strand, counting down.
GCAAAAGTAAGAGTAGTGGATAATCTGAAGGAATTGACTATAGGAATTAATGCTATTAATGAGGCCTAGAAAGTATCAAAACCTTGGTGGCAAAATGAAACATGGAAAATTTGGAGCAACAAAAAGATCTAGAGGATTCTGTAAGAAGGTTATAAGAATTCTTTATGGCCCATTTAATCTTACATAGGCCATAAATGATAACCTGGCCCATATTAATAGCTTCATGGAGAATAGTGGGAAAGAGCTTAGGGTGAACTCTCTAGTTATGACCATGCTCAAAATAAATACAAATGATATTGATGGGGTTCAGAACACATTGTCAAGCATTACTAAGGACACCATGAATATCAAGGACCATTTACATCATTAGCATTGTGTGCAAAATACTAGCCAACACCATAACCATCAAATTGAGGTAGAAGGAAATGAAGAGGAGGAATAACATCTGAGTACTAAACACCTATTTATTATGCTATGATCTATCACTAGTATTTATCTATTTGTAGGGACCTTGCTAATGTATAAGGTTCCTATGTACAAATTTATGGCTATTTATAAAATATTTTTAGCAACTTTTTGAAAAAAACATCTTTAACTTATCATAAAAAATCACATAGGAAGGATCTTTATATAGGTGAAAAATAGATAAGTCCCAACATCGTCATGCATGTTGGATTACTTTCCCCTAATGACCTTTATTAAATCTAAGTTTACTAGACTGTGTAGACAAAACCTAGTGGGACAAAAGTCTACACCAACACCCCCTTAAGCGTAACTTAGGTGGGTAGAAGAATTGGGTCTCAACACAAAGGCCTTATGAGGTATCCAATTACATAGAGATAATCCCCAAATGAGGAAGAAGATGGAGTTGCCCGAACCCTAAGAAGAGCTCATAAATGAAAATACTTGCTCTCAGTGAAGGGTTTGGTGAATATATCAACAATTTGCTCCATTATCTAGATATAATGGAGATCAATGACCTGCTTATGGATGAGTTCTTGAATGAAATATATGTGAATCTTGATATGTTTGGTCTGTTGATGGAGGACTGAATTCCTACAGATCTGGATTGTGCTTTGGTTATCGTAGAAGATGATTGTTGATCATCAAAACTAGATGTTAAACTCAATAAGGATCTCATGAAGTGAAATAGCCTCAGTGGAAACATTAAAAACTCCTTTGTATTTTTGCCTGTGTAGAAGATAAAGTAATAACATTCTAATTATTGCTTGACAAACTAATTGGACCTAAATTGAGGGAGAAAATTTAGCATGAACTAGACTTGTGATTCTGAATGTTGCTAGCCCAATCTAAATCTATATAACTGATTAAGTCGATGTCAATGTTTAATCCATGGTGAATCCTAAAGCTATGAGTAACCTAGATGTAGTGGAGGATCTACTTAGCTCCTTTCTAATGCAACTCATGTGGTTCTTGCATGATTCTAAAAAACTATATCCACTGCATATGAAAGGTTAGGTCTAGTGTGTGTAATATAGATGAGGCTACCAATAAGTTGTTGATATGAGTTAATATCAACCAATGGAGATGGACAATTAGCTTCAAGCTTCACACCACAGAGAAAAGGAGTTAGAGATGGCTTATAGTCAACAATGTTAAACCATGCAAGCAAATCAAGAGCATACTTAGATTGTGAAATAGTGATCCCAAAGTTAGACTGAGAAACTTCAATCATGAGGAAGTAGTGCAACAAGCCCAAGTCGGTCATTAAGAACCTGTCATACAAAGTAGTTTTCACTATTGTGATGGTGGATGAAGAACTCCCTATGATCAATAGGTCATCCATGTAGATAATCAATATCAACAGTGAATCATCTTGCCTCAAGATGTAGACATTTAGATCATAATGGCATCTGGTGAATTGGACTAAAAGAAGAAATGAGTCTATCTTGGCATACCAAGCTTGAGGAGCTTGTTTGAGAACATAGATAGATTTCTGAAGTTTGCAAACAAAGGAAGAGTCTTCCACAAATCCTTGTGGTTGCTCCATGTATATTTCCTCTTTGAGGTCACTGTGAAGAAAGGCACTCTTCGCATCCATCTAATGAACATCCCAATGATGTGATATGACAACGGTAAGAGTGAGTCGAATTGAGTTCAATTTGGCAACTGCGGTAAATGTCTTGGTATAGTCAATGCCAAGTACCTGAGAAAAATATTTTGCTACCAAACATGATTTGATCTTGTCTACAGACCCATCTACTACAATTTTTTTTGGTAGATCCACCTACAATAATTAAGTTTTCTTCCCTTAGGAAGTGGGACTAAATCCCAAGCATTTCTCCTCTATAAGGAACTATACTCCTCTTGCATAATAGTATCCCACTCAAGAGTGCATGATGCCTCACAAAATGATTGTGGATCAGAAGCAGATACAATAAAATCATGTGGGACATAGTGGAATTGTGAACAAGATTGCCTATTGTCTAATGGATCTCCAACCCATTAGTCAACACATTGAAGTGTCTATCTAGCCCAAAGAGGATTAGTGCTCGAAGAGTTAGGAGGAGATTCGTCATCATCTGAAGATAATCTAGGAGAAAGAGGAGGGGATTCTCATCACTACTCTCATCATTAGCACTATAAGAAGAATTTGGTTCATCAAGAGGTTATTCAGGTGGATATGAATCATCAGAACTGTCATCAAATCCAAGTGCATCTAAGGAAGAGTGAGAGGTGTCGAGTGTGGATTGTGAAGGACCCTTTATAAAATGAACACTCATCTCAATGAATAACTCATAAGTGGTGGGATGGAGAAGCATGTATTCCTTAACACCCTCGAGATATCCAATGAAGATGTAAGATTGACTTTGAGGTTCTAATGCCTTACACTTCTTCTTTGGAATGTGAGCCATAACAGGTGAACCAAACACTCAAAAGTGCTTTATTGTGGGTTTTTAACTGATCTAAGCTTCCAAAGGAGTGACCCCCTTCAATGATTTATAAGGAACTTAGTTATGGATGTAATAAGCATAGTTGATGGCCTTGACCCAATAATGAGGTGGAAGAGACTTGGAGTGTATCATAAAGTTGATCATTTCCTTTAAAAACTTATTTTTGTGCTCTGTAACACCATTTTACTGACAATATAGAATTGTATGTTGTAGTGTAATCCGCTCTGATGTACATAATTGCTCAAAATGGTTATTTACATACTCACAACCACTATCGATGTGAAAATATTGATGGATTTCCCTGATTATTTCTCTACAAGTGCCTTGAAGTCCTGAAAATGATCAAAGATCTCAAATTCTTGCTTAAAAAAGCACACCCAAGTATACCATGAAAAGTCATCGATGAAAGTAAGCATGTACTTTGTCATATTGAATGAAGGTTTTATAAATGGATTAGCAATGTCACTATGAACAATCTCCAATATTTGTTTAGCTCTTTGTGATTTGCCATGGTCATATTCCTCAAGATGCTTACCAAGAATGTAGCCTTGGTGAACTCTGCTAGAAAATTTGACTCATAACAATGTTGAAACCATGTCTTGACGACTAAGTTGCTCCAAGTAACGATAGTTGAGATGGTTTAATCACTCATGCCATAGTGTACTCACCTCATTTGGATGAGTGAGAAGTTTAGTAGAGGGTTGACCAAGATTAAAATGTGAGAAAATATACAACCTAGATTAATGATCCATTTTCCCAAATGTAACAATGGAGTCACTGTTAGCTTCCCTAATAACTATAGAATTTGATGTGAACTCAAATCTCTTGCCCAAACCGATGTGAGTGATCTAGTAAATAGATAGGAGATTTATAGATAATTATGGAACACGTAGAACATCATAAAATGTACCATCATTCACTTCAATAGATCCACTCCCACTAACTTCTATGAAAGTATTGTCACCCAATAAGATGGAAGGCATGGAACAAGGCTCCAAGGATGTGAATATGTCCTATGATGAAGCCATGTGGTGTGATGCACCAGAATAAATAAACCATGTGGAAGGTTGGGATGCAACTACAATAAGTGTTTTTCCCTTCTTATTATCTTTGGCCTTAGAAAACCCCTGTCTTTATGAACTATGAGTGGAAAAATTAGGGACACTGATATTTTGCTTCTCAACCATTTTTATTAGTTGGTCAATCTGCTTCTTCATGTATTTGGCTTCATCATGCCCAGATTTATTGTAATAGTCACATGTGAGTAATTATTTATTGGATATCCCATCTGAAGAGGAGGACTTTTTTTATGCTTTTGGCTTAGCATTAGATTTTTGTCTCTTCATTTCCTCTGGGTCTTTCTTGTTCTATTTCTTCTCCTTGCTACTAGAAACTTTCTGTTTGTCATGACTCACAATTAAGACATGAGATTTAGAGGACTTTAGTGTACCCATTTGAATGAGCTTGTTTTGCTCCCAAGTCAAGTTAGCAACAAATTCATCTGAAGATCACATGGTCTATGTAGTTCCAAGGGCAAATTTTGTGGTGTGGAACATAGCAACAAATACAAAATAGTTAGATCCCAATTTGGTAAGGATGGAAAGAATTAACTAATCATCCTTTTTGTTAATGCTGCATAGTTTCAACTATAACCTGAGTGATTTAAACTTTGTGAACAAGTCTTGTATTTTATCGAAGTCACTTGGACTAAAACTAATGAGCTCATTCTCCAACTCATGACTCCTCATTTCATCCTACTTTATAAAGAGTTTATTCAATAAAGTCTACACTTGATTTGGATTTCTTGTAGACTTGATATGAAAAAGTAAGTTGGAAGACATACACAGTACGCTTCATCACTTTGGTTGTACCACTTCACCTTCTCTATGTCAGGTGTCAGTTCTATTTTTGAACCCATCATGATCCGGTGTAAGGCTTTGCTCCTCAATAGGATTTGCAATTTGACTTTCCATTAGTGATAGTTGAACGGTGTAAGAATCAGAATGGAATTGAGATCCATGATGTAGAAAGGAAGTATGTGTTGAACTGTGTATGCAGTAGACTATAAATGTAACACCCCCTTAATTTATAGAGGTTCAAATTTACAAGGAATGAGAATATCACCAATGTGTAGAGCTATAAAAAACTAGAACTTTCAAAAAAAATGACACCTCAAAATAAGTAGTAGGCTAAAATTTATGCACATTTGAATGTTTCTTGATAGTAAAAAATAATGTCCTCCACTTTACATAAAAAATTGGGTGTGCAAATAGTTTAAAATATTTTTTGTAGCAAATTCTCTACAAAAAAATTATGCCCTCCTAGAATAAATATTAAAAAATGTTAGGTTGATTGCAACCAAGGGCTTACCTCCTATATGACTAGGGGCCAGGACCAAATTTGGGTGCTCTCTCCCTTCTCACTCTGATTGATGTGAGTGTTGCATCACCCTTAAAATGATCCTTTTTTGAAAATGAATAACATCACACCGTATGAGCAAAAAATTAATGATTACACACATGTCACAAGAGTCCACAACCCAAGAAATGGCATCCTTTTGATCATCGTTGCATTTGGAGGTGTGGTTGCATTGAAATGGGCTAGGAGGATGACCTCTAAATTGACAGACCCATAAAGGCACAATCATGCAGTGGGTGCAAGCATTCTATGATCCATGTCACCATAGATTGGATGGTTGGGACAGTGTGCCTTAGGCCCCATGAAGGAGCGAAGGGTGGATGTGCGTTCGCATTGCTAGGGTCGAACTGGTGGGCCTTTGGATTTTTAAATATGCCACTGAGTGGTGGGTGCAGGTGAGCATTATTGCGTGTTGGAGGGTTAGCTTGGCAAGCCTTTGGACCCACAAATGCATGAAAATATGCACATATTTATGAGGCTACATCACCACATGAAGGAGGGTCTGGTGGATGAAAAGAGCCTGAAAATTTTCTAAGTCCAAAATTTTGTATAAATCATCAAAACCAATTGAAAAAATGACAAAAAAATATGTAAAAAGAACCTAGATATTAGAAAACATGTACCTTTTTATGAAAATATAACAAAGACCCACTTCATATTTTTCCAAACCCATAAAACTTTTCCTAGTTTGAGTATTGGGTGGTACAAAATCATAGATTTCCAAAAAATGCCTTTAAACCCTAAAAAAATGGTGAAAATTTGACTGTCACGAAACTAGGTCATGTTTACAATCAATCCTAGGGTTTTGACACCTTCTAAATCTAATGATGCTATTTACTTTTCATTTAGAGACCCCAGATGTACAGATTTATACATATTTTTGATAAATCCCACTAAACCCTTGAAAATTAAAACCAAAAACATCTAAACAAGTTGAATGCTAGATCTCACATAGGAATAATGGCATTTGGCTACTCGTAAAGCTATGATACCATGTCAAAATGGGCCACACTTAAGGATCTACTAGATATGATTGAATGTATGAAATAAACCTCTATAGAGTAGTGAAATCTAAAAGAATAATGCAAAATAAAAAGCTTGTCTTCACAATAAGAAAATTACTTTAATAAACATTAACTAACAAGTATATAGGAAGATTCCTTATATAGGTGTGAAATAGACAAGTCCCAACATCCTCATGCATGTGGGATTATTTTCCTTTAATGCTCTTTATTAAACATAAACAAGCTGATTAGACTATGTATAGATAAAATCCAATGGGACAAAAGTCTACACCAACATAATCTTATATGTGTGTGTGTAATTTTATTTGAATTTAAATAAAAACATTTATTCAAATTTGTTAGTGATAAATGAGTAAGGAAAGTAGGCATTTTATGTTGTGTTCATTATAATTTTGGATTCCAACAAAGACAATTATATATTTATATATATAAGTTCAAATAAAATTACTTATATATATATATATATATATAAGTAATTTTATTTGAATTTAAATAAAAATATTTATTCAAATTTGTTAGTGATAAATGAGTAAGGAAAATAGGCATTTTGTGTTGTGTTCATTATAATTTTGGACACCAACAAAGACAATAATTAAATTAGAAAATAAAATATTAAATTATGTTATTAACGTAAAAATGTAACAATACGAAAATATAATTACATTAGCAATGATCAAAAGAACTACTTTTATTTTACAAATATTAGTATTTTAATACAATAAAAATATAATCTAAATTGTATATTTTTTTCGTAATAAGTAAACTCTATACAAACATTTTGAATATAAAACAATCTTTTTTTCAAATATAATTATTCCAAATAGTTTAAAATTAAAGAAAAAACGTAAGTACCTTTACAAACAATTAAATCAAAAAGCAAAATACAATATTTACATTAGAAACTTTGTTAGTTTTTAAAAAATAAACATATACTATGAAATTGGAAAAAAAAAATTTATTCATGATGCAAATATATTTACTAGTTAATATAACATGTAGAAGTAAATAAACAACAATAATATATAAACTGGGAAAAAAAGTCTTTTGTATTAAAATTGAAGATATATAAAATCAACGTAAAAAAGAACATATGATTGAAAGTAAAGTTGCATGGATTGGATTCTTAATTTCATTGGGTTTTTAAATTGATGTAAAGTGATATCAAATATTAAAATGATATAATAATTTAGTAAAAGAATAATATAAAGCTAGTAAAGGAATTTAGTAGTAATTTAATATTCAAATTTTCAATAAACAAATCTCAATGCACTTTTTACATTCTTTTATTAGTATTTGTTCATCAGGGATTATTATAATGGCTTGGTTTAATTATTTTCCTAATTTTTGGTTTGGTTTGGTTTGCTTCAATGTTGGTTTGGTTTTAGAAGATTATTATTTTTGGTATATTTATAGTAGGCATCTATAGATTTATTTGGCCATTATACTTTCAATCGCATGTGACATGTATTGAAACCATAACTCGATTCTTGTTTTTTATGTCATTGAGGCTAATGTATACATTATCATAAAATTATTATAATAAATATTTGTATAAAAAACAAATATATATATATAGGAACTTCTTATTTCAAATATAGTTGTTGCTACATTCGTAGTCTAAAATTAATCTACACAATTTTTTCTTATTACATAAGCAATTAACTATTCCAGTTGTCATTGTTGAGTTTACCTTTTTTCATACATTACCAAAATTATTGTTTTCTATTCTAATAGGTATAATGTATGAAAACGAGAAGAAGTTTAATTTTCCACGTAAAGTAAAACTCATTTGGGTTTCAATAAATATTTTGGCTATTATTATTTCAATTTTATCTTACTTTAATTATTAGATTGATAGGAACTCTCTAAAAAATTATTATTAATCAAATTTAAATTACAATAAATTATACAATATTAAATATCTATTTTCAAGTTTAAATTATTAAAAAAAAATTATATTATAAATTCACATATAAATTCAAGTATAAATAATTTTTAATACAAACATAAAAACTAGTAATTATATAATACTTATTTTACTATACGTTTTAGATTTACCCAAAAAAAATAAAAAAACAAAAACAAAAACGATGGGAAGCAATGTATAGAGAAAATCTTTGAAAAAGAGAGAATCTTCAAAAAAGGATCAATAACAATATCATCAGCAAAATCAATTACCAATAATAAAAGAGATTTGAACAGGTAACCTAGTGGGTAAAACCCACCTTCTTTACCATTGAGTCACCACTACAAAAACTTTCTCCAAATATGTTATTCAAAAATCTCTGAACCGCAAAAGTGCAGCAGAAGTTTCTGAAGTGCAAAAGTCCACGATGTCGAACAGACTTTCCACTTGCTGGCGAACAAGTCGTTGCTGCTCGCGCGCGCACGCACTTGTCAAAGGATGTCGCACCCACTGTCACGTGCTGGCTGACCAGTCGTGCCTCCTCGCGCACGCACTCTGCTACCATTCACAAACACTCCTCTACTCCTCTCTCTCTCTCTATCTGAGAGGTAGACGGAAACATGCCCCCTATTTATGTATGGAACTGTCTTGTGTAATATCCCTCAAAGCAGTAGACCCTATTTGTCCAATAATTTTAGTGATGGCGCCAGCTCGAGTGGAGACGCTATCTGGCAGCGGCCTGGAATCGATTCCTTTGGAGTACGTGAGACCAGTGGAAGAGAGGCCCACCGACAGCGTTCTGGATCTGAAGAATCTCAAAGACCAAGGCCCTCACCTTCCTGTCATCGACTTCGCTGGGTGGCATTCAGGCGACGACGAAGAGAAAAAGAGGATAATGCGGGAAGTGGCCAAGGCCAGCCAAGAATGGGGAGCCATGCAGGTGCTCAACCACGGCATTTCGGAAACCCTAATCTCTCGTCTGCAGGCCGTAGGGAAGGCGTTCTTCGACCTCCCCATCGAAGAGAAGGAGAAGTATGCGAACGATTCCGCCAACGGGAAGATCTCAGGGTACGGAAGTAAGCTGGCGAACAACGCGAGCGGGCAGCTGGAATGGGAGGATTACTACTTCCACATTCTGTGGCCGGAGCAGAAGCGGGACGTGCAGAAGACGTGGCCCGGCTATCCTGCGGACTACGAAGAGGTGACGGTGGCGTACGGAGGAGAGATCCGCAAGCTGACCACTCAAATTCTGGGCGCATTGTCGTTAGAGCTGGGTTTGGAGGAGGGCCGCATGGAGAGGGTGCTGGGCTGGGAGGAGCTGGTGATGGAGCTGAAGATCAATTACTATCCGCGCTGCCCTCAGCCGGAGCTGGCGTTGGGTGTGGAAGCGCACACCGACATCAGCGCCCTCACATTCCTTCGGCACAACATGGTGCCCGGCCTCCAGCTCTTCCACCACGGCAAATGGATTACTGCCAAATGCATTCCCGGTGCTCTCATTCTTCAGCTCGGGGACCAAGTAGAGGTATCTATGTATATATTCATTGTATATACATTTACATATTCCACAAACCCTGAACTAACTATTCTCTCTTCTTATTTGTAGATTCTGAGCAACGGCAAGTACAGGAGCGGGCTGCACCGAGGCCTGGTGAACAAGGAGAAGGTGAGGATATCGTGGGCGGTGTTCTGCTGCCCTCCCAAAGACGCCGTCATCGGCCCCATGAAAGAGATGGTGGACGACCAAAACCCTGCGCTCTTCCCCGCCAGGACCTTCCAGGAGCACATCGACTACAAGCTCTTCAGAAAGAACCAGGCCGCTAAAGAAACTGCTGATGCCCGCGGGGTTAATTAAACTCGTATGAGTCGGTCCATAATTATCTAATGTTATATTGTCTTTTCGTGGCTCCGGTGTTATATTCGTATGAACATGCTCGTTTGGATTTTAAGGTTTAACAAGGATTTCGACTCCGCTTTCCTTTTTTAAAATTATATTGATTTGTTATATGTTCTTATATATAAGTTCGTCGTTGATATTAAAATAAGATACATAATATTTGATTTGTTATATGTTCTTCTATATAAGTAATTTTATTTGAATTTAAATAAAAATATTTATTCAAATTTGTTAGTGATAAATGAGTAAGGAAAATAGGCATTTTGTGTTGTGTTCATTATAATTTTGGACACCAACAAAGACAATAATTAAATTAGAAAATAAAATATTAAATTATGTTATTAACGTAAAAATGTAACAATACGAAAATATAATTACATTAGCAATGATCAAAAGAACTACTTTTATTTTACAAATATTAGTATTTTAATACAATAAAAATATATCTAAATTGTATATTTTTTTTCGTAATAAGTAAACTCTATACAAAACATTTTGAATATAAAACAATCTTTTTTTCAAATATAATTATTCCAAATAGTTTAAAATTAAAGAAAAAACGTAAGTACCTTTACAAACAATTAAATCAAAAAGCAAAATACAATATCTACATTAGAAACTTTGTTAGTTTTAAAAAAATAAACATATACTATGAAATTGGAAAAAAAAATTTATTCATGGTGCAAATATATTTACTAGTTAATATAACATGTAGAAGTAAATAAACAACAATAATATATAAATTGGTAAAAAAAGTCTTTTGTATTAAAATTGATTTTGATAGATATATAAAATCAACGTAAAAAAGAACATATGATTGAAAGTAAAGTTGCATGGATTGGATTCTTAATTTCATTGGGTTTTTAAATTGATGTAAAGTGATATCAAATATTAAAATGATATAATAATTTAGTAAAAGAATAATATAAAGCTAGTAAAGGAATTTAGTAGTAATGTAATATTCAAATTTTCAATAAACAAATCTCAATGCACTTTTTACATTTTTTTATTAGTACTTGTTCATCAGGGATTATTATAATGGCTTGGTTTAATTATTTTCCTAATTTTTGGTTTGGTTTGGTTTGCTTCAATGTTGGTTTGGTTTTAGAAGATTATTATTTTTGGTATATTTATAGTAGGCATCTATAGATTTATTTGGCCATTATACTTTCAATCGCATGTGACATGTATTGAAACCATAACTCGATTCTTGTTTTTTATGTCATTGAGGCTAATGTATACATTATCATAAAATTATAATAATAAATATTTGTATAAAAAACAAATATATATAAAATCTTTTCGGAGATCATAAAAACAAAATAAAAGATGAAATATTAATTTTTAAAAAATATATCTTATAATATTAATTATGATAATTTATTATTTTATTTGGTATTTTATTTAATAATGTATTTTGTATTAACTAATTTATATAACTTATTAATGATATAATAATAATTAATATTAACTAATTAGAATAATTAATTTATATAGCTAATCTAACTTTATTAGCTATATAAATTAATTATATGCTTATTATAAATTATTTAAATATTGATGTTTATTCTATATTAATATGTTCTATGCTTTTTTTTAAACTTGTATATTAATATTTATTTAAAAAATATATAATATAAAAAAGATAAAGAAAATATAAGAGCATATTTAAAAATTATATGAAAAAATTAAAAACTAAATGTGGTTTTATTGTCAGATTAAAAAAAAAAGTATACATTGTCGTAGAAATCATTGAACAAGTATGAAGATAAATATGGAATTTCAACATGAGAAGAATAGATCTATGGAATTCATATAAATTCTAAAAGAAATGAGGGTTGTGTAGTGGCTAGTCCTTGCCTTTTCATTGAATAACACATTGCATTTGATCTATGTTCCATTGAAATCACAGTATTAGCATGAGATTTACCGTTGCCTCCGCATAGTGACTAGTCCTTGTCTTTGTATTATAAATTGTTTGAAATTGAGATTGCATGTAAATTTACAATGTAAGCTCACTGCAATAATAAATCTTTAATGTAAGTTCAATGCAACAGTAAATAGTATGCAAAAACTAATAATAATAAACAGAGAAAAAATGGTAAGATCTAGAAATATAATATAAATAAAATGATTTAAAACATGTTAAATTAAATTTTTAAGTTTCAAACATTCATAGCCTCCTATAATGTGCTAAAATTGTTTAAGTGTAATATACTATCTGAAAAACTAAAAATAAGCATAATATATTGATTTTTTATTTCAAAGATTTTTATTGAATAGTCATGTTATTAAAAAAAATATAGGATATGGCTTCATGAGCAATACACAAAAGTATTAAATTCTTTGCATATGTGCAAGCACTCAAAATTTAAACATCAGAGTGAGCGGTCTAGTAATTATGTTTCATGGGAATTACGAAAAACTTTTATTTCTCATGTGCAATACGCACAATATCGATATTTATTTTTACTTATTTGGACATGATTTTGCACAAATGACAAAATGTGGTTGGTCACGTACTGCATGATTTTAATTCTATGGACAAATGGGCATGACTCAGTTTATGAGAGAACATGGTAATGATTTATTATTATTTTTATAATTAATAAAGGCAATATTCTCAAATAACAAGTAAGGGAATATGCCAATATTTATGTGGCTAACTTTAGGAAAAACATTAGTATTGTCAAGATTATATTATTTTATTTTATTTTATTCGTTGAAGAAAAAGATAATAATTGCTAATTGCTTCATATTAGTCACACATAGGGACTAATAATTTTGATATCTACAACAATCACCAAAATAGTTACACAATTGCAAAAAAAAATGAGGATATTTCTTTTTTGCTAAAGCAAATTGACTATAGCTCTTCGTCTATCACCATTAAAACAAATATAGGTAAATTACAAAGAGTAGCCAATGTACGTGTACCGAAACAAGTTTATGACTTATAATAAAGGTCACTGATGTTTATTCCTTTCAGACTAGTCTTTGAAAGTCCTAAAACCAACTTCAACCATTAAAATTCTAATAAAAGAACTGAACAAAAAACATCACATGCCCATAATCTAAATTTCTTTATGTTATATGTGATAGGAGATAAAATTATATATCCTAAATAATAAAGATACAACAACCCTTGAAAAAATATTTATATCTCTTGGTTGATTGAAAAATATAATTGATACGGACTTAAAGTTTTCAACATTTAGTATCTGACCATTATGTGATCTTATGCATATGAATAAGAGCTTTCATATGAAACGAGGCTTGTGATGGAAGGAATATTGATGCTTTGGTGATTAGCAAGGGGTGATTCCAACTGCTTGGTTGTCTTGATTGATGATAACTCTATTTGTCAATTTTATATGATGTTGTAGTCAACTTCCATAACTTTTTTTTTTTTTTTTTGTCTTGGTGAGTAATAATTTGTTGTTGATTTTTGTTTGATATCTTGAAGGATTTGTAGGTAAGTTTAGTAGTCATATTTGTTGGAGGTATCTATGTTTTGCTTATATTTTTGAAGAGGCCATGGGTGTAGTGGCATATGTAAGAGTCACAAATCATTAGACCAGCATAACAATATGTACAACAACTAATGTCCTCAAAGGCAGCTTGTATTTGAAGGAGTGGAAGGCAATTGAGTGACTTACATATAAGATATTCCAAAATAATGTCTTTTACAAGTGATTGTTGTTCTTTATTAAAGGATATCCTTCTTTTGTAATAGTCATAGTTTTTAGATACGAATGGCAACTTGCCTATTTCAAAATATTTTGGAATGTATATTTTTTATCTAAGTCTTTGAATAAATGTATATTGCATTGCAAATCATAGTCTTCATGGGTAGTAATATTGTTTTCAATATCAAATTATAAGTATATAGATAATTTAGAAACTGACCAATGCTACCATGCCTTAACATCAGAATAGATAATGTCTAGCGAAAGCATTCTCAGGCTTTTATAGTTTGTCAACTTGTTAGAAACTAAATATTTATAAAGAATAATTTATCGAATATAAAGATAAGCCATAACCTTGAGAGAAAGTCATGATTAACTAATTAGTACCTAAATAGGCTTAATAGGTTATATCATTGACTAATATATTATGTACTAGAAATATCTTGTGTTGTATATGAAATTATATTTTAAATATAGTTAATAAAAAGTGTTGTTATTAATCATTTTTGTTCTAACATTTTTTTGATGTCTCAAAAAGATTTGTACAACATAAACTCACAAATCAAAATTATTATTTATAAAAAATGATTTAATTTAATTGTTATTAGATAAGATATAATGATAAGATAAATATTATCTAAATTAGTAATAATAAAAAAAAATATTATAAAAACTAGTATAAATGAGGAACAAGTTTGTAATTTGATGAGAGAGCTCATGGTTAGAAAAATGGAACTGGAAAAGAATATTCATCTTTAGTATATGTGGTAACGATTTATAATATATATATATATATATATATATATATATATATAATGAAATAAGAGAAGAATGTTCATCTTTAGTATATGTGGCAACGATTTATAACACTATATATATGAAAATATTTATAATGAAACAATCACTTGTGTTTTAATATACTACTTAAGGAAATATTATTGTTCTTATCTTTATATACCTTATTCTTACCTCGAAGGCATAAATTTGTAGCATACAGAATGCCAATCCCTGCATGCATACAAAGCAGGTCGTGATGGTGGAAGGTAATCCTTTACTTTAGTTGGTCAATGATAATTACGTGTGGGGATTACCATATACTTGGTCATCTTTCCAAGTCTCTTAGTTTGACCAGATAATTTTGGGTTTGATTTTACAGTCTGTAGATGGATTGGATACGGTCTACTAAAAAATTGATTATATTTTATGGTAAAAACAGTCATACGGCCATCAACTTCTTATAAATTATTTAAAAACTTTATGAAAGTACTGTATTATTAATAACATGTACAATTATATTAAACTCAAGGAATATTTCCAAATATCATTCCTAGAATATTTCAATATTTATATGCAAAAACGTTTAAAAAAAATTACAATTATTAAAATCATATGCATTTAAAAAAATATGATTGTTTGAACAAATATGAATTAATTGAAAAGTGGTTCCTATAGTCTCCTGCCTTAGCAAGGACTAATAAGACATGTGTGATTATCTTGGCATTGTAGTCCCACTAACACTACGAAAATTCTATGGCAATGTTAATAGATCATTAAATTCTTTGTATAATTTTTTTGAAGAGTAGTCAAATAGAAAACGCTACCAAAGAGAAATATACGACAAAGGCCTTTGAGGGTTAGTTTGTGAGTTAAATTAAGACATTGATCTCAGGTATTTATATTTATAGATATTTTATTTGTATCTCACGAGGGAATTTCAATGTTCATGCAACTATTTTATATGTTCACATTACAAACATTGTTTCTATCAGAGTGGATGCCAAGATCTCTAGATCAAGAGAATGCATAGGTTTGTAATAGGCATGAGTCAAACATGTACACAAAATAATAGCTATAAAAAAATGAAATCACATACATAAGAATATTGCATAAACAAAATAAGAGCCAAAACCAATCTTATATGGAATAATAACTCACCAAAAGAGATGTACAAATAGAAGTACATGAGTAACTCCCCCAAGAAAGGTGGTCAGAGAGCCAATGATAGAAGAGTAACTCCAATACCCTAAATAGTCAATCAAGAGAATTACTTCCTATTCATTTGATCAAAATGTAACTCTAAGTACACCTAAGCAAGCTTATCCATGAAAGTAGGAAAACTCCAAGTGAGAAAAAAAATCTCATAATAAACAAATATTAGAAAAAATAAAATCCCTACTCTAAACATCACCCCCCCTATAAGCACAACTTAGGTGGATAGTGTAAAAAATGGGTCTCAACAACTAGGCTTGATTAGGTACCCAATAGAAAACAATCTCCCATAAAGTAGAGAAAAGGAGAAAACCCATAAAAAAACTCTCTCCCCCTAAAAAGAGAGACATAGAAGAAGTGAAGAAGCTAAAAGGCCCCACCCTGAAGATGATGCTACTATTGATGTAAACTACACCCCAAGAACATCTCATAGATGAATAAACTTGATCTTAATGAAGGGTTTAGTAAAGATATATGTAACTTGATTTAAAGACTGGCAAAATCTCAAGTCGATGACTTGACCATGAATAAGCTTCTGAATAAAATGCATGTGAATCTCAATGTGTTTGGTCTACTGATGTTGAACTAGATTCATGCATATATTAATCGTACTTTGAGTATCACAATAGATGATGGTGGGTTGCCTGAATTGATTGTCAAACTCAGATAGAATCCCCTAAAGCCAAATAGCCTTAGTAGCTACGTTAACAACTTCCCTATATTCTGCCTCTATGGATGAATAGCAATAGCATTTTATTTCTTGCTAGACCAACTGATAGGACAAAAAACCAAATAAAAATTGTAACTTAAGGTGGACTTGTGATTATAAGTATCACCGACCCAATCTGAATCTGTAAAACCAACCAAGCCAACCTCTACGCCAAATCTATACTGAATCTCGAATCTATAAGATCCCTAGATGTAGTGGAGTATATGTTTGCCTACTTTTTAGTGTAGCTCATGGGGCTTCTGCATGAATTGTGAAACAATGCCTATTGCATATGAAATATCAGGCCTGGTATGTGTCAAATAAATAAGGCTACCAATAAGTTATCAATACTGAGTGACATCAACAAAAGGTGTAGAACAATCAGCCTCCAATTTGACTCCTAATAGAAACGAATTCAGAGATGGATTGCAATCAACCATGTGAAATTGAGCCAAAAGATTGAGAGCTTACTTGGACTGTGCAAGTGAAATCCCTGAATTAGCCTGTGAAATTTAAATGCTAAGGAAGTAATGTAGAAGACCCAAGTCCATCATGTCAAATCTGTCTTGTAGAGTTATCTTCATCACATAAATAGATGATGAGGAAAAAAAAGTATGTCATGTCAAATCTATCTTCTAGAGTTGTCTTCACCACTGAAATAGACGATGAGAAACTCCTGGTGATGAAAAGATCATAAATATAAAAGACCAGTATCAATAAATAATCAATTTGTTGTAAAAAATATATATTGGGGTCTGTTATATCCCAATTTCTTGTTAAGCCAACTATTTGATTATTCATAGATATTTATAGTGGACACATTTGATTTTGCTACTTTTTATTAAGCTTTGAAATATATGTTGTTATGGGACAGTAGGATATTGTTTAAGTTATTTTTTTGCATTGTTATGAGTTAGCTATAGTGTATGTATTTACATTACAAATATGTTGATGTGTTATTTCAGTTATATTTTATAATGTAGGTATATTATATTGATATGGTCCAACTACATGCTTATTGTGAGGTTGACATAGGATAACTCATCCCTTAGAGAGTGATGGAGGGAGAGCATCATTGAAGATCGTGACATAGATCGAGATGTCGGAGGATGATAGAGAAACTGACTAGAACCTTGAACACACCACATTAGCTAGCACATGCTAGAATGCATAATAAATGATTTGCACATTGGTTTATTTCTACTTGAATTAGATAGTTATTTGCTCATGATTTGCTAGCATAGTTTAATGGTTTTAATGGAATTTATTTTATGTGATTTGCTTGTTTGATCATTAAATGTTAGTAGAAATATGATTTGCATAGTTGAATTAAATCCAGATTGTTAATTTATGAAATTGTCATTAAATTTCTATGATATTAGGAGGATGCTAATTAAATTATTAAAATTTTAGATTTTCTATAATTTATGTTAAAATACATCAAATTTGAAAATTACGATTTAAGAAGAAAAAATGAAAAAACAATAAATAAATAAATAAAAGAGAATGGTCTAAAAATAAGAAAAACTAAGAAAAATAAATACTTTACATAATGAGAAAAACAAAAAAAATAAAAGAAAAAGAAAAAACTTTTTAAAAAAGGACTGCACCATTCTTATTTTATTATGGAATATGAAAAGGGGGAAGAAGCATCATAAGAAGGAAAAAAGGCGTTGTTAATCCAAAACTCAGGGGGTTTTGGTTGAAAGATATTTCAAAAACACAATAATAATGCTTTCTATGAGAAGAGATGTTTTATTACTCACAATATTGCAAATACAAACATATGTTTATTTCTGGGAAGAGATGTCTGATCTCCTTCTCGGGATACATCTTTATTTATACATATTTTGAAGGTAGGAGGATGTGGAAGGTCACCAATCTCGAGGGAGATGAAGTGGTTCGACTTCCACGATTTACAATAACACAAAATTTGAGAAATTACTATTTTTAGATAACACTATTAAAATTAAAGTTTTGGACACTTCCATTGGGTTTTCAGGGGTCAAAAAAAATTGATCATAGATCTATGTCATCTCATCATGTTCTCCTCATTCTTATCTTTCCAACGGTTCAAATGGGGAGTCAAACGGAGCTATGGTTCCAAAGTTATGGCTCTCGAAAGTTCTGCCACTAATTGGGGTAGAACCATCGCCCAAATTGTCTTCTGAAGCATTGTCCAGATCAGTAACACAAAGGGGAGAGGCTTAATACAAGAAGGAAAAATATGAAAGAGGCATTTGGAAGGAGAATAAGCAAAGACAAATACATAGAGGATAACTACGGGCTGCCAGGTAGGTCATGTTGTTAAATTTATATATTTATCTGTATTATTAATAACATGTACAATTATATTAAACCCAAGAAATATTTCCAAATATCATTCCTAGAATATTTCAATATTTATATGCAAAAATGTTTTAAAAAAATTATAATTATTAAAATCATATGCATTTAAAAAAATATGATTGTTTGAACAAATATGAATTAGTTGAAAAGTGGTTCCTACAGTCCCCTGCCTTAATAGGGACTAATAAGACATGTGTGATTATCTTGGCATTGTAGTCCCACTAACACTACGAAAATTCTATGGGAATGGTAATAGATCATTAAATTCTTTGTATAATTTTTTTGAAGAGTAGTCAAATAGAAAACACTACCAAATAAGAAATATATGACAGAGGCCTTTGAGGGTTAGTTTATGAGTTAAATTAAGACATTGATCTCAGGTAGTTATATTTATAGATATTTTATTTGTATCTCAACAGGGAATTTCAATATTCATGCAACTATTTAATATGTTCACATTACAAACATTGTTTCTATCAGAGTGGATGCCAAGATCTCTAGATCAAGTGAATGCATAGGTTTGTAATAGGCATGAGTCAAACATGTACACAACATAATAACTATAAGAAAATGAAATGACATACATAAGAATATTACATAAACAAGATAAGAGCCAAAACTAATCTTATATGGAATAATAACTCACCAAAAGAGATGTACAAATAGAAGTACATGAGTAACTCCCCCAAGAAAAGTGGTCAGAGAGCCAATGATAGAAGAGTAACTCCCATACCCTAAATAGTCAATCAAGAGAATTACTTTCTATTCATCTGATCAAAATGTAACTCTAAGTACACCTAAGCAAGCTTATCCACGAAAGTAGGAAAACTCCAAGTGAGAAAAAAAATCCCATAATAAACAAATATGAGAAAAAATAAAATCCCTACTCTAAACACCACCCCCCTATAAGCACAACTTAGGTGGATAGTGTAAAAAATGGGTCTCAACAACTAGGCTTGATTAGGTACCCAATACAAAACAATCTCCCATAAAGTAGCGAAAAGGAGAAAACCCATAGAAAAAACTCTCTCCCCCTAAAAAGAGAGACATAGAAGAAGTGAAGAAGCTAAAAGGCCCCACCCTGAAGATGATGATACTATTGATATAAACTACACCCCAAGAACATCTCATAGATGAATGAACTTGATTTTAATGAAGGGTTTAGTAAAGATATATGTAACTTGATTTAAAGACTGGCAAATCTCAAGTCGATGACTTGACCATGAATAAGCTTCTGAATAAAATGCATGTGAATCTCAATGTGTTTGGTCTACTGATGTTGAACTAGATTCATGCATATATGAATCGTACTCTGATTATCACAATAGATGATGGTGGGTTACTTAAATTGAATGTCAAACTCCGATAGAATCCCCTAAAGCCAAATAGCCTTAGTAGTTACGTTAACAACTTCCCTATATTTTGCCTCTATGGATAAATAGCAATATCATTTTATTTATTCCTAGACCAACTAATAAGACAAAAACCCAAATAAAAATTGTAACTTAAGGTGGACTTGTGATTATAAGTATCACCGACCCAATCTGAATCTGTAAAACCAACCAAGCCAACCTCTATGCCAAATCTATACTGAATCTCGAATCTATAAGAACCCTAGATGTAGTGGAGTATATGTTTGCCTACTTTTTAGTGTAGCTCATGGGGCTCCTACATGAATTGTGAAATAATGCCTATTGCATATGAAATATCAGGCCTGGTATGTGTCAAATAAATAAGGCTACCAACAAGTTATCAATACTGAGTGACATCAACAAAAGGTGTAGGACAGTCGGCCTCCAATTTGACTCCTAATAGAAAGGAAGTCAGAGATGGATTACAATCAACCATGTGAAATTGAGCCAAAAGATTGAGAGCTTACTTGGACTGTGCAAGTGAAATCCCTGAATTAGCCTGTGAAATTTAAATGTTAAGGAATTAATGTAGAAGACCCAAGTCCATCATGTCAAATCTATCTTGTAGAGTTGTCTTCATCACATAAATAGACGATGAGGAAAAAAAAGTATGTCATGTCAAATCTATCTTCTAGAGTTGTCTTCACCACTAAAATAGACGATGAGAAACTCCTGGTGATGAAAAAATCATCAATATAAAAGACCAATATCAATAAATAATCAATTTGTTGTAAAAAATATATATTGGGGTATGTTATATCCCAATTTCTTGTTAAGCCAACTATTTGATTATTCATAGATATTTAAAGTGGACACATTTGATTTTGCTACTTTTTATTAAGTTTTGAGATATATGTTGTTATGAGGCAGTAGGATATTGTTTAAGTTATTTTTTTGCATTGCTATGATAGCTATAGTGTATGTATTTACATTACAAATTTGTTGATGTGTTATTTTAGTTATATTTTATAATGTAGGTATATTATATTGATATGGTCCAACTACATGCTTATTGTGAGGTTGACATAGGATAACTCATCCCTTAGAGCGTGATGGAGGGAGAGCATCATCGAAGATCGTGACATAGATCGAGATGTCAGAAGATGATAGAGAAACTGACTAGAACCTTGAACACATCACATTAGCTAGCACATGTTAGAATGCATAATAAATGATTTGCACATTGGTTTATTTCTACTTGAATTAGATAGTTATTTGCTCATGATTTGCTAGCATAGTTTAATGGTTTTAATAGAATTTATTTTACGTTATTTGCTTGTTTGATCATTAAATGTTAGTAGAAATATGATTTGCATAGTTGAATTAAATCCAGATTGTTAATTTATGAAATTATCATTAAATTTCTATGATATTAGGAGGATGCTAATTAAATTAATAAAATTTAGATTTTCTATAATTTATGTTAAAATACATCAAATTTAGAAATTACCATTTAAGAAGAAAAAATGAAAAAACAATAAATAAATAAATAAAAGAGAATGGTTTAAAAATAAGAAAAACTAAGAAAAATAAATACTTTACATAATGAGAAAAACAAAAAAATAAAAGAAAAAGGAAAAACTTTTAAAAAAAGGACTACACCCTTCTTATTTTATTATGGAATATGAAAAGGAGGAAGAAGCATCATAAGAAGGAAAAAAGGCGTAGTTGATCCAAAACTCAGGGGGTTTTGGTTGAAAGATATTTCAAAAACACAATAATAATGCTTTCTATGAGAAGAGATGTTTTATTACTCACAATATTGCAAATACAAACATATGTTTATTTCTGGGAAGAGATGTCTGATCTCCTTCTCGGGATACATCTTTATTTATACATATTTTGAAGGTAGGGGGATGTGGAAGGTCACCAATATCGAGGGAGATGAAGTGGTTCGACTTCCACAATTTACAACAACACAAAATTTGAGAAATTACTATTTTTAGATAACACTATTAAAATTAAAGTTTTGGGCACTTCTATTGGGTTTTAGGGGTCGAAAACCATTGATCATAACTCTATGTCATCTCATCATGTTCTCCTCATTCTTAGCTTTCCAACGGTTCAAACGGGAAGTCAAACGGAGCTATGGTTCCAAAGTTATGGCTCTCGAAAGCTTTGCCACTATTGAGGTAGAACCATCGCCCAAATTGTCATCTGAAGCGTCATCCGGATCAGTGACACAAAGGGGAGAGGCTTAATACAAGAAGGAAAAATATGAAAGAGGCATTTGGAAGGAGAATAAGCAAAGACAAATACATAGAGGATAACTAGGGGCTGCCAGGTAGGTCATGTTATAAAATTTATATATTTATCTGTATATGATAGAGTTTGCATAATTAAATGATCTGGTATGTGTGTGTGTTTGTTGTGAAATTAATTGTTAAACCAAATACTTAAATAATCTACAGAATACATGATCTTTGAGTGTTATATATATATATATATATATATATATATATATGAAGATAGACTCTAAATGAACAGTAAATATGGATAGGCGATTTAGGTTTTGTGATAATATAATCCCGTAAATTATCACCAATTGTATGCTATAAGTCAATAGCTTTGAATGAATATCAAATTTCGCAGTAATTAATTTTTTTACCCAAGTAGCTATTGGACCATTATCATGATGCTTGAGTTTCATATCAATTTAATGTTTAGTAGACAAGAGCTGTACTCAAAGAGTGAACAATCATCAGAAATAAGACAAATATAATAGTGAAACACATATCGATTCATATATAGGAGATGCTTAAGTAGAGCGACAAACCTAATTAAGGTGATTTGAATAAATAGAAGATAAATATAGCATAGGGTATCATACCTAGTCAAAATAATCGTAAACATTATAGAACGCATGGTATATGCAAGTTTTATTATTTACTGTAGCAACATATTACCTGTATATTTACAAAGCCAACAATAGATAATGAAGTGACGGTATGCTTAAAGCTTTATAGAATATTATCAAAGATCTTAAAATTATTGTTTTAAATCACTACAGTCTGACAACACATAATTGATTTAAATACAGTTGAAATGCATAGGATAAGTTGGTTGTTTGATAGTTTTTAATAACTCAATGTTATGCACCTCATTTATTACAAGATAAAACACTCATAATATGTAAATATAGCTGAAACATTTTACGCATCTTCCATTATAATCTGGATGTTATTCATTTATTTAGTTTGGAAAACTCTTTTACGAACTGAAACGCTTTATTAATTTGGGGTATGGATTTAAAAGTTGAATCAACTTATAGCTTTAGCAAATCAGAATGAGTCGATTGATTAACTAGGATGTTTGATTCGCTTATCATAGTGCACCAATACTAGTTAAAACAAGTCATATGCATATAATAATATTTATTTGGATATATGTCTTTAATGGCTAATTGGAATAAGCAATATTTTTAATAATATTAAAATAAGGTAATCGTATTAAATTCATAAATATACTTTTGGATGTGTATCCTCATGAATAAACCTGGACATGAGTATATATTAAAATACAAACAAGATTTATGAATAATGATCAACAAAATTGATCTTATAGCAAGATGTAGATTAATAAGCTTAACCAGATTTAAAAACCTTGTATGAGGTAGTCATAACCAATTGCAAATTTAATTAAGAAAATATTTTCATAGCCTCAACTTGAGTAGATGGTTGGGTATTTATATTCCTTTATTAAAACTGGATTGAATTATTTTAACAAGGGTTTGTTGAAAATTTTATTTGGAATATAAAAGACTGTAGTTATAACTTTCCAGAATCCTAAAAATAGTATTTAATAAGGCATATGGAGTATAAATAACTAAATGTAATTTTTTATTATATCATGTTAAGCTTGATGATGGTTAAGCTTGATGATGTAGAATCTCTTTACATATGTAGCATGGGAAACAAAACCGTTGCATAGATATAAAACTATAATAAGCTATGTATTGATGAATTATTGATGTTATACTCAAAAAGAACATAGGTATATTATGCCTATTAACTTATACTTGAATGAAGTGGTGTGTTCCTCTAACTATAGTTCTATGGGTGGTTATAAACTATAGAATTATGTATAATAGAGATTTATATATTGTGTGTATACAAACTCTGAGAATATAACAAATGCTAAATGAAATATTTTATGTTTCATATGAATTGAGACTTGCTTTGTTATATCTAATTGATTGTACAGAAGCTTATGTTTCCATGGATTTATGAGTGTTTTATTAGACTGATTGTGATACTTATCAGGTATGCTTAAAAACACTAGACAATGGTAATATGGGTTATCATAGAATGTGAAATATTTAGAAACTAATTATGATAGTAATATCTACAACTAAATATGTATTTTATCCAAATGGTATTAATTGTAGTCATTATTTCTAATATGGGATAGATAATAATGTAATATTTATTCATGTGTTTGATGGAATAAATGTATGTTTTTAGATTAGTCATATGTTTGGCATGTTATGTGATATGAATGTTAGTATGATGTAAATTCTATGAATCTCTTGGTTATATTATGTTAACCAATCTTGTATTGATGATATTAAGTAAGTAGTGAGACGGACTTCACTGGGTTACTAGCATCACAAAGTCAGATGAAGGTGATTCAATCAAGTGGTGTGCATGAATTTTGATTGATCTATAGATCGCTATTATTTATTATTCTTAAAATTTTTAGCCAAAGTATGTTTAGTTAGACATTATCATTTCATGAATATGATTTACATGTTTGTGTGATATCTTGCAATAGAATGAGTTTTCTATGATACATTACACATTTAATTTTATAAATCATACAACACACAGATACTAACTTGTCTCTCTAGATTCTTGCACCATCATTATCTACTTATCTGTGAAGGGATTGTCATTCCCTGATGGGATTAGTACGCAGGATCATTGGTACTTAGTTGGTGTGAAAAATTGATCAGATAATGCTCTCCCTCCCCATAACAGTACTTACTTGGAAATGATACTTAAGATTGTCATAGATACTAGAGTTCGATAACTATGCTTCATGGAGTCATGTATCTTATATATGTACTTTGTATTGTATTGTATTTATTATTGAAAACATTATCATGAATAAATATAATTACTTATTTATTGACATTGACAACATTGGTTGTAGGTATGTATCAATCATGGTTGGTTTATTGTAATTATTTTTTATATTCATATTATGATGTGTTCTCATGGTATTAGAGATTAGTGATATATGATGCTTTATTTATTGTTATCACACTTAGAGTGTTTTGTATGATCTCTAATTTGATTCTCATGGTATAATCTATTTATAGTATATGTGTTTAATTAAAAATCATATAATTTCTAGGTAGATCCCATTGGGGATGTTACACGTGGTATCAGAGCTACAGCTCAAACACTAGGACCTAATGAACCCACTATCATTTTCATATCCTTTTGTTGACAGAAAAAAAGATGGTGAAAGCTAGAGTTTCTAGAGAGGGTCCGTCAAATGCTAATGATAGTAACCCTCCATTTGATCCTAGCCAATTTATCATTGAGTAGTCAACAAATATGGATCAAATTCTCATAGTCATGAATGAGACCAAGGATCATATTATAGATTTGGAACATGTGGTTTATGGCTATAAAGAGGAAGAATAATAAGACATACCTGAAGAGAATCTAGCTAAGCAGGAAAATCCTCAGGATGCTAGACCTCAAGTAGTTGTAGAGTTGGCTAGAGACATGAAGAAGGTGAACCCACCTAAATTTGATGGGATTGTTATGGGTGATAGATCTAAGGTATGGTTGATATAGATTGAGAAGTATTTCAAGATTCAAAACTACTTTGAAGTCATTAAGGTAGTTTGGGGAGCATACTAATTGGCCGGAGAGATAACTACATGGTGGGACAACAAGAGGTTGGAAATGAATTTTAACTCGATCACCACTACTTGGAATCAATTTGTGGCACTATTCAAATCACAATAGCTCCTGTAACTTTCTTTTGATCAAAAGCTCATAGATTTTGAGAATATGAAGTAGGGTGACTTGTCAGTGAATGAGTACTACAAGTATTTCACCAAACTTATGAAATATGTACCTCAGTACTAGGGAGATGAGAGGCTTAAGATCAGGAAGTTTATTGTGGGTTTGAGGCTCCAGATTGGTGGAGAGGTAGATGTTCAAGGATAAGGTCTTTGAGAAGGTGATCAAATAGGAGCAAAAGTTGAAGTTTATTTCTTAGGCCAAGGATAAGTTCAAGAAAAGGTTTATAAATTCTAAGTCAAACTTCAAGAAGAAGAATTGGAAATAGAGGAGTGGAGACTCCAGGATGAAGTTCAAAAGTTAGAATGCCAAGTTCAACAATAGTTCAGGTAACAAGAAATAGGGCAAGGTATCCAAAGGAGGTTTCAAGGAAAACCAATAGAATGATAGGAAAGGACTAGTTGGAGGTTGTTTCATTTGCGGAGATGACCATTATGATCATGATTATCCTCAAGGCAAGTCAAAGAGAAAAGGTCATAATCCTCAGTAGGGCAATTATCAACAACGAATTCATGCAATAATCGATAATAAACAAGCTAAATTTTAAGCATTAACCATAGAGATATCAGGTACTTTGTTTGACCATCTAGTTTCCATTTTGATAGATACAAGAGCCACATAGTCTTTTACAACTCTTAAGATGCTTAGTAAGTTAACTAGAAGAGCTAAAGTAATGGTAAATGCATGACCAGTATAGTATGGGAATGACTCAAAAGTCATGGTTGATAAGTGTTTAGTTAAAGCAAAGATTAAGTTTCTCGAATTCACAATAATTGTAGATTTGTATGTAGCACCACTAGGGTCATATGATGTGATCTTAGGAGTCAACTAACTTGTAAAACATAAAGTCAAGGTTGAATGCTACTTGAAGAAGGCTGAGTGTCTAGATGACTTTGAAAATTGAACACAAATTCAAGGTGAGAAGAGAGAGTTGAAGCTTAGGCAGATTTTTGCAATGCAATTCAAAAGGGCTTAAGGAAAAAGGTGTCAAGAATTTATCATCAAGATAAATTAAATGGATGAACCTAAAGAACCATCTCTTGAAGATTACCCATTTCTTAAAGATTTTTATGATGTGTTTCTAGAAAAGTTGTCAGGATTGCCTCCTATATGTGAGTTTGGTTTTTCTATCGACATCATACTTGCTTTGAAACCACAGCCTAAGGTACCATATAGGATGGCAACCACTAAGTTGGTTGAATTGAAGGCTCAACTTGAGGAATTGTTAGTAAAAAGGTTGATCAAGCCAATTGTGTCGCCATGGGGTGCACCAATTATCTTTGTTAAAAAGGATGGTACCATTCAACTTTGCATTGTTTACAAAATATTGAACAAGACAACTATCAAAAATAGGTATTTGTTACCTCGTATAAATGATCTTTTTGATCATATGTGGGGAGAAACAATATTTTTCAAGATTGATCTTAGAATGGGATACCTTCAGTTGAGGATACGAGATGAGAATATTTTGAAGATAACATTCAGAACTTGTTACAGGCACTTTGAGTTCACAGTGTTACCGTTTGGGTTGACTAATGCTCTGGTAGCATTCATGAATCTCATGAACAATGTGTTCAAAGATTACCTTGACAACTTTATTCTAGTTTTTTCTGGATGACATTCTTATCTACTCAAAGAATGAATAGGATCACCTTTAACATCTGGAACTGGTTGTACAATGGTTGTGGAAGCACAAGTTGTCTAAGTGCACATTTTTTCAAGAAAAAGTCTAATATTTGGGACATATTATCTATACAGATAGTATTTCAGTAGATTTGGGAAAGATTAGAGCCACTATGGAATGACCAACATCAAAGAATGTGCACAAGGTAAGAAGTTTCATGGGGTTAACAAGCTATTATAGGAAGTTCATTTCATTTTTTTCCAAGATAGCTAACTCAATTACTTATTTGAAATGTAAGAACCATAATTTTGTTTGGTCAGAGAAGTGTGAAATAGCTTTCTAGGAGTTGAAAAGAAGGTTTACTTCTGCACCGTTTAAGAGTCCCTGACCCCAATGGTGAATTTTTAGTGGTCACAGATGCTTTAGGCGATGGACTAGGAGGAGTCCTTATGTAGGATGGTGTCATGGTGACATATGAACCATGAAAGCTAAAGCCTTATGAGGTGAATTATGCCCCTCATGATCTGGAACTTGTAGTAATTGGTAGAAAATTTATTTGAGCTCAAGACATATAACTTGGGACTCAAGTACATTTTCACCCAACCAAATTTGAATGCTCGTTAGAGATACTAGCTTGAGTTCTTGTCTGATTATGATTTTGACATCAACTATATCAAAGACAAGGAAAATAGAGTTGTCGATGCCCTCAGTCACAGAAGGTACATAGCAACTATAACTACTATCAAGAGTACATTCAAAGCTTGGGTGATTGAGTTCTCACCAGGAGATGAATTTTATGATTAAGTCAGAAAAACATTGTCTGAAAATGCTTAAAATCCTTGGTATAAAAGATTCAGATTGAAAAGTGATAGTTTTTTGTGTTATAATGGAAGGATTTATGTGATAGATTGAGAGAATTTGTGGATCATGGTAATAAAAGAACTGCACAAAGCCCCATATTCAGGACATCAAAGAGTAAACAAGTTCATGGCAGACCTTAGACCACTATATTTTCTAGAAGGGAATCAAGAAATATGTAGTAGATTATGTGTCACGTTATCTGAAATGTTAGCGAGTGAAAGTTGAATGTGTATCCAACTAGATTGTTATATTTACATGATATACTATAATGGAAATGGTAGATGATCAGTATAGACTTTGTCCGAGGTTTATTGATGTCATGGAACATGCATAATATGATCTTGGTAGTTATTGACAAACTAATCAAGGCAGTTCATTATATACTAGGCAATTTGACAAACTATGCACCTACCCTTACAAAGAAGTTCATAAAAAAAATGTATAGGTTGTATGGATTTTTAGATAAGATCATTTTGGATCATGATCCGAAGATGACTTCAAGATTTTGGGTAATTTTGAATTCAGCTTTAGGAATGCAACTAATTTCAATACAATATACCATCCAGAGACTGACAGATAGACTAAGAGAGCTAATTAAGTGTTAGAGGATCTTATTTGTATGTATTACATGGATTGATAGTACAAGTGGAAAGATTATATTCCATTGGTTGAGTTTACATACAACTCATACCAATCAACTTTAAAGATGACACCATTTGAGGCATTGTACAGAATAAGGTGTAGGACACCAATTAGTTGAGACAGATTAGAGGACATAGTAGTCTTTAGACCTTAGATACTTTCAAAGATGGAAGAACAAGTTAGATTAATCAGGCAGATATTGGCTGAAGTCAATAATAGGTAGAACACTTATACAAATCTAAAGAGGATAGAAAGGTACTTTGCAGTAGGTGATAAAGGGTTTTTGTGGGTTAAGATGTAAAAGATCTTGATTAAATTTAAGAAGTCTAAAAAACTGTCACTGAGATATATGGGACCCTTTGAGGTGTTAGAAGTAGTCAATCCTATAGTGCATAGGCTTGCATTGCCACCAGTCCTAGTTATTTTATATAATGTCTTCCATATTTATTATCTTAAGAAGTATATCGTTGATCTTATGCATGTGCTGGATTGGAATGCTTTGTAGGATCTAAATCCTGAGGTGGTCATGGTAGAACCAATTAGGGTAATTAACACTCATAAGCTTTGTTTGCGTAATAGAGAGATGTCATAGTGCAAGGTCCAATAGGACCAATACCTTGAGGATAGTGCTACTTGGGAAGACTATGATGAGTTTTGTAGGACTTTTTCACATTTATTTGCTTGAATTAGATACTATTCTGCTAAACGATATTTTTTTTAATTCAGAATTTATATTTGAATTAGAGTCATCTAGGATGATGTTTAGCATTAGGGGGAAGGATGTTACATCCTGATTTCTCGCTAAATAAATTATTTGATTATATGTGGATAGTTATAGTGGATACATTTGATTTGACATTTTTTTACTCAGCTTTGAGATATATGTTGTTATGCGACAGTAAGATATTATTTAGGTTACATGTTTGCATTGTTATGAGTTAGTTGTAGTGTATTTGTTTACATTATAAATATGTTGATGTGTTATTTCAGTTATATTTTATGATGGATGTATATCATGTTGTGAGGTTGACATAAGAGAACTCATCCCTCAGAGTGTGATGGAAAGAGAGCATGACGTAGATCAAAATGTCAAAGGATGACATAGAAACTAGTTAAAACCCTACACACACTACAGTAGCTAGCACATGTTATAATACATAATAAATGTTTTACATATGTATTTTTTTGTGCTTACATTAGATAGTTATTTACTCACGGTTTGCTAGAATAATTTAATAGTTTCAATAGAACTTGTTTTGCGTGATTAGCTTATTTGATCATTAAATATTAGTAGAAACGTGATTTGCGTAGTTGAATTAAATCTGGATTGTTAATTTATGGAATTATCATTAAATTTATATGACATTGGGAGGATGCTAATTAAATTAGTAAAATTATGGGTTTTCTATAATTTATTTTAAAATAAATAAAATTTAGAAATTACCATTTAAGAGGAAAGAACGAAAGAATAATAAAAAATAAATGAAAGAGAATGGTCTAAAAATAAATAAAACTAAGAAAAAGAAATACATTAAATAATGAGAAAAACAAAATCAAAAAGAAAGAAAGAAATCTTTTTTAAAAAGGACTACGCCCTTCTTATTTTATCATGGAATATGAAAAGGGGGAAGAAGTATCATAAGGAAAAAAGTGTAACACATAGGGAGAGGCGTAGCACAAGAAGGAAAAACACATAAGAGACGTTTGGAAGGAGAAGAAGCAAAGACAAATACATAGAGAGCAACTACAGGCTGCCAGGTAGGTCGTGTTATTGAATTTATATATTTATCTATACACGACAAAGTTTGCATAATTAAATGATCTAGTATGTGTGTGTGTTTGTTGTGCAATTAATTGATAAACCAAATACTTAAATAATCTGCAGAATACACAATCCTTGTGTGTGTGTATAGCAAATAGGAAGAGAGACTCTAAATGAATAGTAGGGATGGATAGGCGATTTAGGTTATGTGATAAATATAACTTGGTAAACTATCACCAGTTGTATGTTATAAGTCGATAGCTTTGAATGAATATGGAATTTCGTAATAATTAAATCTCCATAGTTATAAATTGGATTGTATAGAGTTGGCGTTGGGTTTTTTTCAGCCAAGTAGTTATTGAAACATTATCATGATGTCTGGGTTTTATATCAATTCAATGTTCAATAGACAAGATCTATACTCAAAGAATGAACAATCATCAGAAATAAGACAAACATAATAGTGAAACACATACTGATTCATATATAGGAGGTGCCTAAGTAGAGCAACCAACCTAATTAAGGCGAATTGAATAAATAAAGATAAGTATAGTAGAGGGCATCATACTTAGTCAAACAAATTGTAAACATTGTGGAACACGTGGTATATGCAAGTTTTATTATTTATTGTAGCAACATATTACCTATATATTTACAAAGCCAATAATAGATACTGAAAGATATACTAAAGTGACGGTATGCTTAAAGATTTATAGAATATTATCAAAGATCTTAAGATTATCTATTTAAATTGCTATAGCCTGACAACACATAACTGATTTAAATACAGTTGAAATGCATATGATAAGTTGGTTGTTTGATAGTTTTTAATAACTAAATGACCTGTGTTAGATGCCTCGTTTACTAAAAATTTAAACACTGATAATATGTAAATACAGCTAAAACGCCTTACGCAACTTCCATTATAATATGAGTGTTATTAATTTATTTAGTTTGGGAAACACCCTTACAAACTGAATCACTTTATTAAGTTTCGATATGGTTTTAAAAGTTGAATCGACTTATAGCTATAGCAAATCAGAATAAGTCATTTGATTAACTAAGACGCTTGATTAACTTATCATAGCGCACCAAGGCTAGTTAAAACAAGTCATATGCATATAATAAGATTTATTTGGATTGATGTCTTAAATGGCTAATTGGAATAAGTAATATTTTTAATAATATTAAAACAAGAAAATTATATTAAATTCATAAATATACTTTTTTTTAACCCAGAGGTATCCCTGATCTCAAATGGGACATTGTAACTCCATCCAACGACCTTCATTGGGACGAGTGGAGATGAGACTAATCCTCTGAGGGCTATCGATGGGGCCCACACGCACCAAACAACTTTGAAAATCTGGGTAGTGAGAATCGACCATGGGATTTATATGGGATGAACCCAAAGCCTTTAGCTAACTACGCCACTCGTGTGGGCTCCATAAATATACTTTTGGGTGTCTATCGTCGTGAATAAACTTGAGCACAAGTATATATTAAAATATGAATGGGATTTATGAATAATGATCAATGGAATTGATCTTATATAAAGATGTCGATTAATAAGTTTAATTAGATTTAAGAACCTTAAATGAGCTAGTCATACCCAAACAATGAATTTAATTATGGAAACATTTTCATAGCCTCGACTTAAGTACAAGGTTGGTTATTTATATTTTTTTAATGAAACTGGTAGTTGAATTATTTTAAGAAGGGGTTGCTAAAAACCTTATTTGAAATATAAAAGACTGTAGTTATAACTTGTCAGAATCTTAAAAATAGTACTTAATAAGGCATATGAAGTATATATAACTCAACGTAGTCTTCTGTTATATCATGTTAAGCTTGATGATGTAGAATCTCTTTACATATGTAGCATGGTAAACAAAACCGTTGTATGGATATAAAACTATAATAAGCTACATATTGATGGATTATTAATGTTATACTCAAAAAGAGCATAAATATACTATGTCTATTAACTTATACTTGAACTAAGGGGTGTGTTTCTCTAACTATAGTTCCACGGGTGATTATAAACTATAGAATTATGTATAATAGAAATTTATATATTGCATGCATACAAACCCTGAGAATATAACAAATGCCAAAGTAGAGTATTCTATGTTTCATGTGAACTGCTACTTGAATGATTATATATAGTTGTTTGTATAGAAGCTTATGTTTCCATGGATTTATGATTGTTTTATTAGACTGGTTGTGGTACTTAGCAGTTATGCTTAAAAATACTCGACTATGGTAATATAGATTATCATAAGGTGTAAAATGTTTGGAAATTGATTATGATAGTAGAATCTGTACTTAAATATGTATTTTATCCAGATAATATTAACTGTAATAATTATTTTTAGTATGAGATAGATAATAGTGTAAGATTCATTCACACATTTGATAGAATAAATGTATGTTTTTTTATTACTTTTATGTTTAGCATGTTATGTGATATGAATGCTAGTAGGATGTAAATTGTATGAATATTTTGGTTACATTATGTTAAACAATTTCACATTGTTGAATCTGATTAAGGAGTGAGATAAACTTCACTGGATTACTAGCATCACAATGTTAGATGAAGGTAATCTGATCAAGTGGCGTGTAATAATTTTGATTGATTTATAAATCTCTATTATTTATTATTCTTGAAAACTTTGACCAAAGTATGTTTAGTGAGACATTATCATTTTATGAGTATGATTTACATGTTTGTCTGATATCTTGCAATAGAACGGATTTTCTATGATATACTGCATGTTTAATTTTAGAAATCATACATCACACGGTACTAACTTATATCTCTGGATTCTCGTGCCATCACTATCCACTCATCCATGAAAGGAGGGCCATTCCATGATGGGATCAGTGCAGGAGATCATTGGTCTATGGTTGGTGTGAGAAAATGTTCAAATGATGATCTCCTTACCCACAACAGTACTTACTTAGAAATGATACTTGAGATTGCCATAAATACTAGAGTTCGGGAACTATGCTCTAGAGAGCCATGTATCTTATATATGTATTTTGTATTGTATTGTACTTATTATTGAAAACATTTTCATGAAGATATGTAATTACTTATTTATTGACATTAACAGTAGTGGTTGTATGCATGTATCAATCATGGTTGGTTTATTGTAATTATTTTCTATATTCATGTTATGGCGTGTTCTCATGATATTAGAGATCAGTGATATATGATGTTTCATTTATTGTTATCACACTTAGAGTGTTTTGTATGATATATAAGTTGATTCTCATGGTGTAATCTATTTATAGTATATGTGTTTAAATTAAAAAATCACATATTTTTAGGTAGATCTTAGTGGAGATGTTAGAGGGTCTAAATGACACCTGGTGAAACCTGAAGTAAGGAGGAAGGAATCCATCTTGGCATACCAAGTTTGAGGGCCTGTTTGAGGCCATAGATGGATTTCCTAAGTCTGAAAACTAAGGATGAATTATGAATAATCTCAAGTGGCTGCTTCATGTAGATCTATAGAAGAATAAACAAATTAGATTTATTCCAAGTTAGAAATACATAGCCGATCTTCATATTTATACAAGAATATGAGCTCGTAATAGCTCCTAAAAAATAAGAGAGATAAAACAGAAGTAAATGGAAAATCTCCCAAATATTAATTGGGAGTTGCAAATACCAAGATGAAAAGATATTTCAGATTTACCCACCTAAATAACTTAACAACCTATCTACGGTAAATAACCATATTACAAATAATTATGAGTAATTAAATATTACTCATTTATTTTATAATGGTGAATTAATCACCCTAACACCCCCCTTAATTCAACATTATCTCAAGTGAATATGAGAGAAATTCTTTGAATGCCTCATTTTTTTTCGTACAAGTGCTTTGGTAAAATCATTTGCACGTTGTTGATCTATCGAGCAATACTAGAGTTGGATGTTGTTCAGAACATATTCATGGATGAAATGAACTTGTACCTCAATGTGTTTAGTGTGTTCATAAAATATTGGATTGCGAACAAGCTTCACTACTCCTTCATTGTCTACATGAAGAATTGTTGGTTGATCCTATGGTAATTCAAATCCTTCAAGTATATGTCTGAACCAAATCGATTCACAGATAGTTTCTCCTACGGTGTAATATTTTGATTTTGTGGAGGACCTTGAAACACAATTTTACTTCTTAATCCCCCATGATATCGATCTAGATCCCAAAAATAATATAAATATTGAAGTGGATTTTTTGTCATCAATGTTCCCTCCATGATCTGAATTCGAGTATCATGTCAAGAAGAAGTTATCATTCTTCTTGTGTTCTAGGGCAAAATCCATAGTTACTATGATGTACCTCAATACTCACTTTGTTGCTTTCTAACGACTGATCTTAGGATCTTACCTAAACCTTGAGAGATAATTGACAACATAGCCGATGTCTAGCCTAGTGTAGGTCAAGTAAATAAGACTCCCTATCAACTGTCGATATAGAATTGCATTTACCTATGGTGATGGATCTGCTTGAGACAACTCATGCTTTATCTCCATAGGTGTGGCAAATGGTTTGCTATCCATCATTTGACATTTCATGAGCATTGTCTTGGCATATTTGAGTTCAGATACAAAAATATGTTTTTCTCTCTGCCAAACTTCTAAACCAAGATAATAGTGTAGAAGCTCAAGCTCTATCATGTCAAATGATCGATTTAGATATTTCTTTATTAATTCAACCATCTTCACTAAACTACCAGTGATGATTAGATCATTGGCATATGCAACTACACTTATTATCTCCCTCGTTGTTTGAGGTAGAGATTCAGATCATATGGACTCTTTTTGAATCCATGTTCCAAGAGATGCTCAACAATCTTGATATACCATGTGTTGGGAAACTGTTTAAGACCATACAATGATTTGACAAGTCTACAAACTTTATCTTCTTTTATAGATTTGACAAAACCTTCTGGTGGAGTCATGTAGACTTCTTCCTATAAGTCCCCATTAAGGAAGGCATTTTTTCACGTCCATTTGATGGACTTTATATCCAAATTGTACGACTAGAGCAAAAATAGTCCTGATCATTTTGATCTTTATTGTGGGAGAAAATATCTCCACATAGTCAATGACTTCTTTTTTAGCATACCATTTCACAAATAGTCTTGCCTTGTGCTTGTCGAGACTGTCGTCTACTTTTTACTTCATTTTAAAGATCTATTTGCATCTGATTGGCTTCTTTGCTAGTGGAAGATCTACAAGCTGCCATGTTTTATTTTTTACTAATGAATTATATTCTACATCCATATCATCTTTCAAAGGTTTAAACTGTAGGACTTCCCAAACCATAAAGGGCTCGACATATTCAACAACTGTACTCATTAAGGCTAATTTAACTTTACCACAAGCCATACTGCGAGTCCTTGGTGTAGTGGTGGATGTATTTAGAACACCATACAATTTTGCATTTTTTAGTGTATTTATATACCATTTAGGCATATATTGAGTAGTTCTTGTGGGTAGTGGAGCTGCACCATTATTCCCACCATCATCACTGTATTCATCTGGGAGATTACCATCTTCTATATTTTTTATGAGACTGATTTATTTATCAAGTGCACTTGTAGAAGGAATTTATACTTCTTTATTTTCAAATAATTCAACATCATTGCTGGTGTAGATTTGTCTAGTTTTTGGATCCATGAGTGTATAGGCAAGTACTTCTTCATTGTACCCTAAGAAAACATATTTTTTGGCTTTCGTATCAAGTTTAGTCCATTCTGCTTTAGGAATGTGCATACTTGCTTGACATCCAAAAACTCGAAGATATGCTATATATGGATTTTTTTTACGAGGCTTCATGTGGGCTTACTCCATCAAGACCTACAGTGGGTACTTTATTGAGTAGATATATGACAGTTTTGCAAACTTCTACCCAAAATGCCTTTGTTAAGCCTGAATCATGTATCATATGTCACACCATTTCTACAATAGTACGAATCCTCCATTCAATAACTACATTTTTTTGTGGTCTATGCACATGTGTCATTTGATGACAAATGTCGTTCACTTGCAAAAATATTTAAACTCGTTACTGGTGAATTCCCCCCACCACGATCTAGGTAGAGGGTCTAAATTTTTCAACCAGATTCTGTTTTAACAACCACTTTGAACTTCTTGAAAGTTTCAAAGGCTTGATCATTTGTTTTTAGACAATAGACCCATATTTTCCTAGAATAATCATCAACAAAGAGCATGAAGTACTTAAATCTAACATGGCTAGGTGTCATTGATCCATATAGATTGGCGTGAACCAGATCAAGTTTACCATTGGATCTATAGGTACTTTTTTGAAATAAAACTCAATGTTTCTTTCCTAGTTAGCAATCATGACATTTGTTTGTACCCTTTTTAAGAGGTGGTAAATGTCTTACCATGTTGTTGTGGTGGAGTGTGTCGAGATATCAAAAATTGATGTGGCCAAATCTTTTGTGACACAGTTTTGGGGAGTTTGTGTCTTTTGCTATGAATGCTTGATTAATTTTTTGAATGAAATCAAGCTGAAACATGTGGTTCACAATGGATGCTCGTATAATAATTTTGGAGTTTCTAGATTTGTCTCTGATCAAACACAATTTTGTTCCAACTTTACAATCAAAGTCGATATTCAAATTGTAGTCTAAGAGTAGACTTACTGATAACAAGTTTTTGGTTAATCTAGGTACATACAAAACATCTATGATTTTACATGTTTGTGTGCCTAGGAGCAAGGCAATATTGCCAGTTTTTTGCACATTGTATGGGGTATCATCACCCAAAAAAACATGATTTTTATTAGGTGTGTCCTTCAAAATGAAAATCCAATATTTTTTACTTGTCATGTGTCGGGTTGCACCCGAGTCAACATACCATATGTCACTTTGTGATGTGGACACATCATAGATATTTGTAGCGTATACGTAGTCATCTTCCTCAGCATGTACTTCTTGTTCAACAAGATTGCCTTGTTGCTTTGATTTCTTCTACCAAGTGCTCTTTTTCTGTCTTTATGGCTTACTAAATGAGCTAGGGGATGATTGCTAGTTAGTGGACTTCTAACCACTAGAAGATCATTTTTTAAAGGTATTGTACCAACAATCTTTTGGTTTATGTCCATGATAACCATAAACACAGCATTGTTTCTATGACTTTCCTCCTTGTGAATTATGTCTTGAATTATATTTTGAAGAAGATTTTACTAGTTTCTTTCTTTTTTGTTGGTGAGAAGTCAGTACATGTTCTTCTTGGTTGTC
The DNA here is from genome assembly GCA_037957365.1 of Torreya grandis. Lineage (NCBI taxonomy): Eukaryota > Viridiplantae > Streptophyta > Pinopsida > Cupressales > Taxaceae > Torreya > Torreya grandis. The sequence continues at coordinate 3,731,160 of JARHVA010000074.1, read as the reverse complement.
ACGAGTATTGAAAGCCTCTTCCTATTGCAACATTTTCATCAGTTTTTCAAAACTTAGTTTATATTATGTGACACTCAAAGTGGTCTCAAAAATCCTATATGAGGGTGGTAGTGCTCTCAAGACAATAGGTACAAGAGAGTCATCTGAAACTGTCTCACCTAAGGATTGAAGTGATGCCCTTAATGTTGTAACATGTCTTAAAAAGTCCACTATTTCTCCCGATCTTAATTTGAGAGAGTGGTGTTGACTTTGCAAATGCAAAATAATACTCTCGTTATTAGCCTTGTATATAATTTAGAGCTTGTCCCAAGCTTCTTCAACTATTTTGGCTTCACAAATGTGTGGTTGAACTTCATTCGATACTCCGAACATGATTATCAACTTAACCTTTTGATTAGTTTTGTCAAACTTACGTTGTGGATCAATGTATGTTACATGTCAGGTATATGAGCCATCTACTATAGACCAAATTTATTCAAACTCTAGTTGAGTTTTGAACTTTGTTTTCTAAGCAGAATAGTTGTCATCTTTGAGTAACTGTGAATCCGATAGAAAGAATTTTGGAGCCTATGCAACCATTATCAACACTATGGGTGATGGATTGGTTCCTTGTCATTCTAGGTATACAGGTATCCATTTCTATATAATGTTAGACTGATATATTAGACCTTTCTTTATACTCTCCCTTCCTTTATACCCATCATTACACAAAGGAAGTTCACCCTTTCTGTATACCCAGTGGTACAGGAAAGAGGCGTAAATGTGCGAGAAAAAATTCGATACTTGGTATCTATATAGTACTAAAAAAGATTCATCCAATCATTAGCACCTGCTCAGATAGATTTTCACATACGAATGCATAACCTCGTTATATAATTGGAAATTTTCTTTATCAAGATTTACGTCTTTCAATTGTAACAAATAGGTAAATGAAGGGAAGAATATGAGTATGTGCCTTAGTTCTCCCTGACGATTTAAAAAGTCGATGCCCAGACATCATTATTGCAACTATGTTAGATGTTGTATGTAGTAATTCAAGCATGATGACATTACTCGTAAATGTGAGTTAGAGGCATAGTTATGATCGAACACTACGTTGAGTTTAAAAAACTCATGATTTTGTGCAATATAATTACATTTTTTTAATACAATTTCAAATATACAGTGCTTGTAAAAATTTAAAAATGCACTTTTCTTTTTTTCGTTCTTGGGCTCTTTTGCCTCTTTTTTGAGATAAATTTACCTTTTTTAAATTTTGCCTTCTCTCTTTTTTATTATTATTTTTTTTTATGTAGTACTTTTTCCACTAATTTAGTTAGTTATAAAAAAATATAGTTGTTTGCTAGATTTGGAGGGCTGCTAAAAGTTTCACCGATAAATTGTTTTGGGAGATTTGAACCTTCCACCCAGTCTCTACCAAAAAGCTTTCCCACCAACTTGCCTATACATCATTTCAAAAAAGGAGAAAGACAAATAGATATTTTAAGGTATATAAATATGATTTTCTCTAAAACCACCCTCCCACCTAATACCACAGATTTCTCAAACAAGTGGATTTTAATAAAATTACAGCAAAGAAATAATTTCTTAAGCGGTTTGTAGGAATTAAACAAGTGATTTTGAGTGTATTTACAACAAATAAAATATTGGAATGGTGGTTTTGGGATTTTAATAGGTGGTTGGCACCTAAGATTGGATCTAAATACTTATGAACTACATATTTAATTTGTAAACTCAAAAAAAAAAAGAGGCCAACCTCTTGTTTTTCAACGCCAAGCTCCTAGTATCTAAAACACCAAGGATGATGCCTAGCTCACCATGCTTATGCTCTAATCCAAATGCTTTTGTCAACACAACCTTTGTGTTTTTTTAAATGCAGATTTTATTTGGCAGGGGGATGCCAAGCAATTTCTAATGTAGCCTTTATTCTTTGCAGGCTCAATGTTCAAGATTTCGTTTTAATGTCTCTCAACGACTAGCGATGCCAATATACAAATAGATCAGAATGGACACCACTCTTACATGCCCTGAGTCACCACCCCTGGTCTTCAATGCTTTTGTACTTATATGCTGTCAATCCTCCAATGCCAATCTCTAACGTTGGGTATTTCAATATAGCTAGATAAATATATTTTTTAAATATAAGCCTCTACGCTTACGCTTTTACTGCTTTCTCTTCTTTTAATTTGTAGTTGACGATTTTGGTGTGAGAGTGCATGGGCTTCTCCTCACACAATAAAGCTCTATATATTTTTTGGGAGAGCTCAGATTTCTCATGCACAGGTTCAGATATTTCTACAAAGCTTTGATACTAGATATAGAAGAATAAACAAATTATATTTATTCCAACTTAGAAATACATAGTCGAGCTTCATATTTATACAAGAATATGAGCTCCTAATAGCTCCTAAAAAATAGAACATATTAAACCGAAGTAAAATGAAAAATATTTCAAATATTAATCATGAGTTACAAATACCAAGATTAAAAGATATTTCAGATTTACCCACCTATATAACCTAACAACCTATTTATGGTAAATAATCATATTACAAACAATTAGGAGTAATTAAATATTATTTATTTATTTTATAATGGTGAATTAATCACCCTAACATGATCTCTTCCCCAAGGTCTCCATGAAAAAATACACTCTCCACATCCATCTGGTGCACATCCCAACCATGTGTTACGGCTATATCTTGTGTGAGTTGGATCGAAGTCATCTTTGCAACAAGTGCAAAGGTCTATGAGTAGTCAATGTCAGTTACTTATGAAAAAACCTTAGCGATCAATCCTATCTTATACATATTAACAGACCCATTTATGACAAACTTGGTCAAATATATTCACCTACATCGAACCATCTTCCTTCCCTTATGAAGTGAAGTCAAATCTCAATTGTGATTTTTTATCAAGGAATAATATTCTTCCTACATAGTGCTATTCCACTCAGGTACGTTTGAACCCTCTTAGAATGTATGTGGATTTAAAACTGAAGCAAAGAAAGCATATGGACCACTCCGATAATTTATTTGAGTATGTCTATCATCTGTTGGATCCCTTACCCAAGTGCCTACACTTTGAAGTGTCTGCCTGGCCCAAAGGGCCCTAGATGTGGGTGAGTCAGGGTTTGACTCCTTGTCCTCTTAAACATGACCACAGGCGGATGTAAAAGACTCCCCATCAATGCCCTCAATGTCAAAACTGGAAGAAGAATAAGAAAACCCTAGCTTAATAACCTACTTTGGATGATCTGAGTTGGAAGAAGAATCGTCAAGTTTAAGTGAATCAAATGAAAGAGAAAAAGTGTTAAGTGTTGAGTCTTTTGGACTCTATTGAAAGTGAGCACTTCTCTCTATGAACAACTCATGTGTTGTTAGATATAGAATGAGGTACCCCTTAACACCATCTAGATAACCCATAAAGATGCAAGGCTTGGACTAAGGTTCTATAGCTTTGTGTATCTTTTTCAGTATAAGTGCCATAGTTGGAGATCCAAAAACCCTAAGGTTTTCAACATCAAGTTTCCTTCCAAGCCAAGCTTCAAAGGGTGTTGTGCCTTTCAAAGTTTTGTGAGGAACCCTGTTTTGAATATAACTAACACAATTAATGGCTTTGACCCAGTACTGAGGTGCCAAGGACTTCAAGTGAATCATACTGCTAGCCATCTCCTTTAAGGCCCTACTCTTGCATTTTGCAACTCCTTTTTACGAAGGATTGTAAGTAACCATCCACTGCAAATCAATCCCCTCTATGGTGCAAAATTGCTCAAATATGTTGCTAACATATTCACTTCCATTATCAGTTTAAAGAACCTTGACGGATTTCTCAGATTATTTCTCAATAAGTGCCTTGAAGTCTTGAAAATTTTCAAACACTTTAGACTTTTGCTTTAAAAAGTAGACCTATGTATATCTCGAGAAATCATCAATGAAAGTGAGAATGTACTTACATCTTATAAAAGATATAATGGGAAAAGGCCCAAATACATCATTATGTACTAACTTTAATGCTTGTGAGGCCCTCCATGCTTTACCTTTATCAATTTTTGCTTCGTGATGCTTTCTAAGAGAGCAACCCTCGCAAAGTCCCTTAGAGAATTGAACTCAAGATAAGCCTATGACCATGCCATTTTTGCCAAGTTGTTCAAGGTAGCGGTAGTTAAGGTGGCAAAACTGCTCATGTCATAATTTGTTAACTCTATATGAATGAGTTAACAATGTTGTCGGAGAAGAATTAGGAGCAAAATTTGAGAAGGTGTATAACCTAGCTTGGTGATCTGCCCTACCCACTGCCACTGTAGAATCACTATACAACTCCCTAATGATAATTGAATCTGGTAAAAACTAAACCCTCATGCCTTTGTTGATATGAGTGATTTGATACACTGATAAGAGATTAGTTGAAAGAGAAGGGGCACTAAAAACATTATTGAATGTTCCTCCTATTTCAACACACCCTCTCCCTACAATGGGTATAAAAGTATCATGACCCAAACTGATAGAAGACATGTTACAAGGCTCTAAAGAAGAAAACTCAACTAGTGAAGAGCCCATGTGGTGAGAAGCACTAGAGTCAATAACCCGTGAAGATGTTGAAGCTACAACTTCTACAGGAGCCTTGCCTTTTTCTTTTTCTTTCTCTTTCCCCTTGCCCTTTATCTTAGTACAATCTTGAGTAGATGAATTCCGTTTGATGGACTCACGAACACCTGTGTTGTTCTTCTCTAGGATATGAGTTAAGTGATCTATTTGCTTATTCATGCACTTATTTTCATCATGCCCATTTTTGTTACAGTAGGCACACTTAACCTTCTCTTTCTTAGGTTTTCCATTATAAGTGGAGGCTTAAGTGTTGGTTTTGGCTAAGGTTGATTCTTTCTTATTCTCTTGATCCTTATTCTTCTTCTTTTTCTCTTTGTTTGAAGTCTTTGCTTTCCCATTCCTAGTAATTAAGGCTCGAGGTTTTGTGGACTTCAATGTGCCCATTTGAATCAACTTGTCTTACACCTTGGATAAGTTGATAATGAAATCATCTAAAGAGGGCATTTTCTATACAATGTCCAAACACTTTTAGTGGCATGAAAAGTAGAGACAAACACTGAATAGTCAGAACCTAATTTAAAGAGTATAGAAATAACAAGTTGGTCATCTTCTTTTTTTATCCCACATTCTTTCAATCACAATCTCAATGACTTGAACTTAGTGAAGAAATCCCTAAGGGTGTCAAAGTTGCAAGGACTTGGGCTAATGTGTTCATTCTCAAGATCATGACCTCTCATCACATCTTGTTCCCCAAATAGTTTATCCATCATGGTATGGACATTATGAGGTGATTTGGTAGACTCTAAGTGAAATAAAAGTTCAGGTGTTACAAAAAGACATAATAGCTCATAGGCTTCATCACTACGGTTTTACCACTTTACTATCTCTGCATATGTGTTAGGTTTAGATTCATCAACCACAGTTATCTTATACAAACCCTTACCCCTTAGAATGATTGTCATCTTAATTTTTCATTTGTGATAGTTAAAGGGAGTTAGTGAGTTGATTGAACTTGAATCCATTAGTGCAAAAATGAGTTGTAATATTAGTGCAAGTTGAAATTGTTGCAAACATGAAAACACAAGCAAAATACAAAGAGTGATATAAAAAATCATAGTACACCTCCTATGAACTATGAAATGGTGAACCCCCCAATTGTTACAAATGCATGCTCAAAAGACGTCGGACTCAACCAATAGTGCACCTTCAATAATAAGTGCAACAAGTCAAAAGATGAGATTTTACAAACAAAAGAGGACGTCAGACTCAGTCGATAATGCATTCAAGGAAGCAAGTGCAATGTGAGCAAGTGAAAAAATGAATTACACTTTCTTTTTAAACATTGTCTGCAATATTTTTTTTATAAAAACAATAAAAAATCTCCATTAACAATGTTAAACTTGACCAATCCTCTTATGTGTTACTTGTGCATTAACATAAAAGTAGCCTATTTGACCTCGTTTTAAATCAAGCTATTAAAAAAAAGAATTTAATATGTTAAAAAACATTTGGACAAACTTGAATAGACCTAGCTTGTTTTGGAAGAAACTTTTAAGCCTTTGAAACTGTAGGAGTCTTTTGTGCTACTTATTGACTAACTCACGCACTTGCATAGGTTGATACCGAACAACGAGAGTAGTCTCAATAGGTGAAAATGTTGTTGTTGAGGACCATCTAGAAGAAATGTAAAACCAAGGTTGAACATGAAGAACTAGTTGAGGTCGAGCACAGGTCAATACTAAATAGAGGAAACCAGACTGAAGGCTGTATGGAGGCACATAATTTTTTTTGTAGAAAAATACACCAAGGTACACAGAACACCTAGTCACAAAAAAACTACAAAAACTGTGGTAATGGTTGCCAATGAACCAATTTACAAAAAAAAAAACTCCACCAAAGACAAAAAACCCCCACATCTGGATTATAAAAACTAGCTTTTATTTGTAAATGATAAATATCATGATTTTAAATAAAACTAATAGTAATAAGAAAACCAGACAATCGAATACCAAAGTAGCTATGATACCATATTGGAATGGATGCCAATATCTCTAGATCAAGTAAATGCATAGGTTTGTGATAGGCACGGGTCAAACATGTACACAACATAATAGTTGCAAGAAAATGAAATCACATACACAAGAATATTGCATTAAAAAAATAAGAGCCAAAACCAATATTCCATAGAACAATAACTCACCAAGAGAGATGTATAACTATGAGTGCATGAGTAACTCCACTGAGAAAGGCTATCAAAGAGCCAATAATAGAAGAGTAACTCCCATACCTGAAATAGCTAGTCAAGAGAGTTATTTCTTATTCATCTGATCAAAATGTAATTCCAAATACACACAAACAAGCTTATCCACAAAAGTAGGAAAACTCCAAGTGAGAGAAAAAAGACCATAATAAATAAACATGGGAAAAAAGAAAACCCATACTCCAACAATTTCTTTCATAGAAACTTCGAACATTTACATTAAATGTTGGTTTGAAAAATTATAAAGCTAAAACCTTCAACTATTGAGATTTTATATATTTTTTGTGCAAACCTATGAATTCAGACTATGCTATTGATGCTAAAATGCATCACAATTCTTAGTCATTTTGAATAATAAATATCTCAAGGTCTTATGGTTGGGTGGATCCCAAATAGGAATGAAAATGCTTTTAAGCAATTTTAACAAGAGGTGAAAATTACCAATACCCTCGTTTTGGTTGATATAATCAATCCAACCAATGACATTATTTTCACCTTCTTTTAGTTAACATTATTAATTGGTTTAATAATGTACTATATTTGTTCAACATCATTAACTAGTGCAACAACCACTGTTAAAACAAAATCATGCCGCAAATAATTTGTCTTTTACCTTGTAATAGGTTATACAACTTTTATTACTTGCGATCAACCAATTAACTCTTTCTTTATGCAAGAGTGTGGTTGTTTAGCTCCTATGTGAACAATAAATTTTATATAGTTACATGCTTGAAATACCTAGATGTTAGAATCACTATTAAGAGACTCATTGCGAGAATAGGATGACACTAACACAATCAATTTAAATCAAATGTAAAATAGAAAATCCACTTTACACCATAGATTTTCACATTTAATAAAGCCAAATCACCAAAAAATATGACTGAGGCTGACACACCAAGTACATTCAAACTCAATAATTAATTAATTAATTACCTCGCATGTCAGTTTGTTAACTTGTTTTTTTCTAATAGAATAGTTAACCGATGTCATGGAAACATGTACATAGCTAAAACAATATTTTTTTAACTGTTGACAAAACAATATTAAATACATCATTACTTCTAAACTAATTCTACACACAATTGCTTTCCAAGTGCTTTGTTTGGTGACATATATTGTTATAGAAAATACTAGTTAAATGTTGACACTTTACCCAATCTTGGTTTTAAACATATCCCTGACATTTGTTGGTGATCGTGCATTTTATAGGTAAGAGACCTAGTGCCATTTGTAACTAACATTTATCTATTTTCCTATACACAAATGACTTTCTGTGCATGCACAACCAAACATTGAGGGTGACTCCTCTGTTAAATTTCCATCGCTTATTAACAAGTAAGAAGAAAACCATTTTATCCATTGGATGGTGCAACAGACAACTTACCCCAGTTCTTCAAGCAAGGAATGAAGGCCAAACTGAAATGCTAAAAAGCCATATTGATATTTACATCTATCTATTCATTATATCAATTTCATGGGTTTGATGTTGCATTTGTGCCATTCATAATGATTGTCAACATTTGCACAATCCATTTGTTAAAATTTGAAATATTATAATTTTTTTTGCAAGTTTCGCAACGATGTGGGAGACCCATGGGTGCCTTTTGGCCTTATAATGTTGTGCTCAATGGACCCCACTTAGGCAAGCAGGCATCAGATTTTGGCTACTGAGTGGAAACAGTGGCTTGTGAGCTCAGGGGTTTGATTCTCAGGCGAGGCAATCTCTATGAATAATAATAAGTCCTGTAATGGAGGCAAGAGGAGGGAAAAATGGACATTGTTGTTGAAAAATGCAATGCATTACCTGTTTGCCTCATCTTGTCTACGGTGGTTGTTGTTTTTCCATTAATAATAAGATTTAGAAACCCAATATATATATATATATATATATATATATATATATATATATATATATATATATATATATATATATATATATATATATATATATAATTATTATTATTATTAATGTTTGTGGAGAAAGCACTGACCCAACTGCAAGAAAAGAGGTGAGCTTAATAATACTATAAGTTTTATGGTTCTATGGTTTTTTTCTTAGAACCCTTGCCAAATAGAAGCATTTAGAGGGTGGGAGAGATATCCTTCTGTAGCATGTTGTGGCCAATGCAGAGTCTTCTTTTGAAGATGAATTTTGTTTCACCTGCAAGATGGTGCAACACCTAGTTTTGATGTATTACAACTCTATGAGGCTTATAGAAGCATCTTGTAGATGAGATGCCAATGTTGTGGATGATAGCTTGTCTAATCCTCTTATGGATGTAAATTACAGAGGTACTGTTAGCTTAAGGGTGAAGTGTATGGATATTATTCAACACGAGGAAGCCCCTGATGAAGTTAAGATTGAGTATTAGGAGTTTAAAACTAATGTAACAGGCTTATTTGTAACTACTCATGTTAAAAATGTTCAATTCAAATGTAGACTTTTGGTAAGAGATAAATTTCGTAATCTATTACGATCAAATTTTGTTTGTGTTTTTTCCGCTGTTAAGGCTTTAAGTAATCTTCTACTTAATCTCAATTGGGAATGAAGCCATGAGTTTTGTAAAAATGAATTTTCTTATTTCATGTCTATTAAATCAAATTTTGATTACACAAAACGTAAAATAAATACTTGATGATGGCAACAGTGGCACAGTTAGCAGTGGTAGCAATGGGCTAGGCAATAACGATGCAAGTATCTAATAACGATTCAGGTAACAATAGTTGTGCTATACCTATACATAATTCCAAATGCAGTGTTTAAAAACACAACAGATTACATCATTTTTTTTTTTGGGTGTATGTTAGTTGGCAATGAATTGTAAGTGGACATGTTAATAACATATAAGTAAATCAGAAATTTCATAATCTATTACGTTCAAATTTTGTTTGTGCTTTTCTAGTTGTTAAGGCTTTAAATAATCTCTTACTTAATCTTAGTTGAAAATAAAGCTACGAGTTTTGTAAAAATGGATTTTCTTTTTCATGTTTGTTAAAATAGAATTTGATTGTACAAAGCGTAAAACAAATCCCTGATGGTGGCAACAATGATGCAACGAGCAGTGGTAGCAACGGGTTAGGTAATAACGCTACAAGTATCTGATAACGATTCAAGTGACAATAGTAGTGTTATCCTTGTACATAATTCTAAATGTAAAGTGTTTAAAAACACAGTACTTTGCATCTAATTTTTTTTTTTTTGGTGTATGTCGACTAGCAACAAATTGAAGGTGGAGATGGCAATAACATATAAGTGCCATCACTTATGGCTTACCTGTTAAGGCCTTGTAAATTATCACATCGGTTATTTCCACCACATGAAGTGGTAACGCTTCACAATTTATTTTTTTAAATTAATCATATAATTATTTAAATTTTTTTTTTTCCCAAACATTTGGTGGTCAAAATCTAATTTTGTCAGCGTATGCCACTACATCCCCTATACTGCTTTCCAATCTTAATAGAAATTGTCATTAATTTTTTGATCAACTCTCTTTAAATTTGGTATTTACATCTATTGAAAATTCCTTATTTCCACCAGTAATATTGTGAACTCCAATCATGTTGTACATAATTTATATATATATATATATATATTCTTTGAACATTAAAAAATTATAGCGATTTTTGGATTCTATTAATGGACATCAAATCTTCATGCCAATTAATTCGTTGAAACAAAAACTATAATACCATATATTATTACACATACTAATAATAATTATAAATATATTAAGAAAAAACTAATTTATCTTATAACTTCTTGCTTTTATGTTTTTATATACCTTTTTTCCCCCTTTTTTATTGTTATATGTTTTTTTTCATATTTGACCATGCCTCCCTTTCTACTTAAATGCAAGTTTTTAAAGCTTTAAAGTGTTCTACACTTTTTTTTTTCATATGGAACTTCTAAAATAACATGTTTTTTTTCATATGGAACATCTAAAATAAGGCTTACTATTAAATTAAGTTTTCTTTTAATTTTGATGTGGAACTTCTAAAATAAGGCTTACTATTAAATTAAGTTTTCTTTTAATTTTGATGTGAGATATAAATTGTATTTTTTTCCTTAGAATATATTGTTGTATAATAATAATATTGATATGTTTCAAATAATAAAATATTTGATCTTTCCATCCTCTCCATACAAATAGATGTTTTTTTTTTTTTTTTTTTGGAATTAACTATATATATATATTTTAAGCATGAAAGAATATCTATTTCATCATAATTTAAAACAATATATTCAAAAAAAAAAAATTATTAAGTAATGATATATTAAATCTTTTAAGATACATCTTAAAAAAAGGTATGGAAAGGAGCATCCAATGTTTTATCTTTAACCTATTCAAATCTTTTTTCTTTAAATATTGTTCAAAAATCATAAAAAGATAAATATTAATATTATATTAAAAGCACGTCGAAGTCATACTATCGAAAAAACCAACACATAAAAATCGTCTCTGATACTATCTAACAGACCTGGCAATATAAAAATCATCTTTAATGCCATATAACAGACATTAAATTCATACCAACAAGACTTAGTTTCCATGCCATAAAACCCTGTACAAGCATTGCCATTGCCGCTTAGGCCTGTTCAGAGCGCATGCTAAATGTAGAGGAAGTGAAAACAGTCGCCTCATACGATGGACGCTTTGACAGAGCTTTGCGAAATAATGGCGCAGAATGGCCAAATAGCTGGCGCTAAAATCGGCTGGATATTTAGCAGATGTCCTCAGCCAGGCTACTTCAGGTCTGGATCTTCTGTCAGGGTTACTAATTCTCAGCTAAATGCGGTTTTAGCTATGGCGCGGTTTTTGAGTGCTTCGCCAAATTTAGAGAAGGATCTGCTGAATTTACTGGTGGAGTTTTTGGAGGCGGCTCCGCTGTCTTTTGAGGAGGATTTCTGGCCGAAGAATTTTGCCGCGGAGGCCGTCAGAGGGTTTTATGAGGAGTTTATGAAGCATGTGGTGAAGATCGCGGGTTCGAAACAGGGCGAGGGCTTTAATGCAGATTTGAGTAAGATAATTTCAGAGATTATACAGGGGTTTGGGAATAATTTGTACGAGACGGGGTTTTCTAGGGTTTTTTTGAGCGTGTTGGCGGGAAATTGCCCCAGGTTTGAGGCCAAGGATGCGGAGAAGTTAAGTGCGTTTTTGCTTGATCAGTGGATTGTTAATTCTGCGGCCTCTTTTTCTTCGCCGGTCTCAGCTTTTATCTCAACTTCGCCTTCGTCGGACGCTTCGGCTTCGTCTTCGTCGCCGAATGGGAGAAAGGTGATTTACTTGAACGGCGGCGGGGTTTCGAGCCCTGCGAGCGAGGAGACGCCAGGTTCGACCCCGGGCAGCACGCCGTCAAAGCTGAAGAAGGGAAAGGAAGAGTACAGGGGCGGCGAGGAGATAATAAGTGATAACAATAGTAATGGGAATTTTTGTTCTTCTTCGTCTTGCTCTTCGTCGGCAAAGGCGGCGAGGATGGCGGTAAATGGCGGTGCGAGGAGTAGCTTGGATCAGCTGGCGGTAACCTATGGATTGAACGAAATTGAAGCGGCAGTGAAGCAGCATGTGATCGCATTCGAGGAGGAGTCACTGGAGGGATTAGAGAAGCAGGAGATCGCGTTTAGGTTGTTCGGACATGTTTTGGATAGCGGCCGTGTCAAGGAGGAGCATTTGCAGCAGCTTAGGGGCGTGGCCGGAAAGCAGCTCAAGACTTTGCCTACATTCCTCAAGGTAATGATGACAATTTTAAGGGATGATTTTTATTAGTGTAGAACAGTTTACGCGTCACTTATTTATAGACTAATATTTGAGGAGAACGATAGAATTTATGCTCAGTACTTCTTAAAGTGGTCGACGAATCTTTACAATGCAGGTTAATATTTGAGGAGAAGCGTAGTTGAGGAATCATTTTTTTACAGGCTAATATTTGAGGAGAAACATAGTTGAGGAATCATTGTTTTACAGGCTAATATTTGAGGACGAACATAAAATTCAACATTAATACTCCTAAGTTCTGGCGAAGTATTTGAGGAATTTTTACAATACAGGGAGAATTCACTCTTAATATTTCTAGTTTTTGGGTGTAGTGGTTGAAGAATTTTTATAATGCAATTGCAGGCTAATATTTTAGGAGAAATGTAGGAATTACTTTTAATACTCCTAAAATTTGGTGAAATAGTCGAGTAATATTTACAATTCGGGTTAATATTTGAGGAGAAACAACAGAAGGAACTCTGTTTTGGCACAGTATTCTAAGAATATGTATAATGCATGCTCACATTTGAGGTGAAACAATTCTGAGGTGAAACAATTCACATCATTTTTATACAAGCTAATATCTAAGGAGAGTCACGAATCTTTGTTTTTACATAATAATATTTGAAGACAAACATAATGTACAATAAGAGCTTTGATATTTTCACAGTCCATGAAAATGAATCTATGATCTTCCGGGTGATGACTATAAACAGACTTTTTGATCCAAAACTCTGTTCACAGTTATCACCCAGAAGATCTTAGATTCATAATGTACAATAGTTGAGGAATCATTGTTTTACATGATAATAATTGAGGAGAAAGCGAAAGATGGAAATTATCTGAAATACTTATAGGTTCTGCCTCAGTATTTGAGGATTATATATAAAGCTGGCTAATATCTGAGGATACACATAGATTAGCTCTTTATACTCCATAAATTTTGTAAAGTTGAGGAATATTTATAATGCAGGTTGATATTTGAGGAGAAACAGAGAATTCGCTTTAAATACTTTTTAATTTTGACGAAGTAGTTGAGGGATTTTTATATTGCAGGCTAGCTAATATTTGAGGAGAAACATAGAATTCAATCTTTATAATCAAAAAATTTGGCAAAGTATTTGAGGAATCTTTTTAATGCAGGCTAATAGTTAAGGAGAAATGTAGACTTCACTCTTAGTGCTCCAATATTCTAGTGAAGTAGTTGAGGCATATTTATAATGTAGCTTAACATTTGACGAAAAGTAGGGGTCCACAACTTCAGGAGCTTGAGTTGCTCTCCTTGGTTCAACACCTTTTTTTACTACCCAAATCTGCAGCTCGGTTACCTTTTCTCTTGGCATGTCTGAAGCTTACTGAATCTAATTTTGCTGCAGATCCATTTGATTTCATTTACAATTTTGTCCATTCTCCAAGTCTTTGTCGATCCTCTCATCATCGCATTGATTGAGATTTGTGAGTGTCCTATCATTACCTTTTTCCATCCCTTCAATACTGCTAGTTGCACTCCTTTTAAGGAGTGTCATTGCCTATGCCTTGTTATTAGTATCATTCCCAATATCCAGTGAGTATACTAGCCAAGTTTGACCTTGGTGACACCCGATGATTCTTTCTGCTGTTCCTGTATTCCTTTAGCTCTTGTCAAAGTTTAATTTAATTTAATTTTTAAATTGGGGGAATACACAATGTTTCTTTTTTTGCCCTAGTCCCGATACTTACCCTTTATCGTTGGAATCCTTACCTATGGATGATAAGATAATTCTTCCTACTTTCTTTCATTTATAGCCATCCAATTAGTAGGTATATTGAATTCTCTATAGCAACGGGCAAAATAATTTTGATTGCCTCCTCAAGCAGGGCATGCAACTGTCAATTGTAACAAGAGCCTTTATTAATTGCCTTAACCACAATTATAGAGTCCTCTTCAACTCAACCATTAGAATTATATATACAATATCTTCTGGAAAGCTATTTTAAGTCTCATCTACATTTTTGAAGCTTTATCATCGGATAAAAATAGTCATATATTAAGGCCCCATCTGTCCCTGCCTTATTTAAGCCAAGTATAAGACCTACGTGCACTGCACAAGGCTTTGGGGGTTGTATGGAAGGCACACTAAAACAGGGGACAGGTGGAATGCGGATCAACTCAGGGAAGAAATAGGGTGCACAACAGTTGTAACGACGAAAGGAATGCAGAGTTGGGCATTCTGTGCAGAGGCGAGATTGTTCCCATGTCGGGCACGAAGAAAGACGTGGTGCGAATGTTGAGTCCTGTGCATGGGTGCCCAAGGTTTGTGCTTGATCACATAAAAAAGGCAAGCATGGACAAGTACGGTGGATGAAAGGAACCTGACTGGAAAAGATGAGCTGGCAGTTGAGAGCAGACCTGATCTATCAGAGACACTGCAGCTAGCAAGAGGGATAAGGGTTGGTGCAAATGGCATGTTGACATCAGGGTAAGGTAGACATGGAATCCACTTGTCCACATAAAACATGATGTAAGGTGGGATTAGTGGATTTAGATAAGACTGATTAGGAGGGTTGGGCGCCTATATAAGCCAACCCCCTTTACCAAATATGGACATGTCTTAGTTGTATTCCAAAATTAAATTATCTAAACAAGTAAACATAGAGTTAAGGCCAAGGAAAGCCTTCATGGCAGCCCCTGTCTGTGCTTGTGCAGACAAGGGAGGTAGCCATTTATAGAATGTGTTAGGTGGTATGTTGAGTAATGCAATAAGCCTGTTAATGGCAATATTGGTGTTTATTTGTGTTTGTGTTGGTTAATAATGTTTTGCGACCAGCAGAATGCTGGTTTGCTGTAGTGATAGATTTTTGTTCCTCTTTGTATATGGTCAAAGTAGAATATAATAGTATGTTTTTGTTTCAATTGAATAAGGCAACGTGCAGAGTAATGTTGGCCTTCTGCCAAAAGACACTGCTAGGACTGGAGCGTGTTAGGAGTGTTGTGTGCACGCCATTAGGTTAGAGCAGGTCATGTTTGGGACTCGAAGATGTGAGTGGCGGCTCTGCGAGGTCTGTGCAGGATGCCACATCTTTTCCACTTGGTGTTTTCCCTCGGTGTTGATAACAAATCCGTGGCAGGGTACGAGAGAGTGTTTTGGATGAGGAGAAAGGAAAGTCTTAAGCCAACACCATGGTTTCCCCTTGCCTACCACTCTTTCCTTTAGTAGGGGAAGTGAGTGGGCACCTATGGTCTTGTAGATACGAACATGTTTTTGATGATACCAACACCTCCCTTGTATGGTCTTGTAGATACCAACTTCAATTTGATTGAAACGCAATGATTTTCCCTTGCCTATCACTCTTTCCTTTAGTAGGGGAAGTGAGTGGGCACCTATGGTCTTGTAGATACCAACATGTTTTTGATGATTTGGTATATCTCCCTTGCTGGATGACATTCGGCTTAGATGCCATGATCAAGAGGAACTTTTATGTAAAATTCACCTGGAACTTGCAACCAGCCTTGGGGTATGCCACAACCAGTGAGTTGGATGTGGTATTTAACTAATCTCAACACTTCATCATATCTCTTGGAGATTTGAGCCTGGGGGTCCCATTTGGAAGCCCCAATATTTTACCACATGAGCTTGTGCCATTCGACAAGATTAACATCATTCTAAGAGCAACTGACCAGTCCCTTTATCTTCAGCATAACATAGGGACTGCAACATACTCTTTCTAAAAAAGAAAAGTAAAATGTGCATGCATAAAATCTTGTTACAAAATTTCACATTCCTAAACATTCCAAACATATTGAAAACAAGATAGAGCTGGACTCCAAAGGTGGGACCTATTGACTGATTAAAATACAAAGATTAATATCAAAATTACAAAATGAGAATTATGCTGAACCATGGTTGAAATTGCAACTAAAAAGCTATTTGTCTGAGTCACCATAATTTTGGACATTGATGATATTTGGCTTAGCATCTTGTTAAAAATGTCCGAGGCTGAATTTGCATAATGCTCGAGGTCCTGAATGTCATCTTTACACCTTCTAGCTATTTGACCTTCCAACTGATATGTTACTTAGAAGCAGTCCACTTGGAGTTAATTTCCCGACCATTGTCTTCCCTTGAGCCACCTCTCCTTTGATTTCCCAAATGCTGTGCTTCTTCTATTGCAATGCAGACATTATAAATGTTAAGTCCTTCCAAGGATAGTTCTGGTTGTCTATCTTCATGTCTCGTGTCAGATCATAGACAAAGGATTTACCAAGCCACATGGACACTGATGGATGACTGACTTGAAAGCTTTGACACCTCAATAGAATAAATTGACACACATTACAGCAGTATTTTAAACTGATATTGCAGCAGTGGACGGAAGAGTTCCAAAGGGGAATGTTATGAATGATTAAGTCTGAATAATTATTTTCAGCTATATCTCCGTAAAGCAGAGTTGTAATATGCTGAGATTTTTCATAGCTTCTTTGCATATCTGGTATCTGAGTTTCAAACAGTTATACGAAGTTAACTTCATTTGTTTATATGTGTTTGTACAGATACGAAAGAAGGACTGGCCTGAACAAGGAGCACTTCTCAAAAGAAGAATAAATACAAAGCTGAGTGTCTGCCAAGCGGCAGCAGTGGTTCAGACTAAAGGACTTCTGCTATCCGATTTGGATGGAAAAGCCACCAAATCATTATTGCGTGAAACTCTTGCTCTTCTGTTGGATGCTGCTGATGCTTGTGTTGTTTCTTCTTGGCGAAAGCTAAGGGCTTGCGAAGAGCTTTTTGGTTCCCTTCTTTCTGGTGTAGCACAGGCAGCTGTTACATGTGGAAGCCAGGTCTTAAGGGTCTTGCTTCTTCGTCTCAAAGCACTTGTGTTAATGACCTGTGCTCAAGTAAGGGCTAAAACACAATGGAATCATGGATGGTATTTCATGTCCATGTTTCTTCCAGAGATCATAACTTCACGTGCATTTTTTCTCATGCTTATATGATTGTGCTTTGTAGGCTGATACTTGGGGCAACAGCCAAGGTGCTTTGTTCGAAAGTGTGAGCAAAACTAGCTGTGACATAATCACTTTTGGTTGGAACAAGGATCGTGCACCAATAGAATCATTCATTCTTGCTTTAGCTGCAAACATTCGAGAGAGAGTCGACTATGACGAGCAGGTTTGTTATCAGTTAGACTTGTAGCTTTCAAAGGATCTATGGCAATTGTTATTAGTTTTTTTTCATCAGATAATATTATGTACGGATGCAAGAGCAAATTCGAATAACTGACAATGTAACAAATTTTCTTGACGATCATAACTTTGATGAAATATAAGGATAGGTGCCACTACCATTGCTATTGTTGTGAATGATGTTTTATAAGAGGTATGGAATATAAAATAAACAATTGCTTCTAAGGTGAAAAGTATGTGGGGGAGAGATGTGATTTGTCTATGTAAATGTTATATACATGTCAATAAGAGAGTTTATGTATTTGATATTTGAAGAATACAATATTGGAAAAAGCATGCAACTTTTGATCAAAATTCAAAGCACCTTTTTTTGTTTTTTAGGTTTAATAAACTATTTTGATCTCACAGACACTATTAACATCTCTCTACCTATAATACTTCAGTTAAAATCAATATTTATTTTCCAGTAAAATATTTAAGTCACCTAGATAATCCCGATCTTTTCACTATTAATATATTTAGTACAATGAATGAACAATCATGTAAAAACCAAATAAGAAAGCAAGCTATATTCACATGGTATTGAGAAAGATAAAATTTTTATTCTATAATTAAGAAGTTCAAGATGCGATTAAAAGGGTTAATTTTGAATATTAAAGGAGGCATGAAAGTTTTAGTGGATATTTTTTTATAGAGGAAATTAAAGAAAAAATATTTATGCACTGTTGTAGAGCTTAAATATTTTTCCATTTATTTAATGATCAATACTACTTGCCACATACAAGTAAAAAAAGCCTAAAAGCAACATAGGAAAACAAGAGAGCATGCCTATGCTCACATTGGTTGTATTGAAGTTTGAACTTGACAAGTAGGAAAACACAAAGGCAAGGAGAATTTAACTGACCTGATATTTTAATTTATCATGTTAAATTTTTTGTTGTTCATTGCATGCCACATGGATATGGATATCTTTAGAATGTTCAGTGATGCTTAGTTTTGCGAAACAAAAGCTATAAAATTTGTATATTTGTTCATGTTTTATATAAATATATAAGCATACATTATTTCTTGGTTTTAGTTATTTTGTTTTTACAAGACAACATTTTAAATCTTCATACCTACATGCGTCTGTATATGTATTTGTGTTGGATAACTCATATACTTCAAAAGGAAATAGGCACTATTTTTTTTTCCACTAAGCAGGATTTTTTTCTTTGGTATTTCCTTTTCAGGAGGAAAGAGAAAGGCAAGTTGTCCCAGTTGTTCAATTAAATGTCATACGTTTGTTGGCTGACATGGCACTTTTGCTAAATAAGCCTGAAGTTGTAGAGATGATATTGCCTCTTTTTATTGAAAGTTTGGAGGAGGGGGATGCTTCAACGCCTAGTCTCTTGCGCCTTAGAGTATGCACAATAGCCACATTTAATGGAACTTTGATGTGTAATTTAATTTATAAGACTCTGTCAGCAGTAATATTTGTTTATACATTTTTAGTGAAGGCAATCCCTCACTTTTCTATAGCAGAGCCATTGAGCGTGTCATTGATAGAAAGTGGGAATTACATCTTATTATGCAGCTTTTAGATGCAGTGGCTCGTATGGCAAGTTTAGGGTTTGAAAAATCTTACCGTGAAACAGTAGTATTGCTGACAAGGAGCTATTTGGATAAACTTTCTACAGTTGGGTCTACTCAAAGCAGAACATTAGCTCCAGAAGCAACTACAGAAAGAGTTGAGGTTTGTGTCAGGTTTATGCTTAAAGTTTTCTGGAATTAGTTAATGGTGGTTGTTGTCCAAATTCACTTTCCATTTGTTTGATAGAGACGAGCTGTTTGGCTTCAATTATAGTGGATTTAAGGATGTTAATTACAGATTTACAATCTGTTATGGTTAATCCAGACTCTGCCTGCTGCATTTCTTTCCATTGCATGTGGTCTTCGTGATGCTAAATTGAGGTCTGACTATCGCCACCGTTTGTTGGCTTTATGCTCTGATGTTGGTCTGGCAGCAGAATCAAAGAGTGGAAGGTATAAAGGCCATTTGTTTAAATCAGACATATGATAAGGAGATGCCAATGTTGCAGATTATATTTTGTATGTTTATGCATGTGCACAGCTGATTATTTTGTGGCTTATTTTGAGAATGAATTAAACAGTTTGTAGTTGTCTATTATAAGAGTATAAGGGGATTCGTCAATGGGTTGTTTGGTATTTGTGTGATGAAAAGAGTAGTGGTTTATCAATTGTTATTGAGAAAACAATATTTTTCCTTGATACAGGAGTGGAGCGGATTTGCTTGGGCCCCTTCTACCTTCTGTTGCTGAGATATGTTCAGATTTTTCTCCTAATGAAGCCCTGGACCCCCCTTTGCTGAAATTATTTCGGAATTTGTGGTTTTATATTGTTCTGTTTGGCTTAGCTCCTCCAATTCAGACTAACCAGCCATCTTCAAAGTCTCTTTCTACAACCATGAATAGCTTAGGGAGCATGAGTGCTATGGCCCTTCAGGCAGTGGCAGGGCCGTACATGTGGAATACACAATGGTCATCAGCAGTTCAGAGGATCACTCAAGGAACGCCACCACTTGTAATGCTACTGGAAAAAGCATATATATGTATATAGTTTATACATATATATATATATATATATATATATATATATGTATATATAAACTTGTTACTTAATTTCTTTGTATTTCCTCATTTTAATTTATCTGAATGTTGCAAAGTATTCTCACTTGTATCATCCTCCAGGTAGTCAGTTCTGTAAAATGGCTTGAGGATGAGTTGGAACTCAATGCACTTCATAATCCTGGGAGCCGTCGAGGAAGTGGGAATGAAAAGGCTGCAGTGGCTCAACGAGCTGCTCTTTCAGCAGCTCTTGGGGGAAGGGTTGAGATAGCATCAATGAGCACAATATCAGGTAGAGCTTCACCCTTACACTAAGTTTTTCCAACTTAAAATTTAATCCAGTAATATATATCTTTACTGGCACTTAAGACTGCAAGGGATCACATTTGAGTATATTTTGCCGTATCTCTTTAGGAGGTGCCCTGCAGAACTTCTTATAGTGTTTTATAATTGCTTTGTTTGTCTTCATTCATGAGCAGGGGTCAAGGCAACTTATCTCCTGGCAGTTGCATTCTTGGAAATTGTACGCTTCAATTGCAATGGTGGCATTCTTAAAAGTAATCCTAATGAGAGTAAGCACTCAAGTGCTTTTAATTGTGTTTTCAAATACCTTGAGACTCCAAATCTTTTGCCAGCTGTGTATCAGTGTCTTACCGCAATTGTTCACAGGGCATTTGAGGCAGCTATGTCGTGGCTGGTACTCTCTTTTCAGCCATTTAATTTGTTTAACTTTTTGTTTCTTCCCATTTTACAAATATGTATGTTGGTATATACTGAAACACATCAAATTAGGCATATGATATGACATGGCACATATTACTCTATAAATTCTAAAAAATAGTTTGCGATACTGGAAAATATAATTGTGTTACTCCAATGTATTTTGAAATATTTTACTTTCTGCAAGTCACATGATGTGTTAATGTTTGTGTCAATGGTGATTTAAATAATCTTTTGTGCCATAAATAATCTTTACCTCATTATTACCTGCAGGTAAGATTGTGCCTTTAAGTATATATCCATTATATTCAACGAAAGACGTTTGATGTGTTCTTTTATTATGTTTTTTTGCATGTGAGTGATTGAGAATGAGTCAGAATGGATAGACTCTGTTTTTTGGCGAAGAGTCATGATGAGACAGAGTTTGAGCATGAAACTTGGCAACCTAAAATTTAGAGAGAAAAAGCCTTCATTTGCAGGTCAAAGCTCCAATTTGGATTAGTCTTGCCCTGTGTCTGGGTGGATCAGTCTTGTCAAGACTAAGCTGAGTCTGTATCTCATAAGTATGCTTGCACTGCCAATTCAGATATATTACAACTTCTTATGGATAAGATTGATAATTTTTTATTTGTATTAGGAATCTTTTTAAGATAGGAGCACAACTGATAGCATTCCCTTCATTAAATTTTTAAGCACTTCAGCTTGGTTGAAGTCCTTTTGTATCAAAACCTCTGCGATTCTTGAGTTCTTCTTTTAGAAATCAGGACTGCTGCCACTGATAGAAGTTTTTTTTTCCCTTCAGCTGGAGTTCTACTAATTAAACTGGTTATAATCTTTTTTTTTTACAAGGAACAGAATGGATATTTAAAGAATTTACCAGTCTTATCAACACTCTTTCATGAAGGTGAAATCTAAATCCATGGAAATTGCTTGCCATGAAAATTACATCTCCTAATCTATTTGTTACGGTTTTTCGCACCTGGATACCTGCACACAATGATGAAATACAAGACAACAACACTTGACAGCGATTCACTGCACATATATCACAATGTTAGTAATCAAAATCCTGTAGGACTAGCACAGATAAAGACCATGATCAAACCATATCTGAAGACAGACATCTGGAGGCTCCAACCAACTCTTTTCACCATCTAGCTTGAAACATTCCTATACCAAAACCATAATCACACACATGACAATTTATAGTCATCTAACTTGTGTTTATTCGTAGATTGTCCTCGAAAATTGGCCTACAAATATAAATCCCACAGAAAGATTTACAGGGACAATATTTCATGTGACGACTTACAAATAGGCAACTCACGGGTATAATTTCCAGGCAACAACTATGCTTATCAGCCATACAAGCATTCCTGTAAGATGGTTTACGGCATTCGCTGCCATGGAGGTGGCATGCACCATAGATGGCATAACTAGTGAGTAACTGCCGGTTGGTCGGTTACGAGCCAGGAAAACCACCAGGCGAAAAACCACCACTCGAAATTGCCAAATTTTAAAAACCACATTTTTTTTTTGTGCTCGCCGGTTACATTAAGATATCTTTTCTTATACTTTAAGTTATATTTTATTTATATACTTTCAGGATGTTTGAGAGTGGTTTCGGATATCTAGGAGGTATAATGCAAATTATAGGTTTTGGAGGGTCCTATCATATTTCAGACTTAGTCAGATTTCAGGGTTTCAGACTTAGTCAGATTTCAGGGTTTCAGACTTGGCCATATTTCTGGGTTTCAAAATTTCAAGGAGACATCGTAGGAGGAATGAATGCTGCATGAAGGGATGTAGGTATGATAGAATAGTATGAGAACATCTCTCGCAAAGTACCACAAGTCGCTACCACCCCATTCCCTGTGCATAGATTAAAACTGATACAGTGATACTTATACAAGAATCTACAAGTACAAATTACAAGAATTTATTTTTTTCTCTTCCCTGCTCTCTGGAAAACTAAGGGAGGCTGAGAAAGTCTAGTAATCTATGCACAGGGAATGGGGTGGGATCGACTTGTGGCACTTTGCAAGAGATGTTCTCATACTATTCTATCATACCTACATCCCTTCATGCAACCTTTATCCCTCTTATGATGTCTCCTTGAAATTTTGAAACCTTGAACTATGGCTAAGTCTGAAACCTTGAAATCTGACTAAGTCTGAAATATGATGGGATCCTCCAAAACTTAGAATTTGCATTATAGCTCTTAGAGGTCCGAAACCACTCTCAAACATCCTGAAAGTATATAAATAAAATATAACTTAAAAGTATAAGTTTAACTTATACTTAAATGTTTATTTTATTTATATATTATCTGCTTTGGACGAATTTTAAGTATTTTTTGCCTTTGTTGGTTATTCCTGGTTATTCGACCACCCTAGTCGAATAATTGGCGGTTACCCAAAATCCCCCCTTGGCGGGTACTTGCCGGTTACGGTTATGTAAACTATGGTGCAAACATCCACAAATGGGATTCAAAACTTAATATCATCACGTAATGATTTATAGGCATCAACCACCATGTGGGCAGCTTACAGATGTCACTCAAGCAAGGAATTGATACAGGCATTTGTCTACGATGATTTGCAGTTGCCAACAGCTATGTGTACATCTTATATTTGATATTGTTCAATATTGTTAGAATATTATTAGCATGTTGTTAGGTGGTTGCACTAGTTTGTAACAACTAGGTTATTTTAGGAATTGGTTTGTTCCCGTGATATTAGGAGGCTCTCATGGTATCAAATAAGATACTGCAATGTAATAAGATACTGACCATATCTTATATGGTATCAAACTGGGCTTCAAGGCTTCACGCCTCAGAGTTTCTGTGTGTTCTTGAGCATGCTGGTTCGTTATGGGGCATGTTCAGGACAGGGCTGCTGATCTATAGTACATGAAGTATATTTTTCTTTCTCGCAGACTGCTGATGGTTTAAAAAAAAGGTGAAAGCCGGTGAACGTGCGGTTGGGTTTTAGAAAAGCGGTGTCGGGGAATCAAGGAATCAATTTGAGCAGTTGATCCCAAGCTATGATTCCTTTGCGGAACTTTTGCAGCCCTCCTTACAAGGACAAGCATTTGGGAAAATGGGGTGTTTCGGAGGAAGAAGTTAAATCTACAGCTCAAATAAAGCTTACTTGGCATGATTTTCCTTCTGGCATGGCTCACTTTTTTCCAAGGAGTGCAGCTGTGTATTTGGTTGATCGGTGTGGTCTTGATGTTGGAGATACACGTGAAGGGGAGTCTGGATCAACTGTTAAATTCTAAGTCCTGATGTTGTTTTATCGAGCAATGTTGCATGAGTATTTGCAGTAGAGCTATATTGTGTGGTGTCCTTTCTAGTGACCCATTTAAAAAAATCATATCAACTTTTCTATATTTCTCATCATTTACTACATTGAAATCATAAACAATGCTATTTGATCTTCAAGGAAGTAAAGATACGAGGAGGCTCGCTGTTAAGGAATTTGTTAATATAGAGATGCAAGGAAGATATTTGTGATTTTGAAACATTGCCTAATGCTAGCCTTTGCATCAGATTATGAGCATCTAACATTAATAGCCAAGGTTTAAGTCTTTGAGCATATGTTGCAGAACAAAGGAGGACCCAGCTCTTGAGAGGAGATTAGAGGCCATACAGGTTTTGGAGGGTCTACATGAACAA
The DNA here is from genome assembly GCA_037957365.1 of Torreya grandis. NCBI lineage: Eukaryota > Viridiplantae > Streptophyta > Pinopsida > Cupressales > Taxaceae > Torreya > Torreya grandis. The sequence goes on along the minus strand of JARHVA010000074.1, from coordinate 3,706,407 downwards.
TGCGAGACCCATTACAAGTTGTGCTATACTGATGAGGCTTTGATTGTTGTTGTTCAATTGTGTAATAAATATATCTTTGAATATTTCCTTCTTTATAAAGCAATCGATTTGATTGATGAGGCTGGTTTTGAGTTGGTTTGAGATGTTTGTAACTTCCTGAAGAGGCCAAAGAATTTTGATAATGTGCATGGGGTTTCTGTGAAAGAAGCATGCAAGTGTGTTTTGTGGAGGAAGCATGCAACCTTGTTTTATGTCGAGGTTTGAGTCAACTTGCTTTCTATTTCCTGCTTGCTGGATGATATTTTACTTGATGAAATCGTCAGTGTTACTTCCATTAAGTGACTCTCTGAGCTAAATTTTTTAGGGAGCTTTTATTCTGTGTTTGTTGAAAATCAATTTATGGGTTTTGTGACATGTTTCCTACATTAATGCATTGTGGAGGGGAAATTTTATTTATATTGCTAGAAGGACCTTCAATTTGAGGATTATGAGGCTGCTACCAAACACGTGGAGGGCATTCAAATAAAGAATTAAAAACAATTCTTTTTATGGGGATGTCACTTCAATAGTGACAAGTCACATTTTTTATAGGGGTGTCATCTATGTTATCAAGTTTTTTTTTTTTAATTAAAAAAAAGAGGTAAGAGTTAGGAGATACAAGTGGCTCATATTAATATGTTTGATATTTACAACATGAGGTAAGATATGGTGTTTGTGTTGGTTGTGGAGTCTAGGTGTAGGATATTCTTGATGTTTAGGCTATTCTATATGTCTAGGGGGAATTTGTCAAAATTTTATTGAACCATGTACGAGAAGGTAACTCCTACTAAACTGATAGATATGTTAGTGGGACACCCATGTATTCCAGTTGATGGTCGTTCTAGGGTTTGATGATTGGTGAAGTATCTTTCATTTTTGGCAGAGAAGTTCGGATAAGGATGTAGATTGGACAAGATGATCACTCAATTACTTGTGAATTCTCATAAATGATTTAGACAAGGAAGAGCTTGAGGAGGAAGTCATGAGTGTTAAAACACGATAAAAGATAATACACTCCTAAGGCTGAAGCGACCAAGTAGGGGATGCTAACAATGTTGTGTCTGCTAGAGGATGGCAAGATGAATGGTTCACAATTGGAATGTGTCATATCAATAGTGGGTGGAAGCTGCGAATATAGTGGTTTTCATCCTTAACTAGTTTTCTTGTAAAGCATTGCAAGATGTCACTTTTGAGAAAGCATGCTTAAGTATGAGAACGTTTGCATGTAACTTTTGTGGTGTCGGTTATGTTGCTTTTGTATTAATTCTAAAGGAGAAGAGAAGTAAATTAGATGCAAAGAGCAAAACTTATACGCCTTTTGGTAATAGTGAGCAGTCAAAGGCGTACAAGTTAACAAATGTCTCTACGAACAAAATTGTTGTTAATAGAGATGTGGCTATAGATGAGAAGATATCTGTGTTCTAATAAAATGATAAATCTACAGATAGTTTTGTGTAGGTAACTGTTGCTAGTAATGCTTGAATAAGTTATGGTGTTGAAATAAAACAATTCTTCGAGCTAGTAACATTAGAGGAGTTGAGTTCCAAGGGGGTTTGATGAAGAACAAATTGACACTTAATGTTCACATCCAAAGTAGGGGATCCAACAATAGAGACTGCGGTGGTATTATGCCTCGGTGAAATATTTTTGCGAGGATGAATTGCCACATACAATAGAAGAGTGTTCTACATGATCAGGGAAACAATTGATGCAAGGTGGTGAGGAGAGAATTTTTGCTCTTAATTTTTGTCGTTTCATAGGGTTTTGAACTTAGCACATTTGAAGAGACCAAAGGAAAGCCTAATTGTGAAGCTTACAAGTGAAGTGGAAATAGGGCTCAGTGGGAGAAAGTTGAGGATTGGGAAAAAATTCCACATAGGCAACAAAGAGCAAAGGCATGGGAGTATGGGCTATGTTGGAGAATGTGTTGGCTTGTAGAGCTATGTTTCAAAGCTTCTGTGGCAAAATGTGCTTCATCTACAACAATGCCCTGCTCCTCCAAGCATGGAATATGGTAAATTGACCTCAGGCAATAGAAAGATTAAAATATCCCATCCATTGAGGTGGATGGTATTGGGTCAAGGTTAGGGAGCCAAGGAGAATATTTTGAGGCTAGCGCACAATAAATGAAGTGTTCAAGTGTCAAGGCGTTCTGATGTGGATGAGTTGTATGATAATTAGAGGCTAGTGAGGTTCAATGGTGGACGCGGACTTGAGGCATGTCTAAAAAATGAGACATTTAAAAATGGTAGTTCTTGTCAAGTTAGTAGTGATGTGACTTCCTTTATTGGAAATTTTGGGAGGTTGATCATGCTGCAAAAGGGATCGGTCGAACGCGATGATTAAAGGCATACCCCCAAGCACTTTAATAGGCCACCATGGTTTTGGTGTTTGGTAGGGGCATTCTAATAAGCCACCATAGTTATGGTGTGCGGTAGATGCCCTAGGAGAGGATTAGGCCACCATAGTTATGGTGTATGTTAGGGGCATGCAAATAGGACACCATAGTTATGGTGTGCGCTAGATGTCCCAGATGACTTCAAGGTTGGAGAATGTAAGGCATTCGGCATTCGGGAGACTGATGAAACATATTTTAGAGGGTATATCATGACGCTATATAGTTCAATCTTGGATACATTACTTAGAGAGTCCGACAAAGTAGGAGCTTACTTGATTAAGCCAATTATCTAAATTATAAAAATCTATCTATCCTTAAAAGATAAGAATATTCAAATGTACTTGTGTACCTTTATAGGGTGTTTGGCCTACAAATGGCTTCTTGGATGATGATAATGGTTACTTTGAAGAAGATTGCACCTGCTGAAAGAGTTGTGCATGTTGTTTAAGCATTCCCATTTTTCCTAGTTCAAAGTGTTTTGCCATATCCTCTCTTTGTCGCTTCGAAGTATCTTCTATCATTGTTGTATACCATATCAGGTCTAGTGTCTCAAGTTCTTTACTCGGGGCATGTGAAACAATAATGATGGTAAGACAAGGGGTCACATGTTCTAGGACTAAGCTTCTTGTAATTAGGCGTATGAGCGAGTATACAAAGATTATTGCTGTATTACCACTAATTTGGAGCCCAGGGGTTATCCTAGAGACAACACTTTGAAATGGAATTTCGATGTGTTACGAACATAACTGGTCTATATTGCTTCTTATGAACAACAATTAGAGTAAACATGCAAAGAGAACACCCAAATATATCAAACAAGAAAACCGATGGAGTAATAATTAAATCTACAAGTTCTATGCATAAATCTGATAGATAAAATGTAAGACTCAACTAATTTGGAAACTAACTCGATAACTAGATTCCTATTCAATGAATAGCTATATTACATATTTATACAAGTGTGGAAGAAAAAGATGGGGATGGACGGTTTCAAGAAGATCCTGTGGTACCGCAATTGAATGTTGAAGGATGTGTCTTCGATGTTGGAACTCTGTAGTACCGCATATTGAGAGTCATGCCCGTACTTTCATGCATAGATGGCTGAGATATTGGTGAAACTAATGTTAAAGTTTGTAGGTTTTGTTTGTAGTGCGTAATTATATTGGTGGGTTTCTAGATTCAACTGGGTATGAACATTCATCTTCAACATTTTGAGTCTTGCTGAAGAAAGAAGCCTTAGCTTGAGAGGAAGCGAGGAATTTTTTCCTTCTTAATTATGTTTGAGGGGGGAAACTAAGGGGCGACTAACAAGGAAAACTATGAAAATAAATAGTGTATTCTATTTTAATGCCCTAATTTAAATACCTAATTAAAATGATTAAAATATTACTTCAAATAAATAATATCAAAGTCAATTAAAAATCAACTGATTGACAAATTAATTAATCAAAAAATAATTGACGTAAAGAGAGCAAGAGGTAGTGAATGGAGAGAATTAACTAGATGGAATTCTACATGGCTAGAATTTTCGTTTTTGCAATTTGATCGGCGTGCTTGGTTTGGTACTTCATGTTCACCTAAGGATGATTTGTTAACCTTGTGTTTTAAATCTACATACTGTTCCTTAATTCTAGTTTGGAGCGAGCAACCTATTTCACCAATATGGGATGACCTGCAGGAGCAAGGGATTAAATAATCACCTTTTATAAGCCTAGGATCAAGGGAATCCTTTGGGTTCCTAAGTCTAAACCTAAGTCACCAACACGGGTACATGGTTTGCCATTTTTTGGATTTTAGGTATGGTACAACTTAAGTATGTAGAAATAAAAAATAATAATTAAAATCTATATATAGAGAATAAAGTATACCATAATATCAATGTTATATGCATACAATAAACAAGAAATTAACAAAGCTCTATTGATAAATGATGATTAAAAATATTAAATGAGTCATAATCACGTAGGTTTATATTATATGTTCAAAATAGGAAAATATTCAATGGTTATAATCACACTCAAGAGATATGTGAACACACTATCATGTTTATCTTCATTAAGAGCATCCACACTAACAAGTGGTTCATAACCAAACGCAATAGGATTAGAAGCAATTTAGTTAGTTGTTTGTTTTTTATTGTGTTTTTAATTGTTATATCTTTTTTTTTTTAAATTTTAAATTATGACTATTGCACCTATATTGGCATTGTTTTTAATTATGTTTTTATTATTACAGTTGGGTACCCAAGATAATTGAAGAACCTGAGCAGTACCTGTTAACACTAACTGGTTGCCGCTACACCAAAAGCTCGAACTGTTAGTGAGGGCGAGATCGGAGAGGTTATAGATTCTGGGGGAGCCTGAAAGTAGGTGTTGAGGGTCTCGGAGCGTCAGCAGTTCCCCCCCTTGGCCGAGAGGTCCGGTGTACACTATTCGACCACGAGGCAAGGGAGACTGCTGAGGGCGAGAATCGAACCCCTCCCCAGCGGAGTCGCCAGTTTGTTAACACTAGCCGGTTGCCGCTACACCAAAAGCTCGCACTGTTAGTGAGGGTGAGACCGGAGAGGTTATAGATTTTGGGGGAGCCCGAAAGTAGGGGTTGAGGGTCTCCAAGCGTCAACAGTACCTAGACCAGTGCCAGTATTAAAACCAAAACTGTTCTGGTATGGGGGTTTCCAGGGCAAGTACCCGGTAATGTAGGTCTAAACCTAAGACTATTGCAAGATCTAAAACATGGCTTAATACCTTTTCTTTTTAGGATCATATCAATTTTTTCCGTAACTCCTCTCAAACATGGCTTAAGATTTAGTGTACCCTTCATTTGATCTATCTTGAATGTGGGGACTCCTCTTTGATTTCTTAGCGACTCTCTATAATCATTCCTTTTCAAAACTTACGTAAGATGCTTCTCTTCTATCGTTGGGTGACCCTTAGGGCTCTAGAGGACAGTGTGTTGAGAACCCCAACTTTTTGGGATGGATGTTAATGCAATTCGGCTCTTATGTACACATCCGTGTGTGTTTTTTTCTATAGACTTGTAGTGAGAGTGATCCATCCTTATTATTAATGACTAAAATGTCCAATAAAGAAAGCTTATGTTCGTTCTCGACCTCCGTTGTGATTTCGATGTGTTCTGACTGCAAATTGAGGTGTGCTAGTAATACATTTAGTTTTTCTTTGCCATAAGGCAACTTAACATTAGGGTTGTCAACATATGGATACCACTATTTGGGTTTAAGATGAAATGAATAAATATCATTCCTCTCAAACTTCTCCATGAAAAAACAAATTGCTCACCATGGGGTAGGTGGTGAGCCCATAACAACCCCTGCTTCCAAACTTTTCAATTGCACCTGAAGAAACTAAATTATGCTGACCTTGGACAAAACTTAAACTAGCTTCGTGGTTTCAATGTCTGTAAACTTCTTTAGAGGAGGCTTAGTGAAAGTGGGACTACATCAAAACTAACAAGTAGGCCTTGATCATCCGCTATTAGATCCTTTATTTTATTTATGAAGGAAATTGTCCTAAATGAACGATGATATCTTACTTACAAAAGGTTCCATTTTCTTTGCTAGATAATTAGCGAAATTATGTGGGAGACTCAGTTTTATCAGCTATAGGTATTAGAGGCAGTTTTGGTTTGTGGTTTGAGCCTTTGCTAAAGTTTTTTACTCAATGATGACACATCTATAATCTTGGTCACCTGTATAACTATATGTAAAGTTTGCTTTGCAAATGCCTATAGCTGTCACTTTTATCTAGATGGTTGTTCATTTTATCTATATAATCAACATTGTTTAAAAGCATTGTTGCATTTTCCTTGTCTACCTTGAGCACAATAAGCTTTTTATTATCATTAAGAGATTTTAAATCTAGATTCTCTTCTTTTAATACGTTTCTCTTTGCTAGATACCAAAGAAATCTTACCTGATATCTTTAGAAATATGTATTAGAAAATCGTGTATCACACTTTCAATATTGACAATAGTTTCTCATAAGGAATGTTGCAAGGGGAGATAGCAATGTCTAAGCCATTTTAGAGTAGGCTTAGTGTAGAGGCAACAAGTGTAACAGAAAATAGGTTTTATGACCTTGTCATTGTTATTCCATCCTATCTCCTAACCTACCGACTCATTGATAATTGACTCATTACTACTAATGCTAAAAGACTCGTTAATATTATTTTGCTAAAAGGACCTAAAGATGAAGGTTCATCAATTTTAAGGGAGGAAACTTTACTACAAGGGTTCAACAAATCTATTCTAGCAATGCTAGAAGGCAAAACACCATACCCAATAGAAAGCAAAATACCGTTACATCTGTTATTGTCAAAAGAATCATTAGGAATGATTGGCTGAGATTCACCTTACACCATGGGGTTTGGATTTACTGGCTTTTGAAATTATGCAGCGACTGCTTAAGATTTTTTTGGGATGTGGATGAAGATTACATCTTTCCTCCAGATTTTTTTTTCTACATTTTCCATCTAGATTTTATGGACCTCCAATTTTTAATGCGAGAAGTGAAAATTAACCAGTAATAAAAGAAATTCACGAGACAAACTGCTGGGAAACAAGATCTTAAATTTTCTAAGCATCTGATGCATAGAAAATTTAGGAACCTCCCTGCATGGGACTATCCTTTAACAACGCGCTAATTGTGCATTGAGTTTATGAAATTTCATTTCTAAGCATTAGCAAAGCTTCATTCCATCTTAGTGAAAACATGGTCAGTTTTAAGTTTTTAACATATCTGAGAGAAGGTGGGTGTTCCTAATATATGATGGGAACAAATTATTATCACGACGTCCTTTTGAGAAAGATATATCCTCTATTTGTTTCACAAGTCTTGGCCTTAGTTTGTCAAATAGGTTGATTCACTCATACTTAGTCTGTCAAAGAGGTTGGTTTGCTCATACATTTCCCCTCCATTTAGGGACTAAGTAGCCAGTTTGTTTTGGGTATGGCTTAGGGTATGGTAAATTGGGTTTGCCAGTATGGTGAGTTTTTAACCGAGGGCACAGCTTGGGTACGGCCATACAAAAAATATATAAAAAATAAAAAATAAAAAAATTCTAGGTGAATAAATAGGAATTAATTACATAGTATGCATATAACAAACAAAACAACAAAAATACTACTAATAAACTTATAATGCTAACCAAATGCCGAATGTCATGATAAATATTAATTATTAAATCAAAATTTGTATTCATTATCATATTGTTCATTTTTTAATGTTATCTTTTTGAGTTTTAGCAACTTCTAGGATTTGTAAGTCGGTTTTTTTTCCATTGTGAAAAAAAATTTAAGAAAAGGAAAAACCTGTGGGTTTGCCCTGGGTATGCCAGGCTTCTTCAGCAGAATAACCTGGTTGTACCTGGACCATTGTGGATGTACCCTGGGCTAACCTAGTGGTGAATCACACCCGGTCCCAAACTGGGTACGTACCAGACTGTTACTGGGTGGGGGAAGGCGGCAAATTGACAATATAGATTAGGGATGTAATTGAAGTTAATAGGTTGTGTTAGCTTTGCATAATTAATCAATTGGTTTCTGGATTCAACTGTGTAGACACATTTGTCTCCAACGTTTCGAGTCTCGCTAATGGACTCATCATCAGGGAAGAAGCCTTAGCTTGGAAACAAGGAAGCTTATCCTCCTTAAATAAACCACGAGGAAAAATAAGGGCTGGTTAACAAGGGTATCTACAAAAAATTGGCATTTTATTCTATTCTAATGTGATAAATTTAAATTCTTAATTAAAGTACAGGTTGGAAACAAGGAAGCTTATCCTTCTTAAATATACCACACGAGGAAAAATAAGGGCTGGTTAACAATGGTATCTACAAAAAATTGACATTTTATTCTATTCTAATGTGATAATTTAAATTCCTGATTAAACTACAGGTGCACTGACCCAGGAAGATCTGGGAGTTAGATGGTTGTGTGCTATGTGGGAATTTAGCTATGAAGTTAATGTTGAATACCACATGAAGTGGGGTGATCCCTCAGGATAGTGCACAACGATTGAACTCTCAGATCCTCTTGGATCAGTGCAGCTGTACTTTGGTGCCCAAAAAGCAAGATTTAGACAATTGTTTGTATCCTTTGTCTATTAATTCTTGGATATGCTTTTTGGTGCCTTGGGTTTGTTTTACTTAACTTATATCATTTCCAAGTATTGGTTTAGTATCATGGTGAAGTTCACTTTGATGATTTATGACTCTTTGAAGTGCGTGCCCATCTAGTAAGTCATGTGGAAAACATCATGTATTTTCAAATAAGTGTTTCAATTTGGTCTCAACTTGTGTTTTAGGCTCTTCACCTGTACTTTACTAAAAAAATACCGTGTAGATATATATAGCTACACTTTCTGATCGACATACTGAGTTTGTTATGGGTACCGGGTTATTTTTTAAAGAATGATATTTTTTTATAAGTGTATACTTGTAGAGTCTAGACAAATATTTTTATAGTGAAAACTTTAAAACATATCTATGGTAGGAGAATTCTAAGGAAAAATATAGAATTTACTACTAATGCATGTGTATTTTGGCAAATATAACAACTTTATGGGAAATTTAGGTGAACATTTTTTCAATTTTTTTTCAATTGGCAAATCTAAAGTTTGGGAAATTTTTCAAAAAATAGCCAATTAGTGAAAATAGTCACTAAAAAAAATATCCTGGTGGGCACATTGTTATTGTATCTATGGAATTTGATCCTCATAGCTTTTTGTATTTTGAGAACTTGAACTTTCCCCTGTATTAGGACATTGTTGTTGTAGATCTTGTTATATTTTGGGGTCATGTTGTATCTGCCCCTTTTCATTATGTTAGCTATTGCCATACATTTGGGTTATTATTTTGATTATGTTAGCTATTGCCATACATTTGGGTTATTATTTTGATTTTGGGCTTTGTAGGTATCCCAATTTTGAATAGTGCCTGAGCTGACCAATCGAATTCAACGAGTTTTATTTTCTTTTCCAGTTTCTGTTACTCTACTTGCTATTGTAGCTTGTATTTTTGAGTCTCATTGATCTAGTTGTGTCTTTTTGGACATCAATATAATTTATTCATATTTTTTCTTTTATGGACACATGAGGTGTGTTTCAACAATAACTAGACTTATCTTTCTTAAGAAACATGTTCTATGGTACAAGGGATTACATTAAGAATTACTTGACTCACATCAGACTCTACCTGACACTCTTCCCTTTCTATGAACTGGCCCTTAGGGATCGATTGTTGGCAGGTACTTATTTGAAGCATCCAAAATTACCTTTTTCTGCTGGGAATTTTGAAGTTCCAACATCTCTAATAGCTAATTTGTAATGATGTATGGCTTGTATGGTTTAAAGGCATGCTCACTTTAGATTAGTTATCCAACAACTCTAATAGTTAATTTGTAATGATGTATGGTGTATGGTCTAAACTCTAAAGGCATGCTCACTTTAGATTAGTTAGTCGTACTGTTTGGAAGCTGCTAATATAGGCCAGAAACACTTTGACGAGAGTTTGCATGTGATTTGTAAAATTTCCCGTGTGATTTGAGATTGTTGGGCTAAATATTAGTTAATTGCATATTTGATCAGATGAGCTTTCCCTTGTGCACATGCTTAATTTAGGTATAAAATTAACCCATTGCCACTCGCTATATTTTTTCTGCTACATTCACCATCTTCTTGTAAATTCTTCAATTTTTTTCTTTCAGATATTTTTGTCACTGCATTCACCATATTGTTGTAAGTTATTGAATTTTTTTCTTCAGATATTAATGGGGCAAATTAGTTACAGCTTTCATTAGTTGACAGGATGAAAAAGATTTTATAAGATAAATGCGTCTTGAATGTAAGAACTTGGTTCAAGCACCAGACAGTACCATTTCCATGAAGATTTTTGAGCTTCCAACAATTCTAATAGTAATAATGAATAGCTTGTATGGTCTTAAGGCACACACTTGTTAGAGTCTTATTGTTTGCAAGATGCTAACATGGGCGCTCCCAGAAGCACAATGATGAGTGTGTGTATGTGTTTTGAGGAATTTCCTGTCACATTAGATTGTTAGGCCAAATATTAGTCAATGTATATGAGATCAGATGAGCTTTTACTTGTGCATTTTATTTGTTCTGGAAAAAATCATCCAATGGCTACCCACTATGTTTTGGCTGCTGCATTCATTTCCTTGAAACTTATTCAATTTTCTTCTACAGATTTTTATTGGGCAAATTTAGACTTTTTTCTAATAGATGGGATGAAATGGCTTTCTTAAGATGCATTTTTCGCAAAAGTGAAAAGCTCCAGTTGGAAGAGCGTGTTTCATTGAAAGTTTATGTTTAATATGTTTTGGATATAGCTTTTACTTGGGTTGTTGAGTTTGAAGGAGGGCATGGATGGCTCCTTACTTAAATGCATGCATTCTAAAAGATTTCAAGATCAAAGCTGTCAATGAAACATTACTATCCCTGCCAGGCTCAAGTAATCAGTCTTAATGTAATCGTGATTTTTCAGAATAAGTGGCTCTGTTTATCTGCAGGAGGACAGAGTAACAGCAACTGGTGATGATGCAGAGAAGAGGGAAACTGTACTTTCAACACATGGATGCTTCCTTATACAAAATATATCTCACAGGGAGGAACGTGTCCGGGATATATCCACTAATTTGTTAAGTCAGCTTCAAAATACATTTCCACAGGTTGTTTGATTTCATTTATTGAAGGGTTTGCTTTTGCAATGGTGTATTTACATATATATTAATTGATTAAGTGTCATTATATGAATTTTAAAATTTGATAGATTGTCTGATTTTTTGCAGGTTCTTTGGAATTCATCTTGTTTAGACTCTTTACTCTTCTCAGTTAATAATCAAGTACCATCTGCTCTCATTTCTGATCCTGGTTGGGTGGCTACAGTACGTTCTTTATTACAACGGGTTGTTCGAGAATGGATTATCAATTCTCTTTCATATGCCCCATGTACAACACAGGGGCTTCTACAGGTATCCTTGCACATTATTTTGGCCTTTTTGCCTCACTGCAAACTTATTTCCTTGCTGGATGACATTTGTTTTCCTTGAGTTGAGAAAAGCAATCAAACTCCAAATTCCCGTCTGATTGGCTAGCATATCCCTATTTACCTGGGTTGGGTTGCATACCAATGTTTTCTGTTTGTGTTTACAAATTTAAAATACGAAAGAAAATATGCCCGTGTAATTTCCCGAATTCGCCCGCTTAGGAAGGGGATCAATTCTTCATACATGAATTAAAAGATGAAAATCCAATATTGGAAGCTTTTTTTAATATCAATTATACCCTATAATCATAGGCAGAGCATCTTGAGTTGAAATGTTTGACCAATGTCATAATTCGTGAATTAAAATGGGTCCATGGTCTTTTTATGTCTGCCTTGTGTTTGGTTGCAGGTACCAAACAAAACTGGAGATTAAAATGGTAAACTAAACTGATATTAGTGCCAATGGTGGACCATAGACTTCCTAAGTTAACATTGAGATAGAGTAGGTGCATTTGATCAGGAATGAGTAGATGAGTGAAATATTTTAATAACGTTCATGAGACTAAATGTTCTATGGGACTACCATGCAATAACTGAAAATAAGTGTTCACTATATTCTCATTTCGAGCTGGACAAAGTGTTCATGGCCTGCAAATCTAAACTTGAGAAAATATCATTTCGTTTTGATGTTGGACTTTCTATTGTTTATTTTGGTGAAGAGACAGGTCAAAGGTCACAAGGAATGATTGAAAAATAGCTATGAAATGCAATAAGCTCAGAAGATGCCAGGGTCAAACACCAGGGTTGGGGGTATGATACCTAATGATTTTCTTATATGGTTTATTGCGTTTAGCTGATTGTACACAATAGGTGGAGGCAATTGCTGGAAAACTATTGAAATTCACATTGCACTATGAAAACTCTAAATACAATGTGAATCATGAGAACTGCACTTATTATACCAAGTCTACATAAGTAATAATGCCAGAAGGGAAAAAGTATATCACTTTAAGTTTTTGCACATTAAGAGGTGTGAACTTCATTTTTAGATGGTTTGAAATATTGTTTAGTGTTAATGACAGCGTCAAGACTTTCAGTATTCTTAAAATCCATGAGACAGGGTTGCGAGTGACTGGAATCCGAGCATGAGACTTGGAAACCTAAGACAGAGAGATAAAATACCTCATTTTCAGGTCAAAGGCCTCATTAGAAGTAGCTCAGTCTTTTACTGAGTTTTGGCTTTCTTGCTGGATAAGTTGGCATATAAAAATTGCCAAGTTCGATTCGAATCCCAGTATTGCAATTTGTAACCATGGTATTAACATCCGAGATAGAGTAATTGCTTTTATGCAAAATCTGTATTGGATGACTGGAGTATTTACATTTATGCATGGCATAGGTACTGTGTTCAGTCGGGACCCAACGTTTTGGCCCAAAAGAACTCATCCAGTTTTGTCAACATTTTAATTTATTTTTATTTACAAATATTTTAAAAATAGTATAACCATATTACAAATGAAACAGAAAAAGAAACTAAAACTAACCAATCGATAGTCTTCCTGTCGAAGCACTTAGCAGAGGATTTACTGTGGAATTATGATGAAGAGCCAAGCAGATGATTTTGTCACTGTTGTGGAGTTATTTCAGTAGGCTGTGTATTCATTTTTCTATATTGTGTGGCTACGACTGATGCTTACTTTTCTAGGCTCTTATGTGTGCTTGTCACTTGATATTGCCATTGTCATTCCCTGTTACCTGTTCTAGCTGTATAAGCTTACAAATGCTGTTTGGTAGTTTTATAAATAGATCCTCATTTGGTCAAGTTCATATTAAAAATCAAATCTTATATAAATTAATTATTTTTTAAAATTCATGTTGGGAATTACAAAAATACTTAGCAGAGTGTACAGGCATAAAGTTCGAACTTAAATCTTAGCATTATAATGGGAACCTTCTAATAAAAGTATAAAAAACATGTGTATAGAAACCAATATTTTATTAATTTATAAAAAACACAAGTTTATATTTGTTTGTAACTTTGTATATGGTATATCACGAAATTAATAAAAAATAAAGATGTAGCAGAAGTTTATATAATCATTTGAAAAAGAAAAAGAAATGCATATACATAATAAATTACTGTATATTTGATTAAGAAAATATTTGTATTTATCTTCTTTGACATATCTTTGTGTATATGTGTTTGTTTTATTTGTATTTGATTTTTATATATATATATTTTATATTTAATATTTTAAAATATTTCCAACCAAACCAATCTTTTTGAGAGCTCCGAACTTCCAAACGTTTTCTCCATTATGAATGAACTAATGTTTTTTAACATGGAAATTATGTTATAGGGTATTGCTTCTCATTCTCAAAAGTTGAATAGGTAGGATTGCAGGAAGTTCATGCCATAATTGTGGCATGTTAAAGTTATATATGACAAAATCGAAATTTTGAAACAGTATCGAGTTTAAAATGAGAGGGTTGTGAAGTGCCAAAAATTCCTGTAGGATTGCAAAATACGTGAGGGCTGTCAAGTTCCAAAGATTACTGTAGGACTGCAAAATACATATATAGCTGGTTTATTATATTGGTTTTAGCTATTTACTATAAGATGAGTTACTATATTCAAAACCCACCATTATTTCAATCTAAGTCACAAGGTTTGGGTTCGAATTTGAGTTCGACATGGATAAAAGTCAATTCAAGTTTGCCAATAAATAAATTTCGAAAAAAAATCGCCATTGAATTCGAAAATAGATAAAATATATATTTTTAAAATAAATTTAAATAAAATTATTTTTATATTTAAAAGGAAAATGCAATAAAAAAATTAAAATGCTTGTATCTAATTTAAAATATATTAAAGAAGATAAAATAAATTAAAAAATAAAATATTATTAAAAAAGTAAATAAAAATCAAAACATAAATTTAGTAAACAAATCTTATAAGAAAAATAAACTTAAAAAAATTAAAAAAATAAAATAAAGATAAAATATTTAGAACAAAAAGTATTTAAAACTCAACATAGTTTTTTAAAACAATCTTATAATAAAAATAAACTTAAAAAGAATAAAAGATATCAAAAAAGACAATAAAAAATAAAACCGAAAACAAAATTTATAAAAAATTAAATGAAAGATTAAAATTAAAATGCATAAGAATAAAACATTACCTCACAAAACAGGCACTGTGCTCGCTTGCTTCACGCTCCTTGGCTCCATGCTCCCTTAAACATTAATGGAGCACGAACACTGCTCCACGCTCGCAACTTTGCCCACAACTCTGCACTGACAGCTCCATGGTAGGAGGACACAAGCGTACAAAATGCAACTGTAGACACCATAGACACACGACAGAATGTGACAGAAGCAAACATGTTGCATGAAGGAAGTAGCATAAAGGAAATGGAAATCTCTGCTCCACTGTTTTTCCCCTATCTGTTTATTTTCTGTACTGTACGAAGTACATAAAAATTCGGTGTTTTTTTTGTGGTATGAAAATTGGCGAATTCTGTTTTTTAGCCTAAAAAATCGGCGAACCTTGTGACACATATTTCAATCATAGTAACATTCTGTTTACATGGCAATGACATGGCAAACTACAAGTGTAAATGGAATTGAATTACTTGTGGGGTAGCATTTCATTAATATGGCAATGGCATGACAAATTGAAGAATTCAATTACTTGGGAGTTAAATGGGAAAAACTTCGGAACACTTTTGCAAACTACAAAATGCTGAAATATTTGTAAAGATAGGGAAATGAAATATGCTTCTATTATTTCATAACAAATATTGTGGCTTGAGTGAAAACACCCATGATACATAAAAACAAAACTAGTTCAATGTTGCCAATCACAAAATTTGGTAAATAGCATCTTGCGCCTAGTCTCTCATCGAGTTTTAAAATCTCAGTTAATTACAAGTTACATCTAACAATACAAAACAACACACCATGAGCCTACGAGGCTACATAATGTGAAGTTGAAGCTTCCAAATCTTGGTTCTCTTGTGTTTGATTGCAATCATTCAATACCATATTAAAATATTTTTTTAGGTTAGAGTTAAGGTTAATAAATATTAAAAATAGATTAAAATAAAACTACAAGGTTTAGGGTCTAAATTTAAAGTTCAAACCTTGAAATTTAGGGTTTAAGCTTTGCAATTTAAATCCAATCCCTAACCCTGATAAATTTTAAAAACAATCAAAGCAACAAAGCCAATAATTACTTGTTTTTTGTGGTTGCCCTGTAGAAGTAATGTACAAAATGTTGTGCCCTAATGGAGGGGATTTGCCCTAACTGTTCTAATTTGGAGTATGGCTTCGAATCTTCGATATGAAAATATGTCAGTTTATATCTACGCTATTGAATACTACACTGGAATCCCTTGGGTACAATTTAGTATGAGTTTGGATACGATATGGGGGGATATGGGGTGCAATGTGCAGGGTACGTCTCTGCCTATACAGCATGCTTGGATACGTCCATGGATGTATTCGGGCATACCTGCATGGGCAGGGATGTACCTTGCACATTGCCCCCACGTACCTTGCGTAGAAACACATTTTTTTCATTTTTGTTGCAAAAAAAAGTCAAAAACAAAGTTAGAACTAACACTTTGTCGGATGGTTAGGGTTATTGTTTTGATTTTTTCTTAACCCTGTACATAGCGCACACTTCACTTCTCCCTTAGTACACCCATGCTCAACAATAGCCATTACTTTTTGACCTCAAGACTCTAATGGTGCTGAACTCCCTTCATTCTCTCTTGCTCCTAATGGCCCTCCTCTCCCTTGCAGCTGGATCGTAGGTTTTGTTTATAGCATGGGATGCAACCAACCCTAATGGAAGTAGAACCTGTTTGATGTGTTGCTGAAAGACTTTAACGCGGTTACTCTGCAATCTTAATTGTAAACAAATATTATAAATGGAGACTATTACTTTTTTTAGTATTTGAAGTAATAACTTTAATAAGAAGTATTATTAAAAATAAAAAATAAAAAATAAAAAATTATGATTTTTTTAAATATGATTAAAATTACGATTATCGTACTCATTTTTTAATAATAAGTGTAATGATAATGATTCGTCAATCATGAATATGCTGATTTGTCTTCATTTTGTCCATAAATTGTAACATTTGCACTATGTACTTGTTATAAAACTAATCTAAGATTGACCATTGAATATTATGGTATTTGGCATTGAGTTACGAGTATGTTTTGTGATTATTTAACTTATTTTGTTTCCTCAATGCATATTATGTGGTTAATTTTGCTTATATGGCTATATTTTTAATTTTTTATATATTATTTTGTACGGCTGTATCCAAACCCCCCCACAAAAAACAAATTCCCATATCCACGTATCCAATTCTCGTACCCGTATTTGTATCGGTAATGTAGGTTTATATGTGTTTTGTAGAATTTTGGATTAGAGTTT